>CM073759.1:198008477-198635218 GCA_037127475.1 Arma custos
GGACTGTAGCACCTGTCTATGAGTGAGTGAGTGAGTGAGTGATTAGAAGTCTTAGTTTTCCATAAAGAGAGTTTGATTTAGTTAGGAAAATATATGATACATTTAAGGAGATGGGAAACTAATTCTTAAATTGTACTCTTGCAGGCAGTAAACCTTACTGATTCATGTGAGGGAAGATGATTCCCCTGACCAGTTTTTGCTCTCAACTAGTTTTTGTTTAAGATGAAATACCAATAAAAACTTTGGTATTAACAGATGCGAAGTAGCCTGCTTAAATAAAAATTTATATATTTTTGCTTAAACCTTCAAATAATTATGAACTATCAGGCGATCATAAAGAAAAACTCATCCACTAAAAGCTTCCTATCTTAAACCTTGGGATTATCTTAGGGCTAAAAATCAAATCAATATCATTCAAAAAGTTCTGATATATGGTTCATTCTAATATTATATTCTGAAATTAAATTTCCTTGTCATACATAACCAAAGACTAGAGTGTATTCCAGGGTATGCTTTTATAAAGAACCAACTAACCTGTCTTAGTTGTTAATTCTTTCTTCAATTCTTCCATATTAGCTGCTTTCTGTGCAAGCTCTCTCCTTAGCTCAGTCTCAGTACGACGGGCTCTGTCTAACTCTAGATTAAGCCGATTAGCAGCATCCCATTGAGCTGCAAGATCACTGTTCAGCCTCTCCATCTGAACCATAAAATATTTTTGAGTATTACTCTATATATTTTTTAATATTCTTAACACCAAAAGAAAATTTAAAAGTCATCTCAAAATAAAAAAAAACAACAACTAAGAAGACCCCTTCAGAAAATTGTGCTGAAAAATATATTAAATTTCTATTAATAATTACTAACCATATTAATAATCATACTATGGTATGGTTGTATATTAGCAGATAAGTATGAATATTTCTATATTTATACAAGCTAAATTATTTAGCACCATTACATTATTACACGTCTTATCATACTTTTTGTCTGACTTGGATACGACCCCTGGTAGCTCAGCAGTTTAGAGCACCTGAGATGCAGACGACCCGGGTTCGAATCCCAGCCAGGACAAATCTTTTCTCTTCAAAACAAAAATATTTAAAATAATCACCATCAAAATAACAATTAATAAAAATAAATTTAAAAAAAATGTTCAGTGCCACTGGTCACTCCACAAGTTCTAATAACATTATTTAAATTTTTTATTTTTGATAATTAGTTATGATGATAGAAATATTATTGTTAGAAAAACCCTTCTAAAAATGTTGTATGCAATGCCATTGTTGAAAAGTAATTTTTTATAATCCATTATTAAGAATAAATACCTGCATAGCATAACGTCGTTCTGCCTCGCTCACCCGACGTGCAGAGTCTTGCAAAGCTTCTCGTTGCTTCTCACTCATGCGGTCAAGCTCAGACCTTAATCGTCGTACTTCCATCTCCAACTATTGACCATTAAGTCTACTTAAAGTCTTATTTTATAATGGAGTTTGAAAAATTAATGCAAACATTTATTTTTAAATGAACACTGTTGGATTTTTTTCCAAAATTAAGTAAAAAATAATATTATAAAATCTAATGATATAACATTTTAATATAGTTTGTCGTTTACTTGGATTTAAAAAAAAAAATGTATATACATTTTTTAAAGGGAAAAAATTAGAACATTTATCAAAGTAGATAAACATGAAACATGAGCCAAAATAATTCATAATGTATAGGATTCTGAATTTTAATCGAAACCTTTTGCATATGCGTAATGACTAAGAAGAACATGAAAAGATGAAAGATAATGTAAATTGAAGATGAGCCTTTTTCAAGGGCAAAATATACATTTGGGAGTTATATTATTAGAATGAAAGAGACAAGAATCTCGTTATAAGAAAAAAGATCAATGAGAATAATGATCTCTGGTATCATTATCATATATGTGCAAAACTTAATGGATATATATACTCTTCCTGCCTTTTTCTTTTTCAATAAGCTGCTTCAGTCAGAGATATTTATTCATAAATTAAAAACACTTTCAATTGCCATGGCCAATATTTTTAATACCGGTCGAAACCAGAAGAAACACCTGCTGAATGTATTCACAAATTATCGGAAAGTGTATTAAACTAAGATAAGGAGTATTATTCTAAGGGATAAGGATACGACTTTTGTGTTTATCATTTCAAGAAATCTGATTGTCTCGAAAGTTCATAGAACAGTATAATTTTTCTAAAGCAATTACTACCAACAACAGCATTGAATGTTTCCAGTTTGATGTTTAGATTGAAGAAATAGAAGATGAAACTAAATCATATAAATATGGCATCCTCTTTAATTATTGACCTTCAGGAAGTTAAAACACCATTTTTATAACAGCTCTAAACACTTTTTAAAGATCTATTATGGCTCAGTTTAGCACTTCTATATCTTTTAAATAATAGTATATGAAAACCAATAGCATATATACAGGAATATTAAACAAATCTACAAAGCTAATACATAAAATGAAATCTAAATAAAAAGAAAATACTTATCAGCTCTAAATAAAAAAAGAAATATAATGTTTCAGAACTAGACAAATACAATAATTTTAATATAAAATATTCTAAACTACACATACATCTGTTATTGTAATAAATACTTATAAAACTATTTTTTTTTTTATCATCCAATGTACAATATTTAAGTGCCAATGTTGTATTTAATGGCTATGACACAATAACAAGGGGTCTCCTTACAATAATGTTATTCTCTATTATTGTTAGATATTAAATGATAAATTAATAAATGTTAAAGTGCTGTACAGTTTAAACTTTTTTTTTTATAATGTTTTATAAAATTTCTTTTAGATACATCAACATTACACTACCCTACTAAACTGTAATTTTTATTTTATGTACAAATCTAAAATATTTTTTAAGTAAGCAGATTTTAGATTTTATGTTGGAAGCCGTGTTTTTAGTAATTAAGGTGCTTAATACAGAAAAGCTACTAAAACTTCAATTAAAGCACCTAAATGAAACAGAAGTGATCATTTAATAGTGCATACAAAAAGAATGAGATTAATATTGTGTATTATAGACATAATAAAAACTGTACTACTAAATGAAAATTCAATGATGATGATCTACATGAAATATGATATCTAGTTAAAATTAAATTTTTTCATACCTCCTATTATTAAAATTGTGTTCCTTTTTTTAAAGTTGTAATACTTACAATAGAGCAATGTGCGCAAATAATTTAAAACAGTGTTAATTAATAGTGAAAACAAGTTAGAACAGGATGTTTAATAAATGTGTTACCTATTCAATTAAAGAATAAACATAAATCAATTTTATTGAATAACAATAAATAAAATGGGTGAAAATTTTACTCATCTCAAAACCACATCTTAACAACTTTTTCATTAATAATTTAAAGTCATAAATAAAGAGGTTGATTCTTTATTTACATCAGTAAATATGTTAGTGTCAATATATCAATATTGACAATGGGAGAATGATAACTGTTATTATTCAATGTAAGAGAACTAGAGAACACAATAATTATTCATAGTAACTGTCCACATATCGACATCTATACCATGGAAATTATATTAAATGAATGAAATTGAATACTTCATTCTTCTCTTCAGAGAGATGTTTAATTATTGAGCATGTTAAGTTTCATTCTTGTGTTGTTTTACAATAGGCAAAAAAGTTAGGTTTTACAGAATTACTAATTGTAGAAAATAAAGACAAGCTCATAATTCCTATAGACTTCTATAAAAATAATAATAAATGAAGTAATTTCATAAATTAATCATTTATTTGAAAAAATAATAAAGAAACAATGGCATTTCTTCCAATATATTTTAATTAAAAAGGTATTATATGAACTCACATACTGAGAATCCTCATCAAGTATAATCTAATAATGGTGGTAGTGGCAGCAATAGTCATGATAACTAATTGCTTTGAATTCAATTATACCATATGTTTTCATTGAAATTATTACTGTTTAAATTTGATATTATTTAAAATTATAGTTCTAGTTGGCTTTCATTGGTCTCATAAAGTTCTTTCCAAAGCAGTAATAGTTTAAATAAAGGGTTGGGGCCACATCTCGAGTTGATAGGATGCCTTGAGGGTTTGTATATCTCAATAATTTATTGAAGACTAAAGAGTAAAATATCAGTGTTGCTAAGAATCAGAATTCAAAAAAATAAAAATTGGCATTAGAAAATTCCTATCATTTTTTAAAACCATACCAACAATAAGATTATGAACATTCACATATAATATAATTCTGTGAAATAAAACAGAGGACTATTTCACCAACATACTTAAGTTAAAAATGTTAATATAGCTAGTTATAATTATAATAAACATTTCTTTTTTAACTTATTAAGTGCTATTGTTTATTTATCTCAATCCATTTCACTTCTCTGAGCCATAGATTTTTTTCTCTACGGTATATTTTACAAAAAAAAATTTGTTTGGTGAATTAATAAACCTAAGGAATTAGAAAAATGCAATGTTCACAACCGTTATTGTAAAATGGAAGCAATGATTATATTACAGTCGCATTTAATGTATTTTTTTTTGTTTTGTTTTTTTACTAACAAGTAGATACAGCAAAATATGTTTCAAAATTCAGATGCAAGTTTACTTTTATCTTAATATATGAAACTCTTGTAGCTATTAAACAAAATATAAATCCATTGTAAATTCGATTAATTGCAGATATTGGTATAAACGCTCCAATGAGATTGTATCAAACACAAAATTGACTATTATTTTACCTGATTCTTGTCAAATTGTGCTTGATCAACTACATCTAAGCTCCTCTTAGCTTTCTCAGAGGCTGAGGCTTCTTTGTCCCTCAACTTGCTAACAATATTCTGAAGACTGGAAACTCTTTCATTCAGCTCGTCCCTTTCCCTAATGTGGATGGCATAAGTATGAGAGAACAAGAAAAATCATGACAGCTTGTAAACATATACTTACATAAATATTAGCTTGCCTTAAACCGCCAATCTTTACCTTTGTAATGATTCGAGCTGCTGTAGGTGCTGCTGGCTGACCGGTGGTTGGATAGGCTTGGAATGTGCCTTGAGGTAGGAAGCTTCATCGTGGGCCTTCCTCAGCTCCAGCTTGCACTGGGTCAGCTGCGCTTCCAGCTCACTGATCCTCGAGGAGTAGACTATGCTTGGGCCTCGTCTGCTCCTCCCCTGCAATGGCATTTCGAATAAGTATTTCCTTCCTTGACAATTTAGTTGAAAATGATACATACATAAAGGTGTATACAAAATGGCACATCCTTAATCTGGTACGAAAATTTTGAAGATTTTAAAAAAGAGTATCTTATAATTAATTGGGTATATAAAAACACAACAACCGTTTTTCAACCAAATATTTGTATTCTTATTTCTTTGATATAAATACAATTAATATATCAAAGAATAGTCCATCTACCGTCTACCGCCGTTAGCCATCTGCTAGCCAATTGCTCGACCCCTCGCTGATACCATTTCTTGGGATAGCTGTCAAAGAACTCTTGGAACGCAGATTCAACTTCCGCAAAATTATAAAAAAATTTCCCTTGAAGAAAATAGGCCCTGGATTGAAACAAGTAGTAATTCGATGGTGCATGGCCTAGACTATATATAGGATGAGCAGAAGTTCTTTAAACTTTTTTGGTTCGGAAGTGTGAGGACGAGCATTATCTTGTTGGAATAAAACTCCTTGTCGGTTGATCAAAGCAGGATAACGCTTTGACAATTTCGCGTACAATCTTTCTAGTTGTTCGCAGTAGAGTTCAGAATTCATAGAACATCCATCAGGAACAATCTTATGGTAAAATCTCTTATCATAAGGGGTTTTCAATAAATTTTCACTAATATCTAAAAAACACTTTTTCACCTTCCCAATGGAGCGGCGATGGCGACTAACAGTGTTTTTCGATAAATCACACTCCCTGGCAAATTCAAGAACACTTGTGGATGGATTTGCCCGTAGGGATGGGTAAGGTTGTAGGTCCTATCTATCTATCGGATAATTTGTAGCCGATACTGAAAAGTAGTCGATACAAGGACAGGATACGATCGAAATGTACCCGGTACAGATACTTACTTGGATACTTGACCGAGTGTCGTGCTAGGGATGGGTAAGGTTGCATCTATCGGATAATTTGTAGCCGATATTGAAAAGTAGTCGATACAAAGACCGGATACGGCAATTAAAAGTAAAGGCAATTGAAATCGGATGCAAAAACAAATTGTTCGAAGAAATTGGTTAATTTTTCACCACTTTTTTACTTTCAACAGTAACAAATTTTACATCATTTTAAAGAAGAAAATTAGTTTCACAAAATTAAAAAACCACATCGGAATATGACGAGTATTATAACAGCTATAGCGTTTTAAAGAGTTTAACGATCGGCGGCGGACAGACAAATTTTGTATTACAATCCTAATCCAACGTGTCTTGGAACGTGAATAGCAAAAGTTTGAGGCAGGGTTAACAACTGTTGTTTTTTGGTCCAATTCCATAGCTTTCAAAAAATCATTAAAAAATAAAAAACATGATTTTAATCATTTGATGTCTTGTGCAGGTTACTATTTTGGCGAATAACTCTTTTTCATTTAAAAATGATAAAAAAAACTGATGCCCCAAGAAAGGCTTCTGTGTAGCGTAATAGAAGAGTAAGAGTCGGGGTAACTGTATTAAACTACAAAAATATCAAGTAAAAGAATCGGATACAGAAAAGTATCCGTATCACTTGTATTCAGATACAGGAAAATCCATTATATACCCATGACTAGTCACCCGGGGCCCTTCTTCTTTTCCAACGTCGTTTCTCCATTATTAAATTATTCAAACCAACGCCGCGCTGTGTTCTGGTCAAGGATACCTTCTCCTTCATATTTAATAATTTCACGAGTTGTTTCAGCGGCAGTGAATTTTTCCAGTAATGCCTTAAAATTACAAGAATTCCGTAAGACACTGCCATGTTTCTTCTTTGAAACAAATAACTATACTAAGGGTTTTTTTGAAGAACAATAAAAAAGGTTAGAGAATGTGCTAAAGGGATTATTAATTATTGGTAAGTATTAAGTAGAACAAAAATATTTACAGTTCTTTGAAATCTTGAATTTGAAAAACACGGTTCAGAGGGATTTACATAAGAATTGACAATATCTTTTAGTAGGGGGTCCAATGAATGATAGTAATTTTCCTTACTCCCTAATGAGTATAATGATCCCTCCTATGTTTTCCAATTGTGTCAAGATATTCTTTATTCCCATAGAAAAACAATTAAAGAGTTTGCTGTGTTTACTTACATCAAGAAAAATTATTTTTTTCACTTTTGAGCTTTTCACATGCATTCGTCATTAAAATTTAACTCGCTCAGGCGGGACTCGAACTTGCTTTGCAGCAATCACGAATATACTAAAGTAGACTCCTTAAAGACCTTGGCCTTGGCTCACACATTCTGGAGTATGAGTGAACATAAGACTGTAGTAAATGGGAATAAAATGCGAGAATGTGATGGTCAATTGCTCCATAGCAGTTTGTCTTTAAGCATTAACCATTAGTGTTTAACTGGAAATTATAAAAAAGAAAGGTATATGGTGAAGTGAAAAATATGTGGAAATGGTGAAGCTGAGCCAAATTATCGATCGTAATCGATGAGCCTCGTCACTAGAAACATACTATAATTTTCTCTCGCTGTAATTGTCTAAATAGAGCTTTTAAAATTCATCCAATGCAGTTAAACAACACCCAACGAACACACTACGTTTATCTTATGAAAAGCTCATGAGATAGCTTATGAGATTTTAAATTTAAATATTCAAAACCATTTTGAATCATAGATATCTCACCTTGGTTTCCTTGTCGGAATCCTCTTCTTCAGTGTCATCCCTGTGTTGACTCCCAACTACCTCTTTCACCTTGTCCAAGACCCTCGATAGCTCCTCCTACAATTATCTCAGTACATCTTAAGTAGAAAACCATTCATTTAATAAATAAAAAGCGTGCTTGTGCAAATAGCGACATGCCAAAAATGATCACTTAAGGTGTCCTATAGGGAATCGATGGAATCCATTTTCAATTTATAATAAGCCGACATATTGGGAAAAAAATCTTAAATTGATAATTGGTAAATAGCGAAATAAGAGAGAGAACAACTGCAGTTGAAAGGAGACGAGAGGTGATAAAACACCGAGCATAATTGATTAGGCTCTACAGAGATAACCCTCACACTTCACCACGAGGTAGAGGCGGTAGCGGAGGAGCGGATTAAGAAGAAGAATAAATAAAATCTATGGAGATAAGAAACACAATACATTCATTTGGGGCGACCTATAAGTATATAAGTATATTAATAGTGGGAATAAAATTGAATTTATTACTCGATGGAGATTGGATACATCTCATAAAACGAGGCATTTTAAAAATGTTATGACTCAGTGGAGCATGCATTTGTACGACTATACCAATTTGTATTTTCGTGGTTATAATTAACAATGATCAATAAATTATGAATAATTTATTGAAAAAACTTGCTCAAATAGTCTCCTGAGAGGAGAGCGTAGAACTCTTCGGAAAATCGAAGACTAGAAGGGGTTGAATACCCAGCACTCAGGGTAGTTATCGCACCCTTACGTCATGAATAAGTTATCATGTGTATCGAGCTGTGGTTGTACAAACCACCTCCATGGGAGTGTGTATTTTTGATATGGTATTAGAACTTTTTCGATGATAAAGAACAGTAACAGTATATTTATATACTCATAGTATCGTATAAATTTTAAGTGTCACAATATTACTGCATAGAATCATCAACTTTTCTCTCCTGGTTTGATGTACAAATCTAGTATACCCAAGCTACAAAGTTTATACTTTGATCTATACTTTGCATAGTTTATTCTCCCGAGCAAGGCCATAGCCAGGAAAACCTTTCGGGGGGGATCCTTCAGGTCAGGATTGAGGATTTTAATACCATTATTCATGATAATTTTTAAAATTTGGATAAATTTGCCCATATAAAATATTATTGGTTGATGAACGATTTAAATGCAATACGCAACAACAACAATACTTCAATTCTTGATTTTCGATACGATTGTTAACTATGTATTGTGAAGTTGTTGGAGGACATTTTCAAGCAAATATAAATATAAGTATGATTGTTGCAATGCATAATGATGTAAAATGTGTTGGATCTTCTGCTGTGTGCGTTGTTTTTAATTTAATTTTCACTTTTTTAACCTAGTATTAATTTTTAATACTAACTAAATTTCGGGATTTCGGGGAGGGGCAGCCCCCCTCCCTTGGCTACGGCCTAGCTCCCGAGTCAGAAGCAGAGTCCAATGCATTATTTGAATCGTAATAATGAAGATTATATAACTATATCCGAAAGTTTTAATATTTTTTTATTACTATTATTACATGTTCCTTTTATAATCTTGATATACACTAATTAATGAACATATAAAAATTTTCATATAGGAAAGTATAATATCGAAAAAATTTGAATATACATATTGTTGCGGACATAATTATTTGAAAAAAATAACACTTCCTTAGAAACTCAAATGTACCCAAAACTATTAAAACTTTAAAAATTGTTGGTCATAAACAAGTGGTTCTTTTACTTCATCTAGGTATTGTGATTATAAATTATTGTAAGATAATTGTGCATGGTTGCAAACTCGAAATCCCTGTATCGGAATTTATCAGTGCATTTTTCTAGATTATATAGTATTTTCTGCTCGTCTTCCTTGTAATCATTAGTACCACCCAAATTATTTATTGTTTGGGAATGTAATACCATTCATTCAGATGAAAGTATTATTGTTAACAACAAGTGCTTAAAAAAAACCACAACCAATATTCATAACAATTGAACTTTTATATCTTTACCAATAACCGGCGTTTACTGTATTGTACATTCGTCGCACTATGCGCTGGCTCGACTATAGTCTGGGTATGTTAAATTTATTTTTTGGTGGGCATTTCGAAATTTATTAAAATGGAAGGTCCACGGAATGAACTTCCTACTAGGAAACTTGGTAGATAATATAATAGATTATAAATGTATCTAATTAGTTACAAATTGAAAATCGTAATTTGGTGATATTCCGGAAATAGATCATGACTTTGAATGTTGAATGATAATTGAGGAACTAATGAGTGAAGAAGGGAATGAGACATGTAATAAGACCAGCAAAATGATCGTTATCGATAGTGATCGTGTACACTTCGGAAATACAAGACTACATGTTAATATTTTTTTCCTGTTCTTCGAATCAATTTTTGTTTTTGAAAGTTTTACTGTTTTAGTGGAGTTATCTTTTGGCATTTATTAGAGAGGAACCATTCGAATGGATTCCATCAGAATTCCTCCAGCAAGCAATATTTACACAAAATAACAAGAAAGAAATTTTATAAAACTTTTGTAAAGATTTCAAATAGATTTCGGGACATAAAAATACAGGATATTGATTTGCTTACCCTGTACAGCTGTCCTTCTTTCTCCAAGTGCTCGATATATTCTTCTTGCCTCCTGAGGTAGGGTGGTACTTCTTCTGCAGGACTCCTGAACCTCGAGGACTCCAGAGGGTATACTTGAGGATTCTCTGACCAATCTTTTTCTGCCACTGCACTCCCTATTGCCTAAACAAGAAACAAACGTTGGATGGGTAATAAAAGATATATTAGTTAAAAAGAACTCTTCCTAGAGAAGACTCTATCATCGGAAGTAATGGACCGTTATATTATTGTTAATTTGAAAATAAGACAGAAAAATCGAATATAAATTAAACTGTTTATAATATTATTATTTTGCTAATCCTAAAAAAAAGTGAGTAGAGCTATTCACCAAAACATTATAAACAACTTTAAAAATGTGTTTTATTTCCTTATTTAAAATTGTAACTGTTTCCAAATGCGAGAACGTAAAACAACACAAAAAACATTGAAGACTTATGTAACAATACTGTACAAATCCGTGAACACTGAGTTTGTTAATATTTTGAAAAGTTATATAACAGCTTAGATAATGATCTACAAGTCGTATTTAATATACTAAATTCTTCTTATGATTGTCATTTCCTTCTTAATAATAATAATAATAATAATTAGTGTAATTATTACTAAATATAATAATAAAAATGTCTTAATTTATTCTGGGACAAGTTCCTTTAGAACAACAATACAGGTATAGTAAGCTATTATGCCTTAGAGTATAAAATATAGTTAACTTTTCAAATGTAACTTTCTAACCCTTAATCATTATTATATTATTTTAATATACCTAGTCTAAAAATCGTGGCTAGGAAATAACTAACTGCTAAGTCGTATATATTATTTCCGTTAGGCTTGATGTAACAGTTTTAATTAACTAACTACTAAGAAAATTAAAAAAAATTCTCCTCCAGGCTCTTTAATGTTGGTACCCTTAATTGAGGGGAAAACCTGGGGGTGAGCGTGGTCTGGGACAAATCACCTCACTGTACGACCGTTGTCCTAGAAACAGTACAGTTTCTACGATGTACTGAGTACAGCCTCTTCAAGTGATATAGTGGTACAGGTTAAGGATGGAAATATCGACTAGATCATATTAAAATTGATATATGAAATAAATAAATAAGTTAAAACTATCTATTACATGATAGTTGATCAGCCTCTTCGGAAAGGAAAAAACATTATGCCCAGACATATAACTTATTTTAAGCATTTATGTTGGCTTTATGTGGTAACGCAAACGGGAGCGAAGTTGCTAGAGAGCTGAGTTGCCATGCCGAATGTACTGGGTTCAAAACCCGCATATGGCAGACTTTTATTTAATCTGTTAGCGTCTGGAGATGAGTTCTATGGGATCTAGGACCCTCCTGGGGCTCACCCAGCCTCTATAAAGTGGGTATCCAAAATAATGTGGAAAATCTGGCGGTTGTGCGAGATCAAGGACAAATCAGCTCCCTGCACAACCGTTATCTAAGAAACAATACAGTCTCTACCATGCACTGAGCCCCAGACCCTTCATGGGTTAAAGTGGTACAGGTTTTTTTTTATTTTGTAGTGGTACAGGTTTTTTATAACGATATCTGAAGAATTTAAGTTATGTAATCAAACTAAGGCTTTGGTCACATTTTGGTCAGTTTTAAAATTGAAAATTTTTCGGCTTATAAGAAAATATTCCGTTTTCACGGTTAACGGAACAGAAAAATATATTTGAGATAGAGTGGTTTAGTGGATGCACACGACAGTTGGACCTCCTAAGAGCTAGGTAAGATAATCGATTTACGTTTAAAAGCGTTCGTGACGTGCGTGTGTGTGTGATGCCGCGTGCTCAGTTATCATCCCTCCGAGTCTCATTTCAGATATTTCTACCGCTCAATTAAAACTTTCTGACCCCGCATAATGATATCTATGCACCATTCTCTTCGATAGTATGCGTTTACTAACTCATGTTGACTTTTTCAATCCGATCTCAATTCAGTATTTGTACGAAAAATACTTGTTTGACATGTTCCCCCCATCCCTATCGTTGTTATTTATTTTATATTATATTTATTTTATACGTTTCCAAACTTGGTTATATCCTTTTTGTTGAAGTGAAAGTCTCCAACCCTCCCTTAGACAATAAATTTATTTTTACTGCCAGAAGATACAACATTATAAGTTTCAATTCTAGATAAAGAAGTACTGGTAAAAGAAAAAACTAAAACTTTTTATTTTTTGAGATGTATTTGTTTATTGCCAACTGATCTCTCGCCCTCAGGTTGGAAACCCCTCAGATGATCATGATACCTTTTAGATGATTTATCACTGCCTGTTTTGTGATGTATACACTCTGTGCTTGAAATGGATTTTTTATTTATTTATAACATGTTCAGGACACAGCTGAGCAGACGGATACTTTCAAACATAAAACATAAAACGGCCCAAGCTTCTATAAGGTTCTGAGTGATAAACAACTTCACAAACTGCTGAAAGAACCACTCAATTTTGAACGAAAGGTTCTCCGTCGCATTTTTGGAGGTGTAAAGGTTTGTGTTAAGTGGAAAAGACGCTTGACCAACAACTGTATAGTACTTACAAAGATCCAGACGTATGAATAATGAAGTTGAGGGGCTTAAGATATGCGGGGCATATTGCCACGTTGGAAGATGGAGATATACCAAAAGTACTCCTGACTGTCCTGATTCACGGAAAAAGGAGAAGAGGGAGACCTTAGCTGAGGTGGTCAGATGTTTCAGTCAGATGTTCAGCAGGGGATGCTCGAAACATCCTCGGAGTTAGGAACTGGATGAAGTAGGCACAAGATGATGAAGTTTGGAGGAGGCCAAGACCTGTAAGCGGACTGTAGCGCCGTTATATATATAAAAAAAAAATAACAAGTCCTGGGTTACGCCGTCCTTCTTTTTGACCATAAGGGTCTGTAGAAGATGTCAACCAAGAAGCTTAGCCGTCGGAAAACTGTTAAGTCACCTTAAATCGCTCTAACCATTGGAGAAATATAAGTTCCTCGAACGTGTATCTAAGTCTCTTCAGCTTTATTTTTCAATAGTTCTCTCAGTTTCTCGAATTCGCTAAGCACACACCGGATTCCATTCTACCATAATCAAAGTAGTGGATAGTAAGGATGGAAGAAAAGAGAAACAAAGAAAAGAATTGGAACTATTTAAAGATAGGATTGTATTTTCGAATGATTTGGAAAATATATTTGTTCCACTATTTTGGTAAATATATTTGTTCCACTATTTTGGGAAATATATTTGTTCCACTTATCGTCATTATATCCGCGTCTACGATATAAAACTATGAAAATAATTATATTTTAACAATGATTCCTTCTTCTTCTTCTTCCATAATCTTTCTATCTTTCAGTGTAGAGGTAACAATGATCCCATGATATTGATATAAATCTTTCATTGGAATAGAATCAATTTAAGACATGTACAAGTTTTAACTGTTCATTCATTTAATTTTTAATATTTTCAAAAAATACAAGTTATTGTGAGCTTTAGTATGGGAAAGAGAAATTTAAATTATATATTTTGGTAATAATTTCATCAAGAAATACAAGTTTCAACAAACATTTCGAAGTATAAAGAAGAAAATGATCCGGATGGAGTTAAAAAAATTCTCTTATATAGGAAGAACTGTTTATTGGAAAGCCAACGTTTCGACCCACATTGCAGGCCTTCTTCAGGGCTAAGATAAGATCGGGGATTGATACTAGACTGACTCTATGCTCCAGTGTTATAAGTGTTATACTCCAGTCTAGTGTCAACCCCCGATCTTATCTTAGCCCTGAAGAAGACCTGCTGAAACGTAGGCTTTCCAATCAACATTTCACTCTATATAAGAGAATTTTGACCTCCACCCGGTCCATTTTCTTCCTCATATATATAAAGTCAACTTATATTATTCATCAATTTCGAAGTATAGATGATATATGATTGTTGAAACTTCTATTTCTAGATAAAATGATTACCGAAGTATACAACTTTCTCATAATTACACTTTTCCGTACTGAAGGTCATGATGACTTGTATTTTTTGAAAATATTAAATGGGAAAGGAATAAAACCTGTTGTGACTCAACTCGAAGCGACAACCTGCAGAATAATTACCTAAAATCTAAATAATCAGTATATGAAAAAAATTAATAACATTATTTTGATGATGGTTATTTAAAGAAAAGTTAATATATTTGTCTTTATATTTGTTTTTATTACCACCTCATACAAAATTAGCTAAATCTAAACACACATTACACGGCTGTAATTGAAAAAAAACATGCAGCTACTCTACTTGTACTATCTATACTCCTACTTACTTATACTTTTATATTACTTATTTTAAATATGTAATTCCTGTAATGGTGTAATAGTGGTAATAATAAAATATTTTATTTATAAAGAATTCTATGCACTTACGATAGGCTTGCGCTGTGCTGGGACCGGTGTATAAGACTCAGCTAGTAGGTATTTGAGTTTGGCGACAGCTTCCCTGTAGGCTAGCTCGCTGTAGTCCGGCATCCTCTTCCGATACAGGTCCATCTTTGGCGTCTTCCTGCAACCCATTGCCGGACATGAGGGACACAGTTCAAGAACATGGACCTCGCGAGGAGACGCTGCCAGAACTGGCTGCGTGACCGCCCCCACTTCCCCGGCAGGTTACTATGATCACTGTCCACAACAATCTCGTGTCAAAGCTTTCGCGTTCCCATTTACTATTATTCGCTGCTCTGAATGACAATCGATCTCCCGGATGTCGATTCAAATGTATATGTAAGAAATGTGAAAATCTTATGAAACATAATTGTTACAGAATACTTTAAAATGTTAATCCGCCTACAAACGTGCTTTCTTTAACAATTTTCACACTTTCTTTAATAATTTTCATTTATATTTGATTTTTTTCACTAATGCTTTTTCAAAAGCTAAAAAAATATCCACCCAGCGGCTCCTCTCCCAATCGCCCTGAAGATGACCTACAGTGTAGGTCGAAACGTCGGCACTTACTAAATATAAGTCTAGTACTTATTTGGTGTTTTTTTGACTGCACCCCAAACTATCTCCGTTCTCCATTTTTTCATCCAGTCAACTATTTTCCTCTCATACATTAGTAGTATTAATTATACGAAATGCATAGTACATTATCGGTCAAGTCCTTACATGGTTCATAGAAACCATTTGTACTTATTCTGAAGAAATACTAAGGAATATTAAATAGGGAATTTCTGTGCGACTGATCAACAACTAATATTCAAATTTTTGGAATGTAATATCATCTACGATCCATGATATTCTTGGAAAATTAGGTTTTTTCCAAAACCTTGTTTACACTTTTTTATTTTATTTTATAAATGAAAATTAACTATTTATAGATTGCTTATTGTTTTCCCCTTCCCTGGTTTGCTAATCTAGCCTCCATAAGAACTAATGATAAGGGTCACATTTAAGTTTTGCGTCTGCACATCGATTTGCGGAAAGAAAAATTGGCTGATAAACTCAAGAGTATAGTTGTCAAAGACTATGAGCAATGCATACAACTTCATAAGATCTATACTATATTTTAGTGGATTGAAATGATTAGGGAGTGCAGCCAAAGATTATACAAAATAGTGGTCAGTTGATATACCAAAGATTTCGGACTAACGTGCCCCTCCCCCCTCCCCCCCCAGCAGCCCTGAAGATGGCGTTTATCTCAGGCTGAAACGTTGGCTCAATAAAATAAGTTTTTATCATTTTGTGTAATCTTTGACTGCACCCTCTGACCATTTTAATCCACTATTTGAATTATCCAGTCAACTACTATATATATATATATATATATATATATTATATTTTAGGTGAATAGACTAATTCACTTAACCCCGAAGAAGCTAGAATAAAGTGGCTTGCTGAGTATTGCTAATTTAAGACTATAACAAAAATGAGGTATATTAGAAAGTGAAGCACTAAAGCTTCTTATAAGGGGCGAAAAGTGTAGAAAAGTTCCTTCAAAAGGTTCACCACAGGGACAATATCCGTAGAAAGCCACAGAAGCATTAACGATACCCGACCATTCTCCCCAAGCGTAAATGCGAGAAAATTAGAATTTAATGCTAAGGTTATATATTGTCAAACTGAACATAGAACAATCTTGATACAAATAGAAGAGGTACTTAAGGGATGGGTTAGACACTTGTTTTGGGCACAGCAGAACCCATTTCAGAACAGGCTGGTTTGGGCCTTGTGAAGGATTTGCTCGAATGCTTGTATGTTGCTCCGAATCAACAAGCATGCGTTATGGGCTACCTTCAGTCTGATATTTTAACTTACAGTTGAAAAGGATTTAAGAAGACTCATCATTGGTGTGTTGAAAGATGAACGGATTGCTTTAAAGTGAGGTAAAGCTGTAATGAATCAGATGCAAGAAATGAGAGACGAGTCAAAAAATGAATCACTCCTCTCTACTGTGCATGTAAATCCTTGATGAATACTTTATGATGCACGGCTACACCTGTTTGAGAACTCAGTATTAACAGGTAGACTTCAGAAAGTAATGGTGTACGTTTCCTAAGCCTTGTCCTTGGAGAGGATATTGTGGCCATGTACCTGTTAGACTTTAAAGTAGCCAATAATAATATAATTTTTATAGGAAAAAATAATATACCTAACCAAGAAGATTATTCATCCTGTAACATAACCATGGGATCATCAAAGGAAGCAATAAAAATTTATCAGATCCGTTGGAAGAAAGAGTCAGGCACAAGGGAGCGAAAAGCCTCTTAGAAAAAAAATATGGTTAGGATTTTAGAAACCATATAATAATAACCGCTTAAAATTTTAAGTTATGCATTCGATCTCAGCATCGCAGTGAAATGTAAACGGGCAAAGGTGAAATCATTCCTTGAATTCAGGGGCGCAGTAACCGTGAACTACCTCTTCAGTAAACTTGAATGTTGTAAAGGCTATCAAGTTTGGCCAGCTATGATGTGCAGGCAGCGTCACAGATATGAAAGACACCGGTTCTCATGAACATTCTTGACGAGAACATTTTAAAAAACACTATCTTTCTGAAGGCATATCTCTGTGCTGCTTCTGCTTTTGTGTTATCTATTTCTAAATCTTTATTAATTAATTTTGTTGTTAGTTAATTACTTTTCCCAGAGATACTTGAAGATCTGTTTTGACAACCTGTTGTCATCCGTTCTGTATAAAAACATCAGTCTTCTTTTCTTATCGTTTCTGTTATTTTTTCTATATTTTGATATATTTTAACATTGCTTCGTAATTTCCAGGTTTCTGTGCTTCTTGTAGGATCTAAAAGTTTCCTCATAATTCTTTTTTATAATATTTCTGGTTCGTCTAAATTACAATTGAGTAGGCATTTACTTGCGTAGAGGCATTCTGGCTTCACAACTGTGGTGTAATGCATTATTTTTTCATTCAATTATTTTTTTGTATTATTGTTCAATATTTTCAATTATGATTATTTTTAATTGGTGGTAATTGAGGACAAAATGCGCCATGAATTAGACTGTTGAAACAGATTAGTCTTCCGACTTTCATGCCAAAATCATCCATCCCCGAGCAGCTTATCGAACCAACTCGAGTTGGAAGAGAAACAAACAGCCGCGATGACGAAGAGCCAGTCACGAAATAGAGTGTCGTGACCTGAAGTATAGCTGCCGTGGAGAGATATCTCAACAGTGTGTACTATATATATATATACAGCGGTGGAACACAACTGAGCAATAACTCCGCTCAACACGTCACATAGCCTGAGCCCGGGTATTATTGCAGTTTCACAACCACGCCAGTCCTGGCTCATTAACGGCAACCTAAATTGCCTATCGAAGGCAAGCACGTGGATATAACAGAGCAGCAACACCGAAATGTTATCAAGGGCGAATCGGATACGGTGTTAAATGATACGAGGTGCGTTATAACGTTGCGTTATCCAAGTTATTTTAAAAATCTTTTATAATGGTATCATGAACTAAAAACGTGTATTAATTAATTTAACGTAATAAAATTCAAAACAATCGAAAAGTAGAAAATATATATTTAAAGAAAACTGCCATCTAATATATGAAAGCTATTCTTAATTTTGTATTTGCCCTGATAATTCAACAATACGACACAGCCTACTTGATATCATAGCTGCTATGATTAAAAACATATGAGAGGCTACTGTCTAATGTACGGTTATAAATTGTTTAAATAATATTGTTTTTGACTAAACTTCAACTAATCTCTTGAAAGATATAAAGACATGAAGTAAAGGCTTTAAATCCTGTTTCTTTTTTTTTTTTAGGTGAGTGGAGGTTTTGTTGGAAATTATTGTAATTATTCAATACTTGTAAATATGTATTGTAAATACTTTCTTTTCAGAGAAACACAAAGTATTTATTTACTGATCCAAGGGCATAATAGTAATATATATATATATATATATATATATATATATATATATATATATATATAATAGGCACCTCTACTGGCTTGCACGTCAGAAGAGGGCGGCGGGGAAAATAAAATATGTCTGGTTCTCTGGGGGTAGAGTGCGGTGTAGAAAAGAAGATGGACACCGAGTGGTCTACATCGATCAAGCTCAAGACCTGGATATTTTCGAATGACTAGTGAAGACCGGTATGCCTTCATGCCTCACGGATAACCATGACTCTCACAACGGCGCTCACGGGTTCATCTTGAATCACCCCCACAAACTCAAACGTTCTATAAAAATTTTATTTTTTCCAATGTATTATATTGCGAAATTGACTTTTTTTCCTCACATAAAACTAGTTTTCATTCTTTATTTTATCTTATATCTTTTTTTTGTTGTCTGTTGTTTAACTTATTTTTTTATCTATGTATCATTTTTCCTTTCGCTATTCTTTAATTTCAATATCCCTTCATTAGCATCAAGATCTATAGCGGATTTTAATAATAACTCGCCTCGGATAATCTTCTCTCCGCATTTTCAATCTCTTCAATTAGCTCTGCCAATAAATCTCACTCCCCATAGCTTCCTCTCCTCAATTACTGAGAGCTTCTCTTCTGCTTCCCCACCATGCCTAATGTCCTAACCTCCTGTCACATTAACTCCCAATCCTTGCCCGCTCACTTTGACGAATTTCAGCAATATTTTACCCAAAATTTTTTCTACACCATTGGAATTTCAGAAACTTGGCTAAAACCCTATATCCCGTCCTCCACTGTTTCCTTACCTGACTATTCCTTCCTCCGCCACGACCGAGTTGACCGGACTGGAGGAGGTGTAGGTCTTTACGTCCATAATTCCCTAAAATCACGCATCCTGTTTTCCTCACCAGTGTCCAATTTCCCTCACATAGAATTCCTTGGTGTCGAGATTTCATGCAAACCCAATCCTCTCCTATACGTTGTAGTGTATCGCCCTCCTTTGGTCCCTTTTGATCCTATCTTTGAGTCGATCCTTTATAACCATGTTCCTCTCTACGACCACATAATAATCTCCGGTGACTTTAATACCAATCTTCTGGTCCAATCAAATGACAAAATATATCTTGAAAACCTTTTTTACTCTCTGCATCTCTCCATTGTCTCTTTCTCTCCTACCCATCACACACTCCGATCTGACTCCTGGTTGGACCTGTTCATCATTGACTCATCCCAGAGACTCCTTTCTTCCTCACAATTACCTGTCCCTTTTTTGTCCTCTCACGATTTAATCCAAATCTCATATAATATTCATACCCCAGAAATCCTACCGAAAACTATAACATTTCGCAATCTAGACGGACTCACTTCTGAAAATATATCTCCTTCCCTCGAAACCCTGAATTGGAACCAAATTTATTCCTGTACCACCGTCGATTCAATGGTCGACATACTTACTGCCAATCTTAAAAGCATCCTGGATACCCACGCTCCTCTCAAATCCATAACCTTCCGCCACCCTCCTGCTCCTTGGATGTGTCAAAAAATTAAAGACCTGCAAAGGAAACGTGATGCTGCTCGTAGACGCTTTAGACGCACTAGGCTTACCGATGACTACCAAGCGTTCAGGGCTCTTCGCAATTTGACACAATCTACAATCAGACAAACAAAATCCAAATACTTCCACGAAGCCCTTTCCACTGCTCCCGATCCTAAATCTAAATGGCAACTCCTACGAAAGCTCGCCCTTTGCAATCCAACATCCTCTAGAGCCTTCCCCGCTTCTCCTGACGAAATGAACTCATATTTTTTGTCTGCCTCAATTAACTCATCAAAATCCTCCTCCTCCGTCTTTTCATCAACGCCATCTTTCAACCCCGACAATTTCTATTTCTCAGACATATCACCTACAGACATTATTTCCTCCGTTCTTAAATCCCGCTCCAGTTCTACCGGATTAGATGAGATACCCGTCAAACTACTCAAATTATGCCTCATTGATATCCTACCTGTCCTACTTTTCATTTATAACTTCTCACTACAAAAAGCAGTATTCCCGACTTCCTGGAAAAAATCCCTAGTCCATCCTATAAATAAAACCCCAACCCCATTATCTCCCAAGGACTACCGGCCAATCTCCATACTTTCCAACCTTTCCAAACCTCTCGAAAGAATAGTCCAGTCTCAAATATCAAATTTTCTCGAACAGTCCAAACTCCTCGTTCCGCTTCAATCAGCCTTTCGCCCTGGTTTTTCCACTCAATCTGCCCTTACCAAAATCACCAATGACATATATAAAGCCATGGACAACAGACAAATAACCGTGCTAATCCTCCTAGACTTTTCTAAAGCTTTCGATTCCTTGGACCATTCTATCCTTTTCTCCAAACTAAAGTCATTGTCTTTTTCCTACAGTTCTATTCTATGGTTCCAATCCTTCCTCTCTGATAGGTCCCAAGCGGTCTCTATGCCCAACCAACCCCTTTCCTGTTTCCGTACTCTATCCTCAGGTGTGGCTCAGGGCTCAAGCATCTCTCCTCTCCTTTTCAACTGTTACATCAATGATCTTCCTAAATCTGTTCACCACTGTTCCTACCATCTATATGCTGACGACTTCCAAATCTATTTATCCTTTCCTCCATCCGGGCTTTCATATGCGTTCGCCAGTATTCAGCAAGACCTAGATCGAATCAGTACCTGGGCAAAGCTGAACAAACTGGAACTGAACGCAACGAAAACCCAGGCCATCGTTCTAGGTTCCAACTCTCTCCTTGCAACTATCCCCACCCTTCCAACATTAATCCTAAACGACCACCCCATCAGTTTCAGCTCCTCCCTTAAAAACCTAGGCATTACCATCGACCAAAACCTTTCCTGGAAACCACATGTCACCCAAATATCCCGACGAATAATTAGTTCCCTAAAATTATTCCATCGTTCTCGGCATCTCCTTACTCAACCTACTCGGAAGCTGCTCGTATCATCCCTCATCTTCCCCCACTTCGACTACTGTAGTGTGGTATACGGGGGCCTCTCGAAAATGCTTGAGAGCCGCTTAAAAAGAATAATGAACTGCGCTTTAAGATTTGTCCTTGGTACTCCGAGGCGATCCCGGGTGTCACATCACTATGATGAGTTAAAGTGGCTCTTCCCTCCCATCCGTAGACAATATTTCCTTAGCGTTTTTCTATACCAATCCATCAACTCGCAACACCCTTCATATATCTATAGTCTCCTCCCATTCAAATCCTCTGTCCAGCTGCACAAAACAAGATCTCGCCTTTCCGATTTCTACATTCCTTCCCACAGAACTAAGGCATTCGAGCGCTCCTTCCTCGCCCGCTCCACCACTGTGTGGAATTCAATCCCTCCTTTCATCCGCCATTCCTCTTCACTAGCTTCATTTAAATCCCTGCTTTTCCATCATCTCTTGGCATCTCAAAAAGTCGCTCTCCAAGCAGGTCAAAGGTATGCTTGAATATAACAGTATTGTAAACTCGATCCCGCTACCCTTGTTTTGTTTATTTTTCCTACATCAACGATGATACCGACTTTTTAAATATATTATCGCATACTATGCCAATCAATTATTTTAGTTAGTAATTTCGTCATCAACTACTGTATTAATATTATTAATCATTATTTTGGTAATATAAATATATTTATTTTTTACAATTAGTTAAAAAGCAGTCAAGTTCGTTGTATTTTACTTATTTTTTTTTCTTATCTATTTCTATTTTTACAATGTTTTTGTTCACACTTGATTATTTCATGATTTGTGTTATTATGTAGCCTTCTGGCCAGATGAATGTTATGTTTTTTTAATTTGTCCATTATTGTTATTCTAAAGGGACTTGGTCCCAGAATAAAGTTTATTTTCTATTCTATTCTATTCTATTCTATTCTATATATATATATATATATATATACACACACATATATTTTTTAGTCAATCTAATTTGGTTTTAATTTTACTTTAAATTGTGCCGAATATAATTATAGTTAAGAAGATGCCGACGAAAGGTCATTCAATGTAAGGATTTATGTACAGTTGAAACCATTTTAATATATATAAAATCCCTGTTTCAACATAAAACTCTCTAAAAGAGAGTTGGTCTTGACTGACGTATATCCAATTGCGTTTGAAAACTAGCAACGTCAAAATTACAAAATATCAGAGAACAGGGGATAGTTTTGTTTGATTTATTTGAAATAAAATAGAAGAACACTAGATTCTTGATAGCTTTAAAAAACTCAATGTCCGAACATTTTTTGGCCCAAAAATTCTGGGTCGAATAAGTATCGAACATTCTATGTTTGATCCGGTGTTGTGCACTGTTGAAATACTTTTGGAAAAAAAAACCTGTGCTCAACATTGGGACTTTTTCAGTTTTTTGTTAATAACTCAAGAGTGGGATTTGCTTAAAATGTATTGATACTGTGTAATTTCATGAACTTCTTCAGTATGTGTGTATTTCTGTGCATGATTACTAATAAATTCAAATATACTAATATACTCGATAGGAATGCTTTTTCGCCCATCGAACTACGAGGTGTAGAGCATTTCGAACTTTATTATGTACATTAGACCCACTTATAAATATTAGACAATTCCTGAATTAAAATATGATACTTCTAATCAATAAGTTCTTGAGTTTCCACCGTTTGGTAGACACTATATTTCATGTCGTAGTTGTAAAAAATATAATGTGCTGAGTTTCTAATCCTGGATCTAATTTGTAATACTCTTTCGAAGAAAACATGAATCCTCATTTATTATTGAAATAGTGATTTTTTTAGGTAGTAACCCTATTGGTCTTATAAAACAAAGATTGCCCTATGGCCAATTTTTATCATATTCCTAGACCGAATTGATTATACATATACATACTGTTACATATATATACTCATTCAAAGAAAGATCTAATACATTTTGATACCTAATAAAGGTTTCGCAAGGAATTATGGACATAATTAAAGAATTATATTTATTATTATAAGCGTTCCAACATGGGTTGTCTCAACCTGTCAGAGCAGAGCTCCACACCTCTCGATCAAACCAATCCTCCTCCTGGAGACCCCTACCGGCCATCTCCTCATGGACTCCCTCCATCCACCTGCTTCTGGGCCGTCCGCGTCCTTTCCTCCCTGGTGGAACCCAATCCAATAATCAGTTCGGCCAACATCCAAAATGAAGGGTCCGTGCCCGTTTCCAAAGTCTTTTTTCGTGTAATCCATTTGAATCCGAAGCTCTCTGTTGACTGTTCTTAGCAAAGTAGATTCTACTTCGGTGAGCAGCTAACCCAAGTGAAAACCCCAACCTGGAAGACCAGGGTTTTTGTTTCAGGGTTTTCCTTCCCTTAGACAGATTGCCATCACCTGGTTTGCGATTTCTATCCACCCGGGTTTTTTTTTGGAGTTTTCCTTCTCCTAGGCAGAGTCCCAAACTAGGAGGCAGAGCTTATTTAGTGGCGGCGCCGAATGAATATTTATTTATTGTTTAAAAATAACAATAAATAAATAATGTTTGTTTTTTCAGCTTCATCTCCAGCCTCTTCATCAGTATTTTCTCAAAATCATGTTTTTGACTTGGTGTATTTCAAAAGTAATCCAACAGGATGATCTCTAATGATAACTTCAATATAAAATATTAGCAATGTTGCAGCTAAGAATTTTCTGATTGGGCTTTAACTCTAATGTGGAATGTAGTCTCAATAGACAATCTGCTTTTGCTCCTGAATGCCTCAATAAGTTTGTAATTTAATTCGTGTCTTTATATATAAATAGCCTTATGCAGTCGAAAAGCAATGTGAAATGTAATTCATGGACGAGTAATGCAGTATATAAAATTTCTACAGTATCCAGAATGATAATAAAATAATATATATAAATACAAGAAACAAATAACAAAGAAATAACAAACGAAGCAAGGCGTTCTTAGTAATAAGAGCGGATAGCTTCAAAATTTCTAAAATTGACATTTCTAAATTTTTCATTAGTTTAGCCAAACAATGTTTTGTGCCTCCGAAACTTTAGGCTCAGAATCGGACTTGTTTTAGACAAAATTGATTGACTAACCTGGCGAAAAATGTGAAATAATCAATTTTGGAAATCTAGTGTTATCCACTTTTGATCCTGAACGCCTCAATTAGTTAGTAATTTTTTTTTTTTAATATATTATTTAATGTTTCATTCTGGATATTTTAGAAGCTTTACGTAAATCTTTAGCGACTTTACACAAAATAAGAAACAGTAAATTTATTTTGTTTACGTTTCGACGTAAGCAGTTGAACTCTTCATCTCTCTCCCATGAAGATGACCTAAATCTTAGCGTGTTACGTTGGCACGATAAAATAAGTTTTCCTTATTTTGTGTAATTCATCGACTGCACCCCCTGACCATTTCACGCAATTATTAATAAATGTATCCAACAAGAACTAAATTAATTAGTAACATTGTAAAATACAATATATAAATTAATTACATAAATGCAAAGTTAGGCTACCTGAACTTGAGCCTCTTGGGCTTGACCATGTCCTGGTGGATGGAGAATACTCTGAGCCTGGCCAGCGGGGACCGCCTCCCTTGGCTCATATCTGCGCCGCCCCCGCCTCCTCCGAGCCAGATATAGTCCTACCCCCTCCATCCTCCGGCCCTTAACCACCTTCAGGCTAACCTACTGTCACCAGGTTTGTAGGTTTTTCGGTCCAAGGTCCAAATTAAGAAAATAAAAATATTCCATATAAAACTACGTTGTATTATTCAATCAAAAAACATAACATAACAAATACATAATTCATTTCAAGAAAAAATCTGAAGGAGATCTACAAGAAATAGATCCTATTTCTCACTGCAAAGCGTTCTCCAGTTAGATTGTTCTAAAAAAGAATGCAAACAAAAATTTACAAAACCGCAGTAGGATTGGTAATAATTTTTGGGTGTAAGGCATAGGTCCTGACTTGAAATTCAGAATGCATTCTCTACTTCTGGGGGAGAAAAATATTAGGAAGAACATGGGGTGAAGCCGAACAACAGACTATGGAGAAAAATAATGAATGGAGCTGGTTGGAGAACCCCATGTCGGATCGTTAATTCAGTGAGCCCGAATAACATGAATGGGACATGTGGAGAGGATGCCAAACTGCAGAATACCAAAGAAGATGATCTATGTGAAACCAGACAGCATGGTATAGCCATTATAGATGACATCCTAGCCCCAACCAAAAATAAATAAATAATGAGGAAGGGATAATCTATGGAAAAATATTGTTCAGTGATTCTTCATTTCTCAAGCCGTTTTCAATATATGATTATTTAATGAGCATTCCATGAAAAGTGAAAACAAAAACTCGACTGCCCATTTCGAAGCATTTTTCGACTTTTGCCACCATTTATGCAATGTGCAGAGTGCACCTTTGGAATTTGTTAATAAAGTATGCAAGAGTAGTAAAGAGTCCCATTTGGAATATTTGCTACTAAATTTTTGTTTTTATTACCTAACATTAATTAGTTTTGAATAAGTATTATAGCTGGGCAAGTTGAATTAAAAGATTTTTTAATTACACAAAATTTTGTTTAGTCCATGGGTCTACCATAGAATTTCCTTTTTCTTCTAATATATTTCATTATATTAAAAAAAAAATTGCTAATGTTCAACATGCTACCTTCCTGGATATTCTTGATAGCTATCTTATACTATCTAATACTATGCTATCAGATCAAACATTTCTTACATTCTAGATACATTTGTTAATGTATAGAGTTCATTATTATTTAGCCTCATATTTTTCATCCTCTGTTTTTCTTTACCTATTTTCTACATGTTTATGTTATATTCACATCTTATTTTGCATTAATGCCACCGCTCCCTACTGTATACAGTTACATATTAACTTCCCTTACTTATATTTTCTTTTTCTTTTAATTCCTCATAGTGCATAGTTATAAATACCACTATGTTCAATGTTTCATTTTTGAAATTTATCAAGCTTTTATTTCTATATATGCTTATATTATTACACTTTACCTATGTAACCCCTCATACCTATGTAACCCCCCTTTTTCTATAATTTTAATCTTCTCTTCTTGTATCTTTCCGTTTACCTCCTCATTTTTCTTTCCCTTTATATTATTGTTTACATTTTATCCTTTCTTGACATGTATTTTTTATATTTTATATTTGTATTCTTGTTTTTTATATCTGTCACCATTATAATTTCTTTTCATCATCTACAATTTTATTTTTTTATCTATCACTTTTTTAAGTTTATTATATTCTGTAACCAGTCTTATATTCTTTCTTATTTATTCTTTATTCTTTCTTATATTCTGTAACCAGTCTTATATTCTTTCTTATTTATCATATATATATTCACCATTTCATCATATCTAGTCACTATTTTTATCTATTCACTATTTTATCTTTTCACTATTTCATCATATCTAGTCACTATTTTTATTTTTTCACTCCTGTACCACTTTTTATATATTCTTGTTACTGCTACGTTTTTATATATTTTTGTTTGTTTCTCTCTCTTAGCCCTGAAGATGGCCTACATTGTAGGCCGAAACGTCGGCACATAATAAATAAGTTTTTCTTATTTTGATGTTTTCTTTGACTGCACCCCCAACTATTTCTTCCTTAAATTTTCTTACATTCTTTTTAGACGTATTCCTAAATCATCATCAGGTACTCGTTAAAGATCCCTATCCTAATTAAACCTGGATAGGCAATATTTAGAACTCCCATCCTAACATCGTCCAATTAGCCATAGTGGCATAAAATTACGTTAAATGAATAAACAATGGTGTATGTCATTTTGTTGAATGGGTAGAATCGCAGTACCGCAATGATCAATCATTGTATTGGTGTACTTCTCAGTATACAAAATTACATACATGCACAAAATCGCAATTTTATTCGAAATTAGATCTTGCCTAACTCTCCCCATAAGTAGACCTATGTACCCCATTACAGCACAATATGTGCCTCACTACAGATATTGCTACCGCTGATGGCAGGAACTATTCCAAGCATGCCTTTTGATACGTTTCGACAATCCTCGACAGGCACCGAAAAGAGTTGTCCTCTTACTTAATAGCCGGTAAGTGCATGCGACTTTTCATCTTATCACTGATCAGGCGCAGTTCTTAAGACTGAACCTCCCTGAATTCTGCATTCTTTTCTTTATCACTACTGTGATTGGTCTTTCTTCAAATATCAATTGTTCCTGATGTTCTGTTGTTATATTAGAGGATACAGGAGTATAAGGACGTACGGCTGTGATGTGCCATTAATTACTTCGTAACTCCTCCTCAAGGAAAACGAATTATGTCATTAATGTTTCGTTCTTCAGTTTGTACAATATTGTCGTTACAGTGCTATTAAAGTAGTATTATTAATTATCCAATTTTTTAATCGAACTGTTCTTACACAAGTTTTCTTTACCACGATTCAGAAGTTCGTGATAATCGCCGCAGTTTGAAAAAAGAACTACCATGAAAAAAACGCCGATCGCGTGCTTTGCAGTAAAGTTTGACCATTAACTGTAGCAAGTTGGAGAAACTCATCCAACAGTTTCTTGGTTTTCTAGTGCTTGACAGTTCTGGCAGATCGGCCAACTAATCTCCATTAACAAACAATCTCAATACAATTTCAATGTGAACTGAATAGCCAACCTATTTTAAATTTATAAATCAGAAATTTTTAGGATGTCTTAGAAATTCCTTATTTATTAATAATATATTTTGTTCTGCTTCTGTTTTGCTAGTTTCATAATAATATATGAAAACTATAAATAATAATATTTACAGAACATTAATATTCGTCAAAATATACAGTTTAATTATAATTAATAATAATGTTTTTTATAATAAAAAGTTGCTTGTTAATAATAATCAAAAGTTTTACGAACGCAAAAGCACGATGCCTATATAATCAACCAAGGTTTACAAATATCTGTCCGCAGACTGACCATCCAAGCTAACACATTAGGTCTAATGTCAAAATATTCCCTTAGCGCAACTACCCTTTGGAAGTTTAGCCCGTAGATCAGCGCTTATTATTAACTTTTAAGGAATTCGTTCGTTACTAATATAGGCGATACAATCTAAATTATAATTATATAATCAGTTAACAGTAAACTTACTAAATTTCTTTGTGAGCTCCTCCTTCTTGGACCGAATATTATACTTAAAACTTTTCTTTATCAACCAATTTTTTTTATAAAGGTGAATTTATTTATTATTTGCTACAAAAAATATAATTGCTATGCAAAATAAGTGCATTTTTTTAATTAAACACGAGAGGATGTTGGAGAAAATTAAATACTGAAATAAAACATGCCAAGAATTATTTATTTAAGTCAAAACCGTTGTATTCATTTGTTACTAGTTCTTAGTAATCGATCTGGTCAAAATCAGTTATTTGGCCTATCAAGACATCATCAGGACAGCAAGAGAATTATAAAAATAAAATGAATAATGCATATCCTAACCTCACCGTCAGACATGGCTCCACCAGAGACAGCATCCCACCACATCAAAGCCCAACAAATTCAGATTATCATCATCAAATGCTGCAATGGATCATCGGCAGCCGTTTCTTTTCCCTGTTAAATTAGAAGAATTAGAAGCTTTTTGTTTGGATTTTTCCCATTCATGTCTTAGCATATGTGGTTACTCAACTAGGTTATTCAAGTCCATCTGCTCTCCTCAAACTAACCCATGATCTCCATACCGCCATTGAACTAGAAAAATTAACAATTCTGATCCTTCTAGATTTTTCCAAAGCCTTCGGGCATTCAAAACTCCTCTTTGAAACAAAAGGGTTTACCTCTGTAACATTTTGCTATTTGGAATTAATTCTGTCTTTACCTAAACGATATTCGCATAATTTTGTTTTACGTGTACAAATTCTCCCTGAACGGGCCCGACCGGCTAGAAATATCAAAGAAGTCCGGAGCAGGGGCCTGCGATTTCGAGAAGGAGACCTGAGCCTTGAAGATAAAAAAAGGTCGTGGAAGAAGTTCTGCCTTTGATAATTATGTTCTCGTCTTTTCTTGTAAAGAAAACATAAAATCCTTCATTATTTACCGGACATTCCAATAGATTTTATCTTCGATAACTATGCAACATTAGATAACTTATAAGGAAAAATGATATCTCCAAATTTCAACACTATTTTTTTAATATTATTAGTTGACCTTATATATAAGAGGAAGATGATCCGGGTGGAGGTAAAAAAAATCTCTTATATAAGTAGAACTAATTATTTGAAAACCGACAGTTCGACCCACATTGTAGTTCTTCTTCAGGGCTATTATAGTAGTGTCAAAATGTCGGCTTTCAAATAAACATTTCTCCCTATATAGGAGAATTTTTTTTACCTCCACCCGGACTATTTTCTTCCTGAAAATATCTTTGTCCTGCTCCTGGTAGCAAGGACAAGGCTGTTTTCCTAGGAGTTGATTGAATAAAATAGGTATATCCGATGTTGGTGAAAAGCCTAGCAAGATGTTTCGGCATGGAGGAAGGAAATGAGGTCAAAATTATAATCTCATAAATCGGCGGTGTTATTAGTGAGCAGCCGCACGAGAGGCACGGCCTGGCACCATCTTTCCCCCTAGCTTCTTTCCGATTTATTTCGGAGAATTTTCGGCACGCAGTCGAAAATCTTTCTATCATAGAATATATTTAAATTAATAATTAAGATTGTTGGTTTTCTTTTCAACTTTTCCTCAAAACACTTTTATAACAAACTTTGTACTCAGAGCCCTCAAGATATCATTATTTGTGTGTTACAGACTTTGACAGTAGTCAATACGTGCAGCAACAGTCCAAAATTATTCTTTCTTTTCCTCCAACATTCTCTCATCTTTTCACCATATCTCTTCTTACTTTCTTCCAACCACTTTTTGCCTGTTATATTTGTATTGCTTGCACTCTGAAATCCCAAGTCCAACACTATATTTCTGAAGGCATCTCTCTGTGCTGCAGTTTCTGATTTTATGTTGTGTATCTCTAAATCTTTTTTAATTTTTCGAATCCAGTCCGTAGTTAATTTCTTTTCCTAGAGATACTTAAGATATGTTTTGACAGCCTGTCGTCATCTATTCCGTATAAATGTCCAAAAAACATCAATCTTCTTCTCCTTATCGTTACTGTTTTATTTTCTATGTTTTGATATACACCATCATTGCTTCGTAATTTTCAGGTTTCTGTGCTTCTTATAGGGCCCAAAATTTCCCTCACAATTTTTCTCTCCAATACTTCTATTTTATCAAACCTATAATTGAGTGCCAGGCATTCTTCATATCCACTTTTTTGCTCGTTCCATTTTTAATATCCTTTCATCTATGCCAATTTTTTCTAATCCCCTTTTATGAATTATCTCTCCTAGATACTTGAACTTTTCGACCTACTCTATTTGCCCAATATCTATAGCATTTTGGTGCATTTTTCATGTTAGTAATGAATTTAGTCTTCTGTGCAGAGATTCTTAAACCTGCTCTTCTGGCTATCTATTCCAAAAGATTGACTTGTATTTCTGCATCTCAGAGCAGGATGCCATAATAGAAGGAATGAAATTAATCCTATCACTTCCAAAGTAAAAGAGGCCCAAAATAGTCTTCCTAACAGAAGCTGCCTCAGTTATCAGATCTTTGCAATCAACTGGGGCCAAAATTATGGCAGACTCGAAGTGGAACTTAGAAATCTAGTGAATCCTGCTCACTGTGAATAAGTGGGAATGAAAGAGCGGACAAACTAGCTAAGGCCGGGGCTCTCCTCCCACAAAGTAATGCTCCACACACTTTAAGAGGTGAAAACAATAAACAAAGCCGTTATAAATAACAGATGGAATAACAACCACCCACATAAAAACCAAAAGGATGCATATCACAAACTCAATAGAAAGGAACGAGTTGTACTCTTCAGACTACGAACAAACCATAATAGATTAATCTCCCAACTCTTCAATAAACTCAAAATAGGAACAAGCCCCTTGTGTGCGTGTGATAAAGATCAGACAGCTGAGTACATCCTGCAAAACTGCAAATTACTCTAAGAGGCACGCAATCGGTTTTGGCCTGAGCCAACGGCGCTGGAGACCAAGCTCTATGGAACCCTGGATGACCTCAGGAGGACCACTGATTTTCTGGCTTTATCACCAGACATAGCCATATGATGGGAAGAACGAAAGAAGAAGAATTTCTGGAATTATTTTTTGTAAGGTTATCCTGCATTTCAACAAGTTGTGATTTTTCGAATGAACTTTTTATTCTTCGTATTAATCTTGAAGTTTCTTTTGTTTGTTGTTTAAATTGTTCATAGCGTTCATTTTTTCCAGAGCTTTTCCATTTTTCAGATCTGTTGATGATTTTTCACAATCTTCATTACGCCACACTCTCCTATAATTTTTGGTTAGCACAAGTGTTTAGTTTGCTGAAGCGTTGATTTGTAGCGACTGCTCTTGCCAGTTACAGGGTTTTTTATTGTAATTTCATCTTGAAGCTGTCTTATTGCTTCTAGTGTTATGGTAAGTCTATCTGTGTTGTATTTCATTAATTTCCGAGGTCTTTTTAAAGTAAGTAACTTTTTAAGGTAAACATTTCATTTGATTTTAGACTAGTAACGATCAAATTCTCCATTTCTGACTACTTAAACATAAATTTCTAGCAGAAATTCATAATTCCTTGGCTATTTCTGTTAGAAATGGCCGCATGATCCAGCTGGGATTCTCCCAACATTGGATTTGAAGACATTCATCCTGGTTTTAACTTTAACTATTAAAAGCTTTCTAAAAAATGTTGACATTAAATTGAAATGAGAAGTTTTACAGACATTGATCAGTATCATACCATTTTTGTTGGTCCTTTTATGTGCTGGATCATCTCCTACTGGTTTTCTAAAGTCATTTTCTTTGCCTATTTGTGCAATGAAATCGCCTAATAGAATGATAATATTTTGTTCTGGGATTTTTGATATTTCAGTTTCTAGAATATCCCAGAAAGCCTCTATTTTTTCTGGATTTTTTATTATCCTCGTTTATTGGTGCATGTCAGTTAATAAGCATATATTTTCTGTTTTTGAATTTGACCGTTAGAAGATATATTCTTTCAGAGCTAGATTTTTAGATTATTTTCTTTTTGTGAACGTAAAAAGTTGTACCTAATAAGGGCATTCCTTTCATAATTTTGTTATATTGCTGGTTTACCCTTTAAAATTCTTCACAGATTAAAAATTATGCATTTAAAAATTGTACGTATCTATTACAACTTCATCAAGAAATCTGGTTTCATGCACTGCTAAAATTAGGATTTCATTTTTATCTAATAGTATCTTTTAATTATTATTATAGTATCTTCAGTTCTTTCTGTTCACCAATCTTTAATAAATTTGATTTTATTTTATTCTATTTTTTATTTTAATTTATTTCTTATTTTATTTGACTTTTTATTTTATTTTTAAATTTAATTTATTTTTTATTTTATTTTATTTTTTGTTCTATTTTATTTTATTTTTTAATATCTTAATTTTATATCAATTTATTTTTATTTTATATCAATTTATTTTTATTTTATATCAATTTATTATTATTTTATTTTATTTTATTTATGTTTAATTCCTTTCAGGACGCCTGAAACTTCCTCATTCTTTTGAGCACTCTGTAGAAGACTTCCTGATTCTCTTTAGCGCTTTCCTTCAGCTTTCAACCAAAATCCTCTCAAGATCTTCTTTTTACTCGAATAACTAATGATTTGGCTTGTTTCTCTTATTTTTGTAAGTTTGGTTGGCAGTTGGGGTTTTCTGACACAGGTATTTCTTCCAAGCTGCTTTCTTATCTTGTGTCGCCTGTTTTACATCTTCAGTCTACCGGTCAGTTCTCTTGAAACTGGACCCAACTCTTTTCTCTCCGCAGACCAATTTTGTTTCATACAGGAGGATCTTTTTAAAAGCTGACCAGCTCATGTTGATGTTGTCACAGTCCCATGGTCTGTCCACATCTTGTGCCATTCTTTCCACTTCTTCTTGAAAATATTCTTCCTTATCTTCAGGAAAAGAACTACTTTTCTCCACCCTTTATCGATAATCCTCTCGATTCTTTTCTTAGTGCTCTTGTGCTTCTTTTGTGATTTTCTTTCATTCCAGAGACTATTTATCATTTGGATCCTAGATTTTTTTCCAGAGTTTGGTTGTGTGTTTACTAATTTACTAATCAATCAACTTTAAATCTTAATTGAACCATCAATATATAGTGCATCAGGGTCAAGCAAACACCTAAATAATTACAATGAATATAATTTATTAATACAATTTCTTAGTTTGAACATAATTTAATATGTACTTTCAGACAGAAGAAATAATGATTCTGATTAATGATTGCCAAAACTTATCTTTTTGTAAAAAGGGTACTTACATTCCATTACATTACATTACATCAGTTCTTCATCAGGTAAGTCTGTCCCGGGTAGGGCATCGGACTTGGCTATCTTCGGACGTTGCTGCGAGCTAGAACCTCTCTTGTTGGTCTCCTCAGAAGCATTGACCCTTTACTCCACCCTCATCTCCCCTGCTTGATGGTACAAGCACCTTTTTGCAATTGTATTCTTTTTTTGACAATTATTATTTTCTACATTCATATTTCCTTTTTAAATAATATTAGTCGAATATGGTTTTTACAATACATAGCAGATCATAAAAACATAAACTGTTAAGAAAATGTTTAAAAGACAATTGTTCTAACATTTTAGCAACTTACAGTAAGTTCTTTTACTATAAAATAATCCTTTTCCTTGCTTAGTGTCCCATACCTTCATGGTATTCTTATTAAAGAATGTTATTTACCTTGCATATTTATTTTCAAATGCCTTGCTCATTGTTTGTTTCATTTTATTTTCTATATGAAAATATTATTCATGAAATAAAAAGTGAATCATTTTTGAAGTAAAATTAATTTTTTCTGCTGTTATTAATTTTTTTTTGTAATCGGCTGTTATTTTTTTATCTTGTAGATTTAGCTTGCATGTTTAGGTTTTTACTGCTTTATATGTGTCTCTGGTCATTATGTAATAATGATGACATGAAATACTTGTAATGAAAAAATATATTAAAAAAAGGTACATTGAAATAATACAATAAAATTCATGAGTTATAAATTACAAAAGTATATAATATAATCTAATTAATCCTATAAAACATATTAATTACATTTTTTATACAAAATAGACAATTTTTAATAAGTTATATATCTAGAAGAATATGTTGATTTGTTAATTTACTATAATATCAATCATTGTTTACAACAAATTATTTAAAATTAAGATGTTATCTCTACAGTTTTCCAAATTAAAGACATATAGCCTATCTGAGAAATGATAAAGTGTCATTTCACTGAACCATATTTCTTCTATTGATGTATAACTTATTAAAACCATATTCTTTATTAGTATTTCTTTTTTGTACAAATAATAAAAAAAATCTTTCTTTATTCCATAGACATTTACAATTGGCACATTTACTTTGATTTCACAACAAATTGTGTTCTAATTAGTGCTTCATTTTAAGAAATTGTATGCTTTTGGTGTTTATAAACACTCAGTTGCTGTACTGTTTTGTTATTACTGTTTAAATATGAATGAAAGGCTTATAAAAGGTTATTTATGTGAAACCTATTGAAATTGCCATAGTACATTTATTTTACCAAGAACAAGGTTAAATATGTTTTCATTTGTAATACAATAAGGTGTTGTTGAATACATCTTGTGTTGGTACAAGCCTCATAATCCTTAAGTTGGTTTCTTGTGGATTCAATGTTCTCTTGAAGATTTTCTGCATTTTAGTGCTTAGAAGCCAGATATTACCACTGTCTCTATCAGCTGGTCGGAAGTCAAGTACAACTTGTAGAAGTTCTGGACTGTATGATATAACCCTATGGACATAGAACTTTACTTTACATAAATTGTTCATAAAGATATTTTTAAAATCATCATTGTGCTGATTTATCAAATTTATTTATAAATTTGTTTATTTATTAAATTCTGTTGTGTGCATCAACTATGGAACATTTTATATTTCTTTCATCTCTAATGTGATGGCAGGCTTTAAAATAAGCAAAATGGATCCAGAATATTGCCTTACATGATTTAATGCAAAGTAAAAAAAAGAATAAAAAAAGCTTTAGCTTTCTTATTCTAAAAAAAATATATGAAAAAAATATCAGAGATAATTTTTGTTTAAAGGCTGTAAAATAAATTTACTTGTAATCAGCAGTTCCCGGAATCCATGATGCAATAGCTGTCTCAGAAACAGGGCTGAATATGAGAGCTCCATCCCTGGGATCTGTTGCTAGCCCGGCAGCCTGTGATGATTTTGTGCCTGCCAATGTCACAGGTAAATCGCTATCATCCCCTGGATTCGGTCCAGCCTGGAGGACTGAAGTTGGCACAGAAAGTAACCTGTCAGAAGCAAACGGTTGGAAGAAGAGTTGTTTATCTTGTGGTCCTCTGCCTCCTGATAGGCTCATTCCAAGTATTCCATCCATGAGTGTAAATGATTCCCCAGCAACCTGTAATTTTAATTATAGCAGGTCATTATTTAATATGATTATCCAACTACTTATCGATTCATTTTTTAACTTAAGTTTGAAATGGCTTAAACATAAAAGTTTTGCTGAGTATTCTTTCTTCTCTTATTACATCTAATATATTGTGCTTTAACATATGTGTCTTTTGAGGTATTTTAATTTTTTTAAATACATTAAATTACATCACACTAATTTTTAAGTATTTACAACATTCAAAGTTTTTAAAATCTTAAGCAAACTATATATTAGAAAAAAAAAGTTACCTTAAATACGCCGAAGTTAGGATCAGGGAACATTAGTGGGTGTTGCAATCTCCAAGCTTGATCTTTGGCAAAATCATAAACCACAATTCCTGGATTTGTTGTATCACTCATATAGACAAATGTATCATCACATCCATAGCCTCCAGGTGCACTCTGTTCATCGAGTACCAGGTTTGAAAGTAGAGAGTTAGGCCTGAGAACATCTCTTGGAAGGGTGACAATTCTCAACTAAAAAGTACCAATGTTTTTAAAGATTGACTTGATTTTTAGAGAAAAAAGTGATGACATACTTATGCAAGAGGTTGTTCTCACCGGTTGATCAGTACTCATATCGAAGATAACAATTTTAGGTGGACAAGCCACAGTAAAGGAGACCAATGAATTGAGGATACCAGAGTCCAATACCCAAAGCCTGTTGCATCTATCAGCTCTAGCCCGGAAGACAGACACAAAGCCAGTACAGTTGCCGGTGTTTCCTGACACAGCATCTGCATGCCACTCCCAGCTAGGGTAAGCCTGAAACCGAAATGTAAGAAAGATAATCCTATAGATAAGATATTGTAAATAAAATATATATAAACTGGAATAATATATAGAATGTAGAATATAAAATAGAATTTGAAGTTCATATAAATATTTTTGACACAAGCCTCTGAGAATTTTATGTAAGAATGAAATAGGAATAAATGTTAGCTTCATTCTAAGATTTTTTTTTCCGGGAAAATATTAATAATATATTTCACGATGAAAAACATCTATTCCCCTCACCAATATCAATATCTGTTCCCCTACAATTATTTTTGAAAAGGTATATGTACTATGCTTTTCATAAATAATCAAGGTGGTAAATTCTGTAAAATACTACTCATCAGAAGATCTAAAACATTTTCTCCAGTCAGGTGTGTTTGCAAGTATTTTTATATCCCTAACAATAATTCTGCAACTTGGACAAAAAAAACCTGTAACACTACAACCCTTGAACATGTCTAGAGTTCAGTACATGGTAGAAACTGTACTATTTCATGGACAACAGTTGTGCAGGGAGGCAATTTGTACTAAATCACGCTCAACCGCCATTTTTCCCTCTTATTTTGGATACCCACTTTAAGAGGTTGGGTGAGCCCCGGGAGGGATCAGACTCATCTACCACTGAGCCACTCCTTCCCCGCAACTTAGGCAATACAATGCAAAATTTGTTAATTTCATTACAGTTTTATCTATCATCAGTTTAGGAATAAATATAGAAATCTTCGTTAAAATAAAATCTCATTTCGACTTATAATTATTCAAAAAGTTATAATTTAGTGTCCTCTACTAGACTTCTCTTTCGGGGCGGCACAACATTACATTAATTTTAAACTTAAAAAGAAATTAGTAACAAATACGTATCTAATTTTTTACCTTTAATTAATATTGAGTCTATTGATCTTATTTTTCAACAAAACCAAAAAAAAAATATTTTTTTATTATAAAAATTACAAAAAAAAGTCCCTTAAAAACAACAGTTTGGTTATAAAATTTTTCAATTTCTTGTTTTTTGTCTTTCGTCCAGTGCCGGAGCAAAATAATACCAGAAACCCCTTCCAATGTACTATTATTGTTATTATTAGATAAATACATTATTAATAAAAAGAGATTAATATTTAATTAAAATATAAAGAAATAGAGAAATAATGATTAATCAACAATAAATTATCAAGTCGAGTGTTCCTGATTACAAGAGTAAAGATTGAACTACTTTTAGTGAGAAACTATCACTAATAACGAGTGCCATATTTAATTTATAGACGTACAAGACCAGGACGTTGTAGATATTGAACATTTGTTTTGTTATTTTAATGTTTGTTACTATTCAAAACTTCATAAATTAACCACTCTAACTGTTAAATGTACCGTTTATTTATCTTGACGGTGCAAACTCGCTGAGAAAATATTTTTGAAGGCCCCAGAATAAATCCACACTATGTTAACGAAGACACAATTTTTATAAATATGAATTATCCAGCTCGTCTATATCAACAAGCCTTATTAAAGTTACGTGGTTTGACCTAGTTATGTTAGCATTGTTTTTCTTTTTTTAGACAGCGAAAACTTACGAAATTCAATGACCAAAAGCCACTGAACTCTACGCATTTGGGATTTCGATTACACAATTTTTTTTGCCATCATGTTCCCATGAGCGTGACCAACCTCCTGGTAGTAATTAGTAACCTGTTAATACTGTCGTATTACTTTAAATACTCGTATTACTGGTCGTTAATACGAGTATTTAAATTACTAACTTTAACCATTCAGGAAATTAGCTGATTAAACAATAGAAATTATTCATGTTGATTTTTTTTTATAAAACTCTTTCAATGGCGAGTTAGGTTGTTTTTAATGTTTAAATTACGTTGAAGGCAACTTTTGCAAATAACAATATGCACACATTTCTAGATTCGGTCGCGAAAATCTAAATTCTTCCAGATTTCACCTCGGACGAGACTGGTTATTTACAATCCTAGTAAAGCGATGTTGTGGAGATGTAAATGGAATCAAGTATTTTTAAACCGAACTTATGTTTTATTTGATTGTTTATTTTTTTTTAAGAGTGTTAAAAATAATTTATTAGTTAATTTTCAACTACCAACAAATGTCCTTTTTTCTAACTGCTGTTTTTTCAAAATATTTTTATTTTTCTTGCTCATTACTAACATTTATTAACTCCTTTTTTATGTACATAAACTTTTTCAGTTACACCGTATTTCGTCCTTTTTCTAGCTAAACCCCAATTGTAGGAATAAAAAATGTTATTTCTATTAGTCAAACGATGCTTTAGGGTATATAATAAAAGAAGAAGAAAATAAAATTGATGGTGCAAAAATATTGTGACCATTAATGTTTCCTTTAAATCACAAGATTTAATTATTGTGTTTCACAATCAAATTAATTAAGACAGTTTTATCATAAAAGTAGATATGAGATAATAATTCATATCTTAAATTATCAATACCTTCTGTTTGATAAATCATCTTTTGACAAACACTAGGTCATGTATAAAGGTTTTTAAAGCATTTTTTTTTTTTACTACATTTTATAAAATTAAAAGTTAAAATGAAGTAGAATTTGTAAATTAAAATATATCCCAAGGAGCCATATTATTTTCTCTCGACTTTCCGCATTGAAATTAAAATTAAAAATTAAAATGCTGTGATAATCTGAGCTACATAATACATGTCTATAGAATTTGAGTAACGAGTAGAATAATTAAACGAAGTGTTGAATAATTTGTAAAATGGGAGTTGGTCGGCCGTTGGGCGGTTAGGAGCTGGTCAACTTCTAAATTTATATTAACGAGAAAATTATTAAATTATCACTTGTATCCTATGGTATGAAATATACATCTCACGTGGGTATGCCGATATGCTTTAGACACTAGATCTGGGGTGACTGATTCGGGTTAGTTTTGTATCAATTGATAAGTCTAATTGAGTTATATTTTTATATAAATAATAATAAATACCCATAATATATTATGTTATAATAATTATAATTTTTTTTTTTTTTAATTTGGCTTTAAGACTTTATTTTCAAAGTCCTATTTTGCCAGTAGGTGTGTACTTTGTTAACTGTTAATTTAGATGCCAACAGCACGCGGTTTTTCCCGGATTGTTACCTACTGTTTTTCCCAGGCGGTCACCCATCCAGGTGCTAACCACGCCCGACGTTGCTTAACTTCGGTGATCTGACGGGAACCGGTGTGTTCAACGTGTTATGGCCGTTGGCAAATAATTATAATTATAGTAATATTAGACCTGTAGCGGGGGAGATGGCTCTGTCGGGAGCTGGACCTTGGGCCTTGGGATCCAGTTGAGGGAGGCGGGGTTGCCCTTCCAGATCCTGGGGGTTGTGAGGAAGATCCGGTCCCAGCCCACCTCGATGCTGTTGAAGAGGGCTCTCTCCGCCCGAAAGTCACTGTCGCTAGGGTATCCCGGAGGAACGTTCCACGACAGTAGTGGCCACTGGTACACTATTTCCAGATCCTTGTCTCTGGTGGAGGAGCTTAGACCACAAGCCACCAATAGTCCAACAACTGAAAAACAATATAATTATAGTTTTATACATCATGTAATAATTTTCTCACTCACACACACACACACGCACACGCACGCTCGCGCGCGCGCACACACACACACACACACATTAATATAATAAAATTTAAATGTGTGTATATAATTGTTCATTATGAGCTGCTCGAACCTGGCCAAACCATTGATTTGACTCTCTCTGTCAACAACTAATGTGATTGGAGCAGGCGATTCAAAACAAACGGACAGAATTTATTAGAAAGGCGTTGTTTTCCATCACGGAAACGCTAGAAGACACATATTTTTAGTGATTCGGCAAAAATTGAGGGAGCTGGCCTGGGAAGTTTTGATGCATCCATTGTGTGGATCTTGCCTAACCCGGCTACCATTTATTTCATTCTCTCTCGAACTTTGGAAATGGTGCAAAATTGACTTCAAAAGAGGCTTCTGAAATCAACAAGGAGTATTCAAATGGCGCTATGCCTGGTGAGTACGCTGGTAGCCCAGCTTTGTCATGCAAGAGTCTTGCTCGCAATTGCTGGCTTTTTTTGCAACCATACATCGTTCAAATTTTACAATTGAGGGTAGACTTCTACAGTAACACTTTCATTTTGTTTTAGCAACTCGTAATACACTACACCTTGCTGATCCCACCGTAAGCACGCTAAGACTTTGTGGTCATCAATATTATGCTTCGGTTTCCATTTAGATGGTTTCCCTGCACGAAGACATGACTGTCGCTCTTGGGAATGTCGTAGAATACTTTTCACCAGTCACAATACGTCGCAGAAAATATTTGTTTGGCAAGCAAGAAAACCGCGATGTTGAAACGGTTCGAAATAGGATTTTTAGTCAAATTGTGAAGTAGATCTCTTGCATCCTTTCGGATATTTCCCATCACGTGTAAAAGTCTGGAAACAATAGATTCGTCAACTGATAAACTGCCTTAAAGTTCATTGAGAGTTTAGACTAGGTTTTCATCCAATAACTCCTGGCATTCATTCATTGTCTTCGATTTTTATTTTGGTCCTCAGATCATTAAAATCAAAATGACCACTTTCAAATCGTCTAAACCAAAAACGACAATTGGGAAATATCGGTGCAGCATCGTCAGATTTCTTTAATTCAAACAACAAAATTAATGAATGTCGAATATGAAATTTCGAGCGTTCTATGATTAGCGATTACCCTACATAACACGATAATACTTAATGGAAAACTGTAATTTTATGTAGAGAAATGTGAAAACCATCGAAATTAATTTGATTTATATGTAGTTCGCTTTGATAGTTTGAATTTTCGCGGCTAGAAATCCCTAGTAAATATGTATTTCGACACCTAATATATAATGGTAAATAACTCAATAACTAAAAAATGTAATCTAATTGTCGCTAGAGAGATAAATAATGGAGTTTCTATTTTACATATTCTGTGATTAAAAAATCATGAAACATATTCAATAGTTTTTTAAGAAATTAAATTTTTTCAAATAAGGGTGTGGTTTGACATTATAGATTTGATTAGATGCTAATTTTTCTATGAAATTTATTTGGAAAACTACATTGCTAAATTAATTTCAATTTTCCTTAAGGTTTAAAACTGAACAAGGTTAATTGATAATTTGCATAATATCGCTCCTTCAAAAGAACAATGTCATAACTCAAAAAACATAATTTTTTAATAGACGTATTTGTTTTTTTCATATGAGTTTTTAAAAAAATAGAAATTTAGGTATTGGTAAAGCAAAACATTTCTATTATAATGGTGGCATTGAAATTCTTTTATTAGTCATTAGAAATTTTTTTAAAGCTTAAAACTTTTGATATTAACTTATGTCAATAATCCCATAAAACTTCAAATTCAAACATGATAAAACCCTAAACATTGCTTTATTTAAAAAAAAAAAAAAGGCTGGAACTGAAATATCAGAGATGTAATCCCTGAATTAAAAACCTTCAACCAATATAATTGCTACTGAAGGCTTAACTCAAAAATCCAATTGTTATTTTGAAGCAGCGATATATTATTGATATTCCTGGAAGGATATTCAGTACGACATTCTTATCCAGTGACTTCCTACCAGGAGACTCGCGAAAGTAAAACAAAATCATGAAAAAAATTCTATAGTTTATTCAGAAATTTAATTTTAATTTTTGAAACTATTATAAATGAATGATCGTTACTTCTTCATAATTCAATCAGTATCATTTTTTTCATAATTCAATCTTAAAAAGATTTTTTTACGTTTTAGTTTCTCTGGTTCTTTTTTTTTTTCTAAGGGTTTCCTCATATTGAGGTTTTCTTCAACCAAACATTATTGTTAGTTCTTTTCTCCATTTTTTTCTGTCTCGAATATCTTTCTCTCTCAGACGATGCTCATGCATGCTTTCCTCAATTCCTTCTACCCATTCCTTTCGTGGTCTTCCTCGCCGTTTCCTCCCTTCAGAACTCCAATTAAAAATTAAACTGGGAAATCATTTTCAATCATTCTTATGAGATGACCATACCATTCCAATCTTTCCTCCCCTATATATTTCGGAGAAGGTTTTCTTTGAGTTTGCATTCGCTCTCTAATTTCGGCACTAGTCCTTTATTCTAGTATGAATACCCTGGCAGCTCTCCCCCAATAGTCCCTTTTATTAGCAAGTAGCTTCTTTATCTGTTTCAAACAACTCAACACTGAAAAATTAAAATTATGATAAACTATTCCAACAAAACTAGTTTTTGTAACCTAGTTGTGTAGTTTTGTACCTTTTTAAAACAACAAAGGAGTTATTCTCTAGATTGGGGCCAAACTTCTCCATTTGGCTCTTGTTCTATTAACATGACTAACCCTTTCTGAAATAATCAGCAAAGATCGTCACTGATGTGAACTTGTTTATATGGACTAGTTGAATACCATATAATCAATTGTTTGTAATTTCAATTATCAATAATAAATAATATTAAGCAATTTGGTATTCGTCTGGATACCATATCACGTGGGAGGCAACTGAGAAAAATAATAAATTTAAAATTATTAAAGCGGAAATAAAACCGTGAAAAAGTTCTTGCCGCAGCAACAGAAGAGAGGAAGTAGTCATCACGAGACTAAGAATCGGCCACACGCGTATGACACACGGATATTTGATTGAGAGAGATGCACCACCAAAGTGCGGAAGTTGCAGAGTGCAACTAACTATCACCCACATCTTGGAAGACTGCCCCCTGTATAAAACATATTTTCATGGCTTGGGGATTGATAGGAAAACCTCGAATATCCTGGGAAATAACGCCGCAAATATAGACTAAGTGATAACCTTTCTTAAAGAAAATAATATTTTCAGTAAAATATAATAATTATAGGTTAAATGAAATTAAAAGTTAAACCAAAAAAATAATAAAGAACTAAATATTGAACCAAAAGAAGAAAGAGGCTGATAAATGAATAAATAATGAAATAAACATTTGAACAAAAAGAAGAAAGACGCAGATGACCGTAGATGTTGTACGTTTATAAGCAATAAAACCTAACCTAACCTTAAGCAATTTAGATACCTAATATATAATGGTAAATAACTCAATAACTAAAAAATGTAATCTAACTGTCGCTAGAGGGATAAATAATGGAGTTTTGTTTTACATATTGTGATTAAAAAATGTTTTTATTTTTAACACTAATACCATTTCATTAAATATAATTTAATAGTATAATATATGTAATACTATCCCATACAATATAAATCACGTGATCTTAAAAGAGAACGCTGGCGGAAATAATTACTAAAACAAAATAATAGAAAAGTGGTCTTTTACATGGTGTTCAGTAAATCAAGTAATTATAATTGTGGTTGAATGGTTTTGTAAAATACCCATTATTTATCCTTCCTTTATAGAAAATATACAAATATATTCCGATATAAATACAGCTGCTAATAATGTATTAACATACTGTTACAGGCTACTGGATATTAAAAATGACTTAAACGCTCCTTAATTAAAGGTACTAATATTTATTTACAAAAGTGATAAAAGAATACAATTAAACTATTAACAATTACTAACAAAGAAACTAAACAAAGAAATTACTAACAAATTGATTATTAACTGAAATAAATTTACAATAACAATATTTTAGATATTTATAATCTAGGCCTAACTTTTATTTAATTATTACAATAATATAAGATATTATTATTACTAAATAGCTTAACTATTTACATAAGCTTGTACAAAGCACATAAAATTACAACTGCTACTTAACTAATTAATTACTACTAATCAACACTTACAGTTCACTAATTAAAGTCCATCGACCGTAAGAATCTCTGAATATAACAAACTGTCACACAATTACACCCACAAACTGTCACTGACTTATTACACTGGCTTATCACTGTTTCCGATGCTAACCGTACCGTGTGCTTTAACGCTCTCTCTGTACTCGCGCCGAGATGCTCTTTAAATAGCAATACCGACCGGTCTCGAACTTTCTGGAAACGGTATCTTTCATCTCTGCCGACAAGGGGCTTTGTTCTCTTCCAGGAATCGCTAATTCCCCGCGCTCGTCTTTCTGTGACCGTAACACTGCCCCCTCCTTAAAAGTGCTCTGCCCCAGAGCATAGTCCGGAGAAATCGGGAAGTTATGAGCTTCTACCGATGGAGACCCTTTTTCTTTCCAGGGGTTGAATGTGCACACCAATATGGCAACTCCAGAGTTGGTGAATGTCTGTTCAATCAGGCTTCTGACAACCTTCCACTCCAGGCCGTCGTATCCACAGCCCAACTTCGGAATGGCGAGCTTGGTGACACGCAGTCTCAGAAGCTTACTCCGCAGGTCGTCGAGGCTTCGCCGCAGTGTGTCATATGTTGGTTTCTGATCAGTTGCATGCTTGGTAACCAAGTAAAACAAATGTCGTCCTTCGTGCATGTGGTGGAGTGCCTTCCCAACACTTGGCCCTTGGCGTTCTAGCTCCTCAGTGCCGCCAAACTTCTTCCTGAAGACCGTTGCAATCCCTCGAGAAGTCCTCAGATCCTCGGCAACGCAATGGGCCAGATAATAGTCCGCTGGTAACGAGAAGATATCCCTGTAGATTATCTGAGTTACCCTACGGGAACCTGGTACCTTAATATGTGCAACTGAGTCATTATTTCTCTCCACGTTGTTCAGGTACCTGACCTGCTGGTCTTCTGTCGGACCATGGTCTCCTTTGTATGGGGCCAGTCTATTGAAATGGACTACCTTGGGTTTTCCTTTGGGCTGCTTCCTGATCCTATAGATGACGTCGTTGATCCTCTTGACGATCTCGAACGGGCCGTCCTAGGAGTTCTGCAGTTTAGGTGAGTAGCCTCGCCTTCTTCGAGGATCATATAGCCAGACCAAGTCTCCAGGTCGGAAGCCACCTTTCTCAGCCTTTTTGTCGTAACGCTCCTTCATTCTGTCACTTGCACCCTGGATGTTTGTGCGAACCTTCTAGTGGATATCATCCATTCGCTTCCGTAGATCCGTGATGTATTCCTCTCCGGCAATTTCCTCGTCAGGCTTGAAACCGAATTTCAGATCACAAGGCAACCGAAGTTCTCTGCCGAACACCACATTTGCAGGAGTCTATCCCGTTGCCTCACTGACTGAACTGCGGTAGGCCAGCAGGAACAGGTTAAGATACTGGTCCCAGTCTCGCTGATGGTCGGAGACCACTTTGGACAAATATCGACCCATAGTCCTGTTCATGCGCTCCACCATGCCATCGGATTGAGGGTGAAGAGGTGTCGTCCTGGTCTTCCGTATTCCCAGTGCTTCGCACATTCCGGAGAAGACTGCAGACTCGAAGTTTCGTCCCTGGTCAGAATGAAGTTCCATGGGTACTCCAAACCTACTGACGAGCTGCTTCACAAGGACGTCCGCAACCGTGACTGCCTCCTGATTCGGAAGGGCAAAAGCTTCCACCCATTTAGAAAAATAGTCCATGGCCACGAGGATATATCGGTTACCACCCGTGGATCGAAGCCACTGTCTCGAAGAGAGTCATGTAGTCTTTCCGTCGAATACTGGAATGGTATTGTGAGTTGGTGGCGTCCCAGCATTGGCGGGCGTAGTGGTGTTATGATGGCTGCCCTCTGTGGAACGGTCGGTGTCATTCGTCGGTGGGTTGCTCATACGTCCCTCGAGAGCTTCTACTCTTAGGCTAAGTTCGTTTTCAATGGAATTCAATTTTTCTCCTAACCTAGATTCTACATTAGCTACTTTATTATATACATCGGCTAACTTATTATCTACATTAGCTAACTTTTTCACATTTTCCATTAACTTAGTCTCTAATGTGCCTAACTTAGACTCTAATGTGTCCAATAAATCACTTTTTACAGTACCTAATTCATTCTGTACATTACCTAATTTATTTTCTACATTGCTTAATTCATTTTTAACAGTACCTAATTCATCCTGTACTTTACCTAGCTTATTATCTACATTGCTTAAAGTTGCAGACAACTTGCTTAAATCGGTTTCAAACAGAACGTTATCTGGATTTTCCCCTAAATCTACAAAAAATTGACGCAAGCGCTCTTGCAGTACACTTTTAGTTCCGGAACAATCAAGATCACGTTCTTCTAACTCCCGTTTCAAATCCGCAACTTTTAAATCAATTAATTTAACACTTTTAGAAGCCATTCTTCATACAGTAGCCCAATAATTACAAAATGCAGGACAAAATGCAAAATAACAGCAATCACACAATAATCCCACTTCTGACACCAATTTGTTACGGGCTACTGGGTATTAAAAATGACTTAACGCTCCTTAATTAAAGATAATAATATTTATTTACAAAAGTGATAAAAGAATACAATTAAACTATAAACAATTACTAACAAAGAAACTAAACAAAGAAATTACTAACAAATTGATTATTAACTGAAATAAATTTACAATAACAATATTTTAAATATTTATAATCTAGGACTAACTTTTATTTAATTATTACTATACGATTGATTACTAAAACAAGTGATGAAGAGGGATGGCTGAACCACTGCGCATGAGCCAAACTATTCCTTTCCTACACCTAAGTGAAGCCCATTCTTTGATTATTACTTTCTAAAACTTTAAAATAAAAGTAAGACCGAGTTGTATGACGTACCTGAACTCGTTTGTGAAGAAATTGAAAAATAAATTATAACCGCGCACTCATTATTACACGGTAATTATAGCTGCCATAGAATTGGACCTAACCTAGTTAAGCTGAAAACCTCCCCTATGGTAGGTTTTAAAATGGTTGGTTTAAAAAACCTGAGTATCGACGAATGGCTAGTTTTTTATCTTCTACATTTTTATTTGACTAATAGATAAACAAGTTTATGTTCTGTAATTAATAAAAATGGTATTAAAAAAGGCTACTCAACTGGTGGTTGGCTAACAGGTAATACTAATCTGTATCAGGTGGGTAATTTATCTCCTAGCTGTCCTTTCATTTTCTAATGCATGAAAAAAAAAGTGTGTGGGTCAGATCCGAGACGCGACTGGAGTTTACGGCTTTCCGTTTCTAACGGATTTTAAATGTGTTCTTGCCAATTAATCACTCTCTACTGATACTTATCATCGCATATTCTTTTTTTATAATTTGTAAATTATTTAAAAAAAACTATTTTAAATTAATGTGAACTATTTTAATTAAAATTAAAAATATAGATTTGTATATAAAAAATAGATGTTTGAGTAGAAAGTAGTTGGATAATTCAATGATGGATTGAATTGGTCAGGGGGTACAGTTAATGCTAACACAAAAAATAAGCAAAACTTATTTTTTATTAATCGTACCAACGTTTCGGCCTACGTTGTAGGCCATCTTCAGGGCAAATAGTGGGTGCGGTAACTTGTAACAACGTAACAGCACACTGTCAAATAAATTCTTATATATATATATATATATATATATATATATATATATATATATATATATATATATATATATATATATATTTGAACTCGTATTAATACAAATTCATATTTATATAACTTTCCAATAGGTAAATAATCAAACATTGTTATATCATTACCTGTAATATGTAAAAGTTGAGATTTAATATTGTGAATTTATTTATTTGGTTTTTTCCTGTTAATCCTTAAATTTTGGTTGTAAGTTCTCACATCATGGAAGTAAATTGTGCCATGAACTAAGCCATGAGATTGTGCAATCCTGTGGAACACCAATGATCTGTTCACGATCTCGGGGCAGTTCAAAGGCGAATCCAAATGGCGATTATACTCGTAGAGATATTTCTTGATTAAAATAGATATTTCTTTATTAATATCAACGAAAACTTCCCTCAACTTCACTCAGTTTTATTTATTTTATAGTACACATTTTTTTCCTACACTTAAATAATTACCTTTCTAAAAACAAAATAAAAAAAACAAGTAAAATACATTTAAATATATATTTTTTAAATATTTATTAAAGAACAATAATTAAAAAAATTAAATCATTTATATTTGTTAATTAGATGGTTTCTGGAATGTGATAAAGGATCTTATAGGACAAATAATGAACAGGGATAAATTTTGACGAAGGGATTTAAGTTGGGAGAAGAACTCTAAAGTTGATCTCTGTCAGAGGAATGGTAGAAGGAATCAAGTGAGGGGCTCAAGAGATACTGGCAGGACATCAATGTTGGTAGAAGAACAAGATGCAAACACTGAAAATGATATTGGTTGTTGATTCGCGATTGTCAACTATTTAGTATGCAAGTATTTCAAAAGATAATTTTCTAGGAATTACAACATCATGGACAATACTTTAACCAACGACTACAACAATGAAAATGTTTTAAATAAAAGGCATTTTAATAATGTGATGTCATTTAAATTTTTTTTTATCCCTCCATATAAAATCCCATTAATGATAATAAGAAGGCCCCGGATGTTTATTTATAATCAAACACAATCTAAGACAGCTGCGATACGTAAATAGAAAAAATTGTATTCAGGGGAAAGTACTATATACAATGGGATTTTCTGTTTTTTAATTATTTTCATTACATTTATTTTTTAAAAGATTCTTAACAGTTATTTTTCCGTGAGTGAGTATTGAAGAAACAAATGTTATTGTGTTGAATCCTACTTCGTAAATATTATAATCAAATAATATTACTTTCATCAGGGGCTTAAAATCATGCCTGACATTGGTCCTTGTTGTGCCTTGAGTGACTTTGATATATGGTACAGGATATGCCCAGCCAATGATCTGGTTTAGATATAAGCCAATGGCGAAAGTCTCTTACTCCTTTGCCTTCTTAAGAATGTGCGCCGCTCTGGGCACACCCTTGAGTTCAGTCGTTATTTAAAACGAAAGGTGTATCGGAACAGTTATGAATAATAGTTTAAATTTTTTATTTATGTTTAATAGAACGAAAAAAAAAAGTAAGGTGCGTGACCCCTATGGGTTATCAATTAAAAAAAACCTTAATCGTTAGGTTATATATTCTTTAAGCCATTGGAGATTCTGACTGTTTTTTTCTCATAACTAATTGAAACTTTCTGAATTCTACTTTTGTACATCCATAAAATGCCATCGATCATTTCTTCTCTTGTCGTCAATTATAATCTCCATTAAACACTACAACTCATGATAGCCTTGGTTTCAGTACATGCACGGTGGTGATTTGTCCGAGATAACCCTAAACCACTAGGTTTCCTCCATTTAGGAGTATCGTCTTTATTGAGGCTGAGTGAGCCGAAGGATGATCTCCAGATGTCACATTGTCCATCTCCATAAGTTAACAGGTTAAATAAATTGTCTGTCCCATCCAGAGTTGGGCCCGGGATCTTTGGCATGGCAACTCAGCGCTCTACTGCTGAGATACCACGCTCGCTGTTAATCTACATAGTGACGTTAAAATATTAAATTTAAATTATATTATTGTAGGTATTGAATTTTTTTAATTTAAAGTAATTTTAAGTTTTATTAAAAAAAGAATAACAACATTTAACTTAAGATGGCCTTTGGTTACAGGCAGAAAAATTAGCAAATATAAATGATTTAATTTTTTATTTATTGTTCTTTAAAAAATATATATTTAAATGTATTTTACTTGTTTTTTTTATTTTGTTTTTAGAAAGGTAATTATTTAAGTGTAGGAAAAAAAAGTGTACTATAAAATAAATAAAACTGAGTGAAGTTGAGGGAAGTTTTCGTTGATATTAATAAAGAAATATCTATTTTAATCAAGAAATATCTCTACGAGTATAAACGCCATTTGGATTCGCCTTTGAACTGCCCCGAGATCGTGAACAGATCATTGGTGTTCCACAGGATTGCATATTAAGCCCAAGTTTATTCTCAATTCCAATGAAAGATCTGATTCTCAACTAACAATTACTGTTTGCAGATTATGTAGCGATTATTGGTTGGTCGGATAATCTAAATACAATAAAAATAAATTACAACAGTTTGTGTGAGCGTATGTGTATGTATCAAATTAGATCCAGTGATAATTTTTTAAAAACTTATACTCCATTTTTATAATATTCGAAAACACTAGTGTGTTCTGCTGAAAATCTCGAATATATTTTTTACAAAATGTAAAAGTAAAGCTTTTGAAATGATTGTTGGTCGTAACTGTGTCCAGAAAGTGGAGCTGAATACAATCCAATTCGTCTTCATAACAAAGTATCTAGAGTCTCATAAAATGATTAGAACATGAGACATGGTTTTAATAGAAATGTGCTCAGAACCAAAATGACATAATGAAATTTCAGTTTAATAAAAGATTTTTTTCCCTTCTACATTAATTTTTATGGACAGAAGTTTGAAATTGATATTATTTAATAGGTATTTTTGAAGAAAATAATAATAATAATAAAGAGTTTAATTCTAATGAATTTAACAATTTGAATTTTGTAACATATTACTTGATACATGTTAAGGTAAAACAATTTACACTGCAAGCTGAATCAACATAATAAATAAAAAGCAGTATACATTTAAAACAGTAGGAAAAAGGAAAAGAAAAATCTACACACAATAGAAAAAATAAAATAAAATAAAAGTAAAATAAATAAATTAAAATAAGTATAATATTTGGTAGTAAAATAAATGAATTTAGTACAATAAATTGTTTTTTTTACATTTGAGGAATAAATTAACTTATAATTAATAATTTATTATTATGTAATAATTATAAAATAATTATATTTATTCTAATAGTATATGTCTAGTTCGTCTATGTATGTATCGTCTTAAGGTTTGTTTGTTGTCACTGCCTATTGATTGCATTAAGGGATTTTCTGAGTTTTTTGTTGAGTTGAAAAAGTTCCAAGTCTGGGAGTGAATAAACTGTTTAATTGTTTGTAGGTCTAAATCTAGTATCATGTCGGTTATTTTTGTGTACCTGGGGTAGTCATTTATGTTTCTCTTACATAAGTTCTGTATTCTTTCTATTTTTTTATAGTTGGAGTCACAGGTGTAGCTCCATACAGGAGAGGCGTATGTCAGTAAAGGTCTTATGACTGATTTATATAATATAATTTTGTTTTTACTAGAGAGCGGAGATTTTCTACGGAAATATGGGGCCATAGTAAGTTTTTTGGCTTTACAACATGTGTTATTTATATGGGGAGTATATGTTAATCTCCATACCTAGGTAACTGACATTTTGTGCCCAGAGTATTCCAGTATTATTTAGGATAATATATTCCGGTATGGTAAGCCTTCTTTTTGTAAATATTATTGCTGAAGTTTTGTATTCGTTTATTTTTATTTTCCATTTTTTATAATATTTGCTTAATCTAGAGTATAAAAATATTAATCTATTTTCTATTGTATCTATCCTGTAGGAAGTAGTGTAAATGGCGGTGTCATCTGCATGTAAAGTTTTTTCAAATGAAGGGAGTGTGGGTAGGTCGGATATGTATAGGTTAAAGAGTGTTGGGGAAAGACAGGATCCTTGGGGGGGACCTGCTGATAGGGGATGTTTAGGAGTTGTGGTATTGTTAATTGCGATTTGAAATGATCTATTAGAAAGGAATGAATGGATAATATGAATGATGTAGGGTAAAAATTGGTAAGTAATAAGTTTGACTATTAGTCCGTTATGCCATATTGTGTCGAAAGCGTTTTCGATGCCTAGTAAGATCATCCCTGTATGGTTTTTTCCCATTAAATCCTGCTGTAACATAATCTGTCAATCTAGCTAGCTGAGCTACTGTGGAATGATGGTTTCTAAAACCGAATTGTTCATTAACCATGATATTGTTTTCAGATATGAACTTTTTTAGCCTTTTCAAGAATATTTTTTCAAATATTTTTGACAGAATAGAAAGAAAATAATTCATGCCGGTTAGCTAGGAATAAATAGCACTCACTTCTTCTTTTTTTTTTCTATTCTCGCGTGATTTCATAACTATATTCATAATAACTAAGTGTATTACCCAACTGCACTTGTTGACATTCATATCTTTGCATGCATTAGCCTATTTATATTTAAAGTATATCATTCCATCGAATATTTAAATTCGATCGGGCTGTAACATTTTGAATAATAATGAGAAATGACATGGATTAGAAAAAGGGCTCCCACTTTAACATCGTCCGATTAGATAATAATGAGAAATGAAAACCTGGCTCTGAGCTTCAACTGTTATAAATGGCCTTCGAAGCAAAGCCTGAACTTTCTGAACTGTCAGTCAAAGATTAAATGAGACTAACTTAAGGGACACGAATATCTTTAATAAAAAAAACGTCGCAGAGTTATTACTTTGGCAGTGGAAAGAATTTAGAAGAAAAAAAAAAAGGCTCGACAATACACTTGCGTGTAATCTTGAGGAGGAGTACTGCTAGTATAGAATACTAAAATGGATAAAAGGATATCACATACTGAATATAGAAAATAAAATGTGGTAGTTCAATTCTTTTCTTGCTCTAACCACTTCTTTCCATTTGTAGGAAGCAGCAACAGATGCCTTAGTATGTGATTTTTTTTTTTTTAAAACCAGATCGTGAAGACTTGAACGTTGTATAATTGAAAGGACTTGTACTAGTGGGATTGTGGTAAGGACATCGTTTGACATTTCAGATTTGTTTAGATGCTAATTTTCCTATGCAATTTATTAGCAAAAGTAATGCAAATTATTTTTACTTTTCCTTGTGGTTTAAAACTGGAGAGGGTTAATTGATGATTAGCATCATACATTGATATTCGTGGAAGATAATCAAGCACGTGTAATAATAAGGGTCAAATAAGGGTGTGGTTTGACATTATAGATTTGATTAGATGCTAATTTTTCGATGCAATTAATATCGAAAACTACATTGCTAAATTATTTTCACTTTTCCTTAAGGTTTAAAACTGAAGAAGGTTAATTGATAATTTGCATGATATCGCTCATTCAAAAGAACAATGTCATAACTCAAAAAACATAATTTTCCAATAGATGTATTTGTTGTTTTATATGAGTTTTAAAAAAAAAGAAATTTAGGTATTGGTAAAGGAAAGCATTCCTACTATAATGATGGCATTGAAATTCTTTTATTAGTCATTAGAAAAATTGTAAAAGCTTAAACTGTTTTTATATTAACTTATGCCATTATTTCCACAAAACTTCAAGTTCAAACATGATAAAACCCCAAACATGGCTTTATTAAAAAAACATGCTGGAACTGAAATATCAGTGATGTTGTTCCTGAATTAAAAACCTTCAACCAATACAATTGCTACTGAAGGATTAACTCTGTTCTTTTGAAGGAGCGATATACAATTGATATTCCTGGATGGCGATATGTAAGGATATTCAGTACGACATTCTTATTTCCTATTCAGGTGAAAATAATTCGAGAAATTAAAACAAAATCATGAAAATATTTTTATAAGGGTTCTCATATTGAGGTTTCCTTCAACCAAAAATTTCCTTTAATTAGTTTTTCCATTTTCTTCTATCTCGAATATCTTCCTCTCTCAGACCATGGTCATGCATGCTTTCCTCAATTCCTTCTACCCGTTCTTTCAGTGGTCTTCCTCGCCCTTCAGAACTCAGGCAAATTACATTGAGCAATCTTTCATCCTTCATTCTTCTGAGATGACCAATCTCTTTTTCTCTATATTTCGGAGGACGTTTTCTTTAAGTTTGCATTCGCTGTCTAATTTCGGCATTAGTCCTTATTTCTAGTCTGAACATCCTACGAGCTCTCCTCCAATATTTCATCTCAGTAGCAAGTAGCTTTTTTATCTGTTTCAAATCCCTTTAAAATTTTGAAAACTATTCCAACAAAACTTTACTTTTTTCTCTAGATTAAGGCCAAACTTCTCCATTTGGCGCAATAATCAGACGTCAGTGAAGTTTGATGTAAATTTGTTTATATAGACTAACTGAATACCATATAATCAATTGTTTATAATTTCAATTGTGAATAATAAAGTATATCAAGCAATTGTTTTCATGGTCACTTCTTAGCTTCCTAAGAATTTCTATTGAGGCCAGGGTGTGGCCGCATAGGAAATGACAAATCAATTTTTTTCTATCTACGCCAAAGAAGATTTTAAAAAAAACAAGATAATTGTTATGAAATATAAAATGAATGTGTTTATGTAATTCTTAAGATTATTGTTTTTGTTGAGCCGTAAGGAGTGGCATACAATAATAATAAGAAATCTCTACTATATCTAAGTCTCTTCTCAACATTATATTTATCTCTGTGAGGATACACTGGCTAGTGTTTCAAAATAGTTCGAAGGAAGTGATCGAAAACAATGTAAACCTCCTTAGTTACGCCGTCCTTCGTAGGGACGTTAAACGGGGGTCCCGAGCCTGTACGATCTCAGGTACTCGTTAAAAATCCCTATCCTATTAAACCTGGATAGGCAAAATTTAGAGCTCCCAATGTAGCATCGTCCGATTAGCCATAGCAGCATGAAGTGATGTTAAATGAACAAACAACAACAACAATGTAAACCAAGAAACTGCTTCTAAGCTAACGGTTGTGGAAGGAGCTGATTTGGCCGAGACCAGGATATCCACTAACTAGAAACTCCAGAAGGGTCACGACAGAATCAGTTTAAGGCTGTTTACAGAATAAATAATTTATTTGCCACTACCAGTCTTAAACTCGGGAGTGAATGATCAGTAAACCACCTAAGCTACCCTGGAGAGAAACCTAACCATTATTATTTATTAGCTAGATATCCATTAAGTATAATCGCCACAGAGTAAAAAGAAATGTTGGTTCAAAGGCAGAGTTAGAACGGAAAAAGTTCCCATTCCTTGGTTAGGCCGCCCTTCGGAAGGGACGTAAAGTGAGGGTCTTAAGCCTGTACGATGTCAGGTACTCGTTAAAGATTCTTAACCTATTTGGAAGTCCCTTCTGGAGGCTTTTCTCTCTTTTCTCGCTATTTAAAAGTCACCATTTCTCTTTGTTTTCAACAGTTTTTATTTAAAAGCCTTGACAAGCCAGATTAGGAATTACTATGCCTGATCCATTACCACATCCAGCAATTCTTTTATATTAAAAAAGAATCCTATATATGAGCAGTTCAATGCACAAAACGATCAACACCAAACAGAAAGTGGAGAAATGCGATGAAATAATGTGCATTGTTTTTTATGATTTCCTTTATATTATAAATTCAAATAATTTTTAGTATGTATAAATAAAGATACAGCTTTAAATTAAAAGAAGCTTTAAATCAAAAGACTAGCCAAAAGCTATCGTCAGGAACGTTACAATTTGTATCTGACTATTGGAGTTAATCGATTTAGCATGTGAAAAATACGTTTTATTTTTTTACTTTTTATTAATATGCAAAGTTATGACTATACCTTTTGCTCTTAAATTTATGATTTTTCGAAAAGTGGATTTAGTCGAATTGTGCAGGGAACGGCTCATATAGGAATACTACTACTACAATGAAGATTATTGGGTTCGGGTAATTCGGTTTTCCTCCAATTTAAGGGACTCATTTTATAGAGGCGAGGTGGCCCCAGGAGAATCTGCATTTCGCATGGCTGTTAATAGAATAAATAATTTTTCTGTAACAGCCGGATTTAAATATGGCACCTTCAAATCAGTAACTCATCGCTCCAAACACTGAGTTACCTCGCTCCCTCTATTATATTTATGCTTCCACTTATAGATTACTTGAGATAACTAAAATATGTGTTTTCTTTTTGGTACCTTTCAAATATACATAGAAAAATATTTTAAAATGAAGATTAGAGCTTCTACTGTAATTATAATTAAACTTATCACTCTTTAAAAATAAATATATAGAGTCGGGGTAGACAAGCGAGTTAGTGCACCTGCTTAGGAACTCCGAAGAAAAAAAATGTTTGCGAATTGATATGATAATTGGCTTTTGGAGTCCTCACATTTTCTTTTTCATTTTCTACAGTTTTAATTTTCAGTTTATTAGTGGATGCTATGTATTATCAACATCATTTTCGCATTTTAACAAAATAGTATTAACTGCATGTGGGTTATAGATGTATGTAGAATAAATTATTGTAGCTATTTACGGAATGAACTAAGTAACTAGTTGAGAAATTTTCCTGTTCCTTGTTTGTTGCAACTGTTCAAGGTTATCATACGTCCATTTTATTTCCGTCATAGGTTTGTCACTGCATTATAGAGTACCCTCCAAATTCCTATACTTCTAATTTTAAGAGCCTAAGTATTTAATTTTAAAATATTACTGAGTTTCCATCACTCACTATAAAATTAATAACCTGATAATTTTACGATATAAATATTTTTTCCTTACTTTTGAAAAGTGACAAGTTTAGTTATTAATGTATCATTATCGACTAATGGCAGTAGTAGAACTAGCATCCATTTTTTTTTTTTTTTAAGAAAGATAAACGATTTTTGTTGTTGTCTTTGATAATGAGTGCTATATAAAAACACAGATATAAATTGAACATTGAACTTTATCAATTTAGTTCATACTAAAACGCTTCTGAATATTTATCAATTTAAGTATATAATTTTGTCTTTACAAAATTTTATCTTTCCATTGATTTAATAACATTTAATAGATTTGAATAGCCTTTTATATTACAAAAAATTACATTAGTTGTTAGTGTGTTAGTGACATTTTTTATACCAGTTTGTACTTCCTGTACACGTAATTGGCCTGTAGGGTCCGAGGGTTTGAGAGGAATAGGTCAAGAACTGTTTATCTGTGTCGTTGCTGAAGTAGAATCAGCCGCTGAATTAGATCTTGGCCGGAACCGAAACTCCTCCAATTTATTTCTTCTATTTTCCTTTTCTTGTGTGAAATATTTTCTACCGCACTGTTATTTCCAAAGGAAATATTTGCAATTTCTTCTGCTTCTTCTAAACGATAATTAATTCCTCTGAATTTAAAAAATCCTCGTTTATAGGTAGCATTATTATCAATCTCTTTTAGTTTAGTAATGCAGTTATAAATTCGCTTCCCTTCTTCCCTTTCCTCTAAAGTTCTGTCATGGCTGATTCTTAGGCCTCTCTTCTGAAAAGCCTCTCTTTTATTCATAATAGCCTTTTTTACGATGTAACTATTAAGGGATAACAGTACGGGTTTGGGATCTGGTCCTTTTCCTATACGAAAACAATTGTTAATGGAGTGTTCGGGTAAATATATATCTAATGTCTTAAAATTTTTTGTTGACAATTTTTCATTTTCCGAACTCGGCAAGTTAAAAACCAAAAAGTTATTTCTTTTTTTTTCTTTTCTCAGCTTTTTTATTTCATTTTCGAGAAAGTTTATTTTTGTCTCTTGGTCCTTACATTTTTTCCTTATCTCAGAAACTTCACTGATTAACGAGTCCAACAATTCGGTTAATTTATTTAATGAGCTTTTTGACTCCTCATTGTTTTTATTAATAGTTATAAGGATTTCTTCGTTTGTGACTGGCATATTTATTTATGTTGGTGTAATCTGACCTTCAGATAAGATGGTTTGCGGAATGGGGGTGAACAGAATATTTCTTGCTTGATCCTAACTGATAAGGCTGCGAAACGTCCTAGAAAATTGGTTTCCTTTGTTCCTCTACACTCTTCTGAGCGCCTTCAAACTTTGTAAGCACACTGTTTAATATAAACTGCCGAATCGTACCACTTGCATTTAAGAAGCAATAAAAATTGCACTTAAGAAGCGAGTTTAACTTTAACTTTTAAGGAAGTGAACACGGACACGATTTAACGCCGTTGGCTGCTCGGGCCAGACTTCTACAATACTTCTACAATATTTTGATTGTAACGTATAGAAAGAATAAGATAACTGTTACAGTAAAGTATCAGCGGGTTAGTACCTAAATACTTTAATTCCATTGTATTGTATTTATCTATTTCATTAGGTATATGCCTTATTTGCGTTATTTGTTTGGAAGATTGTTATTCTTTTGTTATAATTGATACTATTCTGTTCTGACTAAAAATTTTGTTTATTTATTTATTAAACGAGTGTTGATTATTTAATTATTCTAAAATATTTACATATTGTAGATATTACATAACTGTAAATAAAAATAACTGTAATTAAGTGACGATATGCTAATTACTAATTACTAAAAATTAACACTAAGTGGACCAGACTCAATGGCTACAATGTTATACAATAAAGCCAATAAAGAATTTATTATATTATATTATATATATTGATTTAATAACATGTCTAACCATGTTCATTTCCTGTAATATTAAAGTCTGTTTTAAACTAAGATTTAGGTTACGATTTATTTAAACTGGTCGGAGAGTATGACGAGAAAGTTGACTCTAATATCTTAAGTTACGACAGTAATTTTACGACTTTTGAAGAACAGTCCCATCAGAAGGGTTAAACCTCTCGTAGGTATTTATGATTTCAATTTGAAACCTGTCTTAATAGCTTGATCATATAAAATGAAGGTCATGCGTTAAGCGATTCGTATGACCCCATTTCGGTATTGTCAAGAATTTTTTCGAAAATGGCCATATAATATGGGATTTAAATTAAAATTATCTAGCACCAAGAGCTGTCTGAAATTCAGGTCAAGACATATTTACCCCTTAGGCACCGTAGAGGTCAAAAGAGCAACGAGGTCTATACATTGTGAAGGTAAAAAGATTGAAAAAGGTGGGGCATGTTGAAACATAACGACGTCCTTTTTTGAATAGCCCTTAGGCCACGATAATTCAGTAACGTAGATACTTGACGTTCATTCTACATAAACAACGTGAAATCGACCAACACACCATTTCGATCGATTAATCGAAAATAATCTGCAACTATTCTTTTTTAACGTAAGCTACTAATACGAACGATTTTCAGTTGCCACTCTGTTCTTGCTAGAAGCCTTACAAATATATAATAACTATATCTTAATAAAACTATACAGTAAATAATTTGGGATTAAAACTTTTGTTTCCCAAATACTATTTATTAAATGGCATTTAAGCTTTTTTTTTTTTTTTTAACAAATGAAGTCGATTTCAGAAATGAAGAACATCATTGGAAGATGAAGCAGAGATAGCAATTTTAATAGTTTTTTTTTTTATTTGGAAGTTATTAACCCTTTACAACAAAGACCCACAGTTAGAAATATGATCCCTTTATTAGATCGTTCTTCTTCATTGACCTCCTGAACTAACTTCTCTTCAAATATATATTATTTTAATTTAAGAAAAGTTTCCTTCTGTTGGGGAATATATTGTTGAATGTTGAAATATATTATACTGGTGAGCATTCGAAATTAGTCCAAAGGGAGTGGCCGAAAACATTTTAGAACAGGAAAAATGGTATGATGATTAGATTTCTGTTTAAAGTCTGAATTATCTTTTATTTTTTTATTACGCATTGTCCCTTTTACATTACCTATAAATCATTACACTAATACCTCAATATACCTTTCGTGACTGATACGATCGTCAAAAACTACAAAAAATTTCATAACTCATTTGCTGGACACCCAAACTTACTAGTACAAACATTACTGACAGACACATTGTCACAGAATCCAACAGGGAGACCGAAACGTCTCTGGAGCTACTGCAGAGGGATGCGACAGGTTAGGAGTGCCTTCAATGGAAGGTATCTCCACCCACGCTTCCACGTGCATCCCTTAAGGGAGTTTACAAAATAAGATCACAAGTAGAATATGTGCGCTTAATTACTTAATTAATAATTACTTTCAATAAATATATATTATTATTTATTACATTTTAGGTTAGCACAGAAAGAAAATTGTCTTGTAAAGTCACAACTTGAGCTTTGTACAATTGCCTTGTGTTCATCCTCCAATTGACTGTTCTTTTAGTTTCTAAGTCCGTTAGTGTTGCCTCTGACAAAAAAATGGCATTAAAAGTTAGTGGAGAACTCAGTTGTGGGACGAGTGTATGATATATAACAGGGTTAAAACGCACTAAGATTACAGTTACACCCCTCTACATTGCTGTCAAATTTGAAATTTGTTCTGGATGAATAAATTGAATGAAATAGTTACCTAATACTAAAACAGCTCTCATCTTGAATTTCTCTCGGGTGAAAGTGCTATAACATCTTATAAAGATCCTGAAATTTATTTATCGAGCCAACATTCTGTTCTATCCTGTGTTCCAAGAGCCAGGGAGCGTGACAGTGAAAGCGGCAGGATCAAATTCATGTAACTGACCTTGACATTATGTAGTCTTTGATTAGGAGAATTATTTTAATTCCATTACTCTGTTATAATCATGTAAGTATGTATAAATAATTAACAATATTAAGTATAAATTTGGTGAAGCGTAATATTTTTGTTCATGTAAATACCGAGTCATTGACAATTTAAGAAATATATTTAAACTATGGCTTGATTTTCAGCGCCACCTATATTTTCGATTTATTAATATTCTTGCGAGCTACTTAAATTTAATAAAATTCCTTAAAATGTCATTACATGGAAGATATTTTACCATCATTTTACGACGGGAAATTCGTTTTTCGATATAGACGAGTGAAGGAATTTAACTGACATTCCCACTTATTTTTTTCTATAAAAAAAAAATATTAAGAACTCCCGCTACTTCAAAGAATTCCATCTACTTAACACAAAGTTGATAAATTTTTATTTTTATTAGTACGTGCGTTTGAAATAAATCATAGTTAATAAGAAATTACCGTTCTGTATGTCTGTAGCTATTCCGAATTTTCATAAATTTGCTCCAACGATTATTTATTTTAGAACTTTTGAAAAAATTCTTATTCTTAATATGGTGAAAAATACATTAGATGAAGGAGGACGAACATATGGATTTTAAACTGATTTTAAAAATAAAAGGGAAACCCATACATGATACCAGAAAACTTACAACTCCATTTTCTGAAACCCAAAATCATATTTCTACTATACAATGCCGGAAATTGGAGGATCGCCAATTTTCAGATTTGTGCATGCCATAATTCGAACATTTTTGTGAATGTATACAGAATTTTATGCTTTTCACATCCATACTGCACACTCATATATAAGGTGTGCATCTGTGTTTTTATAAAATCACCGGTACAATTTTTCTCATGCGGTTTTTGATCACACGATTTAAAAAAAAAAATTCATGATACTCATTAGGCGAAAAATGTAACGCTGTTTCGTTCAATTTTTCATATCTTTTATGAATGTACTGCTTTTGGATTAAAGACCCCTTATAACCCAATAGGCCTCTGGTTTTTCATGTTGTGTGGTATGATATGCAGTCTAATATTTTTTCTATATTAAGAATTAATGAAAAAAAATTATCTCGAATTTTCTGCAAGTTATGGCTATATCACCGACATTTTGAAATTCTTAATTTTACATTTTGAGCGAAGATGATAATGAAATTTAAGTATATTTTTTATATTTATGTATTATATTATTTTATATTTTTTTATATGATTTAAAAAACTAAATGTATAAAAAAAATATTATATGATTTTGATAACTTATCACCTGCCCATGCAGGTTTCTTTGCAAATAGTCATCTATTTTTTATTTGAAATGATAGTAATAATCTTTAAATAATAAAAAATCTTATAAAGGGTTTTATCTTTTATATTTCCATAGTTAATAGCCATTACATAATGATGAAAGTTCATCCCTAACAGAGTTATTATACAAGTACACCATCTAGTGTCGTATATCAGGCAGAATTATTCTCGATTCCAGTTCTCTCTATTAGGTTACATTGCTTTCACATCTCATACCACACTTCTTCAAATCCGGAAGTTTAGTTTTCGGATTTTAACTTTCAAATATAATTTCATTTACGTAATTATTGTATCGACATTTTTTTCTGGAAATATTCAAAGCATGATAAAATGAAAGTTTAATAACAATTAACTACGGAAAAGTGTATTATTTTTCCATTTAAAAATCAAGAATCAAAAATCACATGAAGTACGTTCATACTTAATCTAATGCGTATCGGAAAACAGAGACGCAAGATATTACAGAGAAGCATGGATGCCTCTCGTCTAAATATTACTGCTATTTAGCTATTTACTGATACTTTGCTATTATGCAAAATTCAGCTAACATTACAAACTAAAACCGGAAAATGAAACTTATGTTTTATGAAAAAAAACACAGAAACTGTTAGCTTAAGATGCCGGTTTTCCTAGGACTTAAACGTTAAGGAGTCTGTCTAAGCTGCCGCTTAGATCACCTTTTACACGCGTATATAAATACATAAATGTATAAGATTATCTGAAGTTTAAGATGTAACAAATGAACGAAAGAGTAAAATAGGCCCTAGATCATTCTACCAATCTAATATTTAAATTTATTTATCTACTAGATCATTATTTATCCCTAGATCATTCTACCAATCTAATATTTAAATTTATTTATCTACTATAAAAAGCCTAGAAATGTTTACAATTTAGGGCGCACTGATCCGCTTCTAGAATTCTTTAAATTAGTTGATCCAAAATTTAGGATCTAATTTGGAAAAATTGAGAACATTTTACAATTTATATCAATAGAGCAATGTTTTATCTTATGTTATTTAATGCTATATATCGTTGATACAAATGCTAAGTATCGGAGGTGAAAAATAGAAACTATTCAAGAGATTGGAAAAACTGTTCCAAGGTTCATTAAAAATCATCGCGTATCGTCAATCATAGTTTAACAATATCATTATACGCAGTACCTTATAGATGACATATGTATATGAATTTTATCGAATAAAATATTTTAATTAGTCAAATATGTTTCATAATATTTACTTGATGTATTATTGTTATACAGTTGTAAATTGCAATAAATAAATCAAATAATTAGTAAAAAAACGCCTTCCATAGTTTTACTGTATATAATTTATGATTATTTTTCTATAATGTACAATGTACAACGTAAACTATTGAATATTCCATAATCGATAGTCTGATTTAAAATATCTCGTTGGTTTGAACGTTCGAAAAATTGAACGAAACAAAAAAAACTCGCGAACATGGCGTATTTACCTATTGAATAACGAATTCAGGTGAATTCAGATTCTAGATTTTTTTACAACATTCATCAATCATAACCATTGAAAACGAAAGATGTGTTTATTTCACATTCGGTACTCTGTATTTCTATCGACGACATAAACTATAAATGAAATTTTTATTATATGCATTGAATAATTTTATTCAATAATTAAAAAGAATATTCAATACGATTTATATATAATGAAATTTCTCTCCAAATTTCCTCGCAGGAATCATTGCTCAATGTTAATTAACCACTTCGTACCAGCTAACTACTTTAGTTCTACAATTGCGGTTTGTACGGTAAACTAGACTTTTTACAGCTCTACAAATGTTGTAGAAGAGACTTTGTTATAAAGAATTATGACACTTAAAATATTGTAACATGACCCAGTGCAGAGATATTCGAATTAATACTAATGGCGCCATTTTGAAGCAATAGCATAGAAATTTGGCAGACTTGTTTTTGTTACCTAGTAGTTGGATAGTTTATATTATGAAACGAATTAAAAGATAATGAAATGTTAAGTATACAAGACAATAGTCAAGAAATAGAATATTTATTAAAAAATTGTGTAGTATCATTCCAATAAATAAATTCATATTATATTAATTTGTGTTGGATGTCATATAATACAAATGAAATTTTTTTAGTTATTTATAAATGTAAGAATTTATATGAAAGAAAATTTATTTTATTTATATAAAAACAAATAGCTACATTAAAACTAAACTACATCCATTACAGTTTCATTAATTTCATCTGCTCCCTCACCGTGAGAAATTAAATGTTTAGCATCATCCTCGAGGTCCAGTGCGATTGATAGCCATTGTATTAGTTAATGACGAAACTAAAGAGTCTGAAGAAATGAGGAGGTTGAGCATTATATCCTTGTTCGTACAAATGCGGGAACATTTTCGGCTGTCGTATAGCCTGAATTTTCTGAAATCTTTGTTAAGCGCTTCTTGTGCCTTTTGTACATAAGAGGCCATTTTTCGTAGAGTGCTTTGAAAGTCTTGAATTTCCTGGGTTTTCGTGGCTGATCAAAACCGATTTTGGGTTTGAATATTAGATTATTCATTTTCTTCCTCCTATTACTATCATTAGATAATATTCGGACGAGAGTAATTAAATTTATCCGCGTTTAGTAAGAAAGAAAAATTATAGACTATTTGCTTAAAAGCAATTTTTTAAATTCCCGCATTCCTGCTTCATTACCGTCTAAAGGCTCCATTGTGCTTTGTAGTGGGCATAGGGCTCTAAAATTCCAGTTCTGATTGCCTAAAAGGTAGTAGGACTATGAAAATTTACTCATCCTATTTTGATTGAATATAGGAAAAAAACATTTTAAAGCAATTTTTAGCCATTTGGCCCCACCGTGCGCCGTACCAAAGTGGTTAATACATAATTAATATCTAATTATTCAGATGGAACAATACTTCGGCTTGAGAAATCATTGTGAAATTGCGCACATTCATGTTTATCATTGTTAAAAATTCATAAGGCTTTCATCAAAGGTATCTTGTTTTTAATTTTTTTTTTTTAATTTTTGATTATAATTTACATGCGGATATTCAGATATTTCTTAATTGTAAAAAAAATTCAATCGTTTGTTTTAAACAGGAAATTCATATTGAAATATAAAATAAGCAATTTGTATAACGTTCTAAAATATTACAATAATAATCTATTGCAATAACAGACGTGCTAGTTAACTAAGGTAAAAGTGAAACACTCAGCAGACCTGTCGTCAACAGGCCTCACCCACGTGGTATTTAAATAACTTCAACAATTTCTAAATTAGTAGTAACTACATGTTTCAAAGGAATATCCGCTTTTAAAATCTAATATTTTAAAACAATTTTCGGTAATTTTTGTTTGTTTTTGTATTTTTGTTCAATTAAATAGAAATATTTACGGAAAACATATCCTAATAAGTTCCAATATATCCTGTTGAAGAAATTTATTTAATTAATTAAATAATAATAACTAAATAAATAATGTTGTAAATTAAAATGTTAGTATATTTTATTTTGTATAATTATTATTGGTTATGCATATGATTCCCTGTAAACTTATTATTGGTAAAAAATGTTTCTATTGGTATATTGACAGTAGTCCTTAGTTTCATCAAAATGGAGTAGCTTCTCAGTTGTCGCACTTAATTTTGTGCCCGAGTACTCGACGGTCTATCCAGTTAAACTCTTGCAGCGGCAGTTTGAATCACTCATTCACCCACTATTGGGCGTTACAGTCCTTGCAAGTAGAACTCTGCCACCGTTCTTCCCTAGTCCTAGCGGTCTCCAGTGAGGATCCTCCAATTTCATGTCACCATCTTTCTTAAATTGTCTTTTCCTTTTTTTCCTGGAGCACCATTCACCATCACGTTAGGCAACCTATAGGGTTCCATTTTTTTTACATGCTCTAATCATCTTAGTCTGCTGTTTTTAATAGCACAGAGGTTATCAGGCACTCCACACAATTCTATTAGTTTCTGATTTCCTAGCTTCTTTGACGGATCCAAAGATCTTTCTTAGCACTCTTCTCTCCCAAATCAGAAGATCTCTTCTGCTTTCCTTGAATCAGAATAAAACCTTTCAACATAACTAATTCTACAAAACTTTCCTCGTAACTATTATGAAATATTGAATATTTCCTGAATTATGAAATTTTTTTTTTACGTTTTATTGTTGTGAAACATTGTTTTCATTGGTGGCATGGTGCCTCATGAAAGATATTACACTGATGACGACTACAGGATTTCTTGAATTCCTGTAATCCCTCTTCCAACTCTTCCAATTCGAGACAGTGGTATTATATTGCATAACGATTGCAGAAAGTGAGATCAGTTTAATTAAGGAGCTTCTGTTGGCCTCATTTCGCGTGAGACGCGTGAGATCTATTGAGAACTGGTCGAAACAGAAAGTCGCCCTTCCCTCAACTTGACCCGCTTCCGCCCCGGCAAGCTTTGCACGGCCTGCCTCTGCTGGTGCAAGGTCCCTATAATTTTTGGGGCTTTTCCCGCTATGGGCTGCTATTTTTGGCTCAGTAAATTACTGTTATTTAAGATTAATAGTGGACTACAGGAAAGGACACCTTCTGGAGGTGAAGGTTAATTGCGCTGTATAATTGCGTAAAAAATTATTTTGATATCTTAATATTTATATTTTAAAATACATTTATTAACTTAGCCTGTATCTATGTACACATACATGTATGAATATAACGGAATCTTTGTGCTTGATTTTCAACCCCTTTAAAACATCGCCCTTAATTGAAACTTTGCACACTTCCCAAAATCAATAAAAAAAAAAAAAACTGTACCACTACAACCTGTGAACGGGCTGGGGTTCAGTACATGGTAGCGACTGTATTGTTTCATGAACAACGGTTCTGCAAGGAGGTGATTTGTCCTAGATCACGCTCAACCACCAGATTTTTCCACCTTTTGTGGGTACCCTATTTATATATCATTTTATAAAGGATGGGTGAGCACCAGGAGGGTCCTACATCCTATATGATGCATCTCCGGCTGCAAAAAGTATGGCCAGCAATTTTGTATGGCATGGAAACAGCGAATTTCCCAAATCAGGAAAAGCTCCTGAAAATCGAAAGGCGAATACTAAGAAGAATTTATGGCCTAAGAATATCACAAGGGAGCTAAAGATTGGGATCGAACAAAGAAATGATATTCGATATAAAAGTATGAAAAGCCAGAGAATAACTATGAGAAAAAGACGACTAAGTTGCTACGGGCACGTGTTCATGTTAAAATCTACAAGGTTGATTAAGCAAATATTCAATTAGATATACAACCTGAAAAGCCCAGAGTGATTATGCAAAGCTGATGAAAGAAGGACTGAAAAGACTTGGAATTACTGATGAGCTCTGCCAAGACAGAGAGATTTAGGAATCGACTGAAAAACATTCTTCTTCTTGTGAAAGAGAGAACGAAGCAGGGGTATGGGGATGGATAGAGGAAAGAAGAAGGCAGCATTAAGAGAGAATGAAGGATTATTGGATGAGAAGAAATAATGAGTCAAAAACATAAAACGCAAAAAAACAAAATATTTGTATCTAGTAATTGGTTATGATGATCTATAAATATATTTAATATACATTTTGATAAATTAATGTTATTTTTCAGCCATAAAAAGAACGAGAAGGTGGGATATTGAGGTTATTTTCATATTATTTTCAAACGAAAGCCACACGTCTTTTGTTATTGTTTTAAGTTCTAAAGGTCGACGCCAGTGTTAGCTGTGACGGTTGAAGCCACGACTTGAACAAAACCCGTCACGCCTGAACTTATCGTACTGACGTTGCGACAACAAAAGAGGTCAATGTTTTTAGCTGGCGATGAACATTCCTTTTGAGAGGTCGCTGATATCTTGTAATAAGGGGGCCAGAAAGTATTGTCGTTTCTGCGCATGTTAATATTTGATTGTCATTATGTATCTCGAAGGGTGCCAAAGTCATTTTGAGGTTATTGTGACTTATTATTATTACTCCTTTCTAAATAACTCAATATTAAATCTTTTTTGGCGATTTGGGGTAAAATGCCTTTTATTCCTACATTGTATGCTATATGGGTTCCGCAAGAGCAGTAACTTAACAGTTGCGACAAAAGACATTTACGATGATTATCCAAGTGCATTAGAAGGCTGTAAATGCCAAAGACGGTTTTCCAACTTCAGATCCGGAAATTTTGATCTCTCTGAATTTTATCTATCAGACCAGCAGATTAGACAAGCACATGCTAAGGGCAGAAGTGGAAGCAAATTCATGTCATGGCAATCGAGGAACATTTACAGCAGATAGGAAAAATAAGTAGACCAGGTGTTAGGTCTCCCATAATCTGTCGAAACCATAATCGAAGTGAACCAAGCCAACCGAACCAATCGTTTTCTTATAACCCATCCTGGAAACCGCATCTGAGCTGGTTGCAGTTTATCAGTCAGAACCTATTTCTCAGCTGCATAAAGAAGGGCTTTAAAGTACACAAATTTGAACTGGTGTGACTTTGTAACCGAACTATGTCTTCAAAAGAGCCAACTCATCTCAATGACCTTTCCCGGTAACTAAATAAAAACATTTAAAATTCAAATTAAGTGGGTGATTAGTAAATATTGAGTAAGCTGAAACCTAGCAGAATGCAACCACTAATTGCCTATTAATGTGCACGGGCCATTCCCCGAATATAAATTAATCAATTATTTCTATAAGTAGTTATTGTGGGTCAAGGAAATATTACCCGTAATTATTAGTTACTGTAGGTTCATTTTCTGAATATTATTCAAACAGATTTTTAATTTTTTAAATGTATTATTCCATGTATGCTGATAATATATGTGTATTATCATTATTATAGTCAACGCCAATCCAGTTATTGTATCCCAAAGCCCCCAATCCCATATCACTGATCTTGAAGAATGGTATCAAAACTGGATAATTAAATAAATTCTCAAAAATCGCATCAAATCACTTTTACCTTACATCGTAAGCCAATGACTTCCTCCCTCCAGTGTCCTTTAATAATATCCCACTGGTGCCTGTGGAACAGGTCCGATATTTAGGGTTGCATCCCCACAAACGATTAACCTGGAATCCTTATACAAGACTGTAAAGTCAAGAAACCGCTCGACGTTTCAGGCTACTTCAACACTTACTACCCAAACGCTCTAAGCTCCCAATTAACTACAAAAGACTGATCATCTACATGACCATAATATACCCTATTTGGACTTACGGAGTAGAGCTTCGGGCCTCCACTAAGCCATCGAATTCCTCTCGTATCCAATCCCTACAATCCAAAATCCTTCGTAAAATCCTCAATGCTCCTTATTTTGTTAAGAATAAAGTCATCCATAACGACCTTAATGTCCCATCTGTAGCTGATTTGGCCCGAACCCGGTATCTATCCTTTAAACTTCATTCCCACTCAAACCCTCTAGTTTCAAAGCTAACTTTCTCTTCAATTCCCGATAATCCTCCGAGGCGTCTGAAAAGAACATGGCCACGTGAACTTCTTAGTTGAACTTTGATTTGAGTAATACCAGGGAGTAATTTCTCTACTTTTCATTATCTCATGTCATATATCACTTGGCCTATTTACTTATAGTATTATTGTAATACAGTTGTAAATATCAATAAATAAAAAAATAAATGTATTATTAAACCTTAGAGCCATTGAATCAATGTGCAATTCTCATCACTTTTCCGAAGTTAAACGATGAAGAAAGGTATGAACATATGGACCTGATTTCAAACCGGCTTTTAAAGGTCTCAGGTCAACAATTGGATTACAAACGAATCATATAAATGATTTGTGTGAGGCCAAATATGATATCGCAGATAATAGTATAGAGCATTATATAACGACCAGATTGAAGGGTTCAAATTGGGAGCTAATATAACCCACCAGGTTCCCTTTGATCTATCAAACTTGATTTATTGCTGAGCTCTAGGTGTATATCATCATTTGATTACAAAACTTTACAACTGAAGTAGTTTTTTATTTCTTTCTATAAGTTTTACTGTTATTTCTTCAATCAATTCATCATATTGTCATTAGAAAAGGAAACAAGAAAGTAATCAAGGTGCATTCCGAAACATAATAGAAGTCATGGGAATTAGGGCGGCTGCCCCGAGTGTCGAACAACCAAAAATAATTTTTAGTAAGCATTAATTAATATTCGTCTATTGATAAATGGTTTTTAATACTAAATTAGACCAAATGCGAGCGAGCCAATTTACTATATATATTGTTCCTAGAAAAAGTACTGAATAATCCAGTAAAATATTCAAAATGCCGTCCTAAGTAGCTAATAAAGAGTAAAAATACTCAATAGGAAAGAGTACTTTTTAAATTGTCAGTGATGAAGTGAGGTAATGCATCAAGTGAGCAAATTTTTCGGTAGTGGTTACTTTGATTACTCATCGCACATTTATACAATCTTCTGAATTCTTTATACCAGCACTTCAAAATATTCACAATAGTTTCCTTCCCATACAAAAGTAGGAATGTATATTTGATTCGACTAGTCAGAGGGCTACCGTTATGGATATTTTGTGTTTCTAGAGTAAAAATTCCTGAGATTTTAGAATGATATATCTTGAATGATAAAGTTTTACTTATCAGAAGTTTAAAGGCCCTCAAATGATGATGGTAAATTAGATAAAAGAATATTATTAATTTTAGGTGCTAGAATATAGTTACCTATTGGGTGATTGGTGGATATTACTCTGTACGTCTTTGATGCGGGGAACAAGCCTAGGAAGTGATGCTGTTCCATCTATTTTTCAAGAATAAACAATAGGAACGTACTTCTCCTCTGTGGTCGACTTATACTACTTTATTAACTTCTTATAGTTTTATTAACGTATTAATAAAAATAAAAGAATGGCATTTGCTATTTTTAAATAATAAAAATTATATAACCAAAATTTCTTCTTTATTTATTCGCATTACCATTTATTGTTTTAAAATGTATGATTTAGCTTATTCGTCTATTTTAAGACTCAAGTTAACAATGTTCTTTTACGCTGTATAAAAATTTTATGCGTTTTCGTTTTGCTCAATAGATCATGCAAATATTTGGTCACACGATTTGGTTTTTTAGTGCCGTGTAATTCTTGCAGGAGTACAGATAACCTGCAGAAGGTCACCTTGCCTCACGTTCTATCCACTTGACTGTTCAAGATTATTCATAGCTGCATAACCGGTCCCTTTGGGTCTGATTTAGCTCTGTTAGTTTTCCCACCGACATGTACATTCCTTATCAATTCGCTTTAGATTTAAGAATTCTTCCGAGGACTTTATATTTTTTGGAGATCTTTATTACAGAAATATTCCTGGACCAAATACTCGTGCTTAGTCCTGACACGCCGTAGTCCCAGAAAACTAAGATTCCTCAAAGAAGTATTATGGGTTGGATCACCAATTCTGCTCCGGACGGAAATATGACGGAACTAACTCGAGTGGAGGGAGATCTTGATAAATGCCAATATCGGGATTGGAATACACATCATTTAGGCTTTTAAGTATGTAATTATTACATACTTAAATACTTTTACAAGTCCATCAACCCAATCGACCACCTCGATCACAAGATACATACACACATGTGTTCTTTATAGAGCAGTGAGACTGCTAAGTTTCTTTCTAGAAGTCAAGGCTCACAACCTCACCTTAACGGGAAGGGAGCCTTGCCGCCCAGCTCAGCTGTCTGCTGCGTTTCGAAAGAAGCTTCGAGTTTGAATACAATACATCATTTATGTAAATTTTATTTGCGAAATCCAAATAATTACATCACTCCTTGCCCGCCTTATTGCCTGTCTAGTAGCTCGATTGATTTGCAGGTTTCCACTAGTCCGGCTCTGGTACAGTTATAGTATCGATTATCCATAATATTACATGATTTATTACAGATATTCTATAAACGAAAATGTGATAATAATTTAAAATTAATTTTGATTTGCTCTGCTTAATACTGCGAAGTAGACGCAAGGAATCCTACAAATCTTTTAATTGATCACTATACTAATAGTATCACTTCCATGTTTTAGATTGTTAGAAAGAGAAAGATTGATAGGTAATCTCATTCTCGGTTTATATAAAGCTACCAATTTATTTTACTATTTAACTATTGCAATTGTTTTTTTATAAATACTAAATCAATCACATGTTATCCATTTTTTTTTTTGTTTTTTTTGTTTTTTCCTTTCTAAGTAACCCTTTGAAAGGACCGTTTATTTGTTAGCACATTCCATACGTGAGTATACTATGTGCCTTATAAATTCATTTTACAAATAGTTAACTACAGTTTGACAATTCTAAAATATATGCAAAAAACATTATTATATGCTGTTACAACTTAACATAATTAACAAAATTAACGAATTTAACAACTATAAATTTAACAATTAACATTTTTTTTTTTAAATTAAAATTACAATACTTACAAAATGATTATCTTTTTTTTATCTAGTATAGTACAGGGAGTTTCTTATATGGATGTCAACTTTTCAAAATCAATACTATAAATAAATTTAGTGAGTTCGGGTCGAAAGTGATTGTATAGGTCATGTTCAGCAACTGGCCAAACTTTCCCTCTTAATATTGTGGAGATAATTAATTTTGATCTTTGTCCTTCATACAATTGGCAGTCATATATTATGTGTTTAAATGTCTGTTCTTCTTTGTCTATTGAGCAAGTACTATCGTTGGTTATGTGAAATCTGTGTAAGTATGATTTGGTATGTCCATGTTCAGTTAAAACCTGAGTTAGTTTGTAGTTAGTGGATTTTATTAATTTGTAGTTATTGTTTGTTAGTTTTGGAATGAACCTATGCAAACTAGGAGATTTATTTGAAATAGTCCACCGTTCATTCCACCTCATAATTGATTCTTCCCTAATTTTGAATTTTATGAACGAAATTGGTGTTTTTTGAAAAGATGGAGACATATCACTTTGTGCTGCCTCTTTTGCTAATTTATCCGCTATCTCATTGCCCTCGATACCAGAGTGACCCTTTACCCATATTATTTTTACAGAGAAATTTAGAAGCCTAAGTGTGCACAAGTTCATTCTGATATTTTCGGTAAGCTCGTCATGTACGTCTTTGTTGAGAACTGATTGTATCAAGATTTTGTTATCTGTGTGTATGACTATGTCTGTATGTATGTTGGTTGGAAGGTCAAGAAGGAATTCTGTCGCTTTTACGACTGCGTACTTCTCAGCTTGGTTGTTGGAACTCGTAGAGCCTAGTTTGTACTGGGCACTTAGCATCTTCCCATTCGTGTCCCAAAGTAGCCAAGCACAGCTGTGCCTTCTTTACTTCCGTCTGTGTATATGTTAGTGATTTCTGTACCCGTTCTGTTATGTTGTGTCAAGTGCGTGTTGATGGCAAATGTTTGGCAAATGTTGATGGGTGTAACCAATCAAAAGGTTCAGATTCCCTTTCTATCATAGTATGTTCGATTTCTCTAAAGTTATCGTTACGCAATTTAATCGATGAGAGTTGTACGATTTCACTAATTTTAAGATCGATGGGTACAATTCCTGCTAAGACACAAGCTGCGTCATATGATATAGTTTTATATGCCTTGACAATCCTGATACCTATGATTCTTTGTAGTCTCTGAAGTTTCCGTAGATGGCATTTTTTCTTAATTGCTCTATGCCAAATCGACACTGCGTAAAGCATTTTGGGAATCAATGCCCCCTCGTATATTGTCTTCAAACATTCAGCCCCGAGGCCCCAGGTTGTTCTTGCAGCAATAGTCAGGGAGTTGACTGTTTGCAAAGTCCTGGCGTATACTCTTTCTATGTGTTTCGACCAACTCATTTTTCTATCGAACTCTACGCCAAGAAAGGTCAATGTTTGAGTGCTCTCCAATTGCTCATTGCCAATGACAATGTCTAAATCCGGTAAATACCTTTTTCTGCTAAAAATAATGTATTTGCTTTTCCTTGTGTTGAGTTCTAACTTGCATGTTTTTGTCCACTCATGTATTTTGATTAAAGTTGTGTTTGCTATCTGTTTTAAATTTTGAAAACAATATCCTCTGATTAAAATTAATATATCGTCGGCGTAAATAATTAATTTTGAGTCAGTTGGTAAGTCAATAGTACAAATTTAATTAAAAAGTTTGATTTGGCATGCAAGAAATAAGCTAAGATTTTCATCAACAAAATTTCTATATTAACAATACTAACTATTTCTAAATTAACAATAATTCTAATTTAAACTAAAATTATTTGATTTATTGTTGAATCTAGATGTTTTCTGACAAATTTAAATACATGTTATCCATATCAAATTTTTTTTTTTTTTACTTACTGACTAGCCCTGAGGAAGCTCACAACACGATGAGCGAAAGCAAAACCAACATCAAACGGTCCATCCCGGAAAAAGAACATATGGACAATACCGCAGACCGTGGAAGCCTACGTGAAGATCTAATCACATGTTAACTAATATTAAATTCTGGGACCAAGATGGACCGAAGAAGGGTGTAGATTACAAAAAACATCTAAAATTGAAGAATATTCTAACATAGATACAGACATGAGGAAAAGACGTCATAAATTTTATGGCCACATTATGAGACTTCACGATCACAGACTTACAAAAATATTTAAAAAAAAAGACTTCCAAAATATTAAAAAAAGATTTTTAATTAGCCAAAATTTCTAATAAAGGCATGAACAAAATAAATAATTTTAAACTTAAAGTTGAAAAATGGGAGGTTAAGCCAGAGACAAAAGCACCGAGAACTGGAACAAAATGGAGCGAAGAAAGAAAAGCTGAATTAAGAAGAACAAGAAACCCAAACGTGAACCATCTGTACTTCAACATTGGGAGCTCTACGATTAATAAAAATAATTAACTAATGTTTCGCTCTTTGTTTTTATTCCAAGTTTATAAAAAAATAAACATTGTTTTGTCCACATTACATAATTATCTCTAAAGTCTTTCTACGCATCGGAGATGTTCTCTCGCCGATAGAATGTTATTTTAATTTATTTTTTTTTGTAGCCTATCTAATTATCTATAAGACAATAATTTGTCCCAGAGCTTCTATGTTTTAGTTTTAGGGGTTCTATATTTGAGTTATCAGCTATTATTGAGATACAAGACTCAATACAAAATAGTATCCTTTCGATATTGAGATAGAAAACCTGAACAGCAATAGGTGATGATGGGAGAACACCAGCGAAACATCGAGAGATTTTGTAGATATGTAAAGTGAAAAAAGTCAAGCTTGATTAACATTGAAATGTTCAAATAAATGGTGGTTTTAATTGTGGTATTTGGAATCGGTAAGTCATAATCCAAAGGGATTTTGTCATATATTGATACATATACGGTAGTGAATGTATGAAAATAAATAATGTGTTTATTTTTCATACTATTGAGTGCATAACTTGTTTTTATATTCCCCATCGGAATCCATAAAATTCCCACATTAGCCTTCGTGAATCGCAATTATTTTATAAGAAGGATAGTGTTAATTCGTATTGTTCAGGCTAAAGCAACTTTCATCTTATATTAAATAATTTATAAAATGATTTAAAGACTCCTCACACCCTAAGTACACCCCAGCCAACACCTTCTGAATAACTTTATCCAGCCGGAATCGAACCAGGAACTCTAAGTATGCCCATAGACTTACTGACCTTTACTCACACATTCACCTCAACGATAATAACCGATTTATGCCCTTGAATGGTATCTTAAATTATATATCTTCTTAATAAATTATATGATTTAAAGGTCCATAAAACCGCAAGAGGTGGGAGACTATAAGAAAAAATTGAGCTTACTAGTTATTTATTTCTTCTAATAACTCAGTTAAAGGAAGTAAGAATATCAGTCCTTTATTTTATTGTTGCAAACTCATTATATTTTAAAAACAGCTAATGAAAAGTTTAGTGTTAGATAAATGTTGATAACACTTAACAGAAAAAGTTGAAAGATCTATAAAAAACAACAGCCTGGAATTCATATCAATATAATTATATCATGCTCAATGTATTTTTGAATTATCGTGGCAGGTTAATGATAAATGTGTTAAGACTTGATGTTCGCCAATGAGATATTCCTTCGACATAAAGATTTGGGTGATATTATTACGCTAATATAGTGTTTTTATTATTGGTGCTGGAAAAACCCATTTATACTGCAATGGATTTATAATATATGTTATTCATTGTAAAACATTATCAACATAAAAACAATTGATCATTAGTTTTTTTTCTATATTAATAATTGTTTCATACATTTTGGTTTGGCTAGCTTACAAAAGCGTGTATTTTTAGTTTTTCAAACTACATTTATTATGTTGCAAAATATACAAAAATTCCCAGTTGATCCTGCCAGTAGTCATATCGAACATTATCTCAATGATCAAGCTATTTATGTATACCTATAGTATTTGGCACTACTGAGTCTTCGGATAAGAAAAGTCGCTAATGCTGAACATCCTATTCAGGATAATGGGAAACATTTTACATGCTTGTAATGAATTATTAAATGATTGTAATTAAAACATTAAAACTTATTAAATGATTGTATTGTCTTCGGTCCTTGAGAAGTGTACAAAGTTTCGATGTAATTAGATGTTTTGAAATGTCCGAAAATCGAGTTCAAACGGTCCGTTACATACAATCATAGCAGGCTAATAAAAGCGTGTTTTTACTTAGTTTTTTCGAAATGGATTTTTTTTTGACAAAATATTTAAAAATCTTGATCCTTGATTGATCATGATCATGATTGATCCTTGGTTGATCCTTCCAGTAGTCATATGCAATATTTTCTCAAAGATGAAGTTATCTTTAGTCTTTACACTACCGTCTTCGGAAATCGCTAATTCTGAAGATCCTATAAAAAATAATGAGACAAACTTGTTAAATTAGGGAGCACCCAACGGCTTCTCTCTCCAAATCGCCCTGAAGATGACCTACACTGTAGGTCGAAACGTCGGCACATAAATATAAGTCTTGTGCTTATTCAGTGTTTTTTTTACTGCACCCCCCAACTATCTCCTTTCTACATTTGTTAAATTATCGTATTGTTCCTTAAAGAAGTTTCAATTTAGTTAGTTGTTTTGAAGTAGCCGAAAATTGAGTTCAGAAGTTCCGTTATATACAATAATTCGAAGCTAATTAGAGCATGTTAAAAACATTGTTCCGAAAATAAAAGGGTTGTTTACTTTTATTGATTTTATTTGAAAAACTTTATTTGCAAAATATTGGATTTTTATTAATGGAGAATGTCATTTGTTTGTGTATATATAATCTGACACTAGCTTTAAACATTTTGTTTCTCCCTAAAACTTTAAAATTAAACGAGATCTCAAACATTTAATAAAAACGGTCAATGACTTAGGCCAATAATAAGAATGGATTGGATAAGCAACACATGGTTTTGAGGAGGAAAATTCCTAAGTATGAGTTTAAATACCAGAAGAGAAGCGGGTTTTTGAAGAGAGAAGGACATTCCTTGATGCTGGAAGGTGAAGAAGACCTGTTGACTCTACTACCTGATGACCTTACACTTGAACATCCATGAACTGATTGGATCTTTGACTCCTCACGATAACTTTTTTCTATTTTCCATCCTACCTCTTAATTGATGATTTATCACTGTTATAACTATTAGCCGTATATATATTTCAGATTAGTCGTACCAAAAGCAATGAAAGAGTTTGTTTCTTCGTTTTGTTTAACTTCACTTTATGCTGATATGGCCAATCGGACCAGTGATATGGCTAATTTCGCAGTGGGACGACTAAATTTTGCCTATCCAGGTTTAATTAGGATTTTTAACGAGTACTTGACATCGCACAGGTTCAGAACCTACAATTTATATCTCTTCCGAGGAAACTTACTACCATTAGAAAATCCCAGGGCCACCTTCCGCGATCTTGGGTTTAAACAATAAACCCAAAATATTTTATCATCGACAAAAATATCGAAAGATAAAAACACAACTTTTCAGAAGATTGTAAAAAGTGATTGGAGGATATAGACACCCAAAGCATTGGTATGAAGAATAATTAAATGTATTGACCTAAAGATTAATTAGAAATATAATTGAAGAAAAATTGAAAAAAAGAAACAAGAGTAAAATGTGATCGATGAAGAAAATAAAACATTAAAACATAGAACTGCAATTAGATTCGTTTTCTATCTGAGATAAACGAGAAGGAATCGTGACTATCTCTAATCAAGAGCATTTTACAAATAATGAAGCAGGGGTTAGGACTACTTTGATCTGCGTGATTAAGTGTACAACATTGCGCACAAGAAAACATTGCTTAACATGTTCCCTTCATACCTAAACGTTCAACAGGTTAGTTGCGAAACGCCGTAGATAATAACAGCAGACTTCTGGCACTTGGTCATTTAGCAGGAGAGTTGTAAACCGTAGATACTTAGTTCTAGATAAGGATACTGATAGATATCGGTGTTTGAGAACAGATACTATCCATTGTATTATTTATGATAGGCCCCGTTCCGCTCCGGCGGCTGCGCCAATTGAAACGTTATTTCACGGTGTCGTGTACTACCTCCCACCATTTGTCCGAGCCTAAAGGGAGCAGGGTCATTATCAAGGAATGGTTTTTATCATTAACCCATACTTCTAAAATCGAATAGATAAATAAAAATAGAGCCAAAAAACTCAAAAAGAAACACTATTATTTATTATAATGCAATTGGGAAAAACAACAATGCAAAGCCTTATGTTTCAAAAATACACCCACTTACCAGTCGAAGTTTCGCCTATTCAGGCATTATCAAGACACAAAAACAAAAAAGGGTTATGTGAATCACATCTGGAAGAAAAAGGTGCAATACATCCCAACGATCATCGAGCCCAAACAGGCTCCAAACACCCAAACAGCACCCCACAGCAAAAACACCCAAGACGTTCAACACACAACTGATCATATGTTATATATACTCAGTTGTATGTTGAACGTCTTGGTGGTGGGGTGCTGTTTGGGTGTTTGGAGCCTGTTTGGGCTGATGATCGTTGGGATGTATTGCACCTTTTTCTTCCAGATGTGATTCACATAACCCTTTTTTGTTTTTGTGTCTTGATAATGCCTGAATAGGCGAAACTTCGACTGGTGAGTGGGTGTATTTTTGAAACATAAGGCTTTGCATTGTGGTTTTTCCCGATTGCATTGTAATAAACTTCTAAAATCTATTTTTTTTTTGGTTTTTGTTAAAAACATTTTTTTTTTTTAAATCCGATTACAGGCCTTGTTTAAAGGCATTCATCTAAAAACCTGATTTACTCTGATGATAATAAAAGAATCAAGTACATACAATATTGTAAGTCCTACCGAATCAATCATAAACAGCAGATAACATAAAGATAATCCTTGATTCAATAGTTGCGGTACAAAGCAACAAATATTGGTTGTGTTGCACAGTTCCTTCCATCACTCGCCAACGGTGCTGCTACCTTCTTTCTTTCGTCCATTTCTGCCCCGCCTTCAGATTTGTTTTTTTTTTAAACCCACATGAATTTAAAATTTGTAAATATTATTTGTTTCTTTCTATCATTGTTAATTTCTTCTTTATGTATTTTCTTTCTTTTGATTTTTTATTGGGAGCTAACTCCTAAATTATTATAATTGAATTGTTTCATTCTACTTTATGATATTATAGTACATTCTTCATTGGAAAAAAAGAATATCCCCGAATACATCCCTTGAGCGGAAGAGGAATTTTAGAAGTACTCCTGTATTATTTCATATACACAGTTTACCATTGTCATTTTAGAATACCAAATCAACATACAGCCTAGTATATCAGCCATTCCATACCACCTTATTCTGACCATGACACCCATCATCTAAGAATTATGAAATTTGGTATTCTTTCATTCAGAAAAGGTTAAATATCAAATTACCAAAATATCTTATATAAAATAAATAGACAGGTTTAGAACTGCCCTAGTTTAGAAAAAACGACTTTATTAAAACTCCGAATTTATTTTCCCACTGAACAATATTCTTATGGATAGAAACAAACATAACTACGAACGGGTATTCGGTTAGTAGAACACAGGTTGATTTAAAGTTATCCTGAATCAAACTCGTTTTTATTCAAAAGTAAAATCTGCCAATACCATTTATAACATATTGCAGAGTATTCTAAAATATATAAAAAACCTTCATTAAAAAAAATCTAGATAGGTTATTCTTTGTACGATTCCTTTACATCCCTTACCATGTGGTGGGTTGTAAAAAGAACTTAGCCGTTTCGAGTCTCACTTCCTGTTTTGCAACTATATCTAAAATTGAGCATGATGTTTCTTTTGATATAAACTAGTAAATACTAACTTCCTAAAGAATTCCTCTATATTTAAGTACATTTCTTATCCAAAATTTGTTTGATGCAGTAAGCCATTCCGGTCTACTGTTTGATTCTATTATTTTTTAACAAATATTCATTTATATGGATGTATCAATAGCAACTAGGTCTGTGTTCATAGTATAAGTATGCATAAAAATAGCATTACATAATCGGCATATTTTTGTAGAAATGCACATTATAAAATTTGTTCACATATATTCCAGTTAAGGTGGATAAATCTGTACTTATTTAGTTTTAGTCTTTCCAGCTGATGGGCCAAGATTTTTGGTGTTTAAGGGTTCTGGCCTTAATTTTAAAATTAAAAAATAACATTGCAATCATAAAGATTAGTTCCTAGTAGTAAAGATTATATCATATTAAATCCTCTCATGATATTAACAGTGGGATGAGCCGAGCAATATAGCTCATTTAATTTTATAACATTATACATATAATGAATTCTTCTATTTTTAATTCTAAAATGGACCTTAGTAATAATTTAATTAATTAACCAATTACATAGTAACTAAATAAAGACACATTTTATCTGCATCTTGCATGCTGTATGGTATTGTGTTACTTATTAATAAATTATTTACACAATTTTAATAAAGATAAGAAATTATTTAGCGATTATTATCATAATATAAATTTTGTAAATGTATCTCCTTAATTTGGTCAATATAAAGTAACATAAAACGTGACCTTTTGCACAAAATATATAATTTAAATATAGTAATGATCAGGTATATATTTATTTTTGATAAAAAATGAGACAAAAAATATATATTTGTATTATTATTTTGATACCGATAAATAGTTAGCTAATGTGAGGACAATTGTGATTGCTGAAGGAGGGAACTATGTTTTTGCTTGATTGTGCGTAAATAAAGTTTTAAAATTTGCAGGTTTCACTTTCTTCAATATATGGACAATCCCAAAAAAGATCCTACCACTATTATTTTTACCACTTTTTCTACTCAACATGAAGCTATTGAATACAAACTTCGAAATATAAATGGTTCTCTTTTTTTATCTAAGGACTTCAGATGTTCAAAACAATATAAATTAGACGAGTAATATTATAGTAATAAAAAATCCGATAAAATAAAATTTTCTCTTAAATCGAGAAATATATCGTAACTATTGTATTATATATGATTTGTTTATGTTAAGTGTAAAAAATAATTAAAACGTAATTTGGTATACGTTTCTGAATACGAAAACATGATATTAGATTCAAATTTGAACATAAAATAAATGAAAAATCCTTATTTATTTATTTATTTATTCTTCAACCTAACCATATATTTAAAAAATAATTAATGTAAAATATTAAATATTGCTATGTCATATAGGAATACAAATGTTTTATTAATTCTTTTGGTTTTCTGATGATAATTAGTCAACTTATTATTTACTTTAATGTCCTTACTTATTTTTAAATCGGACGTTTACTAATTTACCTACTAATCAGAAAAATTAAAAACTTCACCAAATCCATCAGCATAGTGTTCACAAACAAACTGGTATAGTGTATCTTGGTTAAGTAAGCATCTAAATAATTACAATTAGTATGCTTTATTAACACAATTACTCATTTTGAATGCCCTTTGATGTATAGATACATTAAAACATCAGCAATAATGATTCGGAGAAATAGAGGATTGTCATAAAATACATACGTAAATTAAATTAAATCTTATCTTTTCGTAAAGGGAGCAAATATCAATATTAAGTACGAAAATTCGCTTAATTTTTTTTCCGAAAAACAATTTCTGCTTTTCTCAAAATAAGCAGCTCTTAAGAACAAACACGACAATAAACTATGTTTATACACTTAAAGTGGATTACCCTTGTACACATTATAGTTTTAAAAATACGTATAAGTTACCTGCGATTCGGACATCCATCCTGAACCGGGTAGAGACGCAGTACTGACTGGAAGAATGGAAAGGTGGCCCCACTACAGCTGGGCGGGGGATGTAGCGATGTAGCCAGCAAGACGGCTCCTTGTGTAACCCCTGTCACTGTCAAAGCGAAGTGCTGTGCTTCGACCACTTCTCCATCCGAACGGGAGTACCCCTACTTGGAGTAGACTTTTTCTTTCTCTACGTTTTTCTACTTTTTTTTTCTTAAATCCTGTTAAGGGGTATGGAGGGTAGTTAAAAAAAAAAGTCGGTTAATCAGCGATTTTGTTTCAATTGCACTATAAGATATTGCTACATCAACGTGAGAGGTGGTTCATCTATCTGGGTCATTAAGAAATTGAAGCTGGGCTTCTAACTTAAACGTTAATTGCTTTAAATACACCGACATGTTTTCGAAATCAGGAATACAATAAATACATAACGCTTGAAGTACTAATTTCAATAAAAATTAACGTTTATATTATAGTTAGTAACTGATTTGAAACCACCAACCAAATATCTTTCTTTATCAGTCCATTCTGTACTTTCTTCGTCTATCATGCCATCATTATCATGATTATTCCTCCCTACACCCCATACAATGTGAGGTTTTCTTCTGCATCAAGAAACACACCTTACGATCCTCAACCATTTGCTTATATTTATATATTTTTTTCTTAATCACGAATCACTCATTAACAACTTCTTCTCAGGTAAGTTGGGGTCTCCGTATGGACCATTACTTCAACCTTAAGCCTAGTACACACCTAGCGACTTTGTCGCGGAACACGTGTCGCGGGACAAGTCTCAGTATGTATGGAGACATTTTTCTGGTGTCCCGGAACTGTCGCGATACAAAAGTATCGAGTCTCAGGTCTCCCGCCAAAGCGGGGCACACGATACAGTGTTCCGCAACTTTTCGTAGTGTGTACTTGTTCCGGGACACGTGCTCCAGTTTATTCCTTGCCGCCATGGAGGTGACATTGCGTTTAATAGAAAATTTTCAAGCGCTCCCTTGCCTTTGGGATGTGACATCTGTTGATTACAAAAACAGGAATAAAAGGAGGGATGCGTTGGAGCAACTCTCCAAAAATTATGAGATGTTATATCATGATATGGAAAGAAAAGATCCATATGGAATAATTTCTCTAAATACAGTGTTATTTTTTTAAAATAATTCCTCCAACCATTTCCAGAAGGGTTTCGAAATCAGCAGGGATCTTTCGAAAAAATTTCTGAATCCCATCCCATCTTCTAATTTCAATTATTATAATAGAGTCAAAGCCATAGTTATCCCACCAGAGTATAGTGCTCTCCTCCAGTAACGTTTAGGGTTTTTTAATTAACTTTTTTTTTTTAATTAACCATATATTATTTTAGCACTAGTTAACAGCACAAATAGCAATTTGTTGGGACATCGCGTCGATTTTTTTAGTGCACTGGCTTGAATCCTCTAGTGCGCTAGGTGTGGACGCGTGACAATATATCGCGACAGTTCTATACCGTCGCGATACAATGTATCGATACAATGTTCTGCGACTTTGTAGGTGTGTACTAGGCTTTAGCCTCATATGTTATCAGCCCGCTGCTTTCCATTCTTAAGACATGTCCTATCCATCTTAGTCCTCAATAACTTCTTTAGCTGGTTCCAATCCGAGGCTTAAGCCTTATGGTTGTGTTATGTGTTATGTCACGTCTGGTTTTCCCTTCTATCTTTCTGAAGAGGAAACCAAACTAGTCCATTCAGAAAAGATAGAAGGGAAAACCAATTACTAAAATACGATTTATAGTTACAATAAAACTCGACATGTTTAATCCCTTTTCATACCAGCACATCCCGTATTTTCCAATTTTCATAGAATGTCATATAATTTTCTTTACCTTTTCTTCAAAAATGCCTATTCTCTTTGAATCTTGGTGATTATAACAGCCCACCTTATTTCATTCCCAGCGAACAAGCCTATCAATGCTAGACCTATTTCCTTGATATTTCTTTCCTTCAATCTTGCCCTGTATGATTGAATGCAGCAGAAGCTACTTTTCAGTTCGCATCACGTGACCAAAGTATGATTTCATTTTATTTCTTTTGGTGTTTCGCAATGTATTGAGGTTCTTTTGTAATTGCTGATTTCGTTTTTGACATGGTTAACCATTCAGCATACTGCCATAACACTACAATTCGAAATTAAACAATTGAAGCATCTGTAAGTGTACGTGCCTCCGGTCCTTATGATAACACTAAGAACACTTAACATCTGAGTACTCTGATTCTGGTTATATTGCATAAGTACCTTCTTGAGTAGGTTTAAGGCACTTCATTACTTCTCTCTACAAAACCTGATTTCATTTCAGTGATACCAATTACATGTTATGTTATATCCTAGAGAATTAGCGCTACCGGTGGAATTTTTATAGTATTAAGCAACGATGTTTTGCTATTACGGCTTATGTTCTTTAGCATTCGTACTTGATGGTTCTCTGGTTTGCACAGATATATAGGAAGGACTTGAATGGTGTTAAACAAAAGAAGCGTTGCCTCCGATTAGTTCTGAATATTTTTCATTATAACTATCATTATTCAACTAATATATAAATGTTTATTAAAAAAGTGAAAGATTTTATAATCATTGATAGTAAACGGCTAATATTTTAAATAGCTCTACCGCTGGAAGCTAGTGTTGGCGTCTTTGAGATTGCTACAGTTGTCATTGGATACCAAAGTGAGAACGTACATAATACATTTTACGATAGAAATATTAGACAGCTATTTGGAAAAACCTGATTGGTGGGATGGTATTTAGTGGATGTGATCGATCCAGGTATTCTAAGGATCTGGTATTCTTCCTTTAAACTCTGGTAACATTCCTTGACCTCCTTTGTGCGGTGACATAGGCAGTGTAATTCTTTGATAGCCCCTGAAACTTGAAATTTTGTCCAGGATTGTGTTGGTCATGAAAGCGAACCCATTGGGCCTCTTTATTGGTGAGGTCTGTAGAGATTGAGCTTTTTATTTTCCGGAAGACGATGGTATCCTGATTGAGAGCTTTCGTGCCGAAAACGTAAATACCGATTTCGTCAAAATAGGCTATAATGTGAAAATGGGAAAAAAGAATCAAATACCAAGACTTGTGCTCTGAAGGTGGTAAGGACTGGAGTCAAGATGTACCTACTATTTAGTTAACCTTTTGGTGCTTATATATTATATATCGTATGTAAAATACATTTATGAGAACTCTTTTTTATGCATGCTGTAAAATGTTGAGAGTTATAAAAAAAATTAAAATAAAAAATTAGGAACCTAAATGTAATGAGCGTCTTTCTTATCTCACACTTTCCTAAACCTACTTATTATTTAAAATAAAACTTTCTGGGTAGTCAGAAGTAAATCTAGTGTTGCATAGAACATAGGGTTTTAGAAAAAACAATTTATGGCTCAATTATAGACAGTGAAAGTTCAACACATAACGTTAAAACCATTCTTATAGCTCGAATATCAAAATTTCGTTTTTTTTTCCTGCTTACTGTTATTCATAAAGCAACCACAAGGCTTAGACCAGGTGCGGTAACATTTTAATTCAATATGGACTTGATTAACGAGATAATAAGGAGCAAAATAGAGTGGTAAAATTACATATGCTTTAGATCGAACCGGTATGTAGGCAACCTAGAAAATAATTAATAGATATGGCGACTAGTTTTTTGTTCGCATTTGAAGTTTAATACTTTTTTCTTATTATTTAACAATACAAAACAATTAATTATTAAAATTGATATCGGTCTACAACAAAATACTTACTTAAACTTCTGGATTATAATGCCTGTCTTAGGGACATGGTTGGGGTCTCAAAATCTTTTCATACCTTTTGGAGGATTGTCTATATTTCATTGTTTTAATTTTTTCTTTTTCGTTGGCTAGTTTCCAATGTTAGCACCAGGTTGTAATAAAAAGCTATTAACTAAAAAAAAATTTTCAGGCACTGAAATGTATGGTTATATAGGATATGTTCAATGAACAAAAGAACTTATTCACAAGACAATATCAGCTGGGATGGAGGTTACCAAAATAAACCTGTAAAAAAATAAACACTCCATGCATACATGAACCTATAAAACTAAACAACCAACAAATAGAAACAATGAGAACAGAGAATTTTTATTTGTTATGTACAAATATTTTCCACCAAATTTCATAATGCTCAAACCCATTCCAGAGCAGTCCTAGGCCAAGTAGCTTCTCGACAAGTATTTCTCATTTCTTCATTCCAAGTTAGCTCTAGGGTGTCTCATCTTTATCTTCTGTGTCCATCGTTCGTCTCTTGTTCTTTTAATATGTTCTGCGCATTTTCAATTATGGTTCAATCTAGTAGGTAAAGATACTGAATAATATTTTAGGATCCATAACTCATATTTAATGAATGTATTAACGGTCGTGTTCCATAGCCTTCTGTCTAATTCAAAAGAACCATCACCTCTATAATAGTCTTTTTAATTTTACATCGCTTTAGGCTGCCAATTGGACGATGGTGCAGTGGGAGTCCTATATTTTGCCTATCCACGAATAATTAGGAGAGAGAACTTTAACGAGTACCTGAGTCGTACGAGCTTTTACGTTTATTTTACATTTTATCCATAAAATGGCATAACAACGGATTTTTACTCCATTTTAAAAAATCCTAGGGGAACGAACCCGCGATCTAGGCATAGCTTATTGTTATGTAAGCCACTATACCACAGGCTTCACCTTCTATAATCATGGCTTACCATCCGAGAATCAGAACGCACTTTTTGTTTATTTCACTATCTTGACCAAATACACGATGCTGTCTACCTTTTGCCCAAGATTCATTCATTAACAAGCATATTATAAATATTTTCTATCAGCCCTTCCTATCAATTAATTTATAAATTTATGTATTTCTATTATATGATAAATCCTAAAGCTTTAACCTGGCCAAACGTTGGGTAGATTTATGGGGCCAATTAGCGATCGTAGATAGTAAGGAGCTATTTCACGGCGGGTTGGTCACTGTGGCCGAGGCTGGTCACGTTTAGATTGTAATGGAGCGACTTAGTGTTTTCCAAGGAATCTCGGATCGGTTTGCTATAGCTTCTGTCGTAGTCCTTTAGAGTTTTTTATTTTCTGAAATAAGGCTCATTTCGAATAAGTAAAAATAATTATAAATAAATAAACGATGAACCTTTTTATTTTCTCTTCTCTCCATTTATAAGTCTCTAACCAGAGCCAATGTACTTTCGTTTATACGTTGCTAAAAAAGGTAACATCATCATTCTTGTTTACAATACCAATTATTTGACGAATGGAATGAATATTACAATATACCATATGGAAGAGACATTCCTCGTACATCCACACAAAATGAACAAGATTAGCAAATATTCGACTATTTCTAGAAGAATTGCTACAACTAACAAGCTGAATCTCTTAGAGCATCGCATTTCAGAAGGAAGAGAATTTGTGAGATGAATGAAAAATCTGAAAAGATTTGTGGATGAAGGATGAATAACCAGAGAACTTTTTTTCCGACGACATGGTGCAGGCCTATCACTTAACCACTAACCTAGGTACCCCTCTAGACAGATTGCCTTCAATCAAGCCCGAAGACTTCAGGCTTGGAGCCCCGCCTACCGCCGGACTGCCATTGCCTGCTCTCCGTTTATGTTATACGTCATTCCTCTGTACCGTCTCTGTTAGCAATCCCAAGAGAGCACCACTTGGAGGTAGAGGTCGGGTTTTACTCCCAGGGCATAGACTACACAATGTGACATAAAAATAAATAAATTATATATATATATCCTTATATTAAATTATTGGTTTTCCTATGGTATTCCTATGTATAAACCGTTTTCAATAGTAGATAGAATGATTCATGAGGAAGGTTTAGATATATAATCAAAGGCTTGTGTAAATTGGTTGGAATATAACAGTAATTGTTGGAAGAGAACCGTAAGTGTTAGAAAAAGTATAGCTGCCTGAGAGGTTACATCGAAGGCGCTGCATAATTTCTTTAAGATACAACGTAACAATGCATGGTAGAGTATTCCTCTTTTATAGATCTAAAAAAAAGTCCGGGGTAGCATATATATCTATCCTTTAAGGATAGCTTACTAAATCTTCTAAGCTGTTTGATGTAAAATATATATGTGTACGTATGTGTATGCGTATATATGTATGTGTATATATGTATATGAATGTGTGGGTGTGTATATGTATTACACACCTTGTTCCAAGCTAATTTTTCGATAAATAACCAAGTGTTGTTAATATCTCCCATTATCTATTACAGCAAAGTAGATATATAGCCTATACATAAACTAAAACAAAGCTCACTGGTGCGGGCCCGCGTGGGCTGGGGGGAGGAGTGGCCTGGAGTCCAGGGGGCTAGTGCTGGGGCTATGGGGGTCCCACTTGTCCCACAGAGCATGTTAGCTCCGAAGATCTGAAAGGATTTGGACTTTTCCATGAATAGTCCATTGTAAACATTAGTGGATTGTACTAATGCCCTTAGTGTAGTTGGGTGGTTGACATGGTTTTTATCCACATTCTCTGACCAATCTTCGTGTCATAAATAACAATATAACCACCACTTGACTTGTGGGACTTCGGCCTGCCCCTTCGAGTCTGGGCGCGCCTCTCGCTTCGTTCTTTCTCGGACCCGGATAGGTGGGTTACCATAACTTAATAACCAACGGGCGTTGATGACCTAGATGTTTTACGCCCCCTAAACCCAAGAAAACAAACAAACAAACTAAATCTTCTAAAAAATTGGTTACATAGAATACGGTATTTGGAGCAATGCGGAGTATTACTCCTTATCAACTTAAATACTTTAGTTACCTTAAGCATTCCATGCACATTATTAGAATATTTTATATCATATAATTTAAATGAGTATCTTAGGGGTTATCGCAACAATGAACGCGTATGAAAATAAATTCGTATATAAAGAAATATTTTATTTTTATAATATCTATAGTTGTTATGTTTAAAATATCTACACAATAAAATACATTAAAATACTTCATTTAGTATAGAAATTATGTTACATTTAAATATTATCCACGTATTGGACGCATCAAGTTGATGCTATCCTAGTACAGACTCAACATGTAGGCATAAGATGCTCTACTACCTGTGCGAAGCCGGAGAGGGCCAATGGTATAATATTACAACAAAAAAACATTATATTGTTTGATTTATTGATTTACTGTGAAAGACCCAGTGATAATTCTTCTATTTGAGAAAATCTATATTTAACAAATTAATAATATACTAAAAGTATAAGTATTTGAATATTTAAATATTTCAAAATGTTTTATTATGGATGAAAATATTGAAAGATACATTAAAAAAATTATTAATTATTTACATACTATTACTTATTATAAATAATCCTCGTACGAAGATTCATCCATTGTTTTTATGTTTAATACTCAGGATCATTATGTTATTAATTAATACAGACCTTGTAGCCAAAGAAGAATTTTCCATTTTTATGTAAAAAATTACACAATAATTTTAAATATTCTAAACTATTGGTTTGAAGTTACAAAATATTGAGAAGATGAGCTATTTTTATTTCCAGTGCGTCGACCCGGTAATAAGAATAAAAAGGCAGAAACAAAAAAACAACAAAAAAAGTTTTGTTTTAGACAAAGATCCTTCATTAGTGAATCTTGTTGTATGGTTGATTTGTATGTCAGGGTTGGCTCTACTCATCACAGGAAGCAACCTCGCTTTTGTTTATGTTATGTGCGTTGTTTGTTATTCTTCTTTTTACCCTAGAATTCCAGTGATAAAATAATTTAGTAACATATCCTTAGTTATGGAAAAAATAGTTTTTAATAAATTAATAATAACTCATTAATAAATAACTTTTGGAAAGATTTAATTTCTTTTGGTGGAAATACAAACTGATTTTTTTGTAAAAGCAGTTAATATTATTGAGTATGTTATTTTAAAAACATATGTAAAAAAAAAAATTATTCTTGAGTATTCCAAAAGGAAATCATTTAACTGATTTCGCCTTCCTGTGTTACATAATTAACTTACAGCCTAATGTTTTACTGCAGAGGCTTATATAAACTGTAGGAAACAATAATATATGATAAGCCACTAAGCTGAAAATACAAAACTATAAATTGTATTTTAATTTTAGTTACCACTTATATAAATTATCAATTTTACTCCTCTAACTATTAAAAATATAGAAGGTAATGATAATTGCTACGAAATAAATTTTTAATATCGTAAATAATACATTATTTACTTAGTTATTAATTAATTAGGTTCTTGAATCCTTACAAAATCCTCACAAAATTTTTTTTGTCATTTCTTGATACTGTTACTGTTCAGCCTACTTCAAAAATAAGAGAGTTTTATATATTACAGTTACATTATACAGTTAGTTATACATATAGTATACATTTGCCAGTATGTTTTCTACAATCAAGGGTATCTACCATTTACTATAAACTATAGGAACTTCTGGAAGGTCCCCAAACCCATAAGGTCAGTATGCTTGATAAAACAGAATGAATATATATTTTCCACAACCGGGTTGGGATGCGAGCCCCGCAGATAATAACACAGTGCCTTGCGCAATGAACTTCTCCTTTTCGCCATATAAAAAAATACAGTTTAAAAAATAATTTTTATTTATATTAATTAAATATGAAAAATTAAGATATGTAGAACATATTTGGAGCCAGCATATAAACAGAAGCAGCCTCGCGTGATATAGGAACGGACATATTTAAATAGAATTTATTAAGCCCTCTATTAATGATCTAATAACTTATGGTAATAATAGAAAGTATCATGCATGGGTGATTATAAATTTATGCATTTAGAGCAATAAATTAAATTATTTGAACAATGACTGCACAAAATAAATAGAATTGATTATAGATATCTAGACTGCACGCACACAATAATCGGATGAATGCACTACGACGCAATGCAGGAAAGCTTATGACCAAAGACCGAATTTATAAGTCGAAAAAATATTTTATATGATTATATGATTTCAGTTATTGTTAGATAGTCTGAATTTAGCTTATTTTGAGCAAGCTAAAAATTTTTCGGTGTCCGGTACATTAAGTTTCAAAAATAAATAAGCCAAATTTAGAACAAATTTAAGAACGAATTAACAAATGAAGAATATACAAATTTTGAAACAACTACATTACTCTTAAAATATATTTTTTTTCAGCTTTTCCTTTTTATTGATTATTGAAAACAAATGAACATTTTTCAAATTTTCGTATTAGTCTTAATTGAATTGTGTAAAGGTATTTTCTTTTTATTAAATGATGTTTTATAGTTTTGCAATGGATGATAGCAATTTAGATTTATCTGCATATTTAAATTTAGATCTCTGGTTAAACATATTAGAGATGATTTAGCCAACTGGCTAATGATGGTTTCGGTGTTCAGTAAGTTTCAAAAATAAATAAGCCAAATATGGAAAAAATTTAAGAACGAATTAAGAAATGAATATATTAAAAATGAATATATTACCTTGGAGATATTCCAAAAAAAAAACTTGTTTAGCAAAAAAAAAACTGTAGCATAATCATTGTAAAATTAAATGCCTTCATTTATATTAATATTCAATCAATTCGGTTTAAAAACTTATTTGACAAAGTATTTGGATTTTCATAATACTGCATACTTTTAATTCGTTTTACTATGAATTATGGCTGTGTTCCATGAACCATGCGGATTGTTTCACGGTACAAAAGAACGGTTTTTTTTTTCGAGGGTTATCATTAGATTTTAATATTCTTTCTGAATCAAATGAGGAAAATAACAAATAAAGTATAACTTTCTAATGATGAATAATAATACTTTTCTTAGCGGGGTGTATCCCTCAGTGCACAGGTGTAACTCAAGATAGCGTCTCCTATCCTCAGATTTGCCTTGTCATATTACTTTAATGATCGCGTCGCAATAACTGTAAAGGCAATATTACAATTGAATTAGGATATTTTACATACATATTAAATTTTGCGATTAGTTTTTACGGTGCATATTAGGTCAACAGAAATACTACCTGTAAAATGTATGCATGAAAATACATGTAAAGTTGATTAGAAAGGAGTAACCTTCAATTACAATTACACAATATATCAGACTATGAAGGTTTACCTGTCGTGGTTTGTTACTTATTTATAACATTGTTATTTTAAATAAACTTTAGACGATGGATCATTGAGGAATTTTAGAAATAAATGTTGTTATTTAGTTCATAAATAATTTATACCAGATACCACAGCTTAAATTATCTTGAATTATAACAGAGAGTGTGCATGTATTTCATTATTATTATGCTCTAGTTTGTTTGTTTGTTTATCTACTTAACGACACTTTATGCTGCTAGGTCTAATCGAATGATGCTACGGATGGATGATATGGTTTACTATTCGAATCGAATGACGCTACAGCGGTAGACATTAATTTTCCCTACCCAGGTATAATTAGGATAAGGTTTTTTAAGAATAATTTATTGATATTTACAACTGTTATTATATTACATCATGTAAATCTACTGTATGAACAAAGGACAAGAAAAAAAAAACACTTGTGGAGAAACTACCCATTAATAGCACTCCAATAAAGTTCCATAGTAGAAGGTCTCGAGGCCAGACTTTTCAGACGCCTTTTTTATTGCTCGGAGGGTTATCAGGAATATTATGGATTCAAGTGTGAATGGAGCTCTTCATGGAAGGATAGGTATCTAGTTTGGGTCAAATCAGCAACATATAGGGTATTAAGATCATGATGGATGAGTTTGTTTTGTAACATAATAAGGAGCATTGAGAATTTTATGAAGGATTTTGGATTGTAAGGATTGGATACGAGATGAATTGGATGGTTGAGTAGAGCCCCAAAGCTCAACTCCGTATGTCCGAATAGGTCTGATAACTGTCATATAAATGAGTATTTTATAATTAATTGGGAGCTTTGAACGTTTGTTCCGTAAATGTTGAAGTAGGCGAAAACGTCGAGCAGTTTCTTGTCTTTTCAGTCTTGTATGAGGATTCTAAGTGAGACGTTTGTCCAGATGGAGTATTTCGACTTTAAATTAAATTTTGTACATATCATTATTACTTACTACAACAATATTGTTTCTGTATAAATTAGTGAATCTTTGGAACGATTTTGGTAATTCTATGATTTTAGGAATATTATTGATAATTACAGGATTATTGGTTATCAACGGAGCGGAGCGGGTCAGTGGTAAAGCACTGAGTTGCCATTCCGGTAATCCTGGTTCAAATCTCGCTGCAGAAAAGACTTTTATTTAATCTGCAAGCAGCCGGAGATCGGGCATATGGGATCTAGGACCCTCCTGGGGCTCACCCAGGCTCTATAAAATGTTTTAAAAAATAGCGTACCCAAAAGAAGCGGAAAATCTGGCGATTGAGCGTGATCCAGGACAAGTTACCTCCTTGCAGAACCGTTGTCCATGAAACAGTACAGTATCTACCATGTACTGAACCCCAGACCCGTTCACAGGTTGTAGTGGTACAGGTTTTTTTTTTTTAATTTTGTAATAGTTGTTCACATTCAAAAGCTGGTCAACTGATCCTTATACATATATAGATTCTTTCGTTCTTTAAATACATATATATAAACTAATATACATACATATATATATATATATATATATATATATATATATATATATACATTTATGTACCTTATATATATTTAAAGTTATCGAGTTAAGGAGAATATTCCAGCAGTGGCTGCGATTATACTATGCTCCGTATCAATCCATCCGAGAGTATAGCTACAAAATTGACAAATCATCTAATTTCAGTAATTAAAATGAACCTATGAATAATAATAATAATGTCTTTATTTATTCTGGGACAAGTCCCTATAGAATAACAATACAGGCATTGTAAGCTATTATATCTTAGAGTGTTAAATAATTACTTTTAATTAATTATTACAATTAATTTAATAAGTGAGAACGAATAAAAAAATGAATAAATAAAAAATGTGAATTACCTACAATAACAGTATCTCAAAAACATATTAGAAGAAAAGAAAGAAAAAAATTAAAATAAGTTTACAATAATTATATAAGAGAAACAAATTTATGGTCACCTATATCAAATTTATGCCAAGAAAAAAACAAAAAAGAAAAATTAAACAATATTATCCGAGATTTCCCTTTCATCCCTTTTTGTCCTTTTTAATGTCTATCTATATGACATTAATAATACATATGTACGTGGTTTAAATTCCACACACTCATATATATGAATACAAAATAACACACACAAATGTACATCAAAAAACATCATTGATTCATCGAATAAAGAGAACATTAAGTCAAAACTGATCCCCTACTATTTTCGATTTTTGGGAATTGTAGGGATAATAGGTGCTGGAATATACGGGATTTGAAGGTTGGAAGATTATTGGAACGACGAATGGAAAAAGGTATAGAGTTCCAAAGGGAGGAGGATCGGATAAGGAAAGTTCTGTCAAAAGCTGCAGTTCGTTGGGATGCTGTATATAGATCAGAGAGCCGAGAACGGGTGTTGCGGGAGAGGACTGTGGTTTTGAATTGAAGGAGATCGAAAATGTAAGATGGTCGACGGGATTGGATAACTTGGTAAAGGAAAGATGCTAGGACGTACTTACGGCGGTAGGAAGGGTAGAGCCATTTCAATTCTTCGTAATATCGGGTCACCGAAGCATCTCTAGGGATCCCAAAGATGAATCGAACGAAGCAATTAAGCAACCGCTTAATTTTGCTTCGAGATCACCAGAGATACTCCCATACACTGAACAACAATCGTCAAAATGGGGGAAAATTAAGGAAGAATCTAGGAGTTTACGGATTTCAAAAGGGTGACAAACAGGTGACGAAGGTAATTGAGACGCTTTAAGGTGGAGAAGGTACGACGAGAAATTTCAGAGATATGGTTTTTCCAGGAAAGGGTCTGGTCAAAAGTAATTCCAAGGTTTTTGACAGTTGGGTAGAATCTGATAGGATTATTGTTTAGAAAAAGGATTGGATTATGGGGAATAGTTTTAAGGAAGTAGTTTGACCCTATTATTATTGCCTTGGTTTTGTCCACGTTCAACTTTAGCTTGTTATCCATTGCCCATCGATTTATTTTATCGATTTATTTATTATTTATTCGATTCAGGTCATCTTGGAGTTTTTCCGTGGCTAGTAATAGATCGGAAGGGGAAAAGGATAGGTACACTTGAAAGTCATCGGCATAGACATGATACTGGGAATGTCGGATAAGAAGTGGAAGGTCGTTTATGTAAATGGCAAATAGGGTGGGGGATAGTGATGAACCCTGTGGGACTCCACAGGATAGCGGAAGGGTTATGGAAGGAGGTTGACCGGGGACCAAAACATATTGGGAGCGATCTGAGAGGAAAGACTAGAACCATCCTGGATCACTGTTGGATAGAGGTAAGTTTCGTAGCTTGGCGAGAAGGATATTGTGGTCTACTGTGTCAAAGGCTTTGGAAAAATCTAAAAGGATCAGAATTGTTAATTTTTGCTGTTCAATTGCAGTATGGAGATCATGGGTGATTTTGAGGAGAGCGGATTGAGTTGAATAGCCTGGTCGAAAGCCGGATTGGAGAGGGTTAATGAGGGAACGTTCTTCTAGAAAATTTGAAATTTGGTTTTGGGCTAGGCGTTCTAATGGTTTTGAGAGGTTAGAGAGAAGGGAGATAGGGCGGAAGTCATTTGGAGAGGAGGGATTTTCAACTTTATTGAGCGGGCGCACTAACGCGGTTTACCAAGGCGTGGGAAATACGGAGTTTTGTAAGGAGAAATTATAAATATGATGTAATACGGGCATTATGACAGGAAGGCAGGATTTTAGTAGCTTTAAAGGAATATTGTCGGGGCCATAGTCACTGGTGCGCAATTTCAGAATGGCGTTTAATAGTTCGTCATATGATACACGGGATAAAAAGAAGTTATCAGGGTTAAAGTTTATATGATCAATGTCGGTAGCGGATGAGGATTTAGGAGATGTGTTGAGTACGAAGTGGTTATTGAGATTGTCTGGCGTGATTGAAGAGGAACAGAGTTTACCGGATACAGTTGGCGATAATTGTCGGAGTATTTTCCATTTGGATTTGGGATCGGTTGTATTGGAGAGGATGAATTGGATGTGGTTTGATTTTGCACGATGTATTGCAGATTGTGTTTCATTGCGAAGTAGTTTGAAACCTGCATATTCTACTGATAGACGTGTGCGACGAAATTTTCTCCTTGCTGCTTCTCGTTTCTTCATCATTTCTTTTATTTCCGGGGTTAGCCAAGGTGCCGTTGGACGGCTTAAGATAAGGGTTTTTAAAGGAGCATGGATGTCTAATATGGATTGCAGATTGGAAGTCAAGGTGGAAACCATCTGATCGATGGAACTATAGGAGTAAATGACGTCCCAGTTGATGGAACAAATCGGATTGAAGTGATTCGAAGGAAAGGAGATCCAAATTGCGATAGGACACCGTTCTGGGAGTAAAGGATTTGACTGGTAGGTCAATGAAATTTGAATGAGATCGTGCGATGAAAGAAACGGAGCAGGATGTGTTGGGACGAGGAGAGAATTTTAAGAGGTGAATCAGAGATAAGCAGGTCCAACCAGGTATCCGAAAATTGGGTGTGATGGGTTGGAGAGTAGGCAACGAGGTAAAGATTGAGAGAGAATATTAGATTTGAGAAAAAGGATTGATTGCTGGAATTCGAAAGCATATTAATATTGAAGTCATCACATATAAATATATTGGTGTAGGTAGAGACTAGTTGAAGAAGAGAGGATTCGAAGTGGTTGTCGAATGGAACATGAGGAGGTCGGTATACTACGGCATATAGAAGAGGAGAGGAGAAAGTTGAGATTTCAACAAATATGTATTCTAGGTGAGGAAAGCTAGAAGCGGGAGAGTGAAGAAGGATTTTAGGTTTAAGGCTTTCATGGAAATATATATATATATATATATATATATATATATATATATATATATATATATATATATATATATATATATATATACCAACTCCCATATACCATATAATCCCATATACCAACTATATATATATATATATATATATATATATATATATATATATATATATATATATATATATATATATATATATATACACCAACTCCATCTCCCCTGTGGTCAGATCTGCCATGACGTATGAGAGAATAGTTAGGAAGGGACAATTGAGAGAAAAGAATGACAGGTTTGAGCCAAGTTTCGGAGACCGCTATGACATGGTAAAAGTTATCTTGGAAATATTTCTGAAACTCATCAATATGTGCAATAAGGGATTGATAGTTTTGAGTGATATGAAAATTGTCTGTTCGGAGAAAAATGAAATTAAAGGAATTCGTAAAAATGCATAACTGTTGTAAAAAAAAAAAAGAAAACTGCTTAAATAAAAAATAAATTTCAAATATAGAAGCACTTCTTCTCTACCTGAATGAAAAAGGAAATGGAAAACAACTATAAATGAATACAAATCTATATAAAAAATAAAAGTGAAAAGTTAAGGTGACTATTGGACGACATTCAGCTGAAAGCGTCCAGATCACTAGGCTTGCTAATTGTCACTGCTGGGTAACCGTCCAACTGTCTACATCTGACTCGGCCTCCACTGAACCAAACATACTTAATTTTTGCAGATAGCTGCTTCTGCCTGGCTAGCCAGTAAAGATGCTTGTTGGTAGGAGTCATAGCTTCACTGACGTAGATGCGGTGCGCCTCATTATCACCCCAGCCTAGGTGTCGAGTGGAAAAGTCCCTTTTTATTTTCCTCTGACGAACCAATTCGTCCCTTAGGGCTTGTCGCACGAATCTGGCGATGATGGGGCCAGGAGTTCCTTCTTGTCTTGCCCTGAGCCGTACGGCGTGGTCCAGATCTTCGGGGCACAGTTTAACGCCCAGGGCTGCTCCGACGCTTAGTATTAGACCTTCAGTGGTCTCTCCTTGCTTTTCAGGGATGCCCCTAATTTCAATAGTGCTTCATAAATTGTTAATAGGGAAAAATAGGTAGGTCTTTGTGTTCCTGCTAATTCCGAGCAGTCATAATCCATGGATCTAGACCGATTTGTTGTCCTTGAACACGACTGTACGACGGTTAGAAGGAAACTGGTGAATTGGCCCCAAGTGTGACATGGGATTAAATATTAAATATATTTATAATATAGTCTTTATTTGTTCTGGGACAAGTCCCTTTAGAATTACAATACAGGTTTCTATGCAGGGTATAATTATGTCTTAGAGTATTATGTGATTGCATTTAATTAATTAATACAATTAAATTGACAAATGAGAAACAATTAATGAAAAAAAAATTGCGAATTACCTCCAGTGATAACATTTAAAGAATAAAGAAAAAAAATAATGTATAAGAAATAAAAAATAACATAGAAATAAGATTACAATAATTATAGAGAGAGAAACAATAGATAATTGCATATGTATGCAAATTACAATATCAAGTAGAAAAAACCAACAAATCATGAAATAAAAATACAAACAATATCAACTAAGTAACTTGTTTTTAAAAATATCTAACTGGATGAGTGAAAGTGTGAAACACGGTGAGTGAAGCGTAAAACGCACTTATATATAAATAAAAAACACATCTTTCATTTATCAGTTAGAAAATTTTTAACTGAAAACTGATATGTTATTTCCGATTTTTTGGGAATTGTAAGGATATAAGGTGATTGAAAATACGGGATTTGAAGGTTGAAAGATTATTGGAACGACGAATGGAGGAAGCTATAGAGTTTCAAAGGGACGAGGATCGGATAAGGAAAGCTCTGTCAAAAGCAGTTGTTCGATGGGAAGTTGGATATAGTTCTGAGAGCCAAGAGCGGGGGTTACGGGAGTGGACCGAGGTTTTGAATTTAAGGAGATCGGAAATGTATGGCGATATTGGATAACTTGGTAAAGAAAGGAAGCTAGGAAGTACATACGGCGATAGGAAGGGTATATATATATATATATTATATACTAGCATTTGCCCGCGGCTTCGCTCGCATAGAATTTGGACTACCGCATAAAGTTTCTTGACAGTGCTTTTTAACAATAATTTAAAATAATAATAATTTAATTAATTTAATTTTGTTCACTATAGGTTACTCGTACAAAATTTCAGATGATACAAAACTTCAAAACTGACGGATTCCCTACAAACTTTGAACCCTTATTATAATAAGGGTGGAATTATCCAAACTTCTTTCTTAAATCATACAAAGGACGTATCTGCAAATTTCAAGATGCTAAATTCCTGATTTGCCTTTAATTATGTACTATAATGGATTCTCCACAGTACCTCTAAAACTGTCGGGGGTGGGGAGGGGCACGTGCCCCCGTGCGCCCCCCAAAATCCGCGCTTGCTATAGCCCATGTGTTATTCTGATGTATAACCTATATTACTGTAAAGTTTCATCCAAATCCGTTCAGTAGTTTTTGCGTGAAAGAGAGACATACATACAAACTTTCACATTTATAATATTAGTAAGATTAGTAGTATATCAAAACAAATAGTTTCACTCTAGTTCTTTCTGATATTTTAACAACTATGAACATGTTATTTTCCTTTAATTATGTACTATAATGGATTCTCCACAGTTCCTATAAAACTGTCGGGGGAGGGAGGCGCCTGCCCCCCGTGCGCCCCCCTAAATCCGCGCTTGTTATAGCTCATGTGTTATTCTGATGTATAACCTATATCACTGTAAAGTTTCATCCAAATCCGTTCAGTAGTTTTTGCGTGAAAGAGAGACAAACATATAAACTTTCACATTTATGATATTAGTAAGATTAGTAGTATATCAAAACAAATAGTTTCACTCTGGTTCTTTCTGATATTTTAACAACTATGATCATGTTATTTTCCTTTAATTATGTACTATAATGGATTCTCCACAGTTCCTATAAAACTGTCGGGGGAGGGGGGGCGCCTGCCCCCGTGCGTCCTCCTAAATCTGCGCTTGCTATAGCCCATGTGTTATTCTGATGTATAACCTATATTACTGTAAAGTTTCATCCAAATCCGTTCAGTAGTATTTGCGTGAAAGAGAGACAAACATACCAACTTTCACATTTATAATATTAGTAAGATTAGTAGTATATCAAAAAAAATAGTTTCACTCTCGTTCTTTCTGATATTTTAACAACTATGATCATGTTATTTTCCTTTAATTATGTACTATAATGGATTCTCAACAGTTCCTATAAAACTGTCGGGGAAGGGGGGCGCCTGTCCCCGTGCGCCCCCCTAAATCAGCGCTTGCTACAGCCTATGTGTTATTCTGATGTAAAACCTATATTACTGTAAAGTTTCATCCAAATCCGTTCAGTAGTTTTTGCGTGAAAGAGAGACAAACATACAAACTTTCACATTTATAATATTAGTAAGATTATTTAGATATATAACTTTTTTAATTGTTTACATCAGATAAAGACAACCAAGTCACTATAAACTGAGAAACTTCATGTCCTTCGTCAGGCTTGAGATTATCCATATCAAATTTCATCACAGACGCATCAGCACAGCCGTGAAACATAAATTGGCACTGATTAACAAACGGGACGGACAGAAGTTTACTGTTGTTCGTGTCAGTAAAGATTATTTAGTATAATGGTTTCACTTGTCGTACGGCAGAACTTGCAGAACTCCTTGCAGAACCGTTGTCCATGAAACTATACAGTCTCTACTATTTACTGAACCCCAGACCCGTTGACGGGTTGTAGTGGTACACGTTTTTTTATTGATTATTAAATGAATTAGTTATTGATTATTAATTAAATTTCATTTCGTAAATACATTAACTAATCAATGACTGAACAGAACTAGAATTTAAAAAAAATTGAATTATTATAAAAAAAAATGGTGCGACTACTTAAATATACATATAACCCCATTTTAACGTTATTATTAAATACATTTTTTTTATTCAGGCATAACTTAACCTTATTGCCTAATGCCTTTAATTAATTCTTTATTAATATAAGAATAATGACACAATACCCACAATTATTTTTTGGTTCATAAATTTAAGAATATTTTTTTTTTTTTTTTTTTTTTTTTTTTTTTTTATTCAGACATTACAATCTGCCACTTGTGGGCAACAAGCAATGGTGCTATGAAGCTACAATCATTCCATAAAAAATCAATGATATAAACGAATAAATGCATAAATAAATACATACAAGCGAAAAAGTATATACAAAAATAAAGTAAAAAAAAAAAAATATATATAATAAAAAAAAAAATATAATAATAATAAATAAAACATAAAAGAAATATACTGTACACATTCATACTCTATTTACTATTTGCCTGGGGTCCCCGAACTGAGCTTCTTCCTCATGAATGAGGGCAAAGCAGGAGTCCGGGAGGCCTCAGCTCCCTTTCCCAGCCGCGTCACTGGCATTAAACACCAATGGAAGCTGGTTAAGGGCGCTTCACACACACACACAGGTCGTGAGTGGAGAATCTGGCCAGTGCCAGTACTCCAAATAGCATTATTATAACAAGTCTCGGGGCCATTGCCGGTTTAGGCGGCGGGGTGGATTGTATGGATGTGTGAAACTGGATAATGACTGAGCCAGGGGATTGGGATGACAGACAAGGTTTTGGTGAAAGTTTGAGAATTTAGTAGGGATGAGGTCGAGGACAAAAGGAATGTTGAGATCATTATGGAGGGTTTTGTTGGAGACATAATAAGGAGCGTTGACAATAGTTCTCAGCACTTTGGATTGAAAGGATTGAATGCGTCTGATATTCGATTTTTTTGCGGTCCCCCACAGTTCCAGTCCATAGGTCCAGATAGGTTTGATGATCGTCTTGTATATTAGTAGTTTATTGTCTATTGAAAGATGGGAGGCCCTACATAGTAATCTGTATAGTTGGCTGAAACTTCTGTTAAGTTCTTGTCTTTTGAGTCTGGTATGAGGATTCCATGTAAGTCTTTTGTCTAGGAAGAAGCCAAGGTATCGTACTGTGTCGGAAATAGGCAGGATGGTTTCGTTGAATTGGACAGAAGGACATGTTCTCCGGCGAAGTGTAAAAGTCACGTGTTTGCATTTTTCCTCGTTGACTTTGATCCGCCACTGGTTACACCAAATTTAAGGATAGGTAAGGATAGTGGAATGGGTGAAGAGAGGAATTCATTAATATTGGAAACGTGCGTAGGATTGGTTTCAGGATGTGGAATAAATGTATTTGAAAGGTGTTTGGCAAATTCTTCTGCTTTGTCCTCATCTGATGCAGCCCAAGAACCATCTTCACGGCGGAGGGGATGGGAAATAGGGTGGTATTTAAGGATCTTTTTGGTAGCATTCCAAAGAGAATTATCAGAAGCGGATAGTGTGGAAAGATAGGCATTGTAGGTTTCGGATCTATAGGTTGTCAGGTTCTGTTTAACTAGTTTGGTGAGGTAGTTATATAGTCTCCGATCGTGAGGATGCCTAGTCCTTTGCCAAAGGGATCGGTAACGGCGTTTGGTAATTTAAGAATATAAGATTTAGAATTGGAAAAAAAAAAACGCGAAGATATTATCATTATTGTTATTAGATATATTTTAAATATATTTTTTAGAATAGGATGAACGAATTATATCAATTAATGCTTTGAAGAAATGTTTTTTGTTTTACCGCCCTTACTCTGCCTGCAATTGCATCCCAGCTATTTATCAGTTAATTTATAACAATGATCGTTTATAACAAACTTTATAAAAATCTTTTCTTAATTCCCTACATGCTATCATTGGTGAAGGTTATTGAAGCCTAGCAGGTTTGAAGTTGTCATAAGTTATTGCCACTATGCATCTCATTAAACTTGGCCCAGTAACATCTGACCTTATTGGAGATATTGATCGCAACAGTCCAATCTGCCAATTTATTAGCCAAGGCTAAATACCTTGAAGCGAAATTGATTGATTTAAAACTATTTAATTTATATTTTTATCAGAAACTATTGTAAAAAAAAAAGTTTAAAATCGCCCGCAACATATATGTGAGGGAGCGGAGTGGCTCAGTGGTAGGGAGCTGAGTTGCCATGCCGACGGTCCTAGGTTCAAAAAATCCGGTTGTTGACAGACTTTATTTAATCTGTTAGCAGCCGGGGATGGATCCTTTCATACTTGAGGCCCTCTTAGGACTAACCCAGTCTCCATAAAGTAAATACACAAATAGATTCAGATTCAGATCTTCATATCCTGAATTAATTTTAAGTAACGATTCTAATGTTCATGGTCATTCGTATTAATGTGTTGTGGAACGATTTCTGTTTCCTCTTTTACTACAGTTTTCCCATATGATTAGATTAAAATATAAACTAGCCCTATTAGTAGTTGTATTGGATGATGCACGGCAACAGTTGTGCAATATAGATTCAGCCCATTCTGTAACCCTTCCACACACCTACTCCAATGACAGGATACAGAACGCTAGAATGTGAAAGTACATCGAAATAGTTCAGTTCCAACTACAATTGGAGCGACTGTAAATCCTTCAGATGCTTTAATACCAACTGGAACCGAATTAACAGGCATGGATAAGTGCCACGGGTGGAACATATTACAGAGCAAATAAATCCTTATCTAGGAGCCAGTTACTCGGCGTTACGTTTCCTCACATCCTCGTCAGCTTTGTAATAGCATTTGTCCTATATGACTGTAATATAGGGTTAATATTTTACCTAAGATAATAATCTTAGATTTCGCTGGTCTGGTTCCATTTACTGATAACCATACAGCAATTGAATTAATGAATACCAATACCAGGATACAATTATAAAAGAAGAAAGTAACCACACTGTAAAAATCAAAACGATAATAGAATTCTCAAAAGCAGCCTTCATAAGAATGAAACCACTTTTATAATATTAACCTGGACATGGAAGGAAGTAAGTAGGTGCGCCTGCACAACTACATATTCTAGCACCTGCTATATTGAGTTGAAGTCTGGACGCTTTAAAGAAATAACATGTAACAAATATCGTATATAATATTAACAACAAATAGCCTTGATGATCGCCATTCTCCAAACAGAGGCAATACCCCAAGATGATTTCAATATCATCAATATGCCAAATTAATTTATGGTAATAAAGCTATGAAACGAAAACAGTGTAGTATGTAGTATTATAATTTTTATGTATGTGTACAATAAAATACATAAAAATTAGAATACATACATGTTTATCGAAAACGTTAAGTTTCATAAAAACTCATAATTTGAACACCAAATCACGTTCCTACGACTATAATCTACAAGGAAAATAATAAATTGTAAAAAAAAGCTTCTGTGCATAGATCTAGGCGTAGCTAGTCTGATTAGGAGTCTTCTCAGTAAGACATCTATTTGCCTCCTACTTCGAATTGTTTTCCATGGTAGTAAAGTATATTTAACCTGAGTTTTTGTCTGTTTTATTTATTTATTTAGGTATGCCATAAATCTTATAAACAGTTAAACTATAGATAAATGGGCAAAAAAAAATGTATTAACGAAAAACACGTTTTAGAGCTCCGTATAATAAACAAAAAAGTCTCGGAAAATGGTCTATGCGTAAGTGTATGTATGTTCTAGATAAAAATCAAAGATTATACGGAATTGAGAATACAGATTTAACATGCATATTTTATCTTACAGATCTTCACATTATACTCCTTTTTGATCGAATTCTTAATAGCTTTGCACAATTGATTATTCTTTAATATCAGTTAGGTGTTGTCCGATTGTAGAAATTTGAACCAGAGATTTATTTACCGAATTTCCAGTACCTCTTCGTCTGGATCCATTATAATTTGTTTATTTAAAATAATTAGGCGTTTATCACAGTTCTTAGTAACACAACTGGAACAATGTATTTTTTCCCCTCTTTATATATTTATCCACACCTGTCAAATGACAATCAGCAGATTGGCTTACAGTAAAATAATATACAATGACATGAGAGGCATGAAGAAGAACAGTACCCAGTGGGACCTCTCCCTTGGCTTGATTCAATTTATGGTACAATATAAGCTATGAAATAATTTCATAACACTTAAAGAAAATAATGAAGAAATGTTTTCACAAATAGGAAATAAATTTTCTGAATTAAGAAGAGTAATATCGAATAATGAAGTCAAGTTGTATTGCAACGCTTAAGAATAAATAATCTATCCTTGTAACAAGAGGTTAAGTGATTGAGGTGAATGCACAGTGATATAAAATATAAATTCTCATTGTTTTTTTATAGTCCACTTTCATTTCATTTAATATAAATTAATATTTCCATGAAAATCAATTGAAAACCATTTAATTGTAATAAATCATGCTAGAAATCAATATTTCCGACAATATAGCTACTAAGATATTAATTTTTTAATATTTCTGAATAAAAAACAACAAATAAATGGAGAAAAAAGTAAACAATTGAAACCGATGAAAAAATGTTATCAATATTTTATTATTAATGGGTTTAAATAAGATAATTTAATTAAGGGTTTTAATGACATAATTTTCATATAAATGATTTGGTACTGAAAACTTCTGCTGAGTTAACAATTCTCTACAAATAATAAGAAATACTTGTTTTCATTTGCTTGCTTTAATATTTTTGAATAAAATAAACAAATTGTCTATAAAAAAAATCTTTTGAAAATAAGCCATTAAAAAAAAATGAATGCGGAACTTTTTAAGCGTCAGCAGTATGTCCCTTGACACAATTAGAATGTATATACATATTTAAAAAAAGAAAGTGTGTATTAGCTTCTTACACAAATAAAGGTTATTACTATTGCTAATATTTTTATTTTATGTTTGTTATCAGTTGTTTTCTCTTAGTATATCTGACACAAGTGAAATTTAGATTCCCAAGTGCAGTTGTATTTTTATTCAATTTATAATTAAATAAAATACATTATAAACATATGAATAAATTAGAGTATTACTATTAGTAACAAATTTAAAAGGACTTTCTGAAATAAAACTATGAAGAAGATGGAAAAAAAAACTTGAATACTATCTTATAAATCATTTATTACAAAAAGAAATACAGGTATATTATACAAATGAAAATAATCTGAAGTTGTTGAATTTTATCTTTTTTACAACCTTTAGATACACTTGTAGATACATTACTCAAATACATCAGTACATTATAATACATATAATATAATAAGTCTTTAGATATTTGTTAGTAAACATATAAATAAAACTATATTTTCTATATAGATTATATTTCTATACTATATTTCAAAATTATAATTATAGCAATATATTCTTGTAAGTCCGTATGCGAGGCAAGTGTGGATTTATTTCAAATATAATTTGTTTGGAGAGTAACAATTCTTGTGAATCTTATTATTTATTTCTTATAGTTTTTACATTCATTTAGGTGGTAGTTCTCCCAAGTGAAAACACTAAAAATTTTCATATATATATATATATATATATATATATATATATATATATATATGTGTGTGTGTGTATATATAAAAGGGCTTATTTAGAAAATAAATTAACATAATTACTTCTGTAAGTTCAGAATTTTATATTAAGCTAAAAGTTGAATAAATTTGAATTATAATTTTTTCTAACTCATAAAATTTTATAATAGTATTTATTTGGTTTGAAAATTTTATCCAATTATGGTTTGTATAAGATAAAGAGAATACGCTGAACAATATAGCAATGATTAAAATGACATATAAGGCATAATGGAGACCAGCATCCAACTGGTACCAGTAGTAAACTATCAAAATATTTCATTATTTAATATTGGTTATGTAACTTAAAATGAACGCGTTTTGTGATGAAAGTGGTTATTGTCTTTCTTGTCTATTTTTTATGGTTAGTTAAAGCATTCCGAGATCAACTTACACAATTCAAATTGATTTCCAAATTAGATAGCCTTATTTTTGTCTATATCAGCGGTGGTTTCAAGGTCAGTTTTTTAAAGGTTTTTTTATTTATGAAAGAGAAAGGGGACAGTTCAAGGCAAATGGGTTTATAGGACAGTATAACTACGGACGTATTTTTTAGAGCCTATTATGAAATAATTCCTGATATTAAGTAGATTCCATTTCTATTTATAAATTTACTTATGTTTTTATTAATATTTTAGAGTTATAATATTCATAAATTATTAATTTATATATTATGTACAATTTACAAATCTTGTTTACGTTTCATACTGATGCCACAAAATCAGTTCTTAAGAATATACTTATTGGCAGTTGCAATAACTGGAGAAACATTAGTATTTACGAAGTACATCCTGGCTCTGCGCATGGATAGATAAGTCCAGAGCATATAAATGTAAAAGGCAGTCAGTATGATGAACAGTAATTGCTATATTGGTGGAGATGGGACCAGGTCTTGGCCCTTCTTGTCTTCCTCAATCTGTTCGACCTCCAAAGGAGACGGTGTTGTCGTCGCGGAGATCTCTTCTGCCATTGTCGGCGGAGTCTGGAGGACTACTTCTGGTTGTCCGTAGGCCGGCAGTTCTTCGAATATGGTGTTGTTAGTAGTAAAGTTGGTCGGTGTCGTTGGCAATTCTTCAGTGGTTGTTGGAGGGCATGACGGTGGCTGTGGAGAGGTTGTAGATTGCTCGATATTTTCCGAAGTTGAAGATGTCTGTGTTGTTTCTGTTGTAGTTTTTTCCTCCTCTGGCATGCTGGTTGATGATGGTGTTGGTATCAGGATCATGGGTGGTTGAGACAGCTCCTGTTGTTCGTTCGAGGTATGAGTGTGGTTTATAGCCCTGATGCGATGGGTCACCTTCTTGCCCGAGAGGAAAGCTGACAGGTCGGCTTCGAGGACCCAAGTCCTTCCGGTATCACCAACGGCGTGGAGTGGATCACCCAGGCCTCCTGCGTCTCTCTGTTTGAAGGTCTTCCTGCTCAGGTCTCTTTGCGTGTTCCAGGTATACAACCTCTGGGACCCAGACACTCGGAACAGGATGTTATTGCCTTCCCTCCCGATGATGATGACTCCTGGAGGCTTGGACCCTACCTTCCTTACTAGACCCCTTTCGTCCCTCGTGTTCATGACGTACATGTCAGGGCTCTTGTAGAAGGTGAAGTAGAGGTTGCTGGGAGGAACCAAAGCTAGGTAGAGTACGTCGGACGGATGGGACACAGCCCTGGGCAGTAGCAGCCTCCTGCCGCGGCCTGCAGCGACGTCCCAGACTGCGATGCATCTCGATGGACCGTCGCTGATGTACAGTCTTTCGGGTCCTGCCAACGACTCCTCCACCTCGAGGAACTGCGCACGACCACGAACGAGGCCGTCCAGGGGGATGGTTTGCTTTAACTGAAACATAAGAAATTAAGAATCCTGGTTATTTACGAAAAACTGCAGCAACAAAATGTTATAGGAAAATGAGTTATAAATAAATTTTTTTAGTTGAACAATTTTCAAACCGAGGGCGAATGATCCGTTACAACACACTTCACCAAAGTGGTGATAATGTTTCTTGCTGCTTGGGCTGCCAAGTTTTCAGTTTAAACTCATAAAAGAAATAAATGAATATCGCGTAATTCCATGGTCATATTTACTAGCATACTACACAATTGTAGTGATAGTAAATATTATAAAAAAAAGAGGATTAATAATAGCTAATTGCAATCAATTACTATAAATTATTAACAATTCTATTCTTTATAATTATTTAATTATGATTAATAACAATAAATTAAAGTAAAATAGTAGTTACAACGTAAACATGATAAACCATAACATAATAGAGTCCACTAATTTTACTTTGAATTATAGAAATAATAAAATAATAACATGTCATATAAAACAACCCAATTAATTCGATCATGTAATACATGCAATCTATACATGCAATACCTCATTAGTAAATATGCATTGATCCTAAAATATGCACAAGTATTGTTTAATCATCTCGACTATTTCATAACTATATTACGAAACGTGCTATCATGATGGTTTTCAAGTAAACTGAGGAGACTGGTGGAGTTAAAACACGTACTCGGAGCAGTGACTTGAGATCGTTTTTCTCTTCTCTGCCATTGTACAAGATAGCATTAAAAAAACACAAAAATATTGTTTTGATAATATTCGCGGCTTAGAACTTTCTTCTAGAATTACTAAAAAATATATCTGCCATTGCGTGGTTTTTTTTCTACTGCTAATAGATAGATAATATTGCTGTATGTTGAAAAAACAAATCGGTTAAGTGTTCATTGGAAAACTCATAAAATCGTCATAGGTTTTTTATCGTTTAGACGATGAAGACGTTCCGCTTTAGAATATAAATGAAGAGGCTCGTGTTTATTTTAAACCCCTTGACACGAACTTGTAAAACCTTGACACTTAACAGTAAAACTGATAAAGAAAATCTAAAGAAAGAGGAAAAAAGATTACAGAAAACATCTCAAATTGAAAAATATTCTAACATAGAGATAAACGTCTTAAAGTCTATGGCCACATAATGAGGACTCTCGTTCACTGACTTACAAAAATAATTGTAAAATTCGTAGCATCCCTTGTTAATGGAGGGGAATGGATCAAAAATATTAAGAAAGACTTGGAATTAGCTAAAATTACTGATGAAGACGTAAACTAAAAAATTATTTTAAACTTGTTGAAAAATAGGAGGTTAAGCCAGAGACAAAAGTGCCGAGAACTGGAACAAAATGGAGCGAAGAAAGAAAAACGGAATTCTCGCATAGAATGAAAACCTGGAAATAAGAAGAACAAGAAGCCCTAAACGTGAACTATCTTTACTTAGCGTCTTCCACTTTGGCAGCTTTACTACTATTACTAATAATAATATATATCATATAATTATATGTTATACATGTACGCTTAATTATAGAGAGTGCGTGAGCGTTCACTCAATTTTCGTGTTATTACAATATCCTTTGTTTATTACAATATCCTGCTATTTCACACCTTTCACTTTGGGTGGCCATGGGCCTTCAAAAGTATCGATTATTAATGTTATATCTAAGCTATAATTTCAAATAAGATTTTTGGTTATGGTGATCTAATATACCTCATGACCTGTTGTGTTATTATCGTTGACTATGATGTAGAATCTAAAATTAAATAAAATGTTTTGAAAATTATTGCTGTATTGGAATCGCCTTACTTGACTATAGACAAGTTTAGATAAATTTTATCTTGGCAAGAATTCATTTATGACCGTAGTTAAGACTACTTAATGAACACTTTATTGTTAATGAACTATTTTTATACTTTAAACATATCTATGGTTGTTTAAAAAACATGTATATATCCCTAAAAGGAAAATTAAAGTAATTTAGGTTCCAATAGCTCTATTAATTAAATACTCAATTTATAAAGAATTATTTAAAAGAATATTCTCAAACGAGATGTAATCACATTTAGTTATTCCTCTATTATGTAATAAAATGTTTTTGAAGTGTAATAAAATTTTAAGACTTCAGTGTTGTGCGGGTAGTGTATTTGTACAAAGCCTCAATCTAATATAATAATAATAATAATATAATAAAAAATAAATATATCTAGCTAAGGTTATAAGTATAGACTAAACAGTTGGGCCGGGAATAACTAATAAGCATAATGTAAAAAACAAATAAGTGCCGTAAATGAGTATAAATGAGTAGAAAACTTCCGAGACAGCTGTAAAATTGTTGGTTTCTCATTGATGAAAAATATATATTTTATTTATAGGTACAGAAATAATTTAAAAGAGTCTGTAGTTTTCAACTGTATAAGAAAAAAGTTTAAAATTTTGTAGTAAAATATTTAATATTGAATTTAAATGAAGAAGACCACCAAAAAACCGTTTAGAGAAAAGAAGAAAAATATACAATTTAAAAATTACTCAACAATGATTTCTAGTGAGTGATTTGAATGATTATTCAATTGGTGCAACGGGAGTTGGTCCGCCGCAGGTGTATTCTAATTATTTTCTCATGATTTTTTTGTTTTTATTCATCCAAGATTTATTTACAATATATACAAATTAAAAATATAACATTTTATTTGAAAAGAAAAGATATGACCAGAACCGAGACTCTCCCACTTCTCCGTAGTGGCGCCTTAACCATCTCGGCCATCCTGGTTCGTTTCCCGGTCAGTCATATCTCTTCTTTCACTGATCCTATATGTCCGTGTTCTCGCAATTTGCGATGTATACACGGGGAGAATGTTAATTGAACATTACTTTATTTTTGGATTTAGTTGACTTTAAGTCATTAATATTATTATAATTTATTTTATTTATAATTTTTTAAATATTTTATTTGAAAAGAATATAACAATAAAATAAATTATAATAATATTAATGACTTAAAGTCAACTAGATCCAAAAATAAAGTAATGTTCAATTAACATTCTCCCCGTGTATACATCGCAAATTGCGAGAACACGGACATATTGGATCAGTGAAAGAAGAGATATGACTGACCGGGAAACGAGCCAGGATGGTCGAGATGGTTAAGGCGCCACTACGGAGAAGTGAGAGATGGGGGTTCGAGTCCCGGTCCTGGTCATATCTTTTCTTTACAAATAAAATATTTAAAAAATTATATCATGTAACAATAATATAAATTATAAAAATATAATAAATAGATGCAATGCTGCTATATAAACTAAAAGCCTTTTTTTCTCATGAAACAAATGTGTTTAAATTATAAACGCCCATTAAAACAAAAATATTTAACGAAAAGAAACCTTTTAATCAGCAAAGAGTTTTATCTTAAAATCCTATTCGCCCCGAAATAGAGACCGAACTTACTTTCATGTCTACTTTAACCTATACAGTGGTGGGTTGTTAGTGAAATTAATTAATATCCATGGATACACAAGCTGATATAGTCGAGTGTTTACAATCAACCGTGATTTGAACATTCAAATAAAAGTCTTCATCGACTTCAACCTCATTATCCATCTATCAATGTTTCGAAAGGGGTACTTCCGAGAATGTTCTGTAAGTTTTAAAACTTTATTCGGGACTAAATGCTAAACTTTATTCAGAGCGAAAGTACATCAGTGGACGGTTTTTTTTTTTTTATTGTTTTTTTTATTATTCAAATTGATTTCATTTTAACGCCTTAGTATTTCAAATAATATATATATTAAGAAATAACAACAAAAAGTATGCAATGAAATTTTTCATTGTTTTAAATCAAATTCTGCTAAAAACATAAACGAGATCAAAAAGAATAATTTGACCCCACAGAATTTAAAAAAAAAATCGTCAGTATTCTTCAGTATTTTGAGTTCGAAATATTCCAAAACATCCACGAGTACACTCCGGGGAATTAGACACTTTAAACTTAAGAATTTATTGAGCCATTCTCTCAAAAAATCATTATTTGACAATTAGAAAAGGTCAGACTAAATACATTTCTCCGCAGTCTGGTAAAAATGTAAACACATAACTATTATAAGATAAAGGCAATGTAATATTACAAGTGAGCTGTTAACGATTTCATAATTAGCTCAAATGTTGATAGTAACATCAAAGATGTAATCCCATTACGTCAGTCCCCTGCGGCCAATGGCTTCTTGTTTTCAAGGAGAATCTTCCCAGTGCCAAGTTCATTGCCAACAGACCTCGTATTTTATCATCTCTCACGTTATATCTTAACGTGTTTTTAACGTCTGAAAGGGGGGAATAGGCCAATGTCAGAACATGACCTACATAATAAATTTTAGCCTGATTTGAAAAAAATAATAGGTAGTGGGGTAGCCAGTGTGTGGAGTGATGAGTTGCTATGCTGGAGGTTTCGGGTTCGAATCCGGCTGTGGCATATAAAATATTTAATCTGTTAAGGAGGTTCTTAAAATATTCTTAACAGCATCTACTTTTTCAAGTTTACTTAAAAGTGTGGTTTTTAATAATAGCAGATGATCAACTTTGTAAATGAAAACTCGAAGGTCTTTCTAAAAAAGAACGGCAAGTTTTATCGTATTCGCTAGATCCGTTTTCGAGAAAAAACAAAGAAAATGAAATGCATAGCCCGTAAATCGATTTCTACTTAATGTTGACTAATTATAAATATTGGCATAAAGAATCCATGATAATTCCAATCAATACCAATGGAAACATTTATTTAATTAATATAAGTAATTTTAATTACTATAGACATTTGCAATATTAAATACGAATATAACTTAATTTTTGTGGCCTCTCTACTAATTAATACACCTTTTATTGTTCATATAATATTATTTTAGTCTTTAACTTTCCAAGGACCAAATTAATTTTACATAATTGTATTTAATTATTACACTTTTTATTTCAGAAAATTAGTCTTCAATTTGCGAATAAACATCCTTTTGAGTTTATTATCAAATTATTTCATTAGTAATATTTATACAGTTTTTATGACTATCAATGTATTCTGAGAAGTTTTTCTAATACTTTCCTTCTTTTTTTTTTACTAAACTGATAAAACTTTACTAATTTGGCAATGAAAAACTTTAGAGAAAGAATTATTCAACATTCGGCAAAACATCTGGCAATTTAACGGTACCGAGTTAAAACGAGTTTAATAAAAACAGTTACAGCACTTTCAAGAAAATTATAACCATTTCTAAAATCGATTAAATTAAACGACAGTTCCTAGAATCATTTTGAGCATACAAGTTTCTGCAATACTTCATATATAATAGCTACCTGGAATTTTATTCGCATATTACATTTTTTGAGTTACTTACATCCGTTTTGTACAACTGTTTTCTAAGGCTTGATTATTTTGACTCGTTACAAGTGAATTTCTCTTGCAAACACAAATTAAAAAAATTTTTTAATTGTAATATTTTATCATTTACTACTCATATTTTCTATACATATATGTATAGACAAGGAAAAAGTAAAAAGACTTGGCGGATATATAGTTCTAATGACCCGGACCTTACTTATGTAATGAGACAGTGTGGTCAACAGCAATCGCCTGATTTATACCATGGACTATTTATTGTTGAAATGTGGTCTTGAAAAATATATTTCCTCAGAAAAATTATATATCACTATTTATTGATTAGGTGCATCCAACTTATTTTTGAGTAATCAAAGTTCTGTCAACTAGCCTGTGCCCTTTCTTTCATTTTTTTTCTTTTTTCACCCGACATGAAAAATAAAATGAGCTAGTTACCAACCATTAGAAATTGCACCAAGGCTTGCAAGTTGATACTTGAAGGCCATTAGAGGGACATTCATTCCATTAGTAGTTTTTTCCCCGTTGTAATTGAAATGTACGTGTAACAAAATACTTTAAAAATACTTATATTCACTTATCTTATTAGATTATTATGGAGCATTTTCAATGATCTTACTTTCATTAGGAGTCATATTATATAATATATTCTATTATAGATATTGTAGCCGATAGTATAGCTTCCCCGATATGCAGGAGTTATTTTATCGCAGAGATTGTATGAAAATACCAATGGATAAAGTACTTGTATGTTATAAAATAAGAAAGGCCAGTGTTTCGTTTCTTTTAAACGAAATTTTTAAGTACAATAAGTTATCAGGTCTTAGTGATTCCAGAAATTTTGTAAATTTCAGCATTGTTATATACTCATTTAAAAGGAGGTTTTACAAAAGAGGGTTCAACATATTCTATGTCACTTCCAATTGAAAAGGTTTGTCTCTGGGTCACGGGTGATTGATTAACAGGTGATGAATCATCTAATCATCCTCATCACTTTAATATTATTATTTTAAAATTATTTAACGATTGTAATATTTCTATCTTTGGTTTATTATAAAAAATAATTCAAAACAAACTGTACAGCTCTACAGTAAAGAAAAGATTTATTTAGATACTAGCTTTTGCCCACGGCTTCGCTCGCGTGGAATTTGGTCTGCCTTCGTGACAGATCATTTTAAGTAAATAATTTAATTTCTTTTAACTATAAGTTACTCGTACCTCTGAAATTTCAGATGCGTAACTTCAAAACTGACGGATTCCATACAACCTTTGAACCCATATTATATTATGGGGGAAACCTTTGGGGGTGAAATTGTCCAAATTCCTTCCTTAGTGCTCATTTAAGCTATACAAAGAACCTTTCTGCGAATTTCAAGATGCAAAGTTCAGTGGTTTTGGCTGTACGTTGAGCGCTGGGTGTAGGGTTGCCTGACGTCCGGATAAAGCAGGACATAGTTAGGCTTTTTGATTGCATGTCCGGCCAAATAAATAGTGTCCGTCCATCCGGATTTGGCGTTTTATGTATTTTTCATTAGAATTTAACAAGATTTATGGTAATAATCAAAAAAGGTTAATTCTACATAAAAAAATTGGTCGTACCTACTAATACTGAGAAAAAAATCCTCAATAATGTAAGGTGTCCGCCTACTTTACCCTATCGAACGTTATCGTCCTGGCGAACGAGCTGGCCTGTTCCGCTATTAGGTTTGATAAGAGGAAGTTTACAGATTTGTTTCTGCAGTGTGTAGAATGGGACCTAATTTTATGTAATTGACATGAAATGTCATATATAAATATATTAATTAGGTTTGACGATAGACAGGGACCTTGTAAATAGTCGGTCATTACAGAATGGTGTGTATAAGTGCGTGCGCAAAAGGATGTGCCAAATGTCTCTAGACCACCGCTAATAACAATTTTTTATTTAATTTCCACACAAAAACGGATTAAAGCAGATTTTATATAGGATATTCTTTAATAGATCTTAAAGAGGAGTAAAGAATATCCAGTGACCACTCGGTACTTTGGGTCCTACATCCCAAAACCAGTAATGCTGCTTAAGCTTATAGGGTTTAGCCGATCTAACCAACAAGCGTACACGTTATCTTGAAGAAGAATTGTTTAATGGATGTCACCATATCCATAATTTCTTCGACTTGGAAAGTCTTATTTTCTTGATTTGTTTATACGAATAACTTTCTAACATTCATAAAATGATATCAATTTTTCAAAGCAATACTCGGCACTTCAAATAACTTAGAACACTCATGGTATGAAGTTAGCTCCAGCTGCAATGGTTACCCATATTTAGGTAGCTTGATTAAGCTGCAGCAATTAGCGGTTTTCTCTGATCCAGGTTGAGCTGTCACATTCTCGTACATCCTGGTAACATCTGCGATCTGATTTTATGATCCCAGAAGAATGTGAAAGTTGTCGTATCATCTGGATAAGTACTGGGCTTGTTGTTCTGTTATGTGATAGTAAAAAGGCAGGCAGAGGTGTTCAAGATTTCTAGATATGCGTGTATATAAGACGAAATAAATATCTCTCCTCATAAATGAACCTCGCCTTAAACCTTGCCCTGTATGAATGACTCCAGTAGCTGATGCTTGCAGTTTCACTTCACATGACCAAAATATGCCAATTCACTACTTTTAATGTTGTCCAATATTTCGGGGATTTTGTAATCTTTGGAGTGTGGTTTAATTTCTGGCATGATGCACCCAATTCTAAGCATACAGCGATAACACATCTATAAGTGTTCGTGCTTCAGATGAGTATAAATCCGCTGAGAACAACAGAGTACTCTGTTATCGAATAGGTAAGTTCAGAGTTAGGTTCCTTACCCCCTTTCTGAATTGGTTAAAGCCACTTCTTGACTTCACTATACCTATAAGAGACCTGATTCCATTTATCAGGAATGTTACATCCTTGATAAGCAATTCTATCGGTTCTTTTAAGAGGGTGATTATTTGCAAGGAATTCGGTATCAATATTTTAATTTTCACTGATGATCATAGTTTGTGTTTTCTTAGTATTCATATTCATCCCATAATTATTTAATAGCAGTTTGTTATCTATCTATCAGAAAATGCAGTAGTTACCTATCAGATTCGTCAAACGCCTACTGGAGCAATCGCTACGACAAGGCATTAAATAATGTGGATGACGGATGTCTCCTTGTCTCACGCCTCTTATGCGAAAGTTTCATTGTTGAGGGACGCCTTCTGATTTTATAGCTCTTATGTCCTTTTTAACTATATTTTCTTGTTTTAATGTATCTAATAATTTTGATATGATAGTCTTCTCAAAAAATAACAAAACAATGGTCTCTGAGATGTAGGCGTAAAAAGAAAAAAAAATCACAGTCGCCAATTTTCATATTCTTTCTCAGCAACCCAAAATCCTTAGGTGCCAACATCGAAATTTATGACTTTACTAAAATCGTTTTCCTGTTTGATTTTTCCTATCCTATTTTTTCAGTTTACATCATTATACGAATAAGCTTCTAATAAGCAATAATAAGATATTAAAATAAATTCTGTCAAGCGAAGTTTCAAATAAAAAAATATCATCTTGAATTAACACCTCATTATCATTGTCAACTGTGAGTAAATCGGGCAGTAAATTAGCCTATTACGTTGCTCATGTGTTGTCCTTAGATTGGGGACTTACAATTGTACTAGTTTGTATGTAAAATACATTTTACATGTAAGGAATTTCGCCAAATCTCCGCGAAACTACGCAAGTAGTATTATAGTTTTTTGGATAGAGCATATTGATCAACCAGATCATGATCATCTTGATATTGACTCATATTGGAAACTGCTACTCTATACTGAAGTTCGTTTTAGTTCTCACAGATCCTGAGAAGGAACGCCCACAGAGTTCATCATTATTCTGCAGGACACAACAGCTCGAATTTCCCACTATTGTATTACCTGTTGATTACACCATCGATAATTTCAGGTATTTTAAGAATATATACCAGGCAGTTTCAGGCAATGGCCTAGTTTCTTGTATACTTGTTTGCAAGGCAAGCCGTACTCTTGACCAGATCGCTTCTCAGAAATATCAAGTAACACTCAAGCGTTTCACTATACTTAAGTGAGATGTGGTATGAACTTATATAGTGAATGGTAGGTGTAGATTTCAGCCATTAATTTAAGGTCGGAAAATGTAAAATACAATAAAATTGTAAGATGCCATAATAAGAAACGATTTCGCGAACCCGAAGGTTCTATACCATCGTTATCCTAAACTAAGTTATTACGTAACTTATTTTAGTTATTCTTAACCGTAAGACGTTATTCTTTCTATAACGTCAGCGGTCAAGTCTCACAGTTATAAAGAACAACCAAACACACCCTTAATAATCCAATATACAATAGAAGGTTATTGTAAAATAAATAAATGCTGATCTTACTTAATAATTTATCGAGATTGATTCTCAATCCACTAAGGTCATGAGAACCATTTTCCAATGGCAATGATAAATCCCATATTATCCTTCATAGATACGTGATCTCGGACAACGGCTCGCGAACGGCCAAAGGAACGCAACTATTGTTCATGGAAAGTTGTGCAAGCCTTCTCGGGTTGGCCTTTTCTGCGAAGCCTGCAAAGACTAATTTCTTAAGGCTCATAGTGACAATTATTAAGGTCAGACCTGCCAAGGTGAGCAAATCCGTATCGGAAGTAAGTCAATCAGAGGAAATGAGTCGACAATTTTAGCTAATGAACTTATAGATTGGTTGCTGGTATAGCTATGGCTTAACCATATTTAGAAGTAAAACAATTTATCTAGAAAAATAAATACGCCTATTACAATTTTAAATACGTTTATATTAATTTGGTAGTCTCCTGTGGTATAGTTTCAGCACAACCTACTAAGCCCAATATCGTGAGATCGCAGCCGGACAAGTGCCCTGTGGATATTTTAAAAGGAGTAATAACTCATTATTTATACCGTCGTTCGGAAGAGATGTAAAATGGGTGTCCCGAGCCTTTGCGGGGACAATTACTTGTTAAAGATACCAATCATAATTATACTTGGATAGACAAAATTTACATATTCCACTGTAGCATCCTCCGATTAGCCACAGCAGCATAAAGTGACGTTAAACGAATAAACAAACAATTAATTCGGTGTTGGTCGGGGTAGAATGAAAGTGACAATATTTATTTAGGGAGTATGAACAAGTGTTTGTTGATTAAACATCAGAAGTTGATATTGGTTATTTTACTAAACAAAAATAAAAATAGTTCGATCAAAAAAATATTCTGATACTAGGAGCGGAGTGTGTATCAATTTCTACCTGATCAGCTATATAACTATGGAAAGTTCTGAGTGGGGAATGATCTAAGTAACTTCTAAGCTAACGGAAAAAAAAAATCCGTTTTCCCTTCAATAACGTCCGATATGAGAAAACCATATACATTTCATGACTCCTCAGGACCCAGGGGACAGTACTTGGTAAGGAAGTACAGTTCCTTGACCAACAGTTACACAAGAAGGGCATGTGGTCAGCATTCATGCTCAATCGCCTGGGTTATACCTCAACAATTAAAGGTTGCCGCATTATAGAGGTTTGATATGCCACAGGAACGCCTCCCGATGTCAGAACGGACAGAATAAAGAAATAAATTGTCACGGTATGCTTGAAACTTAAAAGAATTCATTTTGCCCAATATTATTATTTATTTAATTTTGTATCAGTCTCAACTATTTGTATAGCCCCAGTATGAGTGGTTATGTCAATTTTTCTCCAGAGAGAGTTAAATGTACTGAGGAAAGCAAAATCGTGTCATTCTTGTAGTTTTTGGCATGGAATGGAGTTGTAATATAAGCAATAACTCCAATACCTGACTTAGCTCCTGATTCACTACGAAAATAACATGATCCGCTTCCCTAAGTGCAACTAGCTTTGAAAAACTGTAGATATAAACTGAAACAAAAATTTATAGAAATAGTCTATGCATTTCGGGAAAAATAATTCTAGGTAGAAGTGAGATTGAATAGTGTATGAGTTCTTGATTAATTGTGAGTTTCGTTAAATTTCAGTTAAACAAATATACAATACTTTCTATGTATTTCTTTATATAGTATACATAGGGAAAAAAAAAAAAGAACAAACTACGCGCCTATAAAAATCCCCATTTACCTGGAAATGACATTTTAATCAATCCAAAAAATCAATCAATAAGGTGTTAATACAAGCATTTATAAAAAACCTACTAATTGTAAATGTCAAGACCGGAATAAATTATGGAGTTATTAGCATAAATAGTAACTATATAATAAGATTAAACAAATTACTGATATCACATATCAACTGAATGATTTTTACTATCTATAAAACAAAATACAGAATTACTAGATGGCTGTTTTCGTTATGACTTGTTACTTTGTTATTTAAACGATTTTGCGCATTTAACTATGAATCTTTTAACCAACTGAGCGTTTATATCGTAGAATATAGGTATTATTAGCTAAAATTATTTCAACAGGGGCTTTCAAAACAAATATCTGAAATTTCGTTAATTTTTGGATAAAAATTAGTATTTATTGGCAGATTTATATTATGTGTACATTCATTCTATTTACTTGTTGTAATAGTATAGTATAGTTGTAAATTTCATTGAATAAATTATTAAAACAAATTTATATTAATGTATATGGACAAAATACGCTGGGTGTTTAAAAGTAGTTGTATCTAGGTATCACTATAATATTTATTTTTATTTTCTTAGAATAATTTATTGATATTTACAACTGTAATTATATTACATTAAGTAAATCTGCTGTATGAACAAAGGACATGAACAAAAAACACTTGGGGAGAAACTACCCATTGACAGCACTCCAATAAAGTTCTATAGCAGAAGGTCTGGAGGCCATCTTCTTTTCAGACGCCTCGGAGAGTTATCAGGAATATTTTGGGAAGCAAGTTGAGATACTAGCGGATTCAAGTGTGTATGAAGCTTTTCATGGAAGGATGGGTATCTATTTTGGGCTAAATCAGCAACATATGGGATATTAAGATCATGATGGATGAGTTTGTTTGTGGCATAATAAGGAGCATTGAGGATTTTACGAAGGATTTTGGATTGTAAGGATTGGATACGAGATGAATTGGATGGTTAGTGGAGCCCAAAAGCTCAACTCCGTATGTCCAAATAGGTCTGATAATTGTCATGTAAATGAGTCTTTTGTAATTAATTGGGAGCTTTGAACGTTTGTCCAGTAAATGTTGAAGTAGGCGAAAATGCCGAGCAGTTACTTGTCTTTTCAGTCTTCTATGAGGAACTATAATAATTTAAATTAACAATTATTGTAATAATGAAACGGAATAGGCTTCTATTATCATTTAAATGCAAAAAAAATAGTTAAAATAACTTCGATTATGAGACATGATTCAAACCTATGACAAAATAGGAACGAACTTGAAAATAGTTGATACAAGCATTAATGCCTATATGCCTAGCGGTTGGGTGCATCAAGATAGTGGCTTTTTTAATATTTTAAACTGTAAGAGAAAAAAATAAAGGAAACTGTAAATGAAATTCATATATTCTATTTAAATGAAAGAAAAAATTGCAGTTCACAGTAAAAATATCACTATAATGTATCACTGAGAATATAAAAAGTTGTGATTACACACCTCACTAGTAATGAATATGTTCACATGAACCCAGGGTCAGATTTCGCGGAGAATATAGGGAAATTAGTTTTTTTCGTTTTTAAAAATATGACACGTTATTTGGTTTTATTATTGAAGTAATTAATCTAATAATTCCCAGCAGAGCCGGCGAAAATAAAACAATATTTATATTTTAAAAATATATTACATAAAACGTATAGTTTTCTTTAAGTAAATTAATTGTTAGAGTGCTTTATGAAGGACTGATATAGACGATATATATGTAGATATAGGACTGATATATATGCGAGATATTTTTAAAAATACTAATGGTATATATATGGTCTAGAAATATTTTTACTTTTATGAATGTATAATTCTATGAAATCAGTGTTTTGTTTCGGAATGGTGTACATTATGGTTTATTACCATCTATTAACCAAAAAGGAGAATTCGGTGCTAACAGAATTTTGTTAATAATCTCTGAACTACTGACGATATCGACGTTCAGAACTAATAAAATAAATTAAAGATACCTTATTTGGTTTCATATCGTCAAATCAATTTAAAAACTTATTTAAATGTTGAAAGAATACAAAACATTTTTTTTATTTAATTTATGCATGAATTTCAGGGATGATAAATTTATTAAAAAATAAAATATATTCTTCTTTTTTGATTTGTACGAAAGGTTGGGGATGCAAGAAAATTATTTTCTTTGCTAAATGCTTTAATTTGTTAAGTGTCTAGGTTTGAAGTACATCTCAGTATGCGGTGTATATGGAAAAATGATTCCAGCCTTACTAGACCGTGATCTTACTCCCTCCCATCGTATGAGAGGTGAATCATTGTACAGATTTTTTTTTTTTTTCATAAACTCTTGTTTGGCTACTGGCTTTAAGCTTAAAGTTTACATAACGTACTAAGAGAAAGAATTTTCAATTGCATTGAATGCCAAGGATAATATAAAAAAATAAATTGTAGTGCAGTTCCACAGCTACGATATATGAACATTTACAGCTAAAAAGGCCACATTTTTTCAGATAAACTTTTAAATTATCATCACATTTTTGAGAAATAAATAGATATGTGACCATATGGTCTCCATTCAGATAATCCATCATGATCTATTCTTCTATGACTTTTTGATTTTAATAAAAAAGTGATTTGAAAGACAGCTTCTTAAGTAGTTAGTAACATATTAAAGTAGTGACATATTTATACTTATACAGTTGCTAATACATTTCAATACAATACAGATTGGGCTTCTCCAGTAGGTCAAAATGAGGGATCATTACGAATCGTAAACTGGAGACTTAGCTAGTGGAGATCATTACATGTAAAGTACAGATCACAAATCGACATCCCGAGTTCCGAGAGACTATTTCTTATTGAAGTGCACTATAAGGAATTACTTCAGCCCACGTTAGCAATTTCGTACGCCTACAAGCTGAAAGTTGCGGTTGGCAAATCCTATTCTGAATCATAACAATAAATTGTATTATTTTTATTTTATTTTATTTTATTTTATTTTTACTATTATATTATTTAACTGATAAAATAACAACTTTACATTATTTCATTGAATTATAAGTGAATACTTTAAATTGATGGTTTTTATAACCAGACTTGGGTATTATTATTATATTATAAAATTTATTTAGACTGTAATTAAAATAATGCTCATCTTGAATTTTATTTTGTATTATTATTTGTATTATTTTAAACAGTATTTTAGTTACAGTCAGATTTATGTTCCTGTTGATCTCTCATACTTGAAATTACTTTTGTATAGCTATTGACGTATAATTTATCTTATTATATCTGATTACCCCTAACTAGTATTACTTTTTCAAAATATGTAACGCTTATTCATTTAACGTCACTTCGTGGTGCTATGGCTATGGCTAATCGTACGAAGCTACATTGGGAGTCTTAATTTTTTTCTATAATATAAATTATATAATAATTAGTAAAGGATTTTTAAAGAGTACTGAAAAGGCTTGGGGTTCCCCAATTTACGTCCCTTTCGATGCACGGCACATGACCTAGATTTTTTTACTACATTTTAAATGATTCTGAGGCTACATTAGGTAGTTATGCTAACCACTTTACTACATTTCACTATACTACACATGAATAACCATGTAAATTAGAAAAACTGTATGCACTCACAATTAATACATTATTGCTAAACATAGGTGAAAAAGATTTGGTCGTAGTTACAGTGTTGGATTCCAATGTTAAAATAACTATGTGTACGATTTAGTAAAGGAATCGATTCTCCTAGTATTTTGGGAGGGCGGTAGGATGTTGAAGAGGGTATCCATCAATAGATGTCACATAATGTGAATTTCTCAAAACAAAATAATAATCAATTTTGAAAGTTTTAATGTAATTATTTGATTACAAAACCAAAAATTAATGAATTTTCGTGACTTAAGTACAAGTAATCTGGCGTTGCTAATTGTAGATAGGTACTGCTTGGATATAAACCTGGTTTGATAATTTTGGGCAACGTGACCGATTTTAATGACATAAAGTCACGTATTACATTAATTTGCGACCTTCCAACTTTGGGATACATTCTCTCATGAACTGCTAGTCACAGAGCTTTTCTCAGTAAAACACATAAGTTTTCATATTGTGTGAAAGTTAACATAACAAAGTGACGTTAAATAAACAAACAAACATGTTGTGATAACTCATATCATAAAAGGAGAGGTACATTTCATTAATCTGAAATTTGCCTGTTTTATCATTTTTTTTATTTCTACAACTTGCAAAATTATGTTAAAGTATTAAAATTTTATAAATAAATTGTGTTGGTGTTAAATAACTTCATTTAGTCGCATCCTGTGATGTTTTAAGTGTTTATCTACTTTCAGAAACCCTCCAAATTAAAGTAAAATGTAATAGATAGATAATTATATTATCTACAAAACAAAATAATGTTGGCTAAAATAAGGCCAGTAGTATTCAACTGATCTCATCTGTTTTTTTCGCAGTTTTCCTGTAAATAAGAAATGTGGCAATAATTATATTGCAAAAAAATATCAGAAGTATCAGAAGAATATTCATCGAAATATTTAAGTGAAAATACCATCTTAGTGAAGATTGAGCTCTGGTGATCTTGTTCTTTTTTTATGCCACTAAGCAAAATAATGATTATATGAATGAATAATTGGAACGTTCTGCATAAAATAAATGATTATACAGGCTTTGTTTAAGTATGCTTATATATACGCATTGCGACATATCATTACCATTATGATTATTCTTAGGTTTAGACCCGTAATTTACAAGACAAATACCTGAAATAAATAATACACGATATCCAATATTGAATAGGCTTATTAATAGAGGAAAATGTTAAGAGAGAATAATCAAAATAAAGAACTAATATTTCTTTGTTTATTTTAAAAGTTTCATTTCACAAAACAGACTAATATAATAAGCACCGCTTCACGTTTGAACTCCGTGTAAGTAATACAATAAAGTTTAAAGATACCAACAGCTGCTCTAAATATCATATTCTATCTTTGACGAGTTATCGGAGCTGAGATGATTTTTTACTTGCTTCATGATTTTTTGATGATTAGCAATGAAAACTTGGCTTTTTAAATAAGGAAAGGTCCAGGACGGATTATATATCTACATATATATCTCTAGACATTTGTGCTTTTAAACTGAACTAGATTTTGAAATGAACTAGAAGGTGTGGCTCTTTAGTCCAAGGTTAACGACGCCCCGTGGAGATACCTGCATTCTCTGCACTAGCTATTAAGAAATAAGTTGATAGTCTGGATAGTAATATTTAAATTGAGTGTATCATTAAAAATAAGTAAAAGTTAATTGAATGTCCAGTATTCTATTTCCCAAAAAATAAAATTTAATTAAATAACCAATCATACATGGTTAAAGCTTTGATATTTCGGTCCTCTATTTTTAATCATTTTCGACCAATTAAACTTATAATGATGGATTGATTTGGTCAGGGGGTGCACAAAATAAGCGGAACAAATTTTTTAATTGTGCCAACGTTTCGACGTAAGAGTAGGCCATCTTCAGGGCAATCAAATAGCGGGTGCCTGGGCTCTGGTGACTTACAACTTGTACTCATTACTACTTACTTACACATTATACTTATACTTCAGTTACAATTAATATACAATTCAATTTATTTTAAAAATACCATTGTGAATATTTATAATCACGTATATAATTTTGTATTTGTTGATTTTAACAAATTTTATTATTCCAATTTTGATCGTTACATAATATTATTTAGTACCTTTTAATATATTTAATAAATAATTTCACGTAGTTACTTTAAATTGAACGAAATTACGAAATACAAAGCTCACTATTACTTGTATTGTTGGTAAATATTAAAAATGAAACGAATAAACAGTTAAAATTTATTGTAACTAAACTCGAAGGGGCAACCTGCGGAACATATACCAAATATAATTATAGGTAATAAGTAGATTCCGATAATTATTTTATCAAGAAATAAAAGTTTCAACTAAAATTTCGAAGTACACATGATGATATGATGTCTGTTTGTTGAAACATTCATTTCTAGATGAAATTATCGAAGTATACAGATTTTCCATAAATACTTTCTCTTTTCCACACTAAAGTACTACATAACTAATATTATCAGAAATTATGATTTCCGTTAATCTGTTTGAACCCTTCACGGCTGTAAGTAACAGTGGATTTCATCTAAGTTGACTCACTAAATAAGAATCCTTCAATATATTAAAAACTAGCTTTTCAAAATTTATCTTTTCAATACATTGTGTTATTGTGTTAAGTTTTCAATACATTCTATTTTCATTTTAATCATACGAGAATACTGAAACCGTCCAAATCTAGAGGGGTAATAGATGAGTATATATATATATATATGATGTACTCATCTATTACCCCTCTAGATTTGGACGGTTTCAGTATTCTAGTATGATTAAATATATAAATAATATATATATATATATATATATATATATATATATATATATATATATATATATATATATACTAGCTTGTGCCCGCAGCTTCGCTCGCGTGGAATTTGGTCTGCCACATAAAGTTTCGTGAAAGATCATTTAAAAAAAATAATTTTATTATTTTTTTAAAATATAAGTTACTCGTACATCCAAAATTTCAGATGTCTAACTTCAAAACTGACGGATTCTATACAACCTTTGAACCCCTATTATATTAAAGGGGAAACCCTTGGGGTGGAATAATCCAAATTTCTTTCTTAAACTGTTCAAAGAACCTATCTACAAATTTACTAATTTACCTATCTGAAAAGCCCCCACATAAATCTGTCCTTGCTGTAGCCTATGATGTATAACCTATTTTACTCAATAATTTTCATCCAAATTCGTTCAGTAGTTTTTGCATGAATGAGTAACAAACATAAATACAAAATTTCGCATTGATAATATTAGAAGGATATCAAAACAATATTTTCAGTCATGTTCTTTCTGTTATTTTAACAACTATGGCCATGAGATATGCGTTTAATTATGTACTATAATGGATTCTCCACAGTACCTAAAAAACAGTCTGGGGGGTGGCACGTGCCCCCGTGCGCCCCCACCATAAATCCGCGCTTGCTGTAGCCTATGTTTTGTTCTGATGTATAAACTATATTACTGTAAAGTTTCATCCAAATCCTTTCAGTAGTTTTTGCGTGAAAGAGTGACAAACATACAAACTTTCACATTTATAATATTAGTAAGATATACATACATATATATATATATATATATATATATATATATATATATATATATATATATATATATTCCATAATCGTGTTGTAAAAAACATAAACAGATATAATGTGTAATCCCATTCCTCTCCAATGGCCTTCGACACAGCGTTATAGTCTATTATTTTCCAGGAAATTAAAACACACAAGAAGTAATTTTATGGCAAACATTCTTCCAATTAGAACTAGTAATTTGCTATTTATAAATAATAATTTCATTTTATACTCCAATTAATTGTTATTGATGTTGGAACTTGTTGCAATGACAAAACCAGATATTTATTTAAAGTTTGGAATAGCAAAAAAAAAGTAGAAATCATAAGTAATGAGTATAAAATCGATCGTTAAAAAAAATTACATTTTTTACCTAAAACCAGTATTGATCAGGCCATTATAAAATATAGGAACAACTTGATAAATCTTTAATTGGACTGCAGCAAAAAATGCACCTTAATGAGAAATACTTTCTTTTTAATAAAGGAATATTTGAAATTTGAAATATTTTAAGCACTTAGGGACACGCCTTAATAGTATTGGTCCATCCGGCTCGTGTTTATGACTCGTCCTTGAGACATTGAGCCTGAGGTTCTTATAACCTACTGCATAATTATCCCATAGGTTATGTGTTCAAACATGAGGACATGTACTGCAAAGTGAAGCAATACAGAGCGACGCTACATTGCACCATCTGATACGAGGCACCGAGGCTCGGAAAACCCGATTAATGTCTTCTTCAACAGACCGGTTCAGGAACGATTCAAACAATGTCAAGTTCTCGTAGGTTTCAAGTATCATTTACGTTATTTCTATTCAGGGTAAACTGTATAGGAATAGATGTAAAGGGTTGTATTTCCAGCCTTCGAAGCAGTTTCTATCTAATACAATCACGAGTGTCAAATAAACAGGGATATTGAAACAATAGTTTAAAATTCTACTTAAAAGAAAAACTCAATAATATAATGATGCCGATGAAGAAATTGCAAATTATACGTAAAGAATATGACTGGGAAGTTACAGATCTAGATCGAATAAATGTAGAAATTTCATAGGACTTAGAAACGGAAATGAGGATGGGCGATCTGTGGTCTAGTAGTAAGGATAATAAGCTATGCCATCTTTCTTAAGGGACGTTAAAGGAGGGTTCACGCGCCTGCACGATGTCAGGCACTCGTTAAAAATCCCTATCCTAATTAAACCTGGAGAGGCAAGTTTTAGGGCTCCCACTGTAGCATCGTCCGATTACCCATAACAGCATAAAATTGTCGTTAAATGAACAAATAAACAGAAATGAGGAAAATACGACTGAGTTTCTACAGTTAATCAGGTTGGATCCCAGAAGTTTAAAAAGCAAATATTTTAGGAGATATAAAAACTAAAAAAACAGGGTGGTCATGAAAAGGAGATGAAGGGTTCTTCATCCTTCTCAGTTTCTGTTATGGCTTGGAGTAACTGACGGAGACTGCCAGGACAAAGTGAGATTTAGGTGACCACTCAAGAACATCGGGGTTCTTGCAGCGAAGAAAACAAGGCATGGGCTGGTGAGATGGAGGGAGGAGAGAAGAAAGAAACATTCAAATTGATTAAAGGATTATTGGAGGAGAAGAAAGAGTGAGTGTAAAAACATCGGGTCGCAAAAAAAAAAAACCAAAGATATTGTTTTCTTATCAAGTATTTTCTATCTCAAGAACTATAACTACTATCACCCAAAACAGCATCGTAGACATTGTTAGAAAAAAATTTTTTCTTAAATTAGAAAAACCCAATCCATAGCGTTCAGATACAGTAAAGCATCATGCCTAAAGCAACCAGGATCATCGATATTACCAACTTGAAAAAAGAAAAAAGCATTTAATTACCATAAAGTATTGTTCAATCTAGCAGGGAAAAATATATTGAATCCAACTAAAAAATATTGGTTTATATATCGTACTAGCGACACACCCCAGCTTTGCTCGGGTAATAAGGCATGTTATGCCTATATAATTTGTGCAATGTATTTTTTTTTAATCACGTGAATATTATTGGTTGGGCTTCTTTGGGAGTCTTTTGGGAGAAACAAAACCAAATATTTCTTTATATACGAATATATTATCTTGCACGTTTGATAATTGCACGGGATTAGGCAAGTAGCGTCTTCGGTGAAACCCATCGATATTCCAACCCATTTACTCAAAGCCTCGACAAATTATATACCTAAACCTTCCTGGTTAATCACTCTATTTATTGATGAAAACCGCATGAAAATCCAACAAACGCGACCGAGGACTTCGTTTTATAATATGTATAAATATACATATGTAAAGCTAACAATGTCGTAATTAAAAATTGTTATCATGCTCATTAAACAAATGAAATGTAAAAAATTATATCTCCATAATTCAGAGGACAGGATAAACGGGTTTTTGACTGTGCTAAGCATTTAACAAGAAAAATTCACTTAATTAGATATGTCTTCATGAATAGAAAATATGGATTAACTCAGATCTTTGTAGCAGAAACAGATTTTACAATTAAAAGATAGCAGTATTTGCTAATAACACCGTTTATGCAAGTGCACTCAATTGACAATATAGCTGCATGTGCCAATTTTAACTGTAAGCAAAGTTTAGTGGGTTAAATGTGCTCGCTCACATTCGAAAACACTTCATATATAATGAGTAAATAATGACGAACTAAATGGCCTCTGTTAACGAAAGATATCATTTGAGTCGTTAAGTGCTTAAATAACCAAGTTATTTTATTTCGAAAGACTTCACATTTACCTCATTTTATGAATGTTAATTTACTTCCTCATTAGTATCCTTTAGGAGGCTCATGAGATCTTTTAATGTTATTTCTTTAGGCATTTTTATAAATATCAACAAAACTATCTATTAATTTAACTTAAACTTAATCGAAATGTTCTTATACTACAGTTTATTTAATTTTAAGGCTGGCTTTAACGTATTTCTTTACTCGAAATAACCTTTTGTTTTAATTGATTATAAGCTATAATCTGTCACTGGGTAATAGGGAGGGAGTTAATAGTTAATGATAACCATGCGCTGTAGAGCTAGTGAATGGTTGTTACTGACCTTCTCAGCTGAATTACTTCAATAATATCCAATGCAAAATTACAATGATCACAGAGTGATATGATATAGTTTGATTGTACTTCACTTCACTATGTGTTGACACTCATGTGTAAACTAAATTAGTTCGTAAATTCCGCTTGTAAACTATTAAAGTGAACAAAATTAACGGATCCGATGTCAACCATTAATGTGTTATCAATATGGCCGAACCCATAATGATGGCCGAAGTAAAAAAAATGTAATGAGGAAATACGTACTCTAAAAGCATCAGTTGAGAAATTTACTTAGAGCAATCGCATAATTTATTAAAAAATACATTTAAAACGTACTTCTAAAAAATAGCGAACTTATAGATTTAAAAAATAAATATACCAATAGATTAAAGAATTTAATTTAATTTAACTTAAACAGCCTACCCAACGAAACGTCTACTCTATTGGAAGAAGCGGTAGTCAACGCAATAAATGATGAATTAAAAATTGATATTAACATCTCAGAAATAGATTTGATTAAAAGATTAGGTTCTCAAAATAAGAAGGATAGACCAGTATTAATAATTTTTTTAGCATTGACAAGAAAAAAGCAGGTCTATCATTTCAGTATTTCAGTTGGAAAAATAAATCGAAATTAAAATTTTCTTGTGATTATACATTACAGGAAAGGAATACAAGAAAAGATTTACTGCCATACATAAAATTAGCACGAGAAAATGGTATGAGAGCTAATTACAGAGGGGATAAAGTAAATTTAGACGGATGTATATACTCGTTAAGCGAGCTAAAGTCACAAAATTTAACAATTAATAAAAATAATCAGAATCCTTTAAACATTGGTAAAATGGGAAATCAGAACAAACAAGAAATCGAAGAACAATCAAATAAAAAAAGGAAAATACATTCACAAGGCCCGTTAGATATTTTTTTACGTCCAAGATCTCACTCTCTCGGACGGCAAAATTAAGATTGAGCCACCTCAATTGGTCGAATCAATCAAAGGGTTAAAGACAGGGGCGTTAATAATGGTTATGATTTGGGAACAAATACAGCACTAATGATAATTTCGTTAGAAACTTCCCCTGAAGAGAAAGGAGAAACCTCCGCAGATAAGTAAGAAATCTTGTCAAAAACCAAATTAAAATCTGAAAAGAAGGGAACAAAAAATTCAAATTCAGGAAGCCACAGGCCGGAAATGTATTTTCAGAATAAAACTAATTCAGATAAAATCAATTGAGACATAATAGGGATTTCAGAAATAAGAAAGAAAAACATTACGATTATAGAAAGAGACAGTGGGATACTTATGCACACCTCTTCTGAAAATGGCCAATATGGAGTGGAATTTTTGATATAAAAAACACTAAAAGGAAATATTTTAGAATTTAAAGAAATTAACCACAGAATAGCTCTAGTCAGACTAATTTTTAAGAAGAAAATCCTAAGCATTGTTCAAGTCCACACGCCAACTGCTGATTCGACAGAAGAAGATAATATAGGACAAGAATTGCTCAAGATAAAGTTAAGTGGCAGAAATTAATGTCGAACTCCACTTCCCAATAGAGCTGGTCACTCCGGGAAGACCATACTCCCATAACGGAAGGTCTACAAAGAGCAATTATATTATTACATTAATTAATTCATCTTTCAACAAGATGAAAGAAAAATCTTATTATTTATTATTGCTTTTAAAGTTACAATATTAGGCACTATACAAGTATGTATATATTTTTGTGAATATTCGTAGTTTTTTGTAAACCATTTTGTTTTATAATTCTCTTTATAATAAAGGCGTAATTCATCGTTAATCGTTCATGTTAATTACTTTAGTGGAGGATGGAGATAGTTGGGGGTGCAGTCAAAAAAACACCAAATAAGTCAAGACTTATTTTTTATTTGTGCCGACGTTTCGATCTACTTTGTAGGTCATCTTCAGGACTATGAGAGAAAAAACAAATAAAATAAAAAAAACTATTAAAAAACATTACAGTCCCAAGAATAGCATATAGAGTAATAGAAAAGTAAAATATTGATGGATATCTAATTAAGGATAATGAATAAAAAATTACAGAATAAATGTACAGAAGAGTGATAATGTAAACAAAATACAAAGAGAAAGAAAAATGCGAATACTTCGTATGAAGGTAAGAAGATACAAATGAAAATTGTACCGAAAGATACAAATGAAAAAGTATAAATATAAAAAGGTGAGATATAAAGATATGGAAAACCTAGTTTAATTAAAGATAAAATATAAAATGTATGATAATAGACTCCTAGAGGTTACATAAGTAAAATGTATGAAAAATTATACAAAATATGATGACAAAGAATAAATACAGAAGAAATATGTAGAAAGTAATGAATAGGAATAACAGGTAGAGATGTAAACATTTGAAAATATAAGTATGGGATAACAATAGAATACAGTTAATTGATACAAAATAAGATGTAAATATAAAAGAAACTTATAGAAATAAAGATATAAAATTCCAGTCGGGAAAAAAGATAAATTTAAAAATTAAAAAAATGATGCTCATAAATTATGAATTCTTTGATTACAACATATGATGGATGCCAAAGTGATGAAGGGGGATGAAGAAGGATGAAGAGAAGATATAAATCTTAAAACGTGTACGAACCTAATAACAGAGGCGGCTGGGTGAACTGTGTAACAGACAATTAATTACTTTAAGTTGCTAATATAATATTTATTTTTTTACACTTGTTAGTATTGCTTTTTTCTATTGGGAACCTTATAGGTTTCCCCAGGACATACCTAACTCGGTGCTCATCACATATTTCTCCAATCATCCTTTTATTTCTAGCATCAAGCTTTTTATTTTTATTTTTTAGTTTCATTATTTTCTTTTTGAATTAATTAATAGAAATTTTGTAAATCACTTCTTACAAAATACAAAAAGACTTCATATGAATATGCCAAATAAGACAACCAAATTCTATCCCAAAGCTTCTGTTGCTCCATTATTATTTAATAATACAGAGGGTATATGTAATGGATTGATGTAAACCGAATTTTTATTCTTCTCAATGTCTAACAATAAAACTTGCCTTAACCACCACAAAAAAGTTGGTTAGGATTCATTTTCACTATTTATATGAAATATTTTAGTCATCTCGAAAGATTTGCTAATTTTTTTAATCTGCTTATTAATGTCGTTAAAGTCAATACAATTGTGCTGATGAATCTGCTACAAACTCAGCTATTATTTCTAGGAAAACTGTATATTTTATATATTACTATGTCAACGACTTTATTTCGAATTTTTCTTCGTTGTTCAATATAAATTACAATACAATACGGCCTTACAACCCTGTGTAAGTCTTAGCCTCTACCCAGTGCAGCTGCCCTCCAGTCACGGACGTTCAAGAAAAAAATTAACTTTTATATCGAAACCCTTGGTTATAAGTTGTGTTTTAAATTATTAATATACATCATTTTAATAAATATGTTAACTAGTTTGGATACATGCATTAAAGTTCAATGCTAGTAATATTTTCGAATAAGGAACGGGAAGGAAGCGACTTTGCCAGAACGAGAAAGTTGCGAAACGCGTTTCGAAGTTATAGCATTTGAATCGTTGAACTAGCCAATCCTGCCTCATGAATTATTCAACAAATGTATTACTGCCTTCTTTTATAACAAGTTGCACAAGTTTAATAAATAATAAACATTACCAAAAGAACTTATAATAATCTCATTTATTTTAACCAAGTATTCTAAATATTGGGGAGCTGGGGTAGCTCGGTGGTTAGAGCTTTGAGCTGCTGGTCTGAGGGTCCCAGATTCAAATCCGGCTGTGGCTGATAAATTATTAAAACTGTTAACAGCCTTAGATAGATTCTGAAGTATCCCTAGATCCTCCGTGGGTAGAAGTGGTACAGGTTTTTTTTATTTCCTAATTATGAATTTCAAATATTGCCTAATTTCCTAGTAGTTCAAACTACGGTTTATAGTTTATTCCGTTAATTAATGTATTTTTCCCTGATTAATTCTGCTGTCTGTTGACTAACACAGTAATGATAAATAAGTACAGAGTGTTTTGTTTATTAGTTTTTTCCCGATTTTCGGAAATAGAGTTAGATAACTTTCAATATTTTTGGATTAATAAAGAAACATTTTTTCATTTGTGGCACTAATTATTATATTTGTTGTAGAAGACATATAGGTATATTTATTTTCTCAGTTTCCTATCCAATTTCAAAGAAGAGAGTAACTCGGAGACTGGGACTGTTTCTAAGCGTTTAATTTTTTTGTGATACCCCATAGAAAGCAATGGAATATGGTAACACTAAAGGAATAGCAGCAAAAAATAAATAAAGAATTAGAATAATAAAGGAATTCGTACAAATTAACTTTGATAAATGCTGTATAACATAAAAAGATAAAGTAATTAATTTAATTTAATTAGTTGAATGATATACAAAACTGGAAAAAATATTACGAACTTAAGGCCTTATTAATAATTGATAATAGTTCAAATAAAAAGGTTTCGTAAATTGGTCCCTGTGTTTTAATAGAATCACCGAAGTTTAGGACAAGTTACATGACCCAGAACGACGTTCCTTTGACCATGTTGGTAAAAAAATTAGGAAAGATTTGTTCAGTTTGTCCCACATTCATTATTCCCATTTCGAAACTGAAAAGAATGTAACCAGTTATTAAATTAGTTCGAGGTTCGATGAAACAATTAAGACACGTGGAAAGAAATTAGATCACATGTTTCGATTTATATCACAGCTTCACGTGCCTGTGTGTATTCATACATTTCTTTTTATTTGATTTCATTATGAAATAAATAAATTGCCGTAAGCATGCAAGTTGTAACACTTCTTATACAGATTTAAGGAGATGGTCATCAAAATTTAAAAAAATAGTGTCCTCGGTGCTTTATAAATTAGTAATGTCTTGGTAATGGTGAGCTTGGTTTGATATTCGGCTTTCAAAAATTATAATATTTCTAATTCTTATCGATATTGGCCAACAAATTTGTTTCTGGCTAAATTAAATGGTAAATTCCAATTGGTAGTAAAAATAACGGAAAAGAATGTTTTTTAAAAATCCAGCTCAATGACAAAAAAAATATTCCTAATATGCCGAAGCAGAAACAGTGAGGTATATTAAGAAAAGAAGATTGGGCTTGCTTGGAAAAATGTGCGATTAGTTAGACAAAAGCTGAATGATCATCCGGGATACTCAAGGATCATTGATAAACCGACGCAGAAAAAGGCTAGAACACTACATAGAAGATCTACAACAATTTAAATCTCCCACGAAGGTAAGACGAATGCAAACAATAGGGTGGAATGGAACGATGTATCGGCACTAGCTTTAATGGAACGTAACATCATTATTGAGTGAATGCGTAAAAAGCTTAGACTAAACGAATCCAAGCGCCTAACATTCGCAGATAATTTTCGAATTATCCCTTTATGTCCTTAATAATAAAAAATAATAAAGTAAAAAAAATATTTATTGTCAAATAAGAATAAAAAAAGAATATTAAAATGTCAATTGTTATAACTATTTTTAAATTCTTTTAAACCCATATTTTCAACGGAGCAGTGACAAATAAATCGGTTGTTTCACGAAATTTGTTCTAAAAATAAGGCAATGTGTAGTTCACAACACCTTTTCATCTTATTTATTATCTGTTAATTTCAAATAAATAATAATTCTTTACGCTGTCTTTAAGATTAATAGACAAAAATCAATATACATCCAATGGAAAAGAAGATGGTTGGTGGAAGACCGGCAGAGCTGGAGAGTGCTGTGCATAATTCCTCCTCACTCTGCATAGGCGGTTCATGAGGACAAAATATGATGATGATGAATATACATATGCTGAAATATTTAATTTTTTTTTAATATCTGCTAAACGGATTTTAGTATAAACACAAAAATTACACCTTGTCAGAAAACAAAGAATTTGTCATCATAAAATGGCAAATATTTAGAACAGTCGTTATTTAAGTAAGAAACTTGAGTCGAATATAATCACTAAAACTAAATAGACATACAATTCTTTAGTAGAATTATGTAATATCGAAAATGTTTTATATTGGAGAAACAATTCTTACATTGAAATTCACTCAAAGCAAGTTATGTGAAGAGCACACCAGATATTTTTGAGGTATCAAGCACTATTTTGGAAATAATGGAAAATTGGATATAATAGTGTGCAACGTTTTATAAAATACTGATCAGAAAACACTTATATCTATATATGTAGTACACTAGTAGTAACAAAATTATTCCAAAAAGTATTACATGTGGTTTTCATGCTTTAAGGTATTTTTTCGCTTAAAAATGATTTATGGTATTTTTTTAATGCAATATTAATAACACTAAAATCATACTACGCAAATGAAATTTTTAAAAAATAAAAAAAGGAGGAGAAGAAAAATTAAAAATATCAATAAATAAAATGAACATAATAAAAAATAAAAAAAGGCAAAATAAAATGAACAACTATTCGAGGAATCAAGAATTAAAAAAACAATTTGTTAAACTAATGGGGCCGAAAATTTATAATTTTTAGTAATCATCATTCTTCGTTACTAATTATCAAATTATAAACTCATCCTTTAACCTTCCTTATCATTGGTTGATTAATATTCGCAATCTCTAGTATAATTACACTAATAGGATTGAGTCACTACGAAACGCGCTGTATCTAGTTAACAGCGGACGGTTCAATAGCCTATATCTGTAAACACTAGCGTATTTTAGATTTTGCTAAATATATTCCGTAGCAGATTACCTTCTTTTTCTTAGTATTTCTTTATATATGCAAAAACGTTAATTATTTTGAAATCTACTATAAGTATTTATAGTTAGATTTATAATTAAATGTACAACTATAATAAAATTTTTATTGAATATATTAGACAGGAAAACAATTAAAAACTAGGGAGGTAACCCCCTATTTAATTGTTCTTCAGTAGGTACTTAACGTTATAGTAAATGAGCCACGATATAAATATAGAAATTGAAGTTCAGCTTAGTAGTTACTTTACGCTCCCATAGTGATCGTATGGCAATGCGGGTATCTATTTAGCAATGTTTTGAAATGTTGAGTATTTTGTATTAAATAAATTAATGAAATTTTTTTTTTTTTTATAGGTTAAAAAGAAATTTATCCTTAATCTTATTTCACATGCCATGCATTCTCTTTATCGAAATACAGTCCAAAAAATTATATTGGAAAAAGTAACTTAAAGAAGTCGGAAACAGTGGATTTGCCAATTTTTAAAAATATTGGAATAATCCAACTGATTGAGAACGACAAAGGACCATATACAAAAAGTAGTTGCACGATCTCTTTTTGCAGCTAAGTAACATCAATCAAATATTTCAGCACTAAACGGTTTTTTTATACATTTTATTTGTATCGTATGCAAATTTCGTCTTTGGGGAAGGATGTGTTTAGTTATAATTACACATTTAACTCGTATACACGTATTCTATAATAAATCAATAAACTTTTCTATCTAGTTACTGTATGTGTTTATAATGTATGATAAATATACTCGATATATATACTCGTATATATCAGGTGTTATAATTTTTAAACATTTCGCAATAGCCACCTCGTAAGGAGGTTCAGACACTTTATCCTGAGTACCCATTAATACTTGACTAAGCAGAAAAAACTTAGAGCCAGAATTTATGATGACTGATACTTACCCAGCCCCACCTCGTCATGACCTACTAATGGAGGTGGTTCGAGTCAGGTCTGTAACCCGATTGCCATCTGGCACAAAATTATAGTACAGGATTGGTATAGTATTAGAATAGCAGTACGATTTGTAGACATTATTGCAACTTTGCCTTTGGGGCTGGATGGAATAAGAGGTTTACTCCACTTATACAGGCGTGGACTCCAGTCAGGAATCAATTTCAGTCGGTTTAATTCTGGCCTAAGAAAAAGTCTAGAAGTCTTAGTCTAGAAAAATTAATATTTACATCCCAGGAATTATTAAGAAAAGTTAATTGTTTTAAAAAGACATATTAACATTTAAATGAAATAATTCATAGTTTATTATCTTCTATTATCATTTTTTAAAGAAAATTAACATTTTCTTTAATATGTAGGTTAAATGTAACCTTTATAGTGGAAGAGAAATATTGTAACAAATGACATGTCTAACTTATAATATTATATTCTAACTATATTAACTAAATGATTTTAATTCATTAAGAGAAAATTAAACAAATTTCATTTTTGATCATTTCCCAACAAACAGATTTAAATAATTTAAAGCAATAAAAAAATAATTAAAAATATTCCAATTGTCCAAGCTCTCCCAGTGTCCCTCCTCAGAAGGAAAGAGGAAGGGAAGTGAAGGATTATTATATACAAAATATCTGGTCTTCAGTTAGTGGGAACGATGAAACAACAATAATAAAAGGTAGCAAAGGCAAAATATTATTCCACTAAATTACTTAATGGATACTACAATACTTCGCTCATATATTAACATTATCTAACCATATTTCATTTCATATTTCAATAATATCAACCAATATTCCAGCTGATCTGCATAATATATACACGATGTCTATATATAGTAGTCTATGTATAGTACTATGTATATGTATCTACCACTTACTAAACTCAAAACCATGAGTTGTAATGATACTTTTTTTTTTTTATTCATTTATATACAAACACATATGCCCACAACATGAAAGCCATTTTAGAAATTTAGGAATGGAGAGAAAAATTCAAATGATGCTGGGTGATAATGACACGAATTTTAAAACAATAATAAAATTCCTCAAAAAAGAAGTCATATTTCATAAAATCTAACAGACCAAAAATTATAGAATAAGGACACTGAAGACCTTAGACGTTAATTATCCATAAATAATCAACCTAACCTAACCTACAAACACATATGCTCCACACACTCCTGCATAATGAAGATTGCAACAGAGGATTGCTTAGAAAACAAGACATGCTTCACTTACCCCGCCAGTGTCAGCATCCAACGCCAGGACCCTGGGACTGGACTTCCTGGTCGGGCGGCCTAAGGTCCTCACCACGCCAGAGTCCAGTACCCAGAGGGTACCCCTTGAATCTAGGTGGATGTCCACCGCGTTCGTGATAAGGCCCTTCTCGTGCGCGTGCCTGCTGGGATAAGGGTGTAGTCCTTTGTCGCTTTGGAGGGCCAGGCTGTAGGTGTTGTCTCTGTACTTCGGGAAGACGAGGAAGGCGCCCTCGCCGTAGGGACGGATCCTAGTCGGGATGCCCTCCACGTCGGGCCCGACTAGGGCCCACATGAGGAGTCCCAATCCTGCATCAAAGGAGAGTATTAGAACAGTATATGAGCCTTGGTAAATGAGCAATTAAAGTTTAAATAATTTTAAAGACGTATGTAATATTAAACTCTAATCATTCGTCATGGATCACTGTGCATGATTTGTCCCACTTAAAATCTTAATTTTTAAGGAGAATTAATAATCACCTAAGTTATATACAGGATAATACCATCTCTGAAACGTCTATATAAATGTTGTTAAGGGGGTCATTATTCATTGCCATAGAGGAGCTGAGTGGATCAGTGCTAGAGCGCTGAGTTGTAGAAGGTCCTGGGTTCAAATCCCGCTGCTGGTAGACTTTTATTTAATCTGTTAGCCGCAGATGGGCCTTCCTTGGTGATTTCCATAATAGGAGGGGAAATATAGAGGGTTGAGCGAGATGTGGGACATATCACCTCTCTGTACAACCGTCGTGCAAGAAAAAGGTCAGTCTCAACCACGTACTAAACCCGAGACCCTTCATGAATTGTAGTGGTGTTGACTGGTTCAGTGTATATGGTATTCTTCCCTTACCATTGCAATCTCTAATAATAATTTATTTACATTTGTTGTACCTGCAATAATTATTTTGTATAAATCAATATTTCTAATAATATGTTCATTATTAGTTATATTAATAATATTAATATTAATAATATCATTATTAGTTCTAATAATAGCGTGTCCATTCTTCAATCCAACAAGGCAAGGATTATTATCAGAATTGCATATACTGATAGTCCTATATATTTTTTATATGTCATTGCAATTGAAAATTTAAGAACATCAGATGGTGAAAAGAATTCCTGTTGATGCTAAATTTGTTGGGCCATAAAAAATTCTGAATAACTATTAATTGAATATAATAAATGGAATATGCTATAAATATTTTTTTTCATAGTTGAAAGTTGGCTTTGGAACAGGACCCATCTATAAAGTCGTCCTGTTGTGTGAATTAACTCTAAGTTCTAATAATTATACAAAGTTAGCATCATATATCAGCTACTATTATAAAATATTATGATTAGTTTCTCAAATTATATGTTTCTCATATTTGTTCGCTTTTAAAACTTATGACTCAGATAGTAAAAACAAGTATGTTAGTGAATTTTGATATAATATTCCATTGTTGATACAGGATTTAGGATAAATAATGATATTAATAACATGTATTACGTTTAATGTTGGCCTGCCTCATAGAAGGATATCGATGTTTCTAGGTGCGAATACTCAAAATAAAATAAAATTCATCTAATAATAATTTTGAGATAAGAGTTTAAAAGTCTATAATTATAAAAAATATAAGATCTTCAAATAATATATTTTAGCATTTTATCTTAAATTGGCACAACTGATCGAAACTACTAGATCATATATCGAGAAATTGTAAAATCTTTTTGCAAAAAACTCTCTGTAACTTCACGTGCCTTATGCCCGCCTTAAATAAGTGATATTTTTTTTTTAGGAACACAATTTATCATATGCACTCAAACATAAACCACCTTGCGACGACAACTTATTGTATGGAATCGGACAACATTAAAATATGTATTTCCCTTGAAAACTAGAGGTCGAAACAGGAAAATACGTTGTGCTATGAGATACCATCAAAGTTAGCAGTGAATATCCAGTTTTAAAAACAACTTATTACCAGTGTACCTATTTATTATTATAAATTTTATTTTACATTTGCATCTGCCCAGTTTCGCATCTCGCAAATTTGACGTCAATGTTTGTTTTCCTCCTTGATTTATAGGAATATAAAGTTTTTAAAATGATCTTTAAATTAACACGTATTAAATATGAGTTATTCGAGAATGTTAGGACCTGTTCATATTATTATTTCTTAGATCTCTAATGTTATAATTGTTTTCGAGTTATAAAATAAAAAATCATAATTTTCTGATTTTTTTTTTTATATAAACCATTATCTTAACTAATCCACACTATGTTTTTAACATCAGATGTTTTTGGTTTTGTTTTTTATTTGATTTTTTTAACGTCGCTCCGACTGCTGAGGCCATTAGCGACGACTGCTCTTCATATATTTCTTTGATTAAGTTTGTTCGTTTTAGGCACATCAGAGTTCTCTGCAGCTTATAAACATTTTTGAAAGGCACGTTTCAATTTCCAAAATTGTTCTTACGATTTCATACTTCTTGCATTCTTGACGGTATGTATGACGTAATAGATACTTGACGGTAATTTGTAAATTGTTACAGCTTTTGCAGGTTGGTTGGTACTGCCCTAAAAGTAGGTGCAGATGTGTCAACTTAGTATGACCAATTCTTAACCAGTTTATAATACATCACTCTTTTGGCGTTAGGCCGTTTGGAGGGATCAAAGCAGTCAAGCCATTACAGTTTCTAAATAAATATATCGAAAAGAATAAATGGTTATTCCTAATAAGAAGCGACTTACAGAGTGGTTCTGCAATTAATAATGAGCTGAGAGGATAGCACTAGAATAAAATAAGTTATGAAACAATTCCAGAGTGGTTGCCAAAAACTAGAAACATTATGATTATAAACTTCAAGAATTTTTATTATTTTTAATAGGTAGGTAGTAGTCCCTGTAGTATCGTAATATCTTGTACAGCTCATTTGTCTATTTTTAATTACGAATTCATCCAAAAAATATTTTGCAGTTGTTATTTATATTAGCTAAATTTGCGTTAAAATTATCCAATTTTAACTTAAGGATAGATTATCGAAAAAACGGGAAGAAAATGGCTTATACAATTTACAGTTTAAATTTTGGTGATTTCCGTTGTAAACCAACGACTTCCTTAACAAAAGCTTAACTTGGAATCCTCATACTAGATTGAAATGACAAGAAATAGCCCGCCGTTTCAGGCTACTTTAACATTTACTAGACAAACGCTCTAAGATCTCAATTAATTACAAAAAATTCATATACAAGACAATCCTTAGGCCCATCTGGACTTGGGGGATCTACTAAACCATCGAATTCCTCTCGTATTCAATCCTTACAATCCAAAATCCTTCGTAAAATCCTCAATGCTCCTTACTTTGTTGCGAACAAAGTAATCCATAATGACCTTAATGTCCCATTTGTTGCTGATATGGCCCAATGTTTTCATGACAAACTTCATTTCCACTCAAACCCACTAGTTTCAAACCTCGCACCCTCTTCAATATAATCCTTCATGAAAGATAATCCTCTGAAAAGAAGATGGCCTCGTGACCTTCTAAGTTGAACTCTTTATTTGAGTACTACCACTGGGCAGTTTCTCTAGTTGCCTGTCGTCTCTGGACATGATTTATCTTTCATTATATTTACTTGATGTATTCATTATACAGTTGTAAATTTCAATAAATACATTTGAAAAAGAAAAAAAGTTTTGATGATACTACAAGGCGAATGAATTTTCATGCAACATCGTTGTATAGTATTTCTTCTCTATCCAGAATCAATTAATCAAAATATCCTCAAAATTAATCAAAATGGCTCCGAAGCAAATTTTCGGCAAGGATTTTTTTAAAGGAATAAAACCGTTCAGGTTTCAACGGATCTGTGCGTTTTCCAGACCCCTAACTTCAAAATATTGCAACCTTTCTAAACGATTATCTGAACAAATGGTGGAACAATTTTTTCTTCTACTTTTATTTGTTGAGTTCTAAATCGGTCACTATATACACAATAGGCGTGTAGCAATATCCGAAAAAATTGATTTTCTTGGCTATATTACAAAAAAGTCAAAGGATTTGGATATATCTTGCCCAAAACAAAGAAATAATGTAGATTGAAGGAGGGACACTGAAGACCCTTGATGTTGAGTGTCCATAAGCAATTCTACCTAACCTAACCTCTTGCCCAAAATCTTTAATTAAAATTCCCTAAACATTCATTTATAAAGCACATCACTAAAAAGAAAATTGATGACGGAAAGAATCTTTCATTGGTGATTGTTATTCCTTTTATTCAATATGTACTGTATTGAACTTTATTTGCACAATTGTCTTAAATTAGTCTGTACGCTTTCATTTGGGGACCTATTGGTGTTAGTTTAGTTCCTTTATTTTTAAAAAATTATCCCGAAACTAAAAGGAAATTTACAAAGATATAAATCAGAAATATTAAAAAAAAAAGGAATTTATTAGTGTGGATATAGCCAACATTTATTTTGAAAATTCACCCTAAGATGCTGGAAAATCTTTCAGTGAGCACAATTAAAATTTTTATGTTCTACCGTTTAGTGTTCAATTCTTTGATGTTTAATGAATATAAGTTCTATATTGTTAAATTGTTATTTATTTTCAAATTGTCATCTAGGGTTTTATTAGTTAACTAGCTCCAAGTCTGGACAAGACCACTTCACAATATTATTTCTTAAATCCCTTATACCCCATCATAAAATGTATAAATTATTTATAAATTGCTATATGGCTATCTACCATATGTATCCTGTCTTATACACATGAACAATACACTCGATAAATACGTATGGATATGGTGAAGCAGAAGACCTACCAGCAATAACTACGATGACCACAGCACAAGTACGATACATCCTGGAGACTAAACTGACCGCCCGCGGCTCGAGGTATATACATCTAGCGGGTATTTGTCTCGAGAGCACGTCTCTTGTCTTTGACCCAATTGTTTAGGTTCCTCACTTCTTGTTTTGATCGTTTCTTGCGAGGTAGGTGTCGATGTGTGGTCTCTCAGGACCATAAACCCACCATGAGGAAAGATTATGGTGAAAGAGGAAGAATGTAACAATAATATGCACATACACAATTTTAAAATATTTAAAAATCTTCATAAAAGGCCGAAAATTATGTTTCAATTGATTAACTTCCTGTAGAGATATTAGCAAAACTGAAGAAAACGTTTGCAGTATTTATTTACCCAAAGCATTTTTCCAGTATTTTTTTTTCTATAATACTGTATAAATGATGATGATTGCTAATAGTTCTAAAAACCTTTAGTTTAATTATAAAATTTGGTTTTAGTAATATAATCAATGTTAATTACAAATTTAATGGACATGATTTTAATAATATTAAAAAAACTGTACCACAGCTACCCAGGTTCATTGAGTTCCGGTAGATAGAGACTGTGTGGTTTCTAGGACGAATAGTTGTGCAGAGGGAAATGTATCTGGGATCACGCTAAACCACCCGATTTTTCTCCTAGAGGCTGGGTGAGCCATAGAGGGTCTGTAGATCGCACAGGGTCCATCTTTGGCTGTTAAAAGATTAAAAAAATAGATTTTTAAAAAGTTGAAAGAGCGAGAATAGCTGGGCTCAATTAGTAAGATGTATTTTAATAGAGCCATATTTATTAACCACGAATTTATAAAATCGAATATATCAAAATGGGGAGGGGGTCGAAGAAAAGAAAACAATTGGGATTCCTCATGAAACAATACATTTTCCCTCTCTTTCGGCAAAAAGCACAGTTAATCATTTATGAAATTCAACCCGCTGCCTCAGTATGTAGTGTGGAAAAAAATAGGAAAACACTTATTCAGACATTTATTTTGTTCCCTATGAACCACTCATATTTATAATAACCAATCATGCTCATAATTTCCGCTCATGGAATTCACTGTTCCCTGACCTGTTCCCCAAGAAATGTAATGTTGCCTTCATATTCCGTCCGAATCTGTTAAAACGTCTTGTAGTGACATCATATATATGTTTAGAATACTTCTTAGATTGTCTATAAGATGGACTATCTCTGATCTGTACTTATGTGATGTTGAATTTCTATATCCTCATGAATTAAGAAAACTTGGAGAGTTAATTTATAAGTAGTAATGGATTTTTAAATATTATATACAGGCTTGAATGTTTGCTTTCTAGATCTCTAATACTTACTGCCCTTTACTGTTGCAGATTGTATAATTTTGCTTTCCGAAACGAAACATAATATTATAAAACAAAAAAAAAGTTTTGCATTGTTATCATGCATTATTAACATTAGCAAGTTTTTAATTGTAATACTCCAATACTAGTCATGAATGCACAAGTAATATAAAGAATGAGTTTTTAATTAGGAGAACGTAAAAAAGCAAATTCAGTTTATTTATTGTTTTCAGGATCCTAGACTTTTGTGCTAATTAAATAACTGAGATAATATTTTTCAGGGCATTATTTTGGACCATCACTGTAAATGATCACTGTTAACGACCTGTTGTAAATGAAGGTTAAGTATGTTATCATTTGTACCTTATATATAGTTATAGGCAGTGGCGTAACTAGAGTTGACTCATGGGGAGGTTAACCCTCACCAATCAACTACTCCAACATATTACTCCCTTCAAAAAAGACATCTCGTAATATAGGTATAATTTATATTGTACTATAAATCATGTAGCTTCAAATTAAATAAATAGATTATAATTTTTTATAAATGTTATTTTGGAAGTTATAAATGTTATTTATGGAAGGGCAATCAAGAAATAGCTTTTAAATACAAGTAATCCTATTTATTGGTTACAATAACTTACTGTACTTAATTGCAAAGGGAACTTTCTAGGCCCATACAGACTTTACTCCTAGATTCTAAGAATTGTCTAAACTGTTTTTCTCACACTTGCGATTTTATTGTTGCCGCTAGATGTCACTACTGCCGCTATAATAATATAATTTATTGTAAATAAACAGTATTACGTTTTGATTTGTCATTCTAGTGTACCTTTTATTCATTAAAATAACTGTGTTTCCACTTTCTTTGTTGTGTTTTAGGCATTATTGACCTTACTTCTGTAATCCCACAATAATAACTTTGAAAAAGTAAAACCCTTCAGATTTTTTTTTAAATTGTTACATTTTTTTTTAAATTTCTTCTAAGCAATGGGGGATTACATCCCCATTACCTCCTCTCGTTACGTCTATGGATATAGATAAGATTTTGCTAGTGCATATGCAAATTGTTTTTTTTTTCTTTCTTAACTCCTTTGGTTTTTATTAATTTTTGAACATAACATATTAATATTAATAATGATACATGGTATCTCTTTTACTGCACCAGGTACATTTTAAGAGAGGATTGTACATTGAATTTTCTTTAAGATTAATTATATGGAAGGAGGGGGGATCCAGTGATGGGGCTCACTAGTTCTTTCTGATTGGAGTTTGTTAGTAGTTTACTCAGTCCATGTTGAGTGTCTGTACATGTGTTTGCCAGCGCTGAGGTCGGCCTGTCGGTGTAAGTGCGTTGAATAGTGGGTTCGTGCAGTGTTGGAGGCTATCAAAGAATTTGATATGCCTCCGTGTGATAAAGTCCGTTACCGTCGGGAGTCCGAGAGTCTCGTGTATTATGTCTGATTTCGTCCTTTGTAGAGAATTGTGCCTTACTATACGCCTCAGTTTTGAAATTGTTGGAGCCTTTTTGAAGTTGTTGGCGAAATGTTATTCAACTTAGGCGCCCCATAAAGGAGTGCTGGTCTAATAACTGTCTTATGGATGATTACTTTGAGGTGGAGTGATGAGTTCGGTGATGTTTAAAGGTGATTAAGCCTGTAAGATTTGGTTCTCACCGACCTGATCTTCTTATTGCAATGTTGGGATAACTTGGGATCAAGTGCCGGTCGAGGGTAACATCGAGATACATTATCCTATTCGCAGGTTTGTTAACTTTTCTCTGGTACGACTTCCATCGGATATGCAAATCCGTATATACAAAATGTTTACCTTTAACTGCACAAATGCAATCAACAAGTTGATGCAAAAATATTGTTAATAAAAAAAATGCATTTTGAATTGTAAGGATTGATTTTTTAAATTAATTTATTACAGTCGTTGAAGGACCATGTTCTCTGCTAATTTCTTCCGCCATTCGCCTCCGTCCGCCGCAAGGTGCCTCCAGCGTTTATACCCATCGCATTCAGGTCACCCTCCACATCTTCGAATCACCCTCATATCGGGCCTTCCTCTTAATATTGAGCCGTCGTTCGCTATATCGTACATCATCCTTCTTGGAATTTTTATTTGTTCCATCCTTTCCACAAGCCTCAATCATCAAAGTTTATTGAACTGGATGTCTCTCACTATATGATCATTCATTTCATTCTTTGTTAGACCTGATTCTATACTTGTCCTCTTCTTTGATAGGTCCAAAACGTAGGAAATAACATACATCTGTATCCAAGGCTTTGTATTTACTGTGAAGTATTTTTACAGACATTCATATCTGTCATATGAGATCTAGGCCAATGTCCGTCGCAGATGTAAGTCCGTTTTGTAGCAATATAATTTCCAATTAATTTACTAATTACTAGCTGTCCCGGCAGACGCTTTTCTGCCCTATTTCCCTAAATCAAAGAGTTTCCCAATTTTCTCCGACTATTAGAATGGCAACTTCATTGATTGTTGGTGCATTGAAAAAAATCGCATGTTCTCCTACAGGAGTTTTATCAGTTTTGATTACAATTTTATAATTACCAGATGGCATAAGATCCAGTGCAGTTTTAAACAATGTAATCAGTTGATTGTTTTGATAAATCAAAGTTTGTAATTGTTCTACAATATACCTGCTCACTGAACTGTTATTTGCACAACGCTGATTAATTTCTTCTGTTTTATTGCCGATTTATTTCATTTTCAGGAATTTATAGTCGCCATCCGGCAACAGCGAACCCGCTTTATTATATATTTGGCCTTACATCTACAAATTAAACAGAAAAGTTTTATTTTTACACAACTTATAAGGAATAAACAAAGTAAGTCTTATTAACTTAAAAGTTAGCATGAAATTGTCGCGAAGTATATTTGTTGCCCCAAAAGAAGTCATTTGGAAGCAGTTGTTATATTTTTGTAAATTTGTAAGGAAATGTATGGAATCCCTTTCAGTTTCTGAAATCTCTGGTGGTGGAACCAAAATTTATATGGGTAATGACACGCCAACCCTAATAAACTTTCACTAACAACTTACAAGCCTTTGTTTTGCTTTGATTGACGTCAAATGTTTGACAGCTGGGAACAGGGTGATTTTTATGGGAAAAGAAAAGTGTTGTTTTTATAGTTTCCCTCATAATTTTTACGTTTCTTCTCTCCATAAGAACCTTCTTTGGGCCTCAAAGAAAATTTAAAAAAAAATTAGCCGAATTGGTCGAGCTGTTCTAGAGTTTTTCGCTTAGAAAAACACATTTGGCGGTTCATTTTTATTTATATAGATATTTAAACTCACGATATTTTTAGAAAAATCATTTTTAAGTAAAAACTAATGAAAAAATCAACTAAACTTAATTTTGTCCTCAGAATCTAAATTTCCGTTCGCATTATACGTTCTAGAGATGGAAGAACTAAATCTTTGACATGAGAGTATTCCAATAAAGTTCATTAATTAATATAATTATTCATTTTTATTAGATTTAATATTAATAAATATTTACATTTGCCTCGAAGTTGAAAAATGTTTTGCAATAATTTTCAAATGACTGTGTCATTCTTATCAAATTCATTACATTCTAAACTTACGTGATCGAAACCGTATTTTACTTAGCACTCCTCGATCGATTCTCCATCTTTCCATTAGGCCAAATCGAAATGTTTCGTCATCACATTTAGCCCATATCTAGTGAAAAAATGATATACTAAAATATCCGAATTCCGAAAAGCAAAAATATGATGATTATTATTGAATTATTCTTTATGTATAATAATGCAATGTATGATTAAATATATTAATTGAACAGTGGAGTATGATGGAATGAAGCTAGCTGAATGGAATAAGGTTATTAATATGGAGCATAGTGGATTATAATGAAGCAAACTAGATCGTATTTAAGTGAATTGCAATGACAATTATTTCCTTCTTCCTAGTTTCTCTGCTAAATGTCGGAATTCCATTAAGGGTATTTGTACCAGTTCTCATGTCTTTTGTAGTAAGAAAAAAAATTCCTCTTATGAAATACGCTTGAAGTCCACGACTTATTTTATTACAGCCCCATAACACGATTCTCATTTCTTTGCCTAAATTCTGCTGTTATAAATTCTACCCTAGTAGCATGAACAATACATGTATATCCCAATCCATTAATTTGTTGTTATAATTATTCGCAATCTGAAATGTAAGTGCCATGATGTTACGCAAATAAAATGTTTTGTATTCGTTCTTTCTTTTAATTCCTTTGTGGTCAAACAACCTACTGTTTAGTGTATATTTAAATTTAATTATTAACATAGGTAAAAATAATACTAGTTATAAATACTAATGATACTAATTATAAATTAACCCTTTACGTTTCCCCGATTCATGAGGATGGAGAAAGATTACATTACTTTTTTACCAATATTAACTATTTTTTCCTAGTGACCTAGTAATTGCAAATTCTTCTTTTGAAAGAAAATTATCAGGCTTAGTTAATCTATGGAAACCGAAATCATCGTCCCTATTGTTAAAATAATAAATGAAACATGATGTGAATTTCTATTGAAAATGTCAAAATGATTATTTCAAATCAACACATAATCAGTAACATTTTATAATAATAACATAAACAATATAAATGTAAAAACGAGTAAAAGGATCGAAAAAGGCTTAAATGAGGCCTAGGAGATTTTTGAAAGTAATTTTCAGGCACCTTCGAAGGAGTAAGAAGTTTACACAAGGAGCTCAAAAGAATAGTATCCTTGATTACATCAATCAAAATCGCTACTGGAACTCGATACTCAATCCTTTGTCAAAATCCTACCATTGTTAAGTCCATTATGGCAGCTCTCCTGGCCAGGAAGATGGAACAATTTCCATTGTGGTGTTTTCGTTCATTCTCCTCATTCCTTTGAGGTCAAACACCATCTCGAAGGTATGTTTCAAATTAGTTATTAATATTTATTTTTAAGGAAAGATTTCACACAAGAGATTCATAAGAATATTATATTAGAAACTACCGTTAAAAACTATGAGAACCATCATTCAATAAACACTGATTCCACCTCAAACACTTCATAGTCATTTGGTTACCCAGCCAAGTCTGAAGTTGATAATATACCCTATAACAATGTTGTTCTGCTGCACCTTCTGTGGATGGGAGATTTGTCAATATAGCAAATCCGGCAAATTGTATCGCAACCAGAAAAACAATGCAGAAATGCAACGATATTTCTGAAGGATTCATATTTGAGACTATTAGACGTGAAAAATAGATCTTTTACATTTTCAGAATCTGGCTTGAAAAAAAAAAATGTCATGATTATTTGAATTTAATTGATTCAAAGAGACCAAAAGATCAATATCTTGACCCAAAATAATAATAATAATTTCATTATTATCTTTGGCAATTTCTGTTGAGGTCTTGTACATTGTACATAATCATTTTTTTTTTAATTTCTAATTCGAGTTATTTTCGTTTCTTTGCATTTTCTGAGAGGAAAAGTATCGTAAATTCATTATTAGACGATAAAAATTTGTCAAATTTGGCCAATATTTTTTATTAAAAAGAGGCAAACAAAGAAGATATCGAAAAAAATAGATTAAAATTAATTAAATTTATTTATAAATGTAAAAATGATAATATAACACTGAATCAATTAATATTTCGAAAATATCAATTGGCAAAAATTAAATCATCTTTCATATTCACAAATCTCCCATCCACAGAAGGTGCAGGAGCATATTTTAATCTAAATATTTTAAATCGAAAAAATCACAGTATGTTTGAGACATAAAAATTTAAGTTTTCACCTAATTTTGTGAAAAAAATGTTTTTTTTGTAAAAGGTAAAAATAAAAAAACAAAAACTTGGTTATTTGAATTTTTCAAATAAATTTTGAGGTAATGCACATAGAAGGGTATTGTATTGAAAGCACCGTTCGTCGTTAGTTTGAGAAATTTTTAGCTAGTTACATAGATTAATTCATAAATAATGGGAAACATCCACCATCACATCCATATCTTACTGCAGGAATATACTAAAACAAAAACTTTTAAAACCAACCTGCACTAGTTAATCGGAAGGAGCCTGCACTATAGCTCGACTACCTCATGTATTACCATGTACCACGACAGGCAGTGGGGAAATAGGTTATGAAATCCTCCCAAACCCACTTTATTCGCTATATTATTTCCATCTGTTCAAAAATTTCCTTAATAGTAAAATTTTTTTGAATATGATTCCTAGTCAAAAACGCATTTGCAGACATTATTCCATCTGAAAAATCACAATTTTCAGTTCTGGGATTGATAATTAGATAAATTATTGCAAGAAATGTTTCGAATATGAGGATAAATATTTTTAATAAAAATGTTTTGATTTTATAAAGTTTTTTTTTTTTTGTTTCGAATCTCCATTTATTTATATAAACAAATATTTACAATATATATATATATACAATACATAAATATATATATACGGAAATAATTATAGTACTTTTTCTACCCGGAGGTATTTTAAGCAATACATAGAATGAGTCCGCTGAAGGCGGGTTCTCTAAACCGGTCAAGGCCGCTGATTCTATACATTCAAAGCAGGGAGAGACCGCTTTAAGGGATTAGGTGATATAAAGTTGTTTTGCCAAATAATCTTTCCACAGAACAATACATACACAGTATACGAGATGTGGCTATTAAATAACAAGACTGATGTTGCTTTCGATATTCATGGGATTTTTAACCTTCACTGGGTTCCTGAAGGTCAAATATTAATCAATACTACTACCTTGAGGTACTTGCAAAACTACGTGAAAGAATATGGAAAAAACTGGACCCGGAATGTGGAAAGACAAATGATGGGTTCTCCACCAAGACAATGCACCAGCTCATTCCGCTTTATCTGTCTAGATGTTCCTAGCCCAGTAGAGCATCCCAGTGTTAGAACATCCACATTATTCACCAGATCTTGAACCATGCGACTTCTATCTGTTCCCTAAGGTGAAATCTTCATTAAAAGGGACGAGATTTGAGTCTGTGGAAGCTGTAAAAGAGAAATCGGCACGCGTCCTGAAGGAGCTGACAAAAGATGACTTCCAGCACTGTTTCCAACTATGGAAAATTAGCATGCAGCGTTGTAGGGATAGAAGAGGGGTGTATATTGAAGGTGACAAACGGATTATGAGATTGTTCAAAATAATGCGACATTCCTAGAAACAATTTTTAAGTATAATTTTATAATTCTAGTCATTTTTAAAATGTGATTTTGTATTCTTTCTGATTTCCTTGAGAAGCTGTATAAAAAAACAAAACAAAAAAAACTTTTCTATACAACGTGTTTATTTTTAAATAAACTTTTATTGTAATCTTTTAATTTATATGTTTTGAGAAACGTAAGTAAACTGATGTAAGTAAGTAGTTATGTATAAAATAAAAATCAATTTTATTGCAACGCCAGTCTCGTTATTAAATAGCAACACCTCGTATTTCATATGACACGACCCAATAGTATTATTACAGGATAGTTTTCATGTTAATGATAAAATTTTATATAATGGATAAAGAAATAATGAGGTAAAAGTGACAATGTAGTCCTTTTGTAAATGCACATTTTAAATTTAATATATTTTGATAGAATCTAAAAGATTTATAAAATATTGATCTTTATTAATTATTTATAAAATATTTATATTCTGGCTGTACTGTATCGTCATTGAATATTGGGCCCGCTTGAAAATATATATAATTATTAATTATCCAATATTTCATTTAACTCTATCTATAAAATGAATAACATTTTATTTTCTCATAATTGCACCAGTTACTTCATTACCAAATTATAACTGATATTGAGAAAAACTTCTACCATCAGGCTGTGACTATCCGAGATGCTAAGTTTATAAAAACAGTTGAATCTCACTTTCTCGTCTGCGAAAGTGAGAGAATTACTTTATGAATTTCTACTGTATTTTTTCAGATATTTTGTATGAGGTGTAAATAAGAAAGATCTAAAGGTTAGTTATAATCGGTTAATAATAAATAATTACAGAAATGTCGTTCATTCACTTATAATAAAATTTAACAAAAAGTTACTTAGAAGAATGTTGGTCTGTCAGTGTTAGCCAAAGAAAATCAATCACTGATATTTCTATACTATTCATTGTTATTTCTTAAGTTTTATATTTATGTTATCTGATATTACTGTCTATTAGATTAAAGATTATTGTATATTAATAATTTTTCTTTTAAATAAAAAATATCTCTCCATAATTTTTTTGTAATACAATAGTCCCTCAACCTCATTATGCCACTCTAACATGCTCACCTTGACTCTCTTACTTTTGCAAATTCCATATATATAAATATATATATATATATATATATATATATATATATATATATATATATATATATATATGGACAGGTGATCTGAGGTCGGAAAGTGGAAGGGCGGGGGTTAAAGGGTAAAAACGGTTTATTTGGATTTCCGATAAAACTACAAGTCCTATGGAAAAAATGTTAAATGTCAAAGTTGTAGGGAATAAAAAGTTCTAAAACTTTTGTATTTACTTTCTTCAAATTACCTCAAAATTTATCTGAAAAATTCAAATAACCAAGTTTTTGTTTTTTTATTTTTACCTTTTACAAAAAAAAAAACATTTTTTTCACAAAATTAGGTGAAAACTTAAATTTTTATGTCTCAAATATACTGTGATTTTTTCGATTTAAAATATTTAATTGTTCACCTTATTTTGACTTAATATCGAAAAAGCACCCTAATTTTCAATCGAAAATTCTCCCGTCAAAATATCTGCTTTTTTTAAAAATTCGTTGGGATTTTTGTTCGTAGAAATCTCTACTTTCCGATGGTGTAAAAAAAAATATACAATGCTATGGTAAAAGTACTCAGAAAATCCAAAGAAACGAAAAAACTCGAATCAGAAATTTTTTTTAATCTCTATTTACGATTTTGAGCTATTTATTAAAATTTATACTTTAATTACTCGAAAAACGTAAGATTCCATGTTACGTTGATAAACAAAAAAAATTAAAAATCTATAAAACATAAAGATTGCAAAAAACAATTTTCGAAAATAGTGGTTCTAAATATTAAAGATAGGGTTTAAAGGGAATTTCATCTAAAAAATGTTTGAGCATAAATTTGTGCATTTTAAACCATGTTTTGGCAGCCACATTTTAAACTGTTACATCCAGTTTCACAGCTGCAGCAAATAGTTTTTAGGAATATTTCCGGAATTAATTCCTTTTCTGTAAATTTGGGCATAATGCCACGCTGATGTTGTTTCCAGCCCCAATCTGTTGCTGTCAATTCGTTACCCAGCCAAATTTGAAGTTGGTAACAATGCTATTCTGCTGCACCTTCTGTGGGTGGGAGATTTGTGAATATGAAAGATGATTTAATTTTTGCCAATTGATATTTTCGAAATATTAATTGATTCAGTGTTATATTATCATTTTTACATTTATAAATAAATTTAATTAATTTTAATCTATTTTTTTCGATATCTTCTTTGTTTGCCTCTTTTTAATAAAAAATATTGGCCAAATTTGACAAATTTTTATCGTCTAATAATGAATTTACGATACTTTTCCTCTCAGAAAATGCAAAGAAACGAAAATAACTCGAATTAGAAATTAAAAAAAAAATTATTATGTGCAATGTACAAGACCTCAACAGAAATTGCCAAAGATAATAATAAAATTATTATTACAAATTATTATTACAAAAGATCTTTTGGTCTCTTTGAATCAATTAAATTCAAATAATCATGACATTTTTTTTTTCAAGCCAGATTCTGAAAATGTAAAAGATCTATTTTTCACGTCTAATAGTCTCAAATATGAATCCTTCAGAAATATCGTTGCATTTCTTCATTGTTTTTCTGGTTGCGATACAATTTGCCGGATTTGCTATATTGACAAATCTCCCACCCACAGAAGGTGCAGCAGAACAACATTGTTACAGGGCATATTAGCAACTTCAGACTTGGCTGGGTAACGAACTGACTATGAAGTGTTTGAGGTGGAATCAGTGTTTATTGAATGATGGTTCTCATAGTTTTTAACGGTAGTTTCTAATATAATATTCTTACGAATCTCTTGTGTGAAATCTTTCCTTAAAAATAAATATTAATAACAAATTTGAAACATACCTTCGAGATGGTGTTTGACCACAAAGGAATGAGGAGAATGATCGAAAACACCACAACAAAAATTGTTCCATCTTCATGTTGCCAGGAGAGCTGCCATAATGGACTTAATAATGGTATGATTTTGAAAAAGGATTGAGTATCGAGCTCCAGTAGCAATTCGAAACCTTACTACTACATTTGTATTCAAAGTATTGTATTAAAACTTCAGGATAATCGCAATGTTAATAAATAGATAAATTGTATCCTTATGGTTTGTAGTCCACTGAACTCGTATTAAGTCACTATCTTATGGATACTTCATCTGGGTTTTATTTTGAAGAGGAGTGAGTAAGATTATTACTTAAAAGATGTCTAATATTTTCAAGATGAACAAATAATTTGTATTTTATTTAGAACTATGGTTTTCTAACGTCAATTATTTTCAAAAATCGTTTGGTGTGGTGATGAAGTCCCTGGGGCCCCTTCCTAGGATACTTCCCTGCTCCTTGGAAGGGGCCCTTAATATTAGTGTAGAGAAAGGCCAATGCTCAAATAAGAAAATAGCAAGCCATTATTAGAAAGTTAACAGTATTATAAAGCGGAAAGATATCACGCACTGCGTGTACAACAGCCCGGGGAGTCGGTGTTGTGTCCACGTACAAGGGAATCTCGCTGGCGTTAGCAGGAAGCGGGGAAATAATCGGGCGAGAAGAGACAACTAGAGCCGATTGTTTACCTCTAAACAACATCCAGCTCATTGCAATAGGGCACGCAACGTGCTCTTGGCTTCTTGTCAAGTTGCCGTTTTCATTTCCTGCATCACAGTTAGGGTCGCTTTTAAAGGAACCTAGGAAGGAGTCTAAATCAAAAACAGGAACACAAAACAGGACAAATGTTACATTTAATATTAATATTCTTACAGAACTGATTTAAATGAAAGTTGATCAGATCTTCTAGTAGAGAAATAGATTATATCGACCATTATTTGCAAACAGGAAAATACCCTATTAGTAAATATAGAAGTACTAACCCACCTTAAAAAAAACAACCAAAAAAACAGTTTTTTATGGGTCTGGTTTTTGTTGGATATTGCTGAAACCATAAACATTGTCGTGTTTTATAAGAAATGTCTATTATTTCTAAAATTTTAAGGTGACTTTTTTTTATGTTTTCAAAATGTGATAAGCTGTTATTAATCCACTCGATAATATTTACTATCAAATTACTTGAACGAACTTTGTCTAGAATGCCATCAAATCTGACCTTGGAAACAAGCCAATTTCGTGTCTTTTTTATGAGTTTAAACTTCGGCAGGTCAAGCTGCAAGAAACATTACGAAAAAAAATCCATCACCCCTAGATAAGTCACAAATTTCACCTGAAAATTTCTTATTTGATTCATCAAAAGGGAGTTTGAAAGCTGTACTTCTTTACAATGGCAACCGATATGATTCTGTTCCTGTTGGACACTCAGTCCATTTGAAAGTTTGAGTTTGTTCTTAATAAGCTCGTCTACTCTGACCATAAATGGACCATTTGTGGGGATTTGAAAGTTACTTCCTTGTTAAACCACGTTGTTAACGTTGTTAACAAAGTGGTTACACAAAGTTTCCATATTTCCTCTGTGAATGGGATAGCCGTAACAGCAAACAACACTATGTCAAGCAGACGAGGCCAATCATAAAGGCTCTTCCTGGAGTTAAAAATGTTGAAAGACAAAGTTTAGTGGATCCTAAAAAAATCTTACTTCCTCCACTTCATATCAAATTGGTGCTAATGAAACAGTTTGGGAAAGCATTACCCAAAGAAGGAGAGTGTTTCAAGTACCTTTATGAACAGTTTCCTGCTATATCCGATGCTAAGCTGAAAGAAGGAGTCTTTGTTGGGCTCCTGCTTTTACCTCATGTTAAAATAATAAAAACAAATCCAAAATGTTCCGTTTTTTATACTTTTTCCAAAAACTTCAACTTAATTTTCTAGGTAAGCCTTACGTGGTAGAAGAAACCCAATTTCATTTTTGAAATCAGCACAAAAACTACACAAAGGTCAGTTAACTAAATCAAAACAATTTTTTTTAAACATTTTTTTTCAGACCTGTGTAATGACTAGTTAATTTTTTTTTAACCACTCTGTGGTTATTGATGTTTATCTATAGCAAAATTTAAGCCTTACATTATTATTATTTTACAACTATTTTTATTTCGAATTGGTTTCTAATTAAGAACTAAAATTGGTTCCAGATTTGCCCCGCAGTTTTACATGGAAATAAGATTTCAGGACAAAGATTGATTTGAGGTCAACAAAGAATCCTTAACCTTCACGTATTCGCATTAGGTAAAATTTCGTCGAAATGTTTGTCTATTTAACGTTTGAACCAACAACAAAAATATCATTACGTAGTCTTTGTGTTCTCCATGACTAAAATAATTCACATACATCTAACGGGATATAAAAAAAATTAACAAATGTAGTCAAGAGTCCTTAGATATATGTAAAACGAGTAAACTTTCGCAATTCATTAACATATTTTCTCCGCCGAAGTGAAAATAACCTTTCACCCCAAATAAAAAATTTAAGAACAGCACATCCTTTACAATATTGTAGATATTTCCTAAATCGTTGTGCCCAAATCGATTGACCCCACAAACATGAGAGATTATTCTACTTGCAGAACAATGAGTTTGGAGAAAGCCTTTGTGGCACTCGTAAAACGTCCATTGTTAACTGTTCTAGAAGAAATGTAAAAACGATGACCGCCTTTGCAACAATTCTATTCTCGCTTATGTTTGCAGTTCTCAAGACGACAATCAGCACTCCTCATGTCTGTCCTCTTTCCGTCGTGTCTTCCTCGTCGTCTCAGTTCAGCTCCAGTTCCTTTTAATTGATATAACTGTTTCGGTTCATGATTTACTAAAAATGTAACTGTTATATTTTTAGTAAATAACATTGATTAACGAACATTCGCTGTAAAAAGAATAACTATTGAAGAGAGGATAATACGATTGGAATTACTAAAAAATTGTGAACAAGCAATTTTTTGGCTTGACCATATTAAAACTTAAAATAAGATTAATGTTTATCTAATATTTACTATAGCAAAAAGTAACTTATTTCAACAAAAGCACACTGCAGCCCAGAGGCCGGCAACCTATGGCTCGCTTATTAGAAAATTTCAAGCAAACCACTTTAGTCCCGAAAATAAAGTATCATTTATAAATATAAATTATAAAACGTAACAAATCGATTGATATATATAAAGTTCATTCAACTATGTTCGTAATTATTTTCTTAGTAAAACATTTCTTATTTTTTACTAAAAGACTTTTTTAGTAAGAAAATATCTCTAGCCCAAACGTCCCTCTAACACGCCTAATTTGATTGATTCTGACCCGCAGCCAAAAAAGGTAGCAGACCCCTGCTGTAGCCTAACTAGAGTATTTCTGAAAACAAAAAATAGTTTTAATGTATTTTATTTTACTTTTAATACAGACTTGTGAGTACTAAAATCCACTTTGTATAAATTGATTGTATTTATGGCATTTAGGAAAAATATTTTTTTCATCTTTTATTTCCTAGCAATTTATTATTATGAGAAAAAATGACAGATTTTAGTTTCACTAATTACTATCATAAAAATATTTTTAGTTTAGGTAATGTTGTTTGTGGTATTAAAAATATATTCACTTACTAATAATAAAAATTAATTATTAATACTTCTTTAAATTATAATAAATTATAATTAATATTATGTAATATGTAAGGCGTCTATTTTTCTCCTGCAGGAATAGATCATATAATGCATAACTATTTTTGTAAGTATAAATTAACTTTAGGCAACTTTGTTCGATACTGATATGCATTTTTGAGACTAAAGGGAGTGAGGTAGCTCACTGGTTGAAGGCTGAGTGGCCCTGCCGAAGGTTCCAGGTTGAAATTCGGCTATGGCAAATAATTTATTTAATCTATAAACAGGAGGGATGGATTCTGTAGGATCTGGAGAACTTCCTGGGGATCACCCAGCCTCCATAAAGTGGGTACCATTAATTAGGAAAAAACTGGCGGTTGAACTTGACCTAAGACAAATCAGGAATTGAAAGTATTGAAGGTAAGTACAACCGGTGTCCAAAAAACTGTACCACGTACTGAACCCAATACCACTCATGCGTTATAGTGGAACAGGTTTTTTTAAAAGACCATAAGAACGACTTAATTATTTAACATACATTTTTTTTCATTGCGTTTTCCATTCAAAGGTTTTAATGGTACAGGTTTTTTTTTAATTACCATAAGACCAGTATTTTCTTAATTTAATTTAAATATTTTAATTTCATACTTTCATTTCGTGAGTCTTTATGATCCATACACTCAAAAAGAATTCACGTTTGAATCTTAATTTTCAGGCGCCCTAAGCAAAAAATATCTCAGCGCCTCAAAATCTTTCTCTCCTCCTTCACCTTTGACCCTAAAGCAAACTAAGGCCACTTCAATCATTATCGCAACGTAATCCCGTTTTTGACATTTTCTTAAACGTCAAAAGAAAAAAAATCGGCGAAATCTGACTTCGATGTGCCATGTTCATGAATGCCAAGCAGAACCCGAAATAACTTTCCTGACATTAAACCAATTCTTTGTCACAAAATCGTGATTCCACTCTGGCAAATTAGGAGCCGATACTAGTCCTTAAGTAGGAAGCAAGTCAAAATAAATAAACAAAAATGTCCATCCGTAACTCTTACTAAGTCTTCTAACAATTCGTTAGCGCTGGTCATGTATGTTTCTTCCATTCTTAATAAATCTTACATTAGAAAAAAAAAATACTGAGGTTGACAAAATGATATGGGCGTTGTCTTGGAAACTTGTTCTTTTTACAATGAAAAACTGCCACAATTAGATTCATAATTCACAATCAAATGAACCAAAAATTAAGAAACTTTTTTCAAGCAAAACGGGTAAGAAGTAAAATTGAGTAAAGTGGATTAGAGACAATTATAACTCCTAATTAATCAGCTATAATATAAATACTAGGGCATTCTTCCCTCATACAAACAATTTATCACCAGCAGTAATTATTTTGGTTGTACCGATTACATTGCTAATATCAAACTATATATTTTTAATTAATCTCCTTAAGATGACCTTGAAGTCATGTCAGAAATCTTTCTCTATAATTATAACGGTGCAATTCATATGTCACATTAAATGACATAATACAAAAAAAAAGTTAGACTGAGTTAGACATTATTAATATGACTTTGAAAAACAGTTATAAACTATAAATGTTTTGTTACACACCCACTTTTCTTGGCTTCAATGTCTGGTTTTCGCTAGAAATCTATCATAAAAAAACAAAAGTTGAAACAAAAAACAAAAAAAAAGTAATAACTAATTAAACTAGTTCAATTTTATAAAAGGTCTGAAGCACTTGGCGACCAAGTTTTGTTTCTTAACCAGTTACGTGTATTATGTAAGAAGGAGATCTTGCCAGGACAATCTCTTCAGGTTTTCCCATTGCCGAAGTTGTGCCTCCCTCCCCGATGGTCCTTCGATTCCGGATTTTGTATTTTTAATTATTTGGTAGTACATACATTATTATTCATAACTTTATTAATTATTATTAGGTAGATGCCACTTAAAATCATGTATCCGATGTCGAAGTACAATATATTCATATATTTTAAATTAATAGTCATTGTAATTAAATGTTTCACAATGCTTTAACAGTCATATCGGTGGCAATCTCTTCAGGTTTTCCCGTCAGGTGTTAAATTGCCGAAGTTGTGCCTCCCTCCCCGTAAAACCATAAATAATCTAGCAGTACAATATTCAATATTAAAATACTCATAAAAAAATATAACTCTTATAAAATAATTTTACAAAAACGTCTGTTTCTTAACCAGTGGTCTTGCGAGAACTGTTAGTCTTTTCCCATAAGTGGTTTATCAAAGGTAGATGCCCGCTTCCCACAGCATCTCGCGATTCTATATTTGGTCTTTTGATCCTGGAAAGAGAAGTTGCGAATATTATCCACTGTGATAGGAATTACTAAGAATATATTTTTTGGCTATTTACATTTGATTCATTATTATTAATAATGATAATAAAACTAGTTCTGCAGTAAAACGTATAACTTATTTTGTCCTAGTTTTTAGAAATTAAGACTACACAGGAGAAAAACGAGGTAACTCGATTCTTTTTCAAAGTTTCTTTACAGCGGTTTATAAAAGAATTTCGATGGCGAAAGGGTTGGTCAAAACAGGATAAAAACGAGCTGAACGCCTGAAAAACAGCTGAAAAAGTATGTCCGTAAATGGGAAAAATAGTTCATCCGAACGGTGGCAGGGGAAAAAGAGGCAAGGTGACTTCCACGTGTTTAGCTTTAAGTCCCTCAAACGTCCTGTTCGTAGTCAGATTGATTTGAATAAAAATAATAATTCCAATTCTGTGGTAAATTTGCTTTCCCGAACATTTAGGAAAATTTACCTCGTTTTTCACCGATAGTCTTCAAATATTTTTAAACAGACTATTGGTTATTATAACATATCTGGGCCTTAGAGGGCGTATGTTACTTTAATAAAATTGTGCAGAGGAAGAGAAAATGTGGTTTTCGTTGAAATTGGGTCATAATTTCATTTTTACTCATAAATTTGTTTAAATATAACATGTACAAATAACATGATGAGATATTCCTAATCAATACAATAAGCTCCAGATTTTTCAGGTTTGATAACATTAAGCTTATGCTTATTACAGATACAATTGTTTTAGTGTTTTGTTTCACTTAAAATTTTGACATTTGCAATTTATTCAATTGAAGTATAGCTTATTGGAAAAAGGTCTAACTATCAAGTAAAAAAGCAATGTATTACACTAGCATATGTGAAAGCTGGTTTGATATATGTACTTACTGCACAGGCTTATGTAAATCCATATTTAATTAATTGTCATTAATAATATAGCCTTTACTCGCAGAGCCTCGCGCGCCGATAAATGGCCTGGGACCAGGGCGGAGGTCCTTGGCAGATCACTTTCACTCTTGGACACTCCCACAACAGCCAGGGGTTAGTTTCCTCACCTCCACAGTCCGCCGCAGCAAGCCCTAGGATTATTAGTAACATTAGTAACGACGTCACATCTGTTGAGCGCTGATATATGACAGGAAGTAATAAGCCTGTCTTAGTAGAGGTTAGAAAAAGCATTGCGAAAATGCAATCTCTATGATTGCCGACAATCATACATTTTAGATCTACTTTAATTCAAAACCTCGGTCCACTCCCGTCACACCCGTTCTCGACTATCAGATTTATACACTGCATCCCACACTATGTTAGACACTGTTTTTGGCTGATCTGGAGCTGTACATTTCTTCCATTCATCGTTAGATTAGTCTTTCTACCATCAAATCCCGTACATTTAATCACCTCATGTCCGTACAATTCCCCCAAAAACGGAAATAATATTGCAGTTTTGGAACACATCTCACATCAACACTCCAAAATGCCTCATCAATGAGTAGGAGTAGTAACTTACTATATCTTCATCTTTATAGTTGTTTGTGAAACGTCTTGGAATGAGGTTGCTGTCTCTGTTTAATGAGTCTGTTGGGAATTTCCCATATGCATTCCATTTTTTAATATATGTATGTTTTCGATTTTTCACTTATTTCCATTGATCTTTTGTTTTATATATTTACTAGCGACCCACCCCAGCTTTCCTTGGGTAATAAGGCATATTATGGCTACATAATTTGTCTGTGTAATATATTTTTTTTATCACGTACCGACCACTAAGGACCACGTGAATATCATTGGTTAGGCTTCTTTGGGAGTCTTGATTTTCTTTTGTTTCCATCTCAGCTAATGTACTTAGCTATTATAATAGATATTATAAAAATAAAAACAACACCTAATATTTCTTTACAAAAAAAAGTTATTATCTTGCACGTTAGATAATTGCACGGGATTAGAATAGAATAGAATAGAATAGAATAGAAAAGTAACTTTATTCTGGGACAAAGTCCCTTTAGAATAACAGATATGAACAGGAATAAAAACATAATATTTATCTGGCCAGAAGGCTAAATGTTACAAATCATAAAGCGTGAAAACATGACAGAAAACAATTTAAAAAGAAATATATAAACAAAAATAATAGTAAGTAAATAAATAGTACAGATCTTGACAGGATATTAAGCAATTACAGAGAATAGATAAATCCAAAGCTTTTGAAATTGAATGCATGAGCTAGCATTCAATAATTTGTTTACATGATGTACAGCTTTTCAAAGAGCAGAATTAAAAGAACTAGATAACACAGTTTGTTATTATATACATTGTATTCTAAGCAAATGACTAACCTACCTAGAGACTATCCTTCTGGGAAGCTAATAGATGTTGAAACAGCCAGGATTTGAATAATGATAGAGAGGGAGTATGACGGATATTAGGAGGGATTGAGTTCCACATTGTGGTGGAGCGGGCGAGAAAGGAACGTTCGAATGCTTTAGTTCTGTGTGAACGTATATAGAGATCAGAAAGGCGGGATCTTGTTTTATGGTGTTGCACTGATGATTTGAATTGGAGGAGACTGTAGATATATGAAGGGTGTTGAGAGTGAATGGATTGGTATAAGAATGAACAGAGGAAATATTGTCTTCGGAAGGGAGGGAAGAGCCACTTTAACCCATCATAGAGGTGGGAGACGCGCGATCGCTTCGGAGTACCAAGCACAAATCTTAGAGAGCAATTCATTATTCTCTTTAATCTGTCTTCAAGCATTTTAGAGAGGCCTCCATATACCACGCTACAATAGTCAAAGTGGGGGAAGATGAGAGAAGATACGAGAAGCTTACGGGAAGATTGTGTAAGGAGATGACGAGAACGATGGAACAACTTCAGGGAACTAATTGTCCGTCGGGATATTTGGGCGATGTGGGATTTCCAGGAAAGGTTTTGGTCGATGGTGATGCCTAGGTTTTTCACCGAGGAGGTAAACGTGATAGGATTATCGTTTAGGAGTAATGTTGGGAGGGTGTGGATGGATGTAAGGAGGGAATTGGAACCTAAAACAATGGCCTGAGTTTTCAATGCGTTCAATTCCAGTTTGTTCAGCTTTGCCCAGGCACAGATCCTATCCAGGTCTTCCTGAATACTAGCGAACGCAAAAAATAGCTCGGAAGGGGGAAAGGACAGATATATTTGGAAATCGTCAGCATATAGATGATGGGAACAGTGGTGAACAGATTTAGGGAGATCATTGATATAGCAGTTGAAAAGAAGAGGAGAGATACTTGAGCCCTGTGCCACGCCTGAGGAAAGAGTGAGGAAAGAGGAAAGGGGATGATTAGGTATAGAAACTGCTTGAGATCTATCAGAGAGGAAGGATTGGAACCATCGGATGGAACTGTTAGAAAAGGACATTGATTTGAGTTTGCTAAAAAGGATAGAATGGTCCAAGGAATCAAAAGCTTTAGTAAAATCAAGAAGGATAAGCACAGTTAGTTTTTTGTCGTCCATAGCGGTATGTATGTCATTGGTGATTTTGGTAAGTGCCGATTGTGTGGAGAAACCGGGACGGAAACCAGATTGAAGTGGGTCAAGGAGGTTGGACTGTTCGAGGAAATTTGACATTTGTGACTGGACTATTCTTTCTAGAGGCTTGGAAAGGTTTGAGAGGATTGAGATTGGGCGGTAGTCTTTGAGTGAGACAGGGTTAGAGGATTTATTAATAGGATGGACTATGGCTTTTTTCCAGGAGGCTGGGAATACTCCGTTTTGCAGTGAAAAATTGTATATAAAGAGTAGGACAGGTATAATATCGATAAGGCAGGATTTTAGCAGTTTGACAGGAATCCCATCGAAGCCTGTGGAGATGGAGTGGGATTTCAGAACAGAGGAAATAATGTCGTTGGGTGAAATGTCAGCGAAGTAAAAGTTGTCAGGGTTGAAAGATGGTGGTAGGGAAAATACGGGAGAGGATGATTTAGAAGTATTAACTGAGGTGGACAAAAAATATGAGTTTATTTCATTGGGAGAGGCTGGAAAGGGCCTAGAACAAGATGAATTAAGAAGAGAAAGCTTTCGAAGGAGATGCCATTTGGATTTAGAATCGGGAGCAGATGAAAGGGCTTCGTGGAAGTATTTGGTTTTTGCCTGCCTGATTGCCGACTGTGTCAGATTGCGGAGGGCCCTAAACGCTTGATAGTCGTCAGTTAACCTTGTCCGTCTAAAGCGTCTTCGGGCCGCATCACGCTTCCTTTGAAGATCTTTAATTTTTTGACACAACCAGGGAGCAGGCTGGTGACGGAAGGTTGAGGTTTTCAGTGGGGCATGGGTGTCAAGGATATATTTGAGATTGGAAGTAAGTATGTCAACCATCGAATCAATAGAGGCACAAGAATAAATCTCTCTCCAATCCAAGGCTTCAAGAGAGGGTGAGATGTTCTCTGGGGTGAGAGCATCTAAGTTGCGAAAGGTTACGGTTTTAGGTAGTATAACAGGAGTTTGGATATTGTATGAAATATGGATGAGATCATGAGAGGACAGAAATGGAACGGGTAATTGAGAGGAAGAAAGGAGGTTCTGCCGTGAATCAATGACAAACAGGTCTAACCATGTGTCGGATTGAAAGGTGTGATGGGTGGGAGAAAATGGGACAATGGAAAGGTGTAGAGAGTAAAAGAGATTTTCCAGGTATAGTTGATCGTAGGATTGGACAAGGAGATTGGCATTAAAATCACCGGAGATAATGATATGGTTATAGAGAGGAATGTAGTCGTAAAGGGTAGATTCAAAAATTGAATCAAGAGGGGCCAAAGGAGGGCGATATACTACGACATAAAGGAGAGGGTTTGGGTTAAAAGAGATTTCAACCAGAAGGAATTCTGTGTGAGGATAACCAGTTGCGGGTGAGGAATCAAGGATACGTGATTTTAGGGAGTTGTGTACGTAAAGACCTACTCCTCCACCAGTCCGGTCTACCCGGTCGTGGCGAAGGAATGAATAGTCTGGTAAGGATATTGCAGAGGAGGGGATGTGGGGTTTTAGCCATGTTTCGGAAATTCCAATGGTATGATAAAAGTTTTGGGTAAAATATTGAAGGAATTCGTCATAATGGGCAGGTAAGGATTGGGTGTTGACGTGACAGGATGTCAGGATACTGGACATGATGGTGAGGTAGGAGAGAAGATCCCCGTATAAGAGGAGAAGATGCTGTGTGCAATTAATTTTAGCAGGTAGATTAGGTAAAAAGCTATGAAATGTTCCAGATAGTTGAAGACATGCAAGATAAAACAAAAAACATATAAGAATATTAATAGTATAGAAATGATAATACTGTTAAAATATGTAAAAAGAGAAAATAATGAATTAATAATGAGAGAAGCAAAGTAATAGAATATATATAGCTGCTTGAACATGAACAAACTTAAAAATATAGAACAAAAGATCCTAAGAACTAAAAATATGGACCAATAAAAAGAAATTAACTGTATAGAGAGGGCGTGGGCAAAATCCAAAATTCCGTGGTGAGCGCCATAGGTTGTCATAGAGCTAGCGGGGAAACAAAACTTTAGTAGTCACCCGAAGACGTCTAGATCTTGGGCCTGATCTATGAAGACCACCTGGTGACCATCTTCTTTTCTACAGCGCACTCTGCCCCCAGAGAACCACACATACTTTATCTTTCCCGCTGCCTTCTTCTGACGGGCTAACCAGTAGAGGTGCTTGTTACCTTTTGTCATCTCCTCGCTCAGATAGATACGGTGGCAGTCATTTCCCTGCCAACCTAAATCTCGCGTAGAGAAATCTCTTTTGACTTTTCTTTTATGTAACAAGTCATCCCTCACTGATTTCCTCACGAAGCGTGCTATGATAGGTGGGGGTCGCGGGTCATCATTTCTTGCTCTCCGTCGTTGCACTGTGTCCAGATCCTCTAGATTTAACTTTATGCCTAGGCCCGCACCGATACTAGTTAATAGGCCGGAAGGGGTCTCACCGGCTCGGACTGGGATCCCCCGGATCTCCAGGGAGTTAGATAACATGCCCTGCTCACTTTTGTTTACCCGCACAATTTAAATTTAAATTAGACAGCGTCTTCGGTGAAACCCATCGATATTCCAACCCATTTACACAAAACTTCGACAAATCATAGATCTAAACCTTTCTGGTGAATCACTCTATCTATTAATGAAAATCGCATGAAAACCCGTGCAGTAGTTGTTGAGTTTACCGCTAATAAACGTGGCCAAGGTCTTTTTTTTTATAAGATAATGTTTTATAATATTTATAGAATCATTGAACTTAACAACTTTATAGTAACAATACAGCTAGTAATTATAATGAATGATACATAATGTCATGGATTAAGCCAAGTATCGAAACCACCGTGTGCTAATACTGAAATAACAAATTAAACATAGAAGGTCACGAGGCCATCTTCTTTTCAAACGCTTCGGAGGGTTTGAGGCGGAATAAAGAATGTCATAAAAGGATCGGGTCTAATAACCAGCAAATGAGACATTAAAGTCATTATGGATGATTTTATATTTTGTCTTAGTGACAAAGTAAGATTCATAAAGGATTTTACGAAGGATTTTGGATTGTAAGATTTGGACACGAGAGGAATTCGAAGGCTTAGTAGAGCCCAAAGCTCTACTCCGTAAGTAAAAATAGGTCTAATAGTAGTCATGTGTATGTGTCTTTTGTATTTAATTGGGACATTGAGTGTTTTTCTTGTAAGTGATTAAGTACCCTGAAACGGTATTATTGATCTTAAATTTAATTTTTACTTTATCTCTATAATAAAAAAACCAAACAATGGATTTCCAACATTAAAGTACTAAAGCTAAATGGATTTTGATGAACCTCTCTTTACACACTTTCGTCTGTCTGAAGTCTCTGCTATAATCAACCAATATCCCCTTATTAAGAACCCACATTAAAATAGCATGTTTATACCACAATTACTTCTTTATTTATTATTATATTAAAATTATGCAGGTGAATGTTAATAAAATAATTAAATTACTTACTAAAGTAAATTAATTAAATAGATAATTGTAAATTCTTATTAAAAGTTTAAAAGTGATACATAAAATAACAAAAAACAAATCGTAAAGATTTAATAATTATATTTAAGTTTACATGATTATATTTAAATCATGTTAATACTGGTAAATGTTAATACTGTAAATAGTTATGATAAAAAAGATCAGAGCTCGTTAATACATTAGTTCAATTAATAATAGAAAACTAAGAATTCAAATTTCTACAACAATTATTATGCATATTTCAGCTATAATAATATTGTATTGAATGGGTAATATAAGTATTGAATGGGTAACGCCGTGTTTTTGCTGACATAATACACAGCAACACTGGATTGCTTTGGGGGTTTGAAGCATATGAAAACGCCAGGCGCAGAAACTCAGTAATTATAAATAATAATCTTTCCTTTATTACGAGTTTGGTGTCTCAAATTACTCGTTACGATCTCCTGTAAGTTTTAAATCAATTCGAATTTAAAATAGTAAATAAGTATTTAATAAAATCTGTTTAATTTGTTCATTTGAGAACAAGTAACGATTTTCGAACGAATAGGTAGGCTCAAAATAATGAAAATAAATTTCATTGCATTTTAGGTATTTTAATTTCTAATTTATATTATATCATCAACTAAAAAATATCATATTGATTATATTACCCGATGTATGTTCATAATCATGTGGTAATCTATTCATATAAAATGCTTTGTCCTGAATGACTGACTTACGGATCAACGCACAGCCTAAACCGCTAATCATAGAGACCTGAAACTTGGTGGGTGTGTTCTTTGTATGACGTAGGCATCCGATAAGAAAGGATTTTCCAAAATTCTATCCCTAAGGGGGTGAAAAAGGGGGGAAAGTTTGTATGCTTACTCGCGTGCTTCTTACTCACAAGATCTACATATTTTCGCTAAACAAAAGATATCGAGTAACGTAGTTCACTTCTTTTACCGAAAGGTAACAGAAGGCTTTGGTTTATATAGAAGCATTTTCAAGTAATGCAATGTAAAGCTCCCAAAATGGAAGACGCTAAGTAAAGATGGTTCACGTTTTGGGCTTTTTGTTCTTCTTAATTGCCCACCAGGTTTTCATTCTTTACGAGAACCTAGCTTTTCTTTCTTCGCTCTATTTTATCCTAGTTCACGGCGCTTTTGTCTCTGGCTTAACCTCCCATTTTTCAACTTTAAGTTTAAAATTGTTTCTTGTTTTCATGTCTTCATTAGTAATCTTGGCTATTCTCAAGTTTCTCTTCCTTAATATTTTGGATCCATTCCCTTCCATTAACAAAGGATGCTACCTATTTTACAATTTTTTTGTAAGTCTGTGATCGGGAAGCCTCATTATATGGCCAAAGAATTTAAGACGTCTTCTCCTCATGTCAATTTTTATGTTAGAATATTTTTCAATTTTAGATGTTTTGTGTAATCTCTACTCTTCTTCGGCCCATCTTGGTCCCAGAATTTTCCTTATTATTTTCCTTTCCTCTTTTTTTGGATTTCCCTTATCTGTTTTCTGTTTAGTGTCAAGGTTTCGATGGCATATAATTTACGTAACAGCAAGTATGGAGATTCCTATAATTGTTCACATCAAATGTATCCCCTTTTTTATTTATTTTTAGTTAGTTCATTTAACGTCACTTTATGCTGGCTATGGCTAATCGGACGATGCTACAGTGGGAGCTCTAAATTTTGCCTATCCAGGTTTAATTAGGATAGGGATTTTTAACGAGTACCTGACATCGTACAGGCTCGGGGGGTCTTCCCTTCCGAAGGACGGCGTAACTAAGGATTTTTTACCCCCTTAAAAAAATCCTAGGGCCACCTGCCGGGCTACGAACCCGCGATCTTGGGCTTAGTAGTTTGTTACGCTAACCACTAGACCACAGGTGACCGTAAAAAGCACACTTTGATGCCTACGATGATGTAGAAGATTGTGAGTTATTAATACTCTCCTACGGAATCAAGGATGAGCCTTTTCTTGTCCAACTCAACATTTATTTTGCCAGATGTTATAAATGAAAACAGCCCCATTAGCAAGATCTAGCAACTTATTTTGGCAGCTTAGCAGTTATTTCGAGAGAACTCCAAAATAAATAATAAAAATTCTTATCATAACAAATATTATGTAAAGAATTTATAAGACATAACATTGCATTATATTATTCCCCAAGATGAAATCTAAATGTGAAATAAAACTGGATAAAAGAAGATTTACAATGTCTTAATATTTTTCTTCTGTATTACGCAAATTGAAATTTGTGATAATTTCAAAGTTTAGAATGGTGGTATGATGATGGTATGAATTGACTGGTTTCAAAGTATTTTTAGTTATCTGCAACATTTACTTCAATAACTTTTTTTTTTTTTTTTTTTTTTTTTTTTAATTTTATTTTATTGATATTTACAACTGTAATAACATTACATCAAGTAAATTGGCTGTATGAACAAAGGACATGAACAAAAAAATCACTTGTGGAGAAACTATCCATTGATAGCACTCCAATGAAGTTTTATAGTAGAAGGTCTCGAGGCCATCTTCTTTTCAGACGCCTCGGAGGGTTATCAGGAATAGTATGGGAAGCAAGTCGAGAGACTAGCGGATTTAAGTGTGTATGGAGCTTTTCATGGAAGGATAGGTATCTAGTTTGGGCCAAATCAGCAACATATGGGATATTAAGATCATGATGGATGAGTTTGTTTGTGACATAATAAGGAGCATTGAGGATTTTACGTAGGATTTTGGATTGTAAGGATTGGATGCGAGATGAATTGGATGGTTTAGTAGAGCCCCAAAGCTCAACTCCGTATGTCCAAATAGGTCTGATAACTGTCATGTAAATGAGTCTTTTGTAATTAATTGGTAGCTTTGAACGTTTGTCCAGTAAATGTTGAAGTAGGCGAAATCGTCGAGCAGTTTCTTGTCTTTTCAGTCTTGTATGAGGATTCCAAGTGAGACGTTTGTCCAGATGGAGTCCTCTTCAATAACTTAAATAAAGAAATGTTTTTCATTTAGAGACATTTTAAACGCTGTATAAAAATTGTTGTATTTATTTATTAGCACCATGGCGGGGCATTAAATAAAAAAATGTCCAACATTTTCGTTATAAAATAGTATTTTGTATTTAAATAATTACAAAAAAAGAATGTATCATTTGATTGAAAATTCTGAGTATTTCTTAAGAGTTTGAGTTGCTGAAGTAATTCAAGTAGAGCTTACAAAATTGAGATTGTGACATGTAAGAAAATCAGGTCTTACTTGTTTTACGAGGTCGGGAATAGTTGTTTAAATTCATTTTGATGGCAGTTAATAAAAACCTCGTTACTCCATTAGTCATCAATCAAAGAAAAATATAATGGCCAGCTGCAATAACGATCGTCTCATTAGAAATACAATTTTGCAATAAAGAAAACCTCTTTGGAAGTGAGTGAATTAGTCTAAAAATATTTAAAACAATACAAGACGTTTGACAAATTTGAGAAGTAGTCCCTCATCTTGCTTTGAGCTGAGTCAATCTTGCCTTTAGTATCACCGGGCAACCGCCGATTTTTTTAGTTTACCAACCTTTGTTTATTTGTTTATTCTTTTAACGCCATTTTTTGCTGCTATGGCTAACCAGACGATACCACACTGGGAGTTTTGATTTTTGCCTATTCAGGATAGGGATCTTTAACGAGCACCTGATCCCGCACAGGCCTGAGACTCCCATTTTACGTCCCTTCGGAAGGACACCAATTATGTATTACTCCCTTTAAAGAATCCTAGAGAATACTGTTCGGCTGGGAATCCGCGATCTGGGGTATGCTTATGCTAACTTCTACACCGCAATTGATCCTAGTTTACCAACATTTTCCTGTTGCTGTACCACCAATTGTTTAATATGTACTTTTATAAATATTTAAACATTTATAAGGTAATTTAATCAACGTGTTTTAACTATTCAGATCCTTATTTAGTATTTTCTTCAAAACACTATGTTCTGTATATTTATAATAGCCACTTGTCAATTTATCTTGAAAAAATAACTGTACCAATACAACCCATGAAGGGTCTTGGGCTTCAGTACATGGTAGAGACGATATTGTTTCTAGGACAAGTGTTTTGCAGAGAGGTTATTTATCTGAGATCATTCTCAACTGTCAGGCTTTTATCCAAATCAAGAGTACCAAGTATATCGAGGCTGGTCCAAGCCTATTGCAGGTCTCCAGATTCCACAGTATCCATCCGTGGATGTTAACAGATTAAATAATTTATCTGCCATGTTGGATTTGAACCCTGGACCTTCAGCATAGCAACTCAGCACTCAGCAAACTGAGATTCCTTGCTCCCTACTTATTACGACTTAGTAATATATAGTTCTTCTTCTTTCAATATCAATATTTATTGAGCCTCGTTGATATCAAAAATTGGTATCACAAAACTTGAAGAGTGGCCTCAGTTTGGCTCTGGCCCCGATGGAGTCGTGGGTGTTGTTGAAGTAGTCGTTGTAGTTGGACTCTAGTGTCCATAGCAACCGCTTGTAGCCTGGCATGACCTGGGTCGAATAGTAGGGGAGGTCCGCTTGCTCCAGGAGGATCAGCGACTTGGGCTTGAAAGGCCGGAAGGTGTTCCACATGAACAGCTCAGGTCGGCTCTTCAGTCGCAGGTACATCGTGCTCCCCTTGTCCGTCCCCAAGATCAGCATTGGCCCGGGCTTCATTCCCACCGTCACCACCGAGCTGATCAGCCGGCCTGACCTAGCGGAAGGAAATAGAAATGGTTAGGAAAAACATGTTGTTCTAGGAATATTAAAAGTGTAAATGAAGAGGTCTGTTAAAATTATTACAATATAAACAACAGTAAAAAAAAAAGATCAGTATTGAATCTTCAGCATTTTACTTCAGAAATTGAAGATAAAAAATGCAAAATAGCTTACGTTCAAATAAAATATTTTTTATTTTAAGTTTTATTTCAATTAAAACTTTGATCACTATCTTGGGCAACATCAACATTTCTCCGTATCCTCTTTGACTTTGATAAAGAACCACCAATCCATAATAAAAGCAGCAGGTATAAAATTTCTCAGGAAGAAGCAAGTCAACGAGCTAATAGAAGAAAACCGACTGAGATGGCTTGGAAATTTCCTGCGGATGGAACCTAACAGTTTTGCAAGCTATACCTACCGAGCCAAGTGGAGCGAAAACGAGAATGAGGACGACCTAGGAAGAGAGATGAGGAATGATTTTGAGAAGAGGGCATTCCAATGAAGCAGAAGAGCAGTTGGTGGAAAACCGGCAGAGCTGGAGAGGGCTATGCAGAAATCCAACTCTCACTGCAAAAGCGGTTCAAGAGGACAGAATATGAGGACGATCTTGGGCTACAATTTACTAAATGTTTATTTTTTCAATGGTTTTTTTTTAACATTTACGTCCTGATCACAGTTCTACAATTTTTTTTAGCAGATCTTGGGCATTTGGTTTATTTTTGATTGATGAAAATAGTTTTTTTTTACTTAAACTATAAGCATTAACCCACCGATTGGTGGATGGTCAAAATTAAAAAAGGAATCTTCAAACACTAAGTCAGTTTTAGCGTGATTAAATTTAATTTAAATACATCTATTGTTTGCTTCCTATGGATTAATTTATTGAGCTACTATTTTGATCTTCTTAGAAGAATTGGTTGTTAGTGTTTATAGTAGAAACCCATATGCTAAAACAAAACTGTACTAAAAGTTCAGTAACAAAAAACAAAAGAACAAAGCTTCGTACATAAGGAAGCAGGACATCTTTGACCATTTCCGTCAATTGTATACTTTATCTTAAAGATGTTAATGGCTTAGTCCCTGATTCTGGCGGAAGAGAAAAAGAAAAGACCTATAAGCTTCTATCACCGTATATTTTGTTCTCAAATTAAAACAATATTGTGCTTATAGACAATCTGGAATCTAGCTTTTAAAGTATGTTTACCGACGATGTACAGGCCCAGGCTAAGTAGTAAGTCATTCTTAATCGCAATGCTTTAGGTCACTTGCTGTTTTTAATAGCAGCTTCGATTTTAGTTCTATCTAGATATTGTCGCTTCAATAACTTTTTTTTTAACAATATGGGAACGAAGAATTCTTTATAGCCCCTAAATTTATTTTTTTTTTTTTTTGGTAAATCGATTCTATTGTTAATATTATTTGTTAGCAACATGATATCGTTTTGACAAATTCTGATATTGGTAGGATATAATTCTTATTATAGAATAGATTTCATGTTTTATTCTTCTACTTTATTGTCCAATCCATTCGTCTCTTATTTTTCGAAATAGATCAATTTATTTCTCACTCAACTTAAATAGAAAAAAACTTGTACTACTCCAACCTATGAAGGGCCTTGCTACATTGTAGAGACTACGCTGCCTCTAGTTCCGGGGAGGTGATTTGATTTGGTTCCTGATCAGGGAGGTGATTTGACTAAGATACCGCTCAACCCCCATCCTTTTCCTCTTGTTTAGGGTACACAATTAATAGAGGATATGTGAATTCCATTAGGTTTATGATCCCGCATGGCCAATACGTGGGGATTATCAGATTCAATAATTTATGTGCCACGATAGGATTACAGGATTACAACCCGGAACCCGGACCAGCTTCCAATAATAAAATAAACATATTAAAATTGTATTCCTTTACCATTATTAACTAACCACATTAAATAACAAATTTGTACTATGACCAATGCAATTTTGATACATTGCTCGATAATAATATTTAATGGAAGAATGTCCTATATTATAAATATCTAATTAAAAACAAAGCTGTCTACATACTTGATGTTGCAGGTCCTTATGTAGAACATGCTGTTGCCATGGAGGTAGGTGTAGTAGAGGATGGGGCCTGTCTCATCCCGCCTTATCAAACCCAGGTATAGGACGTCCTTGGTCAGCGGGTACTCAGTAGAGTCCCGAGGGAGAGCCACCTACTTCCACAACAGATACATATTTACATTTACCATGTTATATATAACAAATTATTCAGTAAAAGGCAATCTAATTCGTATTACATCTATTTTTATTTATTATATATATATATTTATTAACGTTAATGGGTGTAAGTGGAATAATCCCCTTTTCTTCCACAAAGGAGATAAACAAAGGAAGTCAAATTTGGTGTAACTGTATTACAACTTAGATCAGGTATGGGCAACCGTTGACATGTTGTGGGCCAACTTAAGTGAGCAAATACATTCGGCGTTTAAAAGTAGTGCATTTTAAAGTAGTGTTCATAGTTTTTAGCGATAGATATCAGGCATGAAATAATACGACAATGTTATTATAAGACAATTTATTAAAATAACAAAATAAAATGAAAAAAATAGGTACAACATTATAATTAAATCGTTAAATTTGGAATTGTTACAAACTACGAAAGTTTGTGGACACTTGAGCTTGAATTTGGAAAACTAATACATCGATGTTTGGATTAATTTCACTGATACAATGACGTAAAGAATTTTCCAAATTTTCATTCAGCCTTGTGCAATGTTTTGATTTATTAACTTTCATCAATGAAAGGAACTCTTCGCATTTATAAGTACTGCCAACACACAAATCAATCTTTTTGCGAATTTTCTAAGCTGCGGAGAAATTCTTCGAGGTATTTGTTGTAGAAATCGCACAACTCCACGTCTTCAAATTTATATTTTAGGAGTGAGTATTCTTGAATCACGATCAACTCCATTTGCAAGTGTATTGGAGTATTTTGTAGATTACTTTTTGTTTGAGTAGCAAATAAATTGAAACAGTCTTCCATGTTTTTGAAATCGCTAAATCTGTTCGAAAATTGTTCTGACAATAACTCGAGTTCTTCAGCATATTGAGCATAACCAATATTTTTATACACAGAGAGCGTGGTGAAATGGTAACTATTACCAGACAGCATATGTGCCTCCCACAAGCGGATTTTGTTCTGAAACACTTTCAAATGTCTGTACAAATCAATTACCAACTGTCCTTGTTTTTGAAGTTTAAAATTTAAACCATTCAAATGACCTGTAAGGTCGATCAGAAATGCTAAGTCACATATCTATTTTGGGTCACTCAATTCAGATAGAGGTTTATCTTTTATTTGCATAAAGTCTGCTATCTCATTTCTAAGCTCGTAAAACCGTTTCAGCATTTTCCCTTTGCTTAGCATCTGACTTCACAATAATATGTTACGTCGTCATATTCGGCTGATAATCCATCCAAAAACCGCTGGAACTGACGATGGTTAAGCCCTCGGAATCGAATAAAATTAATGGTTTTTACTACCACATTCCTAACATTCTGGAGTCGGATGGGCTTCATCATCTTCTTTCAATCATCTTTTCTATACCAGCAGTCAAAGGTGCTGTAGCATTCAACATAGACGAGCCTATTTCATCCCCATAACTAAAACCGAGACTCTTGAAAGATATTCTGATGTGAACTCTATTACTTTTCTCACCAATCGTTTTAACAAATTGTAATATAATCCTGTGTTATTTTAGTTTTCCGTTTAATAGTACTATAGTTCTGTTTATTATTACATTTATTTTAATTTTGTTTACTTATTTATTTATTTTTATTTTGTAAACTACTATCATTCTTTTATATGAAAAAAACTATTATATATTTATACCTTCTCTTGTAAAAAGCTGATAATGTACAGTTAGGAGTGTCTCTTGCATGAGACGAAACCCACATTTTTACCTCATGTTAAAATTTAAAACTCATTATTAAAAAAAAACATGTATAGCCGATCTGAAAATATAGGATATAAAAGAAAAATCAACTTTTTTGCACATTTAATTCAGTTTCTTTTTCAAATTCCGATGACATCTTTACGTAAGCCGACCGTAGAAAGTTCACCATCCGTGCATACTCCAACTAATTTTGACCATGACAAGCCGAAACTTTTGAATACCTTTTGAACTTAATTAAAAATGTCCTCTCCTGTGGTTTCTTTTAGCGACTGTAAAGCAAGCAATTCCTCAGTAATAGTGAACTTTTTATCAACACCACAACACTAAATATAGCCAGTTGAGCTGTGTTAGACAAATCGGTGCTCTCGTCTAATGCTATGGGAAATGATTCAAAACCAGCCATACGATCAGTCAATGTTGTTTTTATATCATTAGCCTCAATTCTATAAGTCATACAACGGTTCGTCTTGAGAGTCATTTTTCAAATTCAATTTTCTTTTCAGGACACAAAACACTGCAAACTTGATAAATTCTCCTGCAAATGGTTTTAATTACTTTGCCAATTTTGAACTAACTATAAAACTAGCTTTCACACTATTATCAAGTTGTGTTCTTTGTTTATGATACATTGCTGCTGTTTTTCCAAATTTGCTGTAAGCTTCTGGATTTACATCTAAAATTGTCCAAAAACAGATGAGATTCAACAGCATACAATTGATTAGTTTCTATTTTAGGAATTAATCCAAATTTAACCTCACCGTATGTCAAGTTTAAAATAATAAACAAATCTTATCAAGATTGAATCTATTGGAATTTATTCATCAGAACTAGGCAAAGTAATAAAAAGGTTTCAAAAACGCTTTTTTTTTTTTTATTCATACCTTAAACCCTCTCACTTCTTCCCCGTTCCAGACTATCAGCGCGCACGTTCCCGCATCGCTTATGTAGACGAAAGTTTGGCCGTCCTCTGTATTTTCAACTTCCATATATTGAAGGCGGGAATCGGCGCAAACCAAATTTGTGAATCCGTTCCTACTCAGCATCTGGAAATTTTACAAATACGCATTATAATATTGCCAAACATCGATATACAATAAAGATGCAAAAACAAATTATTTATTTATATTTAAAACTGTCTTAGACGTTATCGTATTGACACTATCTACGTTATCGAACAGTTATGGAACTAAATAAACGTTATTCACTCATTTCTCTATTTGTAGGGAATATAGAAGGATTTCATTCACAATTAATGATTGAATAATAAATACAAAAATTAAACTTTGCTATTTTGTAGAAATAAATGGAAAAATATCAATTAAATGTGTTTTAAAACTGCCTTTACCGCCTCAACAACCAAAACCTCTCCCTTCCCAATCACAACATTCAACGGATACAACCCTCCTTTACCCATTAATTATCCCTATTAAACTCCAGTCTCATATCCATTTCAAATCCAAAACCCGATCGACAAATTCTATCCTGTCATCCTTCCTGACAGATCTCCAAGAGACTATCAAGCCTCTCATCAACCTACTCACGAGAATCCTTACCGAAGTTCCACTTAATTACCCACGATGAGCATAAAGCCCATAGCTATCGTTCTGTGGGATGCTAATAGACTGCATAATCAACGTGACGAACTTGACACATTTCTACACGACAACCAAATAGATATTGCTTTACTTACTGAAACACACTTCACTCACCGCACACACATACAAGACTACATCACTTACAGATCAGACCACCCAGATAACACTTCACATGCCGGATCTTGTATTCTCATTCGTAAACACTTATCCCATTCCCTTCTTCCTTCCATTCCAACTGATGCTAACCAATCATCCTCAGTAACCATAACAACTCGTCCTTTCCATATCCCATTTTCAGCTCTATACTGTCCTCCCGGAATTTCTGTATGTTATAACATTCTTGAATACTTGCAATCTCTTGGTCCGGGCTTCATTGCTGGAGGAGACTACATTGCTATACACCAACGATAGGGTTGTCGAACACCCAACTCTCGAGGAAATATCCTGTCTGCTGTAACATCCACAAAGAGTTATTCCATCGTGGCACCAAACAACCCCAACTATTGGCCTGCATCCATCAAAAATCGTCCCGATATCCTTGCCATATTTATCACATCCCAGATGTCCACCAACCAAACCAATATCAGATCCTTGGACAACCTTTCATCAAATTATAGCCCAGTTCTCCTTTTATTACACTCAAGTTTCGTTCCCAAGCCTCCCCTTTCTAGATTAATTACAGGACGTGTAAACTGGGACAACTTCTATTATGATTTGGAGAACAAACTGGACTTAAAAATTTCACTTAAGACAAAACAAGACATTGATACAGCCATAGAAAACTTAAAACATCAATAAAAACCACTTTAAATGATAATACCTCAAATCATAAAATTAATAATTCTCAGAAGACTGATCTGCCACTGCATATTCGTCTCTTATTGAGAGAGAAACGCAGAGCAAGAAAGAAGTGGCATAGAACACAGCAGATAAATCCATGTATACTAAATTGACTAACCAACTAAAAGCAGAAATTAGAAAATTCAAAATTCATAAGTTAACGAACCTAAATGTAAATCTAACGACTACTGACAAATCATTATGGATGACACCAAAAAGATCCTTCACTTCAAAGAATTCAACCATCCACTCCTTACTGAATCCAATTATTAAACAAGATCTGATGAATAGAAAGCACAGTTGTTCGGTCGATTCCTTTCTAAAACTTTTCAGCCTCATCCTAATATCATGCATCCGTCTCACCATGAATATATACAAAGAGAGTTAAATATTCCTCTTCAAATGACTCTTCCTCGAAAGCATTCCATCCTTCAGAAATATCGAATATTATTACAGATTACCTTCTCGCAAAGCTCCTGAACACAACCTCATCACGATCCATATCTTCCTAGAAAAGCCATTCTATTCCTCACCTACATATATATTGCTATACTCCGCACTACATATTTTCCTAACCTCTGAAAATTATCCGTCATAAAACTGTTACCTAAACCTAAAAAGAAACCGGAATACCCTTCCTTTTACCGCCGTATCTCAATTTTACCATCTATGGAAAAGATTCCATCATCATCCAAGATACTCATCCTGAAACGAATGTACCCCATACTGAATGCAAATCACATTATCCCTGATCACCAGTTTGGATTCAGAACATCCCACTCCACTATCCAGCAATGTGGTAGATGTTGTTTCCTTAGCTTTGGAACGTGGATTGTATTGTCCAGCAGTCTTACTTGATGTTGAACAGGGTTTCGACCGACTCCGTTGCTGTCGGGTGCTAGTTGCTTTACAAACTCCGTAAATTCCTACCTCCTCCATACTTTCTCACTATCCAATCCTATCTCTTCTTCAGGTCATTCAAAGTAAATCATAATAATGTCTACTCATCCCTCTTTCCTCAATCTGCCGGTGTTCCTCAAGGCATATCCTCAGCCCAATTTCCTAAACAGTTTATACAGCTGACATCCCAACTCATCCTAACACTATCCTTACCACGTATGCGGATAACACAAGTCTATTATCTGTCAACGCTGATCCAATTATAGCATCCCGTACTCTTCAATCCCATATTACTGACCTTGAAAATTAGTGTCAAACCTGGAGGATTTAAATAAATTCCCACAAATCTCATCAAATCGCCTTTACCCTCCGTCGTAAACCAACGACTTCCTGCCCTACTGTATCGTTTAATAACATTCCACTGATTCCTGTAGAACAGGTCCGATAATTAGGACTACACCTTGACAAACGCTTAACTTGGAATCCTCATACTAGACTGAAACAACAAGAAACAGCTCGCCGTTTCAGGATACTTGCCTCTACTTGCCTTTGCCTCTGGACTTGATTTATCCTTCATTACATTTACTTGATGTATTCTATATACTGTTGTAAATTTCAATAAATATATTTTTTTAAACACTGCCTTGGACGTTATCGAATTGGCGCTATCTACGTTATCGAACAGTCATAGAACTAAATTAATGTTATTCAATCATTTCTCTATTTGGAGGGAATATAGGATTTCATTTAGAATTCATGATTGAAAAATTAATTAAAAAAATTAAAATTTGCTATTTTGCACAGAAAGATGGAAAAAATATCAAATAAATCTGTTTTTAAACCTTAATACTGCCTTAGATGTTATCGAAGTGGCGCTATCTACGTTATCGAACAGTTATGGAACGAATAATAATCACTCATTTCACTATTTGTAGGGAATATAGAAGGATTTCATTCACAATTAATAATTGAATAATTAAAAAAAAAAAAAATTAAATATTAATATGTTGTTGAAAATATGATTATGTATTTGTATACTTGTGTTAAGTGTTTAATACGGTAAGCGGGTGATCAAGTACAAGTAAGCAAAGAATTTATTTGTTATACAAACAAAATGAAAAGAGTGAAATATGATGAACATAAGGGTGAATTGTGAAACAATTGACGAGAAATTAAAAAGTGGAATGAAATCTATGAAGAAGTAACTTTATAATCTATATTACATGACTTTTTTTTAATGAGATATTATTGGCTACATCTGTTTCAATTCTAATACAAATTTATTTATTGGAAACTTTTTAAGGTGAAACCGTTTTCAAATAAATAAATTAATGTTGAATAGAGTGTAATCACAAATATCATTTAAATACCGTAACAATTGCTTAATGCGTAGAGATGTAGAATTGGCTAGAGAAGAAGAAAAGGGCTCATGAGCACAAACTGGTAACAAGAAGAGGAAACTTTTTATTTCTATATAACAAGATACAGCTCGTTAAGGGAGCCATTTTTTTTATTATTCATTTTGATTAATTAATTTGTTGAAAATAAAATTAGTAATAATTTACTTTGATTTGGAAAGGTTTGTACCAGGTTAACATCTTGTGTTCATGAACGATGTCGTAAAGGCATGAATCAGAATTTGAAATCTAATTAAAGAGGGATCAGATAAGGAGTGAAATACTACCTTTAATTACCTCCTTGTTCCTTCTCTGTCACACTTATATCCTCTGTTATTAAAGTTTAATAAGTGTTTCAAAATCTAGAACTAGATATCTCATTAACTGAATGAGATACATTATTCTGCCATACTTTTTATACCATCCCTAAATTACTATCGGTAAATATACATTAAGTTTCAGTTAAATACTCTGAATGACAACACACTTATAATATAGCGTATAACACTTGTATATAATTTGTGTTATTAATGGACCACAAAATTTCATAATATTTCATGTTATACATTACCAAATCTCCAGTAAACAATTGAACGAACATATTCAAACCCCATACAGAATGTTCTTTAATCAGTTTAGTTGTCATATTAAAACTTTGAAAGTATGAGGTGAAAATAGTTGACTGGATGATCTAAAGTAAAGGAGATAGTTGGGGGGTGCAGTCAGAAAGAACACTGAATAAGTAATAAACTTATAATTATGTGCCGACGTTTCGACCTACAGTGTAGGTCATCTTCAGGGCTATGAGAAAGAAACAAACAGAACAAAAATTATAAAAATGTACAGTAACAATAATATGGTGACAAGTAATGTAGAAATTTAAAATAGTGGCAGATATGAAGATGGAAGATAACGAATATTAAAAAGTGACACAAGTGATAAAATTAAGATATAGACAGATTTAAAAAATAATGATAATGAGGAGAAATTAAAATAGTGACAGATATAATAAAATTAAGATAAGGACAGATATAACAAAATTAATGATAATGACAAGAAAATGAAAATAATGACAGATATAATAAAGTAAGACAGATTTAATAAAATTAAAGAGAATGAGCAGAAATGAGAAATTATAAATAACGTATATAAAATAAAATACAGAAAATAAATGTACATTAATTTAATAAAATTAAAGAGAATGAGCAGAAATGACAAATTATAAATAACGTATATAAAATAAAATACAGAAAATAAATGTACAGAAAGGGTAGTAAAGTAAAAATAATATAAAGGAAAATCAGAAAGGAGGAGGTAAACAAAAGAAACAAAATGAGAATATTTACATATACAAAAAACGGTTGGAACATGAAGAATAAAGAAAAACTAGTAAAATAAAGATATAAAATGAAAGATAACGGACTTAAAGATGTGACATGTTACAGAAAAGTATGGAACTGTATGTACAATAACTAATGTGAATAATAGAAATACTATTGTACAGTAACATTAGTGTACAATGACTGTTTGAAAAATAGTAGATAGGATTAATGAATTTTGAAAAAATTAAAATTAGTGAAAAACTATTGTACAGTAACAATAGTGTACAATGGCTGTTTGAAAAAAGGTAGATAGGATTAAAGAATTTGAAAAATTAAAACTAGTGCTTAAAAATATGAACTCTTGATTACCAACATATGATGGATGCCAAAATGATAAGGGGGAAATAATAGTGTGAAGAATGGAGAAAGGATAAAGAGAAAAGGATATAATAAATAAAATATAAAGAAAGGACGTACCGATTTGGAGAGAGAAGCCGGCTGATTGATGTAACGGCTCTGACTAATACTGAAAAGACCGTTAAGGGAGGAAGGAGGAAGGGTTAGAAGCGATCTCTAGCGGCCAAAAAGTTAACTATATAAGGTAACCATACTGGAGTATAGGAAAAAAAGAGGGAAAGTGAATAAATGGATAAAATTAATATAAATAAATTAAATAAAATTAAATCTAAAAATTATACGAATTAACAGATTCGTATATTCATATAAATAAAATAAAATAAATAAAATTAAAACAAAAAAAATTTATAAATGTCAATAGTGTGATAACAAAAGAAACATCAGTGACGAAGTAACAGAATTTAAGGTTTTTTGAGTAAGTTAAAAATTTGGGAGTAGGTAGAGGAAAGGTGATGTGAGTCAGTCTTAAGATTGATAGTGGAGGAATCTAAATGTATGTGGTAGTTTCAGAGAGGAAGCGTTTTTCATGGTTAGGAACCGTAGCTAGGATAGACGTATTATCAAAATCAAAAGTGTGGTTTAAAGAAAGGGCATGTTCGGAAAGTTTAGAGGAGGTATGGTTACGGGAGGAAATGGCATAGTTGTCTTGGGTAATACGGTCTTTAAGGAAGTTTTTGGTTTCACTCTATATAGGAAGAGTTACAATTAGTAGTAGAGCAGGGGATACGATAAACGACATGGGAACGTAGTTTGAGGGGAATAGGAAAACTATGCTGTGAATCCGGCTACCTTACCTTCCATGGACAGTTCTTTTCCCAAATTTCTGGACTTGCCATGGGAAATCCCCTAGCTCCTGACCTCTCTAATATTGTTCTTAATGACCTTCTAGACTCCACTCTACCTCCGTTCCTTGACGATATTTGTTTCATCAAAAAATATGTAGACGACCTCCTCCTTATCATCAATCCCAACATCATTAAATCCCATAACAAACTTTCCCATATTTATACCCGTATCAAAGATCCTATTCCCCTCAAACTACGTTCCCATGTCGATTATCGTATCCCCTGCTCTACTACTAATTGTAACTCTTCCTATATAGAGTGAAACCAAAAACTTCCTTAAAGACCGTATTACCCAACACAAATATGCCATTTCCTCCCGTAACCATACCTCCTCTAAACTTTCCGAACATGCCCTTTCTTTAAACCACACTTTTGATTTTGATAATACGTCTATCCTAGCTACGGTTCCTAACCATGAAAAACGCTTCCTCTCTGAAACTACCACATACATTTAGATTCCTCCACTATCAATCTTAAGACTGACTCACATCACCTTTCCTCTACCTACTCCCAAATTTTTAACTTACTCAAAAAACCTTAAATTCTGTTACTTCGTCACTGATGTTTCTTTTGTTATCACACTATTGACATTTATAAATTTTTTTTGTTTTAATTTTATTTATTTTATTTTATTTATATGAATATACGAATCTGTTAATTCGTATAATTTTTAGATTTAATTTTATTTAATTTATTTATATTAATTTTATCCATTTATTCACTTTCCCTCTTTTTTTCCTATACTCCAGCATGGTTACCTTATATAGTTAACTTTTTGGCCGCTAGAGATCGCTTCTAACCCTTCCTCCTTCCTCCCTTAACGGTCTTTTCAGTATTAGTCAGAGCCGTTACATCAATCAGCCGGCTTCTCTCTCCAAATCGGTACGTCCTTTCTTTATATTTTATTTATTATATCCTTTTCTCTTTATCCTTTCTCCATTCTTCACACTATTATTTCCCCCTTATCATTTTGGCATCCATCATATGTTGGTAATCAAGAGTTCATATTTTTAAGCACTAGTTTTAATTTTTCAAATTCTTTAATCCTATCTACCTTTTTTCAAACAGCCATTGTACACTATTGTTACTGTACAATAGTTTTTCACTAATTTTAATTTTTTCAAAATTCATTAATCCTATCTACTATTTTTCAAACAGTCATTGTACACTAATGTTACTGTACAATAGTATTTCTATTATTCACATTAGTTATTGTACATACAGTTCCATACTTTTCTGTAACATGTCACATCTTTAAGTCCGTTATCTTTCATTTTATATCTTTATTTTACTAGTTTTTCTTTATTCTTCATGTTCCAACCGTTTTTTGTATATGTAAATATTCTCATTTTGTTTCTTTTGTTTACCTCCTCCTTTCTGATTTTCCTTTATATTATTTTTACTTTACTACCCTTTCTGTACATTTATTTTCTGTATTTTATTTTATATACGTTATTTATAATTTGTCATTTCTGCTCATTCTCTTTAATTTTATTAAATTAATGTACATTTATTTTCTGTATTTTATTTTATATACGTTATTTATAATTTCTCATTTCTGCTCATTCTCTTTAATTTTATTAAATCTGTCTTACTTTATTATATCTGTCATTATTTTCATTTTCTTGTCATTATCATTAATTTTGTTATATCTGTCCTTATCTTAATTTTATTATATCTGTCACTATTTTAATTTCTCCTCATTATCATTATTTTTTAAATCTGTCTATATCTTAATTTTATCACTTGTGTCACTTTTTAATATTCGTTATCTTCCATCTTCATATCTGCCACTATTTTAAATTTCTACATTACTTGTCACCATATTATTGTTACTGTACATTTTTATAATTTTTGTTCTGTTTGTTTCTTTCTCATAGCCATGAAGATGACCTACACTGTAGGTCGAAACGTCGGCACATAATTATAAGTTTATTACTTATTCAGTGTTCTTTCTGACTGCACCCTCCAACTATCTCCTTTACATAAAACTTTGAAAATTCGAATGAGTTAGTGACATTTAAAGTAATTGAGTACATATTCTTTCCATCACTGATAAAAATTAGTGCTGAAAGCTCAACTAAACTGGATTTCATAACATCCAGTAGCTTGGTAACAATTATGTCATAGCTGTCCAATAATTTATTTTGCAATATTTCTTACATTGCAACATGCAATATGGTAATCGATTAGTAACTTGTACTGCACGTGTATTCAGGCAAAAACTTGTTTTGAGCCCATTTGAAAACTTTAAGTAGCGACCCAAATTCAATGAAAAGTTGTCGCTCTTTATATAATGATAAAAACTTTGACATATTTTAATATTTTATTGAAATTATTGCACATTAATGTACTTATTTAAATCTTAAATATTGGTATACATTCCTTCACGCCACTAACGACGCATTAATTTTAGTCCTGATATATCAGGTTATATTCAGGTTTTAATGGAATTCAGAAATCCTAAATTTTGTAACCTAAGGAAAATCGATGCTATATTTCATTTTTTTAAAATATATGTATCATTTTTTTATGATCACTAATTAGTTAAAGATATTGCCTCGACAACGCGTTGCGACGGCTCGTTAGTAGATATTATTTTATCTGCTAAATTTGTAACAATTAGAATATATGTAGGTACCTACTCTAAGTGTCAAATTGATCTCTCACAGTGGGGTTACATAAGACGAGAAATAAGGTTACATCGGATTCAACAACTAAATATGAAATTTGAATAAGTAAATTAAACTAAAGTTAATCACCATTGGAATGGAAAAAGAACAAATGATATTTCAAGAACGAATAAAGGTATAAAAACGTTTTAGATATTTAACTGCCAACTAATAAGACTTAAGTTCATTATCATACTATTTTTTTCCTATGAGTTACATTGATCTACAAAATTTATAAATAAAATTTGTGCTGATAGTGAAGATTTTGCTATTCTGAACGGAACTGGATTTCCATAAGTTCTCAATAGCCTTTGGGTTGGGATTAATATCGTCCGTTAATTACGCAGACATTACAACAAACAACAAACATGCGCTATTTGAAATGTATGAAAAATCAGTACATGTATTTCTCCTTGAAAATACAGTGGACGTAAAACTTTTATTTGGCTCCAGTGTATAGTAGTTAGCCATTATACAATATTATAGTATGATAATATACATTTTAATATAGTACAATTTTACAATAAGTTTGAAAAACTGAAGGCGGTGACGAAATCCAGTCTTAGGCCGAAAAATGCTTTCCTAATCCTAGTGCTTTGGTTCCTGTGGAATCGAGCATATTAAGAAAGACAGGACAATATATTGTGAATGAAGACATTGGAGACTAAATTTAAAAGCCTACAAAGGATACCGTTATACTATACGTCGTTAGGCGAATTTCTACGGCCCCACTTCCGCCCCCCGCAGACAGCCCTGAAGATGTCATACATCTTAGGCCTAAACGTTGGCACATTAAAAGGAGTTTTGCTTATTTTGTGTAATCTTTGACTGCACCCCCTGACCTATTAAATCCATTATTAGCATTATCCAGTCAACTATTTTCCACTTAATACAAATACTGTCGGCGACGGGAGCATACCTTTCCACTGCTGGCGCAAAAGGAAACCAGCCTGGGAGCGGAGTAGATGATCGGATCCTCTGAGAGGGAGCTCATGACGCCCGAGTCGAGGGCCCAGAGGACAGCCTTCTCATCCACCTGGATGTCGATGACGCTGACCATCGACCACGGCTCAGTGGCATTGTTCAGTTCCCAGTTCGGAAAGGCGTACATCATCGGTTCCTCCCGGCAGTAGTCCGTCATGTTCATCGCCATCAGAGTGGCCGCCACCCCGCACCGGAACCTGCGGAAGTTGTGATAACTGAGTTTGGATATGGATGGAAAGTGGACATGCTGTAGTAATTCTGACCTTACATCAATGAGTCAAAACAAAGAAAAAAAATAAAGGAAACGATTTATTATCGAATAAATGTACATCTGGCTCACAGTCAAAATTATACTTTTGGATATTTATAGAAATCTTTGAATCATAAACAGTTCAAATTATATTACTTTTAAAAAAATTGCGACTTCCAATATAAGTGAAAACACAAAATTTAGGAATAACTGTTTTCTTTTTTGAATTTATTAATCAATGATAGTCTAGTTAATATATTTTAATTTCATAATTTATAAATTTAAATCATTAACATTAGTTTGGTTTTCTAGGCATTTTCTAGACATTTCTACATCTACTAGTACTCCGAGCAATAATTATTTACATTATCAAGTAGTTTATTTATTAATAAACACATACGATGGGCTGCACAAGCTCAAAACCAAATATTGAGATAAAAGTATTAAATAATTATTACTATACAGTTATATTATTTACATCACCCAAATTCTTGTGTATTTGCATCCATTAGCAACTTAAAACAAGAATTGACAATGACAAACAATATCTTTTAGAGAAAACGAAGATGTTTTAAATCATTATTCGTATGCATAACTATCGATCGAATTCTAACCTTTAAACAATAGTTGATTAAAACTAGCCGTACAACTCATAACAGGCAGCTACGCATCGTGTCGGTTGAAGCCGGTTTCGCGAACCCATATTTTTTTCCCTATCGAAAATCGCTCAACAGCAGCTAAAGAAGCTTTCACTTCGAACAAAATATTCATTTTATTCATGTTTATTACTAAACACCTTAGTAACTTGATGTTTGTATATAAACATATAAAATAAACAAGGATTTAGTAATAAAAATAAAATACATTTGTGTATCACCAATCTCATAGTCAAAGCTACCAACTTATCACATGTTTCACATTTGGCTTAATTTTATATAGCAGGGATATAGCACAAATTTATATCATACCACTTTTTAAAAAATAGGAATTTAGAATTCCTGGCTTAATGTTCGAAATACAGTTCTGAACTATTTTAAAATCATTTATTATTACATATTTCAGTATTTATTCCTTTAGAGGCCTATTTTTTATTTTTATTTTAATTACCAATATTATGTTTTAGATCCCCAGTGATGAAAGCTTATATTAATACGAAATACGATCCAAATAATTTATTTTGAATCTGAGTATTTAGAATGCAATCAGGCATAAAGCAGATACTACGTAGTGATTTACTACTTCGAGATACAAAGAATTAAGCGATAAAATCAGGTATTTGTTAAATGAAGGAATAAATTCTCGGAAGCGTGTTGTTCTCACGTGATCTCTGCTCTGTACAACAACACCAAAAATTGTGCAATCCCCGTATTATGAAACAATATGCAAAACAAAGTTCTATACTTTGGTAGGAGGAGCAAAGGAATGTGCAAGGCCCGTACAAATACTTTTGCTATTCTAGAGTATGAATTCAAATATCTTGACCAATGGAAAACAGTTGACATTCTGTCGTCCCTAGAGACACAAGAATCGATTTACACCCTTTGGACAATACAGATATAATATATATCTGAATATCTTACTAATACTATAAATGTGAAAGTTTGTATGTTTGTCTCTCTTTCACGCAAAAACTACTGAATGGATTTGGATGAAACTTTACAGTAATATAGGTTATACAGCAGAATAACCTATATTACTGTATAGCAAGCGCGGATTTAGGGGGGAGGGGGCACGTGCCCCTCCCCTCCGCCGACAGTTTTTTAGGTACTGTGGAGAATCCATTATAGTACATAAATAAAGGAAAATCACATGATAATTGTGGTTAAAATAACAGAAAGGACAGGAGTGAAACTATTTGTTTTGATATCCTACGAATATTATAAATGCGAATGTTTGTTACTCATTCACGCAAAAACTACTGAACGGATTTGGATGAAACTTATTGAATAAAATAGGTTATACATCAAAGGCTACATCAAGGGCAGATTTATGTGGGGTCACGTGAGCATGCCCCCCCCCCGTTATAGAACATAATTAAAGACAAATCAGGAACTTAGCCTCTTGAAATTTGTAGATAGGTTCTTTGTAAAGTTTAAGAAAGAAATTTGGATAATTCCACCCCAAGGGTTTCCCTTTTAATATAATGGGGGTTCAAAGGTTGTAGAAAATCCGTCAGTTTTGAAGTTAGATATCTGAAATTATGGATGTACAAGTAACTTATATTTTAAAAAAATAATTAAATTATTTATTTAAAATGATCTTTCACGAAACTTTATGTGGCAGGCCGAATTCCACGCGAGCGAAGCCGCGGGCATAAGCTAGTAATATATAATAGTAATAACTGTATAACTATGTCATGTATGATATACATATATACAGTAACGTCATAGTGTTGTTGCTATGTACTAGTTCACTCTTTTTCAGTTAGTCATCCTCTCCTTTTCTCAGCTATTCCACCCACTGGCGGATCTAGGAGAATGATCAGAGGGGGCCATAGGTCAATGGGAATTTGATATCAATGTATACGATTCATATATGAATGAAGATCCATAAAATATAAATTTTTAATTTAAGACAACTGAGGCCATAAATCAATAACATGGATAAAATAAGCTCCTTGATCAAAGCGGTAGCTATCTATCGGGTTCGGAATCGCCAATTTTGGATGCACCCATTGAGAAAACATTCGATACAATGAATAATTTTGGTGTATAAACCGTGATTTTTTTCTTGTTGAAAACCAACTAAAATTCAGGTCAATATCAACTAATAAGAACCCTAGGGGAGGCCATGGCCCCCATGCCCCCCCCCCTCAAATCCGCCAATGGAAATTCTACCAGCCTTTTAAATCGCCTTATTTTTTAGAATACGTCATTGTTCTTCCCTACCAAATTTGCCTACACCCCCTGGATATTCTAAACAAATGCTCTCTGATGATGGAATTTCAGTTATAACTACGTCATGAAAACTTAGCTATAATTGCATCTTGTTTCTAAATTAAATGGTGAATTCATTACTTTTATTATTTATTATCTTCCAATGTTATCAATGTATACGATCCATATATGAATGAAGATATTATTATAAATATTTTTTGTATAACGTACGCTACCTAGCAGCGTTACACATCCTTATTCTAGTGGATATACCGTTTTTTTCAAAGTTTTCATAGTAATATAAAAGAAAGCCTAGAATGAAGTTCTACTAATAAAGACGTTTATGAAAAATATATGGTAAATATTTGAATTGGGATTGGGGTAGCTAATTGTGTTGAATGCTTATCTACTGATTTAAGTGTCCCTGGTTCAAGACTGTCCCTGGTGTGCCAGATAAATTATTTATTATGGTTAAAGGCCTTCCTAAGATTCACTTAATCTCTCTAAAGTGAGAAATAAAGAAGCCTCTTAATTCTGTGAGATATCTAGTGGTTGCGGTACCAAATAGTGAAGAAGTCTCTACAATGTATAGCCTAAGATAACTCCCTTTATGGATTTTACAGTTGTTTTTTTTTTTAATGTTTGCATTACATAATATATATATATATATAATCAATAACAGTAAATCATCGCCTATAGCATACCTCGGGAAGGCGACGAAACCAACATCCTTGTACATCTGGACCCTGGTAGCGAGCATATCCCGAGGGGAGTAGAAGCCGCCGCAGTGCATCATGTGGTACTGTTCTTCGCAATCCCAAGCCAGCTCAATCCCGTTCGGGAACATCGTCATAGCGCACACCATTTCTCTTGTGTAGTCTCCAGAAGACATCGGAAGTAGAACTATCTGTAAAGATAAGACGTATAGTTTATGTGTCGATCTTGAATAAAGAGTTGTTTTTGGCAATGGTGGGCGTGCGTAAACCCAACGTATTAACCCGCCACTGCCGAACCCCGTATGCCAGCAATGGCAGGTGGGGGGAGGGGAAGATAGTGAGGGAGGACTCCATTGACGAGTGGAACAGACGGTGGATGACGAGCCAGAAGGGCTCGACCTTGAGGAAGTTCTTACCCACCGTCCAGTCGAGATTGGCGGCGACATGGGCCCTCCCGGACTACTGGGTCTCGCAGGTCCTGACAGAACACGGCGGGTTCCGGGGAAAGCTGAGTGAGCATAGGAGAGAAATCGACCCCCGGTGCCCCGCCTGTGGGGTCTCTCAGACGGCAGAGCACGTGGTGCTCTCCTGCACTGCGATGGAAGGACACCGTGCCAGGTTGTCGAGAAAAAACAGGATCTTCGCCCTCACCGAAGAAGACTTCCCCCGTCTCATGGAGGAGCACAACTATCCCTATTTCAGGGAATTTGTGTACGGGTGGAAGGAGGTGGTCGGTCCTGCACATTTCAGCATTAGCAGGATCCGACCACCCGGCGAGCCACCAGACCAGCCACCAGGAGATGACCCGACTAGGAGGAGAGAGATGCAGAACACGGATATCGGACGGACGTAGACTGGCCAGATGCTGACCGGACGGATGCGTCGGACCAGGAGGGCTGGACGGCACCCGGACGGATCCAGATCGGCCAGGAGGCTTAAAAAGTGCTGCCCCATCAGTAAGGTGCCCATCCATGCACAGGGCAGCACCACAGATGATTTTATTCCATGATTATTTTATTCTATGATTTTTTATATTATTATTAATATAAACCCTGTATGATTAATATGACCCTGTCACTGAATGGACTTGGAAGAACAGGGGGTGCATTCTGGGGCCTCAGGTACCCAGCAACGATGACCATTTATAAAGGCGTGGTCTTGGGTATCCTGAGGTATGCATCTCCGGTGTGGAGCCGCAACCTCACGCAGCCGCAGAAGAGGAGACGCGACGATCCAGAGACTGGCTCTACTACCCCTAAGGGGTGGTTAGGGGTGGTAAGGGGTGGTTAGAAATGGTTAGAGGTGGTTACGGGTGGTTAGGTGTGGTAAGGAGTTATTATTTTTTTTATTTTAATCTTATTATAATTTTTGTTTGTTTTATTTTACGTTTTTTTATTTAATTTTTTTTTAAATATTTTAATTCTTTTTTTTTATTTTTTTTATTTAATTTAATATTTTAAATATAGTTAATTTTTTTAATTTAATTATTTTTTTAATTTATTTTTTTTTATTTTTTATTAAATTTTAATTTTTTTATTTTAATTTTAATTATTTTTTATTTTTTTTATATTCTTTATTTTAATTTAATTTGTTTTTTGTTTTTTTCAATTTATTTTGATTTAATTTTTTTTTTAAATTTTAATTGTATTTATTTAATTTTTATTTTCTTTTATTTATTTATTTTATTTATGTCAACTTTTTTTTTAATTTAATTTGTTTTTTTTATAATTTTTTTTAGTTTTTTTTATTTAGTTTTTTATTAAATTTTAATTTTTTTATTTTAATTTTATTTTTATTTTATTTTTATATTCTTTATCTTATTTTTTTTTTAATTTTTTTTTATTTAATTCTTTTAAAATCTAATTAATTTTTTTTAATTTAATTTTTATTATTTATTTTTTTAATTTAATTTAATTTGTTTTTTTAATTTTATTATTTTATTTTATTTTATTTTTTTTATCATTATTTTATTTTTATTTTTATTTTATTTTTATTTTTATTTTATTATTTTTTATTTTATTTTTTTTTAATTTTATAATTTTTTTTAATTTTTTTTTTATTTTATTATTTTTATTTCATTATTTTTTTATTTTATTTTTTTTTTATTATTTTATTTTTTTATTTTATTTATTTTTTTATTATTTTTTTAATTAATTTTTTTTAAATTAATTTAATTTTTTTTTATTATTTTTGTTTTTTATTATTTCTTTTTATTTAAATTTTTTTTAAATTTATTTTTGTTTTAAGATAAAGTGATAGTAATATAGTAATATAAAATGACTGAAGAATGTTGAAACGTATTTTTAAATAAAGAAAAAATGTTTGACTGGAAAAAGGTTTTTTTACTTACTTGAATTTTTTTTTATTTTTTTTTTATTTATTTTTTTTTATTTTATTTTTTTTAAATTTAATTATTTTTTTTAAATTTTATTTTATTTTTTTTATTATTTCCCGATTAAATTTTAGATTATCTTTTATTATTTGTAATTTTTATTTTTTTCCCTGAACTGAATGAAAGTTTAGGGATTTTGATTAATAACTCAGAGGTCACGTACCTCTTTAAGATAACGTGATAGTATTAGGGAGCAAATTTAAGCTGATTAGGTACGATAGTGAATTTTCTATAGAAATGTTTATCAATCGTCAGATTTCGTGAGTCAATCTCAAGGAAAAATGCGAAAATCGAGAAAAGTTAAATCTAAACATAATGTGATTTTGAGCGGAGAAGTCTCAAATAAAAAAATTCGAACTTTTACACCGTTACATTTAAAGTATGTCATATTTTCCTCCAAATATGCTTAATTTGGAATAAAGAAAGCTCCACACTTAAGCGTTATTTACTATGAACTATTAATAGTTATATCGCAATACTTAACATTTCAGAATAATTAAATTTAGAATAACAGAATAATATCTTTAATAAGAAATGATGAACTATATGGCTGGCAAGAAGATCTAAGAAAGATACTAGCAACCTCAAGGTACAAGGTCGCGATGGTCGGCTGTCGATCCTGACCGTGTAGAAGGCCTTTTTATGCAATTTACATGTTTATAATAACAATGAACAAAGCAAATCTTCAGAAAAGAAAAATAACGACATAGCTATTTTCAAGAGTCAATTGTGCTCCTTGAGCTACATATTTCCCGAAAGAAAAACTAGCATTTCTAGTTGAACATTTAAGAATTAAAGAGGAAGTTAAGGTCATAAACACATGGAAGAGCCAATACTCAATACCCAGCCAATGCACAAGTGTGAGACCACGAGTACTACCCAACATAATGTAATTAGTAATTTCGGAGAATTAAATAATGACACGTCCGGTGCAGCAGTTTTGAATTAAATTTCAAAAGAACTCGACACTGGACAGAGGCAGATCAGCATACTTTCGAGAGTTTCAAAACTTGAGGGTAAAACTTGTAGTCGACACTATCGATAGTGACCATCGATAGGCACGACCTAACGATATATCGATAGTAACTGGCGACTATCGCCCAATCCTACTATCAAGTAACTAGTTACATTGTATCAACATAGCCTGAATAGGTATTGTGATAGCGAATCTCGGTAAGTGACAATTAGTTCCTGTTCCAGATATTTTTTGGAACATGTATTAACTGTGATTTAGTCAAGTATTTACTACGCTGAACATGAAGTCTGTCGTGATTCGAAATTCATTTTAATTTTGATAAGTGAGCAAAATATTTAATTAGTGCATGTAAGTCTAATATAACGTTAGATAAATTGGTTCAAACAATAGTTGTAGCTAAAAACATGTAACGGTTACGCTTACATAGTTCGCCACAGATTTATTATAATGAAAAATACATACAAAAATCATCATGAAGGTCATGAGAACCGTTCGGTTCAGCCTGTGATCCGTTATCATCATCAATAATACCCGTAACAGTAAAAGTTTTTATTTATAACTCTTTTTCTATCACATGCAAATCGATAATTAAAATGTTTAGCACGAAAGTACATAACTCGGTACCCTGTTGTATATGTATTTTTTATATCTCATATGTATTTTTTATTTTCTTGAATTACATCTGTAGAAAATTGTAATTCGCATAAATTCCCCATTTATAATGAGAAGACTTAGTAAGGATTCGTGCATATTTGTAAATGTAAATAGAATGTTTATGAGGTCCACTTCTGACCCAATATACTCCACAACAAAAAAAACCTTAATCAGTACGTGTTTGTAGATGCTGTTAAGAGACATTTCAATGCGTTGCTAGGATACGGCACCCACAAAGTTATATATTATTTAAAATAATGCTAAATTACTCAAATTATTATCCTTCTTGATAAGAATGCACTGTGATAAAATAGTTGATTTTTAAAAAACTAAGAATTCACTTTCAGGGACTAAGCAGTTTTTTTTTTTGGAGTGTGATTTATTAAGAAAATAATTACATCATTAATATAAATGTGAACATCAGTTCTTTTTTTTTATATTTAGGAAACTTCTTATTTCATATCCTACATTTCTGAGTCATAGACCTCATTTTCATGGATCATATCTAAATTTTAAAAATAATTACAAATATGTTTTTTAATTTATTTATTGAAATTTACAACTGCATAATAGAATACTTCAAACTGCTGGATGTACAAAACTGAAGGCGGATAGCACAAGATCGCGGAGATTGGTCGGCTGTGGTGGTGGAGGCCCAGGTTCTTACAGTACCGTAGTGCCAAAATAAAAATAATAATAATAGAATACATCAAGTACATATAATGAAAGATAAATAATGGCAAGAGATACCCAAAGGTAGTACCCCCAATTATAATTATAAAATCAAAAATACTGCTCTGATTTATCCCAATCATCAGCACCTATGTAGCACATTGAGTTGATGATCAAAGTATTTTTACGCCGTTGAACCAGAATAGACAAACAAACATATAATCCATAGTATAATAATATTGTCAATCAATCACCTTGGTGTCTGAAATCATCTGTGATACTGATAAAGTGCTGATTCGATATTAATGTTTATAAGGTCTTTATGATTGTTACTAGCTATTTTATTTTTTGTGATTTGCTGAGATTTTTTGATTACTAAATCAAGCTTAGGAATCGGCTCTTAACTATGAAAAGGCCTGGATGAGCTGAAATCAGCCATATTGATATCACAGGCTTATGTGTGTCATTTGGAGAAAGTGTTGATGAATTCTCGAGTATTTATTTGTCATTCTTTCACGATTAAACCACAAACTCAGCCAATGTATTTATTTATTCAAATTAATTTTTAAAACAACAATTACAAAAAATGGAGTTTCAAGGATTTATAATCAGGGTTACGAAATGTTCTAGTGTCCATATTTACTGGGTAAAAAGCATATAAAAATCTCAATTTTCTGGGATTGATTTCAAACATGAATATTTGAAAAATTTATTTTAATTTTTTTTCTAAATTTAATATTTCTTAATACATTTTATATCATTAATAAAATTAATAGATTTTATGTCATTAGTAAAATTACAACCTGCAAAGCTATTAGTATGCTTAACTCGGTCGTTTGGAGCGACAATATGACGAAAGATACCAAGAAGCTCATATACAAGTCCGTAGTTGAAAGCGTATTGCCTATATAAATGTTTAACAATCGTCACATTTCGTGAGTTAATCTCGAGGAAAAATGTGAAAATCGGGAAAAGTTAAATCTAAACATATTGTGATTTTGAGTGGAGAAGTCTCAAATAAAAAAATTCGAACTTTTACACCGTTACATTTAAAGTATGTCATATTTTCTTCCGAATATGCTTAATTCGAAATAAAGAAAGCTCCACGCTTAATATTTATATCACAATACTTAACATTTCAGAATAACTAATTTTAGAATAACAGAATAATATCTTTAGCTCTATAAGAACTACATGTATGAATTATATAAGGAGATCTAAGAGAAATACTAGCAGCCTTCCGATAACCAAAGAACAAGCCATCTGTCAAGTAGGGTTGGGCGGATTTTTATAGCGTCCATAGAGCAGAAACATAGACGATAAGCGCTGCTCTAGGAAAAAAAGCTACTTGCTACTGAGATGGACTATAGGACTCCTACTATAGGAGCTCTCCAGCTGCCAGGGTATCCAGGCTAGAAAGAAGGACTAATGCCGAAATTATTAATGCGCAAATTCAACAAAACGTCCTCCAAAATACAGAGAAAAAATATTACAATGGTAGGGTCATCTCAGAAGAATGAAGGATGAAAACCTTTTCCAACCTCCCCAATTTAATTTTCTATTAGAGTACCGAAGGGAGGAAACGGCGAGGAAGACCACGAAAAATATTGTTAGAAGGCATTGAGGAAAATATGCAAGGCCATGGTCTGAAGCAGGAAGATATACAAGACATAAAAAAGTCCTTTAATTCAAGGAAACATGAATTAAAGGAAATTTTTAGTACGACTGTAGTATTATAAAAAGTTATCTTAATACTGAAAATTATTTTATCTGGCGAGTATTGTACAATAAAATCCCATGAAAAAAAGAATTTATTTGAAGATAAAATTCATACTTATAATGCAGCAAAATTAGCTTGGCAACATTGAATAAGTTCAGAAACAAGATTATTATTTATCTGCTTATTTTAATGCTACTTCTTTAAGTTTGTACTAACTTTAAAATAATTAAGAAACATTCCTAACTGAAATAAACTTTAAATGTTCAATATACAACATATTTCCAGCCCTAAAAGTTTCTTGAAACCACTAAAATCTAAACGGAAATTCTTACGTGTTCAATCTTTGGAAGTTGTTTGAAGTTTACATTACAAAGTTATTATTTAATTTTTTTAATTTGTTCTTTAATTATCTACACGAGATTATAATTATAAATGATAATATGACATCGGTTAATGAACCGTAACGAATGTATGTAATTCATTATATGAAATTTTGTGTGCGTTAATCATTGAATATATTTAAAAAGATCGATAATTGTTTTTAAAATAATTATTTTATTGAAATCCGAGGTCGATTCCTTAACGAGCCGAGGATAGGGTAACAAAACTAACCTTGGCCTCAAGACAAACGCTGACAAAGCACCACAAACCACTCTTTATAAACCTAACCGCATTATTTTACCAACTCGCAGTTGTACCTGGCTAGCGTCTGGCTGACCAACTAAGGTGGGTAGTATCAAGTCAGTTTCTTTAATTTATTTCGTAAAAATAACTAACTATAGTGATCAGAAACCATCCAGTTACAATAATAAAAATACATCGGGAAGTTCATATTTAGAATTATAATTCAACCAACCTTTGATATTACAATCTGTATAAGAAAATCGATTATCAACTCCTGATGACTAATTCGACTATTAAATTTGGAATTTGTGATTCAAATCGTATCTTTGAAAAGCTATAAGTCGATTTAATAACGGTTGTTACTATGGAATATATTCCTCCTTGATAAAAAAAAGTCAATCACTGTGTATTTTATTCTGTAATAAAAGCATGTGCTTACTTCTTTTAAAAGATAAATAAATATTACTTTTAATAAATACTCGTATGTTTCAAATATTTAAAATACAAATATTAGAAAATGAAAAAAAAAAAATGTTAGAGAAGAATTGGTTGACTGTAACTTCTAATATAAGGAAGAAATAGTTGGGGGTGCAGTCAATAAAAACACCTTAATAAGTGTAACTTATTTATTGTGTGCCGACGTTTAGGCCTACAATGTAGGCCATCTTCAGGGCGAATAAACCACGCGGCGGCTAGGCGATCAGCGGCCCAAGTATATAAAAAAAAAAATGTTCAATTAACCTCAGAAAATATTTGTTAAATAGCTTATAAATTATTTAGTTTGATCACAATTCCAGTTCGTATTTACAAAATTAGTATTTGATATAAACCTGTACCTGTACCACTACAACCCGTGAACGGTTCTGGAGTTTAGTACATGGTAGAGACTGTACTGTTTCAAGGACAAAGGTTCTGCAAGTAGGTGACTTGTCCTAGGTCACGCTCAACCGCCTCATTTTTCCCCCTTATATTGGGTACCCTATTTTTATAATATTTTATAGAGGCTGGGTGAGCCCCAGGAAAGAAAGATATACACACGAAAGTAATCTAGATTGGATCGGGATTCGCAAAAATAACGCATATTGCACTTTTTACCATTTGTTTATTTTAAAAGTATTCGGTGTATGTTACTATAGAATTTTTTTTGTGGCAGACACTCCGAATTAATCTTAACCTTCTTCCTTTTGGTATAAAGTTTGACAACCTGTAGGAATAGCCCATTTTATTTGCCTTAACAAAACTTGATAGGACAAACCTCCACCCCCCCCCCCAAAAAAAAATATAGTATGAAAAACAGCATGCAGAACTTTCAAGATTCAACTATTTCTTGGATCTAATTCTTTATTATACTTTTTTGAGTCAGGATGCATCAATGGACACTGGTGGCTCACTGCTTGGTGGCAGTGACCTGTGTCTGCGCACTTAGGGAGAATGATCTTCAACCTGTTAACTGGGTCGGAGGAGTAACAGTAATGCATCCTGGAAAAAAAATCAGTAACGGCCTCGCAACAAGAGCTCAAATCTTCAAGGACAATGTTTTTATATGCGTTCCAAGGTATAAATATATAATATATATAAATAGGTATATAAAGGTTTATTGTTTTAAGTTATGTGTAAAGTGTTATAAAGTAATAAAATAAAGTGTGTATTTAAGAATTTAGAATAGCCATTTAAAACTTAATACTTTTTCTTTCAGATATAAACCAGGTATCGAGGCTACACTTCTTAAAACATGCATGAAATCAAAGGATCATGATGGAAATGTATGCCTAGAACCATTCCCTAATTGGAAAGAACAAACTGAAGGAGACTGTAGCTGCCTGCAGTCAGCAATAGACTTGTTCTTAGATCCTGCTGGCTTATTATGGGTCCTTGATGCTGGTTCTGCCCAAACAAATGAACCACAGGCAGTACAAAAATGTCCTCCTAAAATTGTGGCCTATGATGTTAGAACTGGAAAGGTAAGTTCATATTATTTTATTTTTTATTTTTTTTATTTCAACAAAGAGTAAAATTGTTTAAGTTTGACAAAGTAAGATAATTTTATTTTTTGTTATAGATAATAAAAGAAATAATTTTATCAGCATTCATTAACCCAGAATCGAGACTTCAGTTTATTGTGGCAGATTATTCAGCCGAAGGTAATTGTTTTGTCTATGTGAGTGATGCTGGAACAAAAACCATTATTGTTTACAACGTAAATGAAGATAAAGGTCACCGTGTAGTTTTGCCACCAGAAGTCATTTCAGTTTCAGCTCCGAAAGATGTTTTATACATGCTATTGATAAGGAAAGTCACAGGTGAAAACTTTGTATATTTCACATATAGATCTGGAGAAGATGTGTTCGCCGTTAGTTCAAGAAGCCTTCAGTTTGAGAATACTCCAATAAAATCTTTTAATGTCGGTAAAAAATCAAAGAAGCTCATTTTCTTAGGAACAGATGACTGGGATTGCATTTATTTCCGATATGAAAATAAAACAGAAGTTTATAAATGGAACACATCTAAACCTTTCTCAGATGTTAATTTCCAGCTGGTAGACAATGTGAAAAGTGACCTTATCCCAACCCACGCTATGACTGACTACAGCAGAGGAGTAATGAGGCTAATAAAATCTAATCTTCCACATTACATTAGCAGTGGAACAAATCATGAAGAGCCAATTAACAGCTTAGTAGTTATGCAGATCAACTAATACAGTAAAGAATTATAATAATTTATTCCTTAATTTATAAAGCATATATAATTTATTTAATGTATATAAGATGATAATTTTGTAAATAAAGTATTTATTGTTTTCCTTCTCAATGTTTAATTTATTTATAAATATTTTATTTGAAAAGAAAAGACATGACAATCACATGACCTCATGATGAAAAGACATGACCTCAGCCATCCTGGTTCGCTTCTCGGTCAGGCATATCCCTTCTTTTCTTCTAATTTATTTAAGTAGATATGATCTCACAGAACCATATCTTATATGAAAGTTATAGTCAAAAGAATGAGTATTAGAGAAAGCAATAGCTTTTAAACATTAAATTCAGCAAGCAATTTAATCTAATAAATGGCTATAATGAAATCATAAATATATTAGGGAGCTATGCTGCAATACTTGAGCTAATCAACCAATCAATAGATTGATAAGATAAAAGATTAAACTTAGTTGAAATACTATATTGTTTCATCATTTAAGCTCTAAACACTGAGTGATAATAAAAGTATATACAAAAAAAAAACTACAGCCTAAATTTTCTTTAAAATGATAATTTGTTTTTCTTGTTTAAATATTAGTTATTTCTTAGTTTCCTACATAAACTAACTGGTTAGTTTATTAAAAGATTCTGCATATTGAGGGATGGAGGCATAAACTAAAATAAAACATTTTATCACCTAACTATTCATGTAATAACAGTTTTTTCTTTGTTTCAAAATTTATATTTTTGGTTATTCTTGGTGCAATGTACATCACTTTTTAAATTTTCAAACAATCTTTGTGATAATTCTGAATTTTTCTGAAACTAAAATGTTAAAATATATTCTGAAAAAAAAAATATTTATTGAAATTCACAACTCACCTGGTTTATATATTTATACAACTGTATTGTAACAATACAACAAATAAATAAAATGAAAGATACTTAATGGAATGGATAAAGGCAAGTAGAGAAACTACCCAATGGTAGTACTTAAATAACAAATTCAACTTAAAATGTCACAGGGTCTTCTTCTCTTCAGACACCTCAGAGGATTATCAGGATTTGAAGAGGTTGCTAGGTTTGAAATTAGTGGTTTTAAGTGGGAATAAACTTTGTCATGAAAGGACTGATATCGGGTTTAGGCCAATCAACAAAAAATGGAACTTTGAGGTTATTATGGATGACTTTATTCATAACAAAGAAAGGAGCATTAAGGATTTAGGATTACAAGGATTGGATTATGTAGTAAGTGTTCAAGTAGCCTGAAACAGCAAGCAGTTTTTTCAGTCTAGTATGAAGATTCCAAGTTAAATGTTTATCAAGATGTAGTCCTAAATATTGGATGTGCTTTACAGATTATAATAATATATGTTATAATATATAATACAAATGTATCATTAGCATAAATGGTAAGGATAGTATTAGGATGGGTTGGGATGTCAGCTGTATAAACTGTGTAGAGGATTGGACCGAGGATACTGCCTGGAGAAACACCAGCAGATTGAGAAAAGGTGGATAAATAGACATTTTGAATCACCTGTTAGTGAGATAGGATTGAATAATGAGAAAGAATGTAGGGGGTAGGAATTTACAGAGTTTTTATAGAAGTCCCGATTCTGAGTGGTTAAAGTAATTTAAATATTTTGAACTCAATGATTGGGTAAAAAATGAAAATTCCTCTATTAAAAATTACTTCCTAATAGTTCACTTCATTATTAAGAAATAAAAATTGGAATTAGTTAGGAGACCTTTAGTTAGGTAAGGATAATCCCTCGATTAACATGACTTCAATATACACAGCCCATTTGAAAGACTTATCATGCAAATCGAGGGATGTTTGTATACTATAAAAGATGATTGAGTATACAATAAAATAACAATTCGTTAATTTTTTTGGTTTTCTTTAATAATCACGCCGAGAAATTCAATAATACAAATGATATAAGAAATTTCTTATTACTAAGACAGCACTTACAGCTATTAAAAATAATGCAAAGTTCTCATAAGGAGACGTTCTGAGTTTTGTAGTTGGCAATTAAATTAGATTTCTGTGCAGCAGACTTGTATTTAACATGATACATTAAAGGGACAGTTGGAACAATATATGCAATCTATCTTTTGACATCAGAGTTGATTTAAAAAAAAGAAAGAAGGTAAACAATTTGGAGCAATATTTTTTTCTATAAACTGCAATAAACTTTACAAGCCATACTCACAAAAATCTTTTCAGTATTATATGTGTAAATTTTCTTATCTTAGTTTAGACAAAATCAACTTTTTAGAAGTTATTAAAGAGAAAAATTAAATGTTATTCATTCATCAATCTAAAATAACATCATACTGAAGTCTAATAAAAAAATATTTCAATAAAGATGCCCTATTAATTGATCAAACATGTTTTGATTTTGAATGATTTCATATTGAGCAAATAGATACAAATATAAAAACTTTATATACATAAACATAAAATATTATTTACAATAAAAAGTCTTCGGAGTGATAAATAGTCCAGAACTAATTGCAAAGACTATACTAATCATTTATCTTTTATTTAACATTATGTATGGATCAGACATAATTAATTTTAGTATGTATTTAATGTTTAAATCAATTTAAAAAACACAACCTCAATAGTATTTTATTAAAATTCTAGCACAATACTATATAATAGTATTTATTTTATCATTAACTACATAAATACAAAATTGATATAATTTGTTTAAAGTGCTATTTACATTTTATAACGGTTGTCATGAAACTCACGCAGATGAGTTACTATTTCAATAGAGCACATTCCACTTTTCATTCCTTCCTTAATTCCAAGATATTAGATAAAAACAAAAAATTAATGAAGATATGTTCAGAGGAATGTCAAGCATAATTGGTGAGATCGATTGAAACTGAACTAAAATAGAAATAGATCATGGTGAAATTATTTCTGGACCTAGCATCCAACATTAATAAGGAATGAGGATTAATAATACAGAAAAGAAAAGTTAATTTTGTCTAAAGTTCTCTTAATAAGTATTATTTTTTTATTTTATTATACAAATACCTAAAATAATGCACAACCAATTTTGTCAGAAACAAAGTCAGTCAATAAATCCAATAGTTCCATATACAGAATGAGCAATAAACACATCCATACCAAATTTTAAATAAGTTTACAATATATCTACACAAAGTACAACAGTAAGGATAAACTTTACATGGTAAAAATGAGAAATATCTCAGATGTTTAATGTAAAATTTAAGATAGTTATTTTTTCTTCTTACAACTTTCTTATCCACAGTTCATAAATACAATCAATGCTTCTTTTTTATTTCTTACGCATTTTGATAGAATTTAGTAGTTACAAGGAAAACCAAACTTCACATAATTTCAGTTGATTACTGTCATTGTAGAAAACTAAATGTAATCAGTTATCCAAGAAAAAATTAATAAAATAAACGACATTTAAAAATAAAATTCAATGTTGTTTTAACATAAATTTGAACTTGAACACTGACTCATAATATTTATTTATCTTTTTTAAATAATTATCAATAATTGCTATATTAAAATTGATTTATACAAAAGTTTAATTGATTTAAATTATCTTACATTGTCTTAAATATATAATGCTATAAACAGAGTTTGTACTTAGTACAAAAACAGAAAAAAAAATATGTAAAAGTAATAATAGATAAGATGACTGGTAAAACTGGACAATTGACATTATCTTTCTTATTATCTCATCGGTAACAATTAATCCAATACGACATTACCATCATGTTCAATAAAACAAAAATAACATTTTAATTTATTCTTTTCAATTTTATCACATTTTAATTTCTTACTCATCCAGTGAGCCATATGTAGTGAATCGTAGTGATACAGATTACGAAAAGATATAAAATTCATATAAAAGATGAAACTTTCGCTTAATTAACTTCAAAAGCACCATGACAACATACGCACTTTTCTCTTTACATGTCAAATATGAAAAACCTATAACTAGCTATGTAACAACACTATGTTATCTTTGGCTTATAACATCTGCCGATTTCACTTTTTTATTCATATTTATTTATACATAAATAATTCTATACATATTTTAACTAACTGTTCCCTAGATGAATATCATAAAATATTCAGCATAAAAAAGTTTCTTGAGAAAAAAAATCCAAAAAATAAAAATTGGTCTCTTAAAATTTTTCGAAACCAAACTATAGAGTAGTTTAAGAAAATGAGAGAAAAAAAAAGTTATTTTGGCATCTTAAAATCACTTAATGTGATAATTACTTTAATTGTTGGTATTAGGGAAGTGTCATTTATCTTCCACTGTTATTCAAAAGCATCATGAAAGTATCAAAATAGAGATTAATTACATTAATTTTTAAGTTTAATTGTTAGAACAATTTCTAAACATGTTCATTTTTATTAAAATTACAAAAAAAACTCTCTTGAATTCTATATGATTCAATTACACACACATGCCTGTTTATATATATATATATATATATATATATATATATATATATATATATATATATATATATATATATATATATATATGATTTCTCAAACTTTAATTAATTCTTCCATTTACAAATATTTTTACAAAAATTCAATGACCTCACAATTCCAAAATAAATTCACGCAGTGCAACAGGATAGATAAAAATTATTAAATAATTGTTTTTTTTAAATAAAATCATATCGCTGCCTGAATACCCATTTTATCACACAATATATCAGCACATTCAAAAGTATAATTTGAGCTTGGTAATAAAAACTTCTCCAAAAGCTCTTAAAAAGAATTTTTTTTTTAAATATTAGAATAAATATGTGATGGATATAAAAATCTGTTGACAGCTCAGAAAAAGAAATTTACAAGACTTTAAACAATTATGCAATTAAAAATGGAAAATAAGACATATTCTAAAAAGCGAAAAGATAATCAATACAATTTACAGAGGCAAAAGTTTAATTTTGGTGCCCATAATTATAAGTTTTGTACAAGTTAAGAAAATACATAACAAGAAAAGTATAAATTGAAGTAGAGAAGATTAAATATTTACAAAATAAAATAAAAAATAGATAATAGTGCCTAAAGATCGGTAACGGATAAGCTTCCTGCAATGAAATGGGGAAAAAGGGTCCCAATAAAAGTAGGCCATAAAATAAGACTATAAAATATTTATAAACATATATGATACAATGATTATTGTTTTTATTAAATTCCATTACCTACATAAATAATATTTATAAATGCATCTTTTAACTTCAATATGTACTTAAATAGGTATGAGATGGACAAATAAACCAGGGAATGTGTGAAACAGTTAATAATTAATTCATGAAAATATAAAAGCAATCAATACTTTTATATCAACTCACCCATAGCATATTTAATAATAAAACCTAGTCCAAATTTCATATTAGAAAAATCTACATTAGAAACAAAATTTAAAACTTATTTAAACTGATTAAATTATTGTTTATACTGTGATACAATCTCTCTTCTAAGTTTGGTATAATCATTTATTAAATATATAAAAAAAAATGAATGTGAAAATTTGCAATAATGTTAAAGGTATTTTTCAAAAACTTCCAATGTGGCAGTGGTAGTTTCTCACTCATTTTTAATAAATACCTTGTTATCCACTGTGAAATATGACTTGTCTAAATTAAATTATTCTATCTCTATGATTTAAGGTGGATCATAATTTGTGAATGAACTGTAAAGACTCACACAGCACTGGAAATCGTACAATCCCTGATAGTGATCAACCTAACATGATTAAAAGAACAATGAGCGATGAGTGAAAAGTGATAATGAAATTAGTTTTAATTATAAAATATAGTTTAAACCATTTATTACAATATATATTTATGCCAAGCCTTTCATTTGTAACAATTGAGAGTGTAACAAATTATGAATGTTTAAAACACAATTTGAATAGCCATTAACAAAACTATAATGATCAAGAAATATTTTCTTCCCTCTGGATGTTTGCTTTTTTTTAAGATGAAAACACTGGCATAGCTGATCACACTATTAAACTAGTGTGATTGCAGTAAATTAAATATTTACAATTAATAAACATACACTAAAACTAGATAAAAGCTTCATTAAATATATCTTAAATGAGCTTCTCGATATAGATGAGTAAATAATAAAGGGAATGAATGAGTTTTATCAGGGTAGGTGCCGGGTGTCTTACAGCTCTGTGATAGCATAGCCACCCGGCACCTCTCAGTAGAAGTCCGATGACTCGAGGGTCTTGCATTTCTTGCTAAGAGTGTTGTACTGCCCGGGACCGTCCATCCTACTTGACTTACGTGACCCTAGAGTATATGAATTTCCTGGTTCGTTTCGTCTACCTCCCATACCTAAAATCAATTTTTCACTTTTATACTCATTTCAAGTCAATAATTATAAGTTCTACATTACTTTATTATTTATTTCAACTTCATATGTTTTAAATATATTTTATGAAAAGTGGATATGATATAATTTAAAATTTCAATTCTTTATTTTATTTACACTTACCTATGTATGAAATTTATGGTAAATCGATAAAAATTTTGAATTTTTTTTTTTAATGGAAATAAAAGTTTTAAGATCCATTGAGTCCAAATAACTTGCGTCGTCTGTGGTAAGTCTAGTTCCTAAAATGAAAAGATGTATGAAACTGAAATCATGAATACAGGCAGGCACATACCTAGAATGCTCCAGCAACTTTTTCATCAAAATCAACTTACCAGAACTATCACTTTATATCACTGATTTTACACATTTTTTTTACTTTTCCTCAAAAATGGCTCTAACAATCTAAAATATAGCTAACAATTTCAGACAAACAATATATAGCTCAAAAAGTCATCGGAGGTAACATAGAGTGACATTTAAGAGATTTTGAAGTTAATTTTAATTGCTAGATTATTCATTGAAAAATAAGGTTCTGCAAGGAAAGTAAATGGATCGTCCATTAAAAATAAATAGAAACTCTTTTGTCCATTTCACAATGGCATAAGTGTAAATATATATTTTTTAACTAAATTAAACTACATATTTACCTGTAAAGAGGCATTTTAAAAATTCTGCAGGCAAGCAAAAATATATTTCAGATAGAACTTTTTTTGTAGCTGACGATAGTAGTTAGCATTTATATTTAAAGTATTACATATCGTCGCAGTCAAAACAATATCGCCTATCTACAACTTTTGGTGAAAATGAGTTAGTAACAGTAACGCATTCTACAGGTTGAATTATACACTATTAAAAAAAGTTTTCAAGGTTGAACGCAAGGAAGTGATGTAATTAGCAATTGAAAGATAACCAATATACATAAGATAATATAACATAAAGCTCAGCTTTTTTTCTATCCTGTAAAATCGCCCAAAGTGTAGATAGGCGATATTGTTTTGACAGCGACTATATAATAGGATGTATACAAAAAAAAAAATTACCATTTTATCAAATTCCAGAGTTCAAAAGTCTGTAAACATTTTACTGTTATTTATTATTTACCAATACTTAATAATCTCTAAGCTTGTTTACTAACATTAGGCTTCTTCAAAAAAAGCCTCAGTTAGTTATTTATTTCAAAGAAGAAACATGACAGTGTCCTACGAAATTCTCATAATTTTAAGACATTACTAGAAAAAAAATTTCACAGCCACTGAAGCAACTCGTGAAATTATTAAATATGAAGGAGAAGGTGTCCTTGACCAGCGCACTGCAAGGCATTGGTTTGAAAAATTTAGAAGTGGATATACGACGTTGGAAAGGAAGAAGGGCTCCTGGCGACCATTAATGGATATTGATGAGGTTATGAATGAAACTGTTGAGTCAAATCCGTCCACAAGTACTCGCGAACTGGCCAGGGAGTGTGATGTGTTGAAAGATACTGTTAGTTGCCATCTTCTCTCAATGGGGAAGGTAAAAAAGACCATTAGACTGGTCCCTCACGAACTTACTCAGTCATTTTTTTTATACACCCCATTATTATAACTAAATCTTGCATATTTATTAATTTCTTTACAATACTATAGAAAATTTGTATTACTATAGAAAATGCAAATACGATACTAACATCAAAACCAGTAAAATTGGACTTCGTATAGATTTTAAATAAACACAATTAATGCTAATGTAAGGAAGAAATAGCTGGGGGTGCAGTCAATGAAAACACCATAATAAGTGAACTTATTTATTGTGTGCCGACGTTTCGACCCACAATGTAGGCCATCTTCAGGGCTATGAGAGAGAAACAAACAGAACAAAAATATAAAAAACGTTGCAGTAACAAGAACATTGTGACATGTAATGTAGAAAATTAAAATAGTGACTAGATATGATAAAATAGTGAATAGATATGATAATTAAAGATAACAAATATTAAAATAGTTACAGAATATAATAAAATTAAAGTAGTGACAGATATAATAAAATTACAGATGATGAACAGAAATTAAAATAGTGACAGATATAATAATTAAAGAAAACGAATATAAAATACAGAAAATAAATGTACAGAAAGGATAAAATGTAAACATAATCTAAAGGGAAAGAAAAATGAGGAGGTAAACAGAAAGATACCAAATGAGAAGAATAAAATATAAAAAAAGGGGTGGGAATATGAAGGATTTAGAAAAAAGTAGTTTAATTATAATTATATAATTATTAAACTAGTTTTTTCTAAATCCTTCATATTCCACACCTTTTTTTATATTTTAATCTTCTCATTTTGTATCTTTCTGTTTACATCCCCATTTTTCTTTCCCTTTAGATTATGTTTACATTTTATCCTTTCTGTACATTTATTTTCTGTATTTTATATTCGTTTTCTTTAATTATTATATCTGTCACTATTTTACTTTCTGTTCATCATCTCTAATTTTATTATATCTGTCACTACTTTAATTTTATTATATTCTGTAACTATTTTAATATTTGTTATCTTTAATTATCATATCTATTCACTATTTTAATTTTCTACATTACATGTCACTACATTCTTGTTACTGCAACGTTTTTTATATTTTTGTACTGTTTGTTTCTCCTTATAGCCCTGAAGATGGCCTACATTGTAGGTTGAAACGTCGGCACACAATAAATAAGTACACTTATTATGGTGTTTTCATTGACTGCACCCCCAACTATTTCTTCCTTATATTAGAAGTTCCAGTCAACTATACCTTCTCTAACAATTAATGCTATTTTAGAGAAAGCTATTTTTAAAATCAGTATTTAAAGGCTGTCAGACTATTTTACTGAGGATAAGAAGTACCTAATGCTGAAGATCATTTAACTAAACAATAATATACTTAAAATAATTAATTATGAAATAAATAATAATATATAGTTTAGTTGCAATAAGCCATAATTGAGAAAAAGGCAAAACTAAATATAAAACTTCCACTGAGTTGGTATTATTAAAAAAGTTTCTGTAACATTCCAGGCAAATATCTGCTATTAATATTTATTTTTTTCAGTTACATACAATGTTGTTTTTGAGCTAGACTTACCGCACATTTCTACGCATGGTCATACAAACACACACACCATTTTGCAAGACATGGTTATTAGGATTCACAAAACCTTAAAAAAACAAGCACAAATATATATAAATGCATAATGAGTCATGTCATTGGTAGATATTTATTTATCTACCAATTACATGGTCTAATGAAGACTAAAGGGGGAAAACTTGGTAACTTGATTTTTCTAAAAATTTGGTAACAGCAGAAAAACTTGGGTCATATGAAAGGTGCTCGGAGTAGAGCGAGGAAAGGTGGCTTCTCCGTATTGGGCTTGGAGCCCCACAAGCATCTTCTTCATTGTCAGATTGAAAGGACCAATAATCCGCATGGACTTTAATGACAATAATGATACTGATTCAGAGGTAAATTTACTTTCCTGAACAATTAGGAAAAAGTGAGTTATCTCGTTTTTCCCCTCTAGTCTTCAAATATTTTTAAAGAGACTACTGGTTATTATAACATATCTGGGCCTTAGAGGGGGGATGTTACTTTAATAAAATTGTGCAGAGGAAGAGAAAATGTTGTTTCCGCTGAAAGTGGATCATAATTTACCCATAAATTTGTTTATGAGTGGGAGATATGAAATGGAAATAATTTTAATAAAATCAAAAATAATAGAGTTGTTAATTGACTTCTTATTTTTTTACAACTAATCCAGATGCCTAAAAACTATTAAATGTAAGGTTTTAATAGACTTTCAACCAGCTTCAGCTCAACTAAATGTCAGGCCTCTTGAGCTTGCTATATATTTTGCATGCAATTGTAATTCGATATGATGAAAAAAGGAAAGAAAAAGTAAGATAAAAATATAAACTAAACTTGTAAACATTTAAAAGGGAAAAGTTAGGGATTGAAGAGATTGGGATGCAACAAATGGGTACTTATTTACTGAGGACAGTGCTTGGATGGGTTGGAATGTCAGCTGTATATATGGGGTATAGGATGGGATCCAGGACACTACCTTGAGGAACACTGGCAGACTGTTTAAAGAGAGAAAAGTAGGAAAAATTATGGTTTACTTTAAAGGTTCTATAACTGAGGTAGGAACTGATAATAAGGAAGTAAGTAGAAGGTAAGAATTTACGGAGTTTGTACAGCAGACCCAGATGCCAGACACGATCAAAAGCCTGCTCTACATCGAGAAAAGGTCCCGTGCAGTACATTCTGCACTCTAATGCAGATGAGGCAATGTCCACCTCACAATGGCATTGCTGGATAGTGAAGTGTGATGTTCGGAAACCAAATTGGTGATCTGGGATTATTTGGTTGGATTCTATGATAGGATGAAGACGTTACAGAATGAGTTTTTCAATTATTTTGCCCATTATCGTTAGGAGAGATATAGGAAGATAAGAATATGGGAGTTCTGGTGGTTTTTTAGGTTTTTTTACCTATGGATAATTTCCAGGAATCAGGAAAGTATATGGTTCGGAGTATGGCATTGTAACATTTAATTTAAATTTAGTAGTTAGTTGTAAATTTTTAGTTACTCGGTTCAGTTTAGATTTCAACAAAATATAACATCCTATTCATTATTTTAATAGATATATATTCAGCATATTTTGTTTTGGTAAGGTGGACCGTAAAATATAATTTATATAATAATTTGGTCCAGTATCTAATCTAATAAGGTTCTTTTTAGATATGCTTAAAGATAGATGCAGAACTTAAAAGTTATATGTAAAGTATTTTTCCATGCATCTTCTATTATGACAAAAAAAAAAAAAAAAGAAAGAAATACAAGCCTCTTCAGGTTCATTATAAATTATATCCACAATATGGATTTATTTTGAAATTAAAATGTTGCACAACTTACCATTCATTTATAACTGGAAATTATATGATATATAAAATTGAAACCATTGTTCTGCCTCTTCAATGAACATTTAAAAGTATTTTTAATATCAGAAAGCAGACTGAGCACTTTTTAGGGCATTGTTATACTCTCGGCCCCTTCAGTTAATGGCTAAGATATTGAAAATTCTCATTTTAATACATATGGAATTACCCTGCTGCCTGATATAGCATATTTTATTCAATATTAAGGCCTAGTTCCACTTAAACAAAATGAACAAGTAATAGCAGTGACTACTTATCTCTAAAAATAATATGATGAAACATCCAAAAACTACAGTGACGGAATGATTTTAATGGAACTGCACCCATCAACACTGCAATTTATATGTGGGTAACCATATTTTGAATTTTTTCCACTCGTCATTTGGAGAAATATGCTGAATTAGACTTGAAGCTTTATATACTAATGGAAAGAACTTGCACAATTTTATAAAGATAAGTACAAATATCTTTTAACTTCTAGGGGACATATATATTTTTATAAATAAAAAAAATGTAACATGATTACAAACCATAGTTAGTTACTTCAGCTCTTCTGGATGCTGAAGGATGATCTAGTGTTCTGAACTTCCTGTTCAAAGTCGCGTACTGGCTAGCTCCGCCCCGATCACTGATACTCCCACCTCCGAGACCACCCCTGCACAGCCAGGCGTCAAGTTACACGGCCTCCCTCATACATTCCATCAGCACAAATAATTTCTATTTAACTAAAAGCCATGTCTTATTCTGAAAGCTAATAATTTGTCTATATTTTATAAGTCTGATATATAATTATGATATATGATAAGGGAACACATTTCCAAGTGAGACACGTTACTGCTTTACAGGTAAATATAATGATTACCTGAATTCAAATTCAAATACTCAATATTTTATGTTTATTGTTATTTAAAAAAGAAAAATCAAACTAAATAATAATCATAATTCAATTTAGTATGATGCAGTATAACTTTAATTTAAATGCAACATTTTTTTACTGTTGTGGCTTGCCAGTCAAATATTTACTTTATATATATTTTTTTTAACTATTGGTCAAATGAGCAAATAAGTTAATCAGATAGATAAGCTTAAAATAGCTCTTTAATTATTTTATTTTTTAATTTGAAACATTCTTGAAGCTGTTTGGTTCAAATATTGTAAGTTTGGTTTGCTTCCGCTCTTTAATATTATGAATTATATTACATGTGAATATTATCTTAAATTGGTAACAAAATAGAAAATGGAAACAACAAGGAAGATTTCTCTAGTCGTGAAGAGTAACTAATATTTACATATAAGATGTAAATTAATGTCATGAAAGGGCAATGAGATTGGCCTGTAAAAAGAGGTAAAACTAGAAAAACATCCAAGAATTTTCTATTAATATTTTTCATAATTTTTAAAAAAATAAATAAATTTACAAAATAAGGTAAAAAAAAACCTTTCATAGGCCAAACACTTTAAAAATACTTGTAATGCTTGAAGTCTGATGGGAACAGATAGATGGATTAAAAGGAGGAGTATCAAAATATTAATTGGAAACAAAATATAAATGTCCACTAACCTATAGATTAAAGCATTCTTGGGGGCGACCTACTACCTATAGTTAGCATAACAAACTACTAAGCCCAAGATCTCGGGTTCGGAGCCTGGCAGGTGGCCCTAGGATTTTTAGGAGTAAAAAATCATTGGTTATGCCATCCTTCAGAAGGGATATTAATGGGAGTTCCGAGCCTGTACAATGTCAGGTACTCATAAAAAATCCCTATCCTAATTAAACCTTTTTAATTAAAAGTTTAGAGCTCCCAATGTAGCATCCTCCGATTACCATAGTAGCATACAGTGATGTTAAATGAACAAACAAACAATAAAGTAATCTTGCAGATAATGGTTCCTATTTCAGAAATATTATGTTTCGATTTTAATTTTTTATACAGAGTAGTAATAACCATAGACTTAGACAAGCGGTATGGTCAAGATCTTGGAACACCACTAAGAAATCCATTAAGAAGAAAGAGAAAGAAGAAGGATTTAACTTTATAATCCAAATTGATGAATTAATCTTTTAAAAATAATGGATAAACCATAAACCACAAAAATTTAATAGTAAAAATCTGATATCATAATCGAATTCCATGGTGACTGACCATTATAAACCTAAAAGTAACTTAAAGATCTACATTAGTTGGGAGTCAATCAATGGAAAGAACAGATTACTCCTTCATTTGAAGATGCGTCACTAAGCAAGCTATGTTGCAGGGATTCAGTTAGGACTCCAATCTGGTATTGATATAGTGGTATTAAATCGCTATTCTGGAGGTCAGATGGTTAGATTTTAGGCAGAACCATGTGGGGGACCAGTGGTTCCTAAACAGTAGAAGAGGTGTTAAAAGCACTAGGACAGATAAAAATATCTGGGTTTTTTTTTGCTCTGCTTTATTTCACCACATTATGTCCATTATTTTACTAAGTTTCAAATGAAAATGCGATCTTCGGGTATATTGTTTAGCTAAATGTGTTCTTTTATAAAGATTCTATTATAAAGATTTATTAAAAATGTTAAATAATTATTTATTAAGACAATGAAAATAAAGTGGAGAAGTACACCCCATTGCTATTAATTGAACTAATCATTTCTTCAACTAAATAATAATAAATACTATCAATATTATTTTCAGGCAATCAACACCATGTGATATCCTCAAGCCAGGTTTTAGTTCAGCTAATTTAAATAAATTTTCATTTAATCTTTTTCCAGGACCAAAGTTTATTCTACTTTTCTATTCTAGTAAGTCCATGAGACTTATTTTACCATAACTGTTTTTAAAATTTGTTAGTAAATATCTGGAAGAATATGTGTTTTATTTTACCAGTATTTTTCACTCCTAGATTTCCAATTGTTCATCATGTATCAGCATAAATAATTATATTGTGCACCACAGAAATATAACCTATACATTTGTTAATACAGTATTGTATTTAATTGTTCTGAAGGAATAAATTCAGCACAGATATTTCTTCCTTTCAAGTTCCACTCATCAAAAACCATACATAACTTCTTTTCTTGAACTCTCAGTTCAAATCATTTTTTAAATGAATAAAATTATGAAGAAAGAAAAATTAAATCTAAATGAAATGTGGTAAAAATCAATTGTTGTTTAGTTACTAATTCAAAAAATTATTATAAATAATTTCAATTATTAATTAATAATGTATTTATTTTTACAATTCTCATCGATTTATTAAAAATTAGGTTTTTATTCAATTTTGTTTTATAAAAAAAGAACTAACAGTGTTAAATATTTTGATAAAAATTATATTAATTTGTAATTATAAAACTTTCACTAAAGCCCAGAACAATAGTTATTTTTTAATTTAATGATTGATTTATGACACAACCTTACTAGCATATATTAAAAGTTTAGGTAAATTGAATGTGATCCAAGTAACCATAATTAATTATGATGAGTACCAAAAGTAAAATAATAAAATACAATATACCAATTAAAACTTTTTAAATGATTTTTTTCTCTTTGTTTTTAATATGTTTTTTGTTCTTTATTTTTAATTCTATATAAACCTAAAATAATAAGAAATGGCTTTTTGAATAATTAACATTCTTTCAGAAATAAGTAAAACTTTTTTTGTAATTCTGATGGAATGTAATCAGAATATAACATAAAACTGATTGAAAATATTATTAATAAAAAATTAAGAAATAAATGCATAAATATGTTACTGTAACTGCTGGAATATGAGGAAGCATAGTTTACTTTACTGCTATTCCTTTCATGTTCAGTTGTAATGAATAAATGTACAAGCAAAGATTTTATAGTTGATTTTAAAATTAGTTTATCTCTTTTTTTACTAAAAAAAGATTCAGTTTAAATGATTGATAGCCAGTGTAATAGAAGTAATCTCTAAATTATCATCTCGATATTATAGCAACTACAGTACACAATAATTAATTAAAATATTAAAGTTTAGTAATTTAAAAAATAAATTCAAATTACTGCATCTCCCTTCTTAATAAAATAATGTAAGTTTAAATAATTTATAGTAACTGTATTCTATATTAAATTGTTCTAAATTACCAACTCTATAGCATAGCAACTACTGCAAACATTTGCAAAATTTAAGTTAAAAAGTTATAATTAACTTAATGCACAAAAAACTACTTTCAGCAAAGCTAAACAAAAATAAGGTAAATGATAAGTAAAAATAAAAACACAAACATTTATTTAATTTTTTTATAATAATAATAATTTTATGTTGTTGTCAGAAGGGACATAACACGTAAATTCAGATTTATCCAAAAATAAGATATCTCTATGAAAATCTGTTTGAAAGATTTTTATAACATAAACATTTACTTTCTATAACATAAGGACTCAACTTAGCAATGTAGTCTCTGCATTATTACTCTCAATTCAAGCTAACTGATTTAATATTATTTAATTGTAAAATTTGAATTCATTGGATTATTAAAATTATTACTGCTTTAATTTGATAATTTAATCTGTCCAGTTTAACCAGTTTTTATTTCATTCTCATTCATGTTGTATGGATTATCAGTAATAAAATAAAATAATAAAATACTATATAATTCTATACCGAAAGGTAACAGTAGGCTTTTGGTTTATATAGAAGCATTTTCAGGTATTTTTTGTAAATTTGTATTATATTGTAAACAAAATCTTGGAGGATGCGAGAAAAATATATATATATATATATATATATATATATATATATATATATATATATATATATATATATATATATATATATATTTATTTATATATATTTTATATATATATATATATATATATATATATATATATATATATATATATATATATATATATATAAAATTTAAATTAGGCATTTAGCTTTCTTATTAGGTAGCTGTCTAAACTATAAATAGATTTCCTCCATAGGCTTTGTCTTCAATTCAAATAAAAATCAGTAAGAAAGTTTTAAACAGTTGTGAAGGATAGATTTTATTATGTGAAACTGGAGGTCACAAGGGAAGTTATTAGCCAGGTCAAACTACAAACCCTTCTTCATTCATACCTCATTATGTATTTCTTATATGTGCCAATTTGTCTGTATGTGCCATAATATCTTATCTGTCGGACACGGTATAAAGTATTTCTTCCAATTTCATTAATCCTTATATATAGTTTCATTCTTATTAACTTATGAATCAGCAATTAATTATTTAATAGATAATTATAATTAATTACTAGAGCTTATTTTCAAACAGTTTTGAACTAGCATTAAAATATGTAAGGAATGATGTTTGTACATTAATGCAAACATTCGTAGTTTTGGCTAACAAGAGAAGATGATTTTTGTATGATTTCTTTATTTTTGGATACTTATAAGGAAAAAAAAAAATAAGACATGCGTAAATGTGCTCAAGAAGTCATGCTTCGTGCTTAATTAAAAAAATAATAATAAAACAGCTATCCCAAAACATTTTGGAAAAAAATAAGCCATGCATATCTTTTTAATGAATAAAATAAACTTTAAATTCTGATGTTTACCCCATTTTTGTTTTCTTTTTTAATAATTATGAATTAAAAATATATATGAGGAGAGATACCAAAGGACAAATAAAAACACAAGTAACGAAAATATTTATATCTCTTAAACATTTCATAAAAAGAAAAAAAAAGGCATCATATGGTTTTCAGAAACATATTTCTTTACTTAACTAACTTTGGTGACGGGGAAAGTTGTGTCTACCATGCAAAATGTCAATAATTACACCTATATTACAATTTGTTTTACAACAAATCATACAGTTATTGATAATAAAATTCTAAATTTAACAAATAATACAATTAAATCTATAAAAATTGAAAATATAAATTAGTGCATGCAATTTAATTTAACTTTTAAAAATCGACTACAACTAAATTAAAACAAAAAATAAATCAGACTTAAAATAAATTACATCTCATATGGTCACAATATTCTAGAAAAGAAAAAAAAAACTAAAGCAATTTAAAAACAATGGTTTAAAATATAATACACAATGCATTTCATCCAAGCTAAATTATGAATTTGGCCACGAAATTCACTTTGATGAAGAATATTAATATAAGTTAATATTTGCAAATTCTATAAAGCTAAGTGCATATCTAATATGCCCCAAGCAATGATTTGATTAAATACGTTCATAATATGCAAGAATAGTAAATATTAACACCTGTAAAAATACCAGAAAAATATTTTAAATTTTAATAAAAGACATAAAGAAATAAGCTCTCTATGGTAATAATTTGAAAAATAAAATTTTTTGGCAGCATTTCCGATCAACTCTTTTGTTGATGAAAGTTTTCCGTCCTATTCGTTTCTAAGAAAACAACACAATAATAATTAATGAGGTTAGCGCTTAGATTTAACCATAGAAATATCATCCAATAAAATTTCCAACTAATAATAAATGCAACTACCATTTAAAAACTAATATCACCAGACAGTGACTTTTCCAATAGAATGGAAACATGTAAATAAATAGAAAAAAATAAAAATTAATTTTAAAAACTGAAATGCTACCAATTAGGAACTAAAATGATAAAATCAATCAAAAAATTTAGCGAGGTGCATAAACATGCATAGGGTAGTGTTGTATTGATCTGCCATACGACCCTTGGCTGTGTAGCGCCCTTGCAGCGATTGCCTGCGAAGCAGCGGTCGGAGGAAGGAAAGGATCTTGTTCATCCACTTGGGAATAGTCCCGCCTGCAATTTAAAGAAATAGCTTGTTAAAAATTGTTTTTTAATGTATATATTTTTAAATCATTAATTATAACATTAATTCTACTAAGCATGATATAAACACTGAATAAGAAATAGTAAAAAATTTAAGTATGTGTTTTAAAAATATCACTTATTACTTTTTTCCTGTCTTGGTATGGACATAAGAATTGGTCAATGTAAATGTCTTTTAGCAATTAATGGTAACCTATCTTTTTATATTATTATTTTATTTTTTATTGAATTTTAACACCATTTCCTACTCCTGTTAAGGGAAACAGGGCAGGTTATTACACCATAAAACATTCTTCTTAACTAGAGTAGCAAAGTCGAGATCAATTCTGTGATTGAAATAAACTTTGACTAACCCAAGTTGTAGAAATTTCAATGACCCCAACCTCAATGCATTCTCCCTTTTTAACAGGTTATTAGTGTGCTTCTTATTCAAGGCTTCATTGATCATTTTGCTTTATTCATCTTCCTGAATTTCTATTATTATTTTGTCCACCAATGTGTAAGCTTTCTTCACTGAACCTTTCTCATAATATTTCCTACAGACCACTCAGTAAACTCGTATTTCAACTAACTATTTCATTTCAAGGATTCTGATCTTATTCCTATCACTAGAAATTATTCTATGCATATACTGATCAAAATTGCAATGAATTAAGTGCTACAGGCTTTTTCTATACAAATTTCCACTACTAGAAGCATTTTTTGTTCACATAGCTTTTAAGAGATCTTTTGACCAATAGCTGAAAACTCATCCTTATATTTAAAGTTGCTTCAATTTCATTTTGTAGTGAATTAAAATAAATCTAAAAGTGACTATTTTAATTTATTCTTTTCTTTTTATTATTTTATTAGCTTTGATAAACACTTACCTTAAACGAGCTGGCAATAATTGTAATGTAGTCTCAATGGGTTCATATTTCTAGACAATAATACCTACTCTTTATTATTAACCCCTTAAGGTACAGGCTCGAGTTAATTCGAGCCCGTGAAACGGTCCAAACTGTGCACACTCGAGATAATTCAAGCTGTGCCGTATTTTATGCTGCTGTAATTTTCGCACTCGAATATATTGGAGAAATTAAATTAAATTAAAATTACGTTTAATTAGCCTTACTAATATTTTTTTAAGTTAACGTAGATTTTTCTAGAAATTTCCTTAGATATCCATTATAAATTAACACTTATGCAGTTAATAATTAACGTTGAATTAAATAGTCTGATGGTTTGAAGAAACTTATCAAAAACTGACTTAATATTACTTAATATAACATTACTTAACATAATTTATAGTTTCCCTCAAGCGATCAGCAGCTTGACTCTCTGTGCTTTTATATCTAGCTCTAATGATTCTGACCTTTCCTAGAAAGCATCTCTGTGGCTACAAAAATGCTGACGTTTGGACAATTCAATCAGTTGATAACTGATAAATGTTTCATTCACTAAATGGTTTAAAAGCCAATAGTGGGTATTGGATAATAATAATTAATATTTGTCAAGTTAGCAGCTTAGCGAAATTTTAGATAATCAAGGTTTGTATGCTTACGATTAATTTAATTAATATGATTATGTATTAATGGAATTGGAAATAACATGTTTTATTAATCCAATACATAAAGACAAAGAAAGACATTTTAACATATATGTGACAAAGCATTTCACAATATAAATTCAAAGATAACTTTTTAGTAATTTTTTTCTGTACTTATCAATGGTTTCAGTATTAAAAAATTTCAGAAATTTAATTACAAGTCTATAATGCATATATACATAAAACAGTTATAATTGGCCCAACATACATATATATTAGTCCTTGGTCAGTTCAACTACCTATGTACAATCGTTCCTGTTGGTTGTCCACCTAATGTATATTCTGGTTTTTCTTAAATTATCTTTTACTTTATCCATCTATCTTGCCCTCAATCTTATTCTATACCAAATTCCATCTGGCTTCCCATGGATAAGTCGTCTCGTGTCATCCATTCATTAGATACGGTCTAAACATTTCATACACTGAGCTCAAGCAAACTTTTTCAGCCCTTTGGGAAATAATTCGGATAATTAACAAAAAAAATACAAATGTGTTTCCATACACAAAATACTTTAAAACTTCTATGCAAAGTCCAATTTAATTAATTTTTCAATTAAAATACAAACTTTTAAAGTTAACTACACATTTCAAATTTTTTTTTAGAGATATACTCACAAGTAAATAGTTCAAAGGCATTGAGGAGAAGACTTTAGATAAGTTTGATAGCATTAGAGTTGTTTTGGTGCTACATTCGATAGAATATGTTTTTCGACTATAGTGCAGATATTATAGCAAATAAGATGTCTGATTTATGGTAAAACATCTACCGTCAAAAAATCTGTCTACTCGTTCAAGAGAAAATCTTAACACATGAAATAATTTGAATGAATTTTATAACAACTGCTAAGTCAAAACTAATTAATACATAAAATCAAAATTTTTAGAAGTTTCACATATTTATTTATAATCATAAATGTTTTCATACCTTGCCTGCACCCTTACGTAACTTTTCTATTACTTTATCCACAAACACATCCATGGCATTATTGTTTCCATCAATCAGTTTTTCGATATCCAACCATACTTTACTATCGCACGTTAAATTGCTGTTTTTTGTTTCTTTAATAACTGATGGAATCAAATTGCATTTTTTCAATATTTTTTTACTATTTTTAATTGTGTCCTTAAACCATGGAAGACCATCTTCTTCAGTATTAACACTGCAAAGTTTACCAAATGGAAAATCACAAGCCTTAATCTGTGGTTCTAATCTTTTGCTGGGATGATGAAGTATATTTGGCGGTGCGTGTACTGAAACAACTTTATTTTGAAATGATTTAGAGCTGGATGATTTTCTAGGGTTGCCCAATGTCCCCTGAAAATTCTTAAGGTTTCTAATTAATTGTGAAAGTTCTTTAATGTTTGGACCACTCGAAAGAGATTCCTTTGAACCTTTTGTGTTTAAAAGACGAAAACTCTGCACAATCAATTCAGAAGCCTTTTCCATAGTTTCCGCCATCTCGTCATCATAGCCAAGCTCATCATTTTTATTATTCACAAGCCAATTAGAAGGTTTTTTAACCACCTCTTCCTTGTTAGCACTTAATGAAATGAAAGATTTTAATGCTGTTGGTAATCTTAATTTATCATTTTTTTCTACTTTTCCATTAGCTTTTGGAATGTTGCTATTTGAGAAACAGCTTTTGTTACTTTCATACTTTAAGTAGTTATTCAAATCATTTTTAAACTTAGATATCTCTAGAACTGACATATGTCCGAAAGGTCTTTTAAGAACAGGCATATGAACACTTGGTCTGTTAGAATTATATTGAGAATTATTTAACTCAGTTTTATTTGGCGAATTGGTTGTTTTAGTAAATCGAGAATTTTTCAGTGTCGATTGCAAACCTGATGGTTTTTTTAGAGGCTGTTTCAACAATTGTCTATGCCATTTTTTCCATTCCTTCCTTAGTACTGTTCTCTCAGATTGAAGTAATCTTCTAGCCATCCTTTGTTTTCTTTGAATTGATTTCTTATTTTTAGTTTTCTTAGAAGAGGGTAAATGATCTTCCAAAAATATCCTAGTTATGCTGTCTTCGGGAAAAAACTGATAATGAAGGCTAGCTTCATCCTTTTTATGTTCAAAATCTGAATGGACAATGCCATTTTTTTTTCCTTTACCATTCATAATAGTAAGAATGACGATTCTTGTTTCAGCCTGTATTACTGAACCAAAAAACAAAAACCAAAAACCAATTAAACATATTTTATCATTTATTTATAACAACAAAAAGTAGAACTAATGAGTACAGTTTTTTTTATTAAACTTTTGAAAACGTGATAATTTATAACTTAGAAGAATCTATGAAATTAATTATTAAAAAATTAAAATATACATTATTAACAAAGTAGGTGACCATAAATGATTTCCATTGATAACCATTGATGCTTTAATTTTACAAAAGATATGTAATATCTTTAAAACACAATAAATTTATAAGAATCCATGATGCATTTCATAAATAACTACAACAGTTAATTGCATATAAAACATAATTATATAAGAGGCTATATACTACTTCTTTCATTAATCATCGATACCAAAATATTAATAAATCTAATATTCTTCTCTGAGGCCCAGGATCAATCCAGAAAACAAGCCGTGAGGCTCTGGATCTTATTCTATATCTGAAAATGTCCTAATTAGCTTAGCATTTTTACAATAACTAAACATTTTATTTAATATTATAATAACACAAGAGTCTACACAACCAAAAATATAAATAAAACAAATTAACAATATAAAAATATATCAAAAATTGAATTATTTGCACCATTTTAATAGTTATTTTAAATTTTTTTATTTAATATGTTTCTTGTATTTTTTATGGAAAGAATTGAATGATATAATAAGAATCAAACTGGTAACTGGTGACCTACATTAAAAGTCTGAAGAAGACTTGCAATGTAGATCGAAATGTCAGTTTCTACTTAACCACTATTTAAAGATAATTTTAATTTTATTTCAGAAAGCGATTGATTACCCTATTTGTTTCATATTAAAAATCTATAATTTCAATTTCACACAAATTATAGATAAAATAATACAAAGAAAATAATTCTGTGATAGAGCTAATTTTATCCAGCAATATACAATAAAAATAAATAGTTAAGGTTAAGTGATAAAAACTAGAGCAAACTAAGAATTGAAATTAAAATAACTAGTAATTACCTTGAAAGAGAAAACAAACAACAATCTAATGATATACTTTGTAAGTATATTATCTATTCGTTATGTAGAAAAATTCATAAATTTAAAAATAAAATACCAAACAATATGAATTTTTTTAAACAATTTATAAATAAACACTACCAACAGATGTTCATTAAACTGTTGCAATATTATTTAAGAGTTTAAGAAAATTATTTTTTCTTTTAATCTAGAACATATTTATTCATTTTACATCATACATGATAAATAATCTCCAGTTAATAGTTTTTTTTAAAACTAAATAACTAAAGGAAAAATTTAATGCTTTCTTATAATATTTTTTTGTACAGCATGGCCTTGGCTCTTCTTGATATCAGACGACTTCGTAAAATTTTTGCCATCCCAAAATAACACCTATTAGCAGCCAATATTCTTCTTCGAACTTCTGGGTTGGTTGAGCTATCTGCTTTGACCAGAGAACCGAGGTAGACAAAAATGTCAACACTTTCGAACGTGTAGGCACCAAACGTGATGGTGGGATCCGATTGTCTTAAAGGGTTAGCCATCATATACTTAGTCTTTACTTGGTTTACCCGAAGACCTATACGCCGTCCAGCATTCTCCAAGGCAAGAAAAGCCTGTTGTAGATCTCTCGGTGTTCTTCCCACTATGTCTATGTCATCTGCATAGGCCAGTATTTGGATGGACTTAGTCAGAATCGTGCCAGTGACTTGCAACCCTGCGTCTCTTATGACCTTTTCTAGTGCAAAATTAAATAACAGGCACGAGAGTCCATCCCTTTGTCTCAGACCCCTAGTTGTCTTGAATTCTTCAGACAAGTCATTGTGGATCTTGACCTGGCTTCTCGACTCTCTCATCAGCAATTCCACGAGGCTTATCAATTCTATGGGGACATTCATTTCTTCCATACTTTGATACAGTTTTCCCCTGATGATACAGTCATAGGTATTGCTGAAATCCACGAAAAGGTGGTGGGTCGTTATATTGTACTCTCTAGTCCTTTCCATAAGAGTTCTCAGGGAGAATATTTAATCAATACAATATCTACCATTAATAAATCCGCACTGGTACATTCCAATCTCTCTCTGGACATGGGGAAGTAGTCTTTGGAATGCCACATTCGAAAGTACTTTGTAGGCAGAGCTTAGGAGTGATAACACCACGGTAGTTATCACCAAGCATCTGGTCTCCTTTCTTGTGAAGAGGGAGAATAAGGCCAATGCTGTACAAAACAATCATCAGGCCTGTTTTAACTTATGGATCGGAAACCTGGCCTCTGTCCAGGGCAGATGCCAACAGTTTACTGCTCTAGGAAAGAAGAATATTAAGAAGAATGTTTGGAGCTGTAAGAGTTGGCGATCAATTTATACTCAGACAAAATGCAGAGCTGTATCTTATGTATATATCAGGAGCCTGACGTGGTGAAGCACATAAGAATAGCTAGGCTGAGATGGGCTGGACATGTGGCCAGAATGGAGGACAACGCTATCCTGAAAAGACTGCTGTTTGGATTTGTTGATGGAAAAAGAAAACGTGGGCGTCCACGGCTTAGATGGTCAGATGAAGTCGAGAGTGATGCAGGCAGCATCATTGGATCCAGAGCTTGGAAGACCTTGGCGCAGGACAGAGAAGAGTGGAGGTGACACCTTGATGCGGCCAGGACCCGTGCTGGGTTGTAGAGCCAGTGATAATAATAATATAATATTTTTTATTAAATAATATTTTTTAAGAAAAACCATTCACTTATAAAACAGGCATCTGCTCCATTGCAAAACAATCATATGTGTATATTAAAAATATTAACAAACGTTTTCAACTGCCCATGATATGAAAAACAAAACAAAAAAACCAATACGCTACCATTAAAACCAATTAAACTTCTTGATGTCAACAACAAAGTATTACTTTCATATTATCTATTTAGCTTTGATCAATCACCTTTTTCCACTGTTCAAATCATAATTCCATCATTGTAGAACTTTTTAAGTTTCTGGGCAAAAAAAACTGAACCAAGTCATATTCACATGCTCCTTTTGAAGCCAATTATACACCATTAAGAGAGTTCTGCAGAGACCCAAACATAGGTTAGTCGGAAGTTCAAAAGTCCGGTATAGACGGTGGATGCATTAAAACTTCCCAGCTAATTTCTCTCAATTTTTGTTGAATTACCAACGATATGTGTTGCCTAGCTTTGTTGTGATAGAAAGTTTACCAGAATTTCTTGAAAAATTTCATTGAATTTTTAATGATTGGCCGGCCAGGGTGTGGTTCATTTTTAGCATTCAAGTTTCTGGAATGAAAACGAGCAAGCCAATATTGACACTGGTGTTCACTTAAGCACTCATCACCACACATATCATACATTATTCGCTGCTACATTTTTGTATCTTTCGGAATTAAAAGCGCAAAATATGATATGGGCTGTGTAACGGACTGAGATAATTTAAGATTAGATTTATGTGTAGATATATAGTTAGACATATTTTATTTAATAGGAAATTATTGTTAAGACAACACATGCCAGGATTTGTGTCCCTGTCAGCGGTTCGTAGCTCCGATTCTAACACGGGGCGGGAAACTAATCAGTAATTCCTACCGTAAAATATCCAGTCTGTTAGAATCTTACAGACGTTAAATATAATTATTAAATTCTCGGGATAATTATTACCACCAGATCACAGCACGTTACGGCCCAGGGGTAAGAATCATTACGCTAGCTGGAATAAGCCTTCAAATAGCGTACCATTTTCCTAAAAAGTCAGAGTTGAAGACTGGTACTAGTGAGAAGAGGGACCTGAGCAAGACACCAGATGGAAGGTAGGAACTTGGCCTTATACTGTAGTCAGACTTTTATTCTGGGTGTAATTCAATTGTAGATGGAATCAATCAACCCTGACAATTAAATATTTTCTTTGTCATTCGTCGCAACCAAAGATGGATCGAATTTTATTTGGAAATTATTAATTAGCAGTTATGAGGAAATGATTGCTAATGGGGAATATTTTTAAGTTGTAGCCATTATTAGTGCATACGAGTATTGTCATAGATTATGGAAATTGTTTTATTAATATCTTATTAGTGGGTTCTAGGGATTATGAACATTGATGGAGAATCTGGTGTATGATTAAAGGTCACATGTTATTTTTTTATTGATGGTGAATTTTAATTTAGAGTTTTATTTTTCTTTATGTTGTTAATGCACTTTTTATTTCAATATAATAAGCATTTTATTTGAATAGATAAATGTTTTGGGCTTATTTCTTCCCCCAGTTTCCCTAGGTGTCCTCGACTATACCCTGTCCTCTCCCAGCTCTTTTTAGGTTGCCATAGGGTCCAAGAGAATAGCCGCAGGTAACAGACTGAAATATCCATTTTCAATGAGTAGTAACTTTATATTATTTATTATGAAAAAAATACTCTTAGTCAAATTTACCTACATCTCGATTGGTTGCAGTTATCGGGGTAGGCTGAAATAATTACTGAAAATAAAAATAAGTTCAAAAAATCACCACAAGGTCCTACTTACTTTTTTCTAATATAGATCCATGTATGAGAGTCGAGCCAAACAAGGACGGCAAAAAAAAATCCAGCCCCTATGCTTGCAGCCAGCATGAATGTCAGTCCAAACCTAAATAGATTTGAAAATGAATTTATTTTCCTGCAAACATTATATCGCCCAAAATATTCTAAATCTATATTGAGTTATAGTTTTATTAGCAATCAAACATTTTTTTAATTCAATGAGGAAAAGCAGTTACTAACAATGCCATTTCACAAACAGCATGAAGAGCTCCCATGTATTCTCTATGTATAGGTCCACAGTCGAGCATTGCCACAAGACTTGAAATCATACTAGAAGCAAGTTTCACTTCTTTCGATAGCATATCCAATTTAGGATGTAATTGACCAGGTTTGTATAGTTGTCTAGCTATCCGAGTCATGAGCCCTAAAACAGAAAATACTTTAAGTAGAAAGATATCTTTAATGCTACTCTCGAGAGTATAATTACTAAAACTCTTAAGGAGTGAAACTTAATTATTATGTAACTTTAACACTAACCTACAATATAAAAAAGCAAAAACTCATGTATCAAAGTACAATATTGCATCCAATATACAATTTGTAATTAAATGTCTTACCCATAGAAGATGATACGATTTCTACAGCTTTAGTTGCCTTCCTAACAGACGGTATAAAAGGAGTGTTACGATCAGTCTCACAAGAGGTATAATACCTCACTATCGACGGATGTAGAAGAGCAGGAGCTTCACGCTCCATCACAGCCTGGGGGCTCATACAAAGGTCTCCTAGGGCCTTTAAAGAAAAGAAAAATATTAATAACATCACAAAGAATAAATTTAGAAAAAATATTGCATTGAGAAAAAATCAGGACGGTAAAATTGCAATAAGATCTAATAATTGTATATAATAATATAAATTATTTTGTCTTTTTTGTTTTATTTTATATTTATAAAATAACAATTGTGTAATAAAAACAAAATGTTATTGAAACTTACCACTGATGCAGTTAAATAAATAGATGCCATTAACCAAGAGAATATTACAGCAAACAATCCAAAAACTGAAAACCTAAATAAAAAAATACAATAATTAAATATCGAAAAATTAATATACAAGTTAAAAATCTATAAACAATTAATCAATTCTAATATATTTTAAAACCAAACTTATTTTGTTATCAATTTAAGTTAAAGTTGTGTGATCATTCATTAGAATTACATACAGTATAAATAATATGACCTCTTCCAAAAACGATTGAGTTTCCAACAATGGACTACATACTATATTTTTAAAAAATTTATTTAATTTAAACTAGAATTATCTATGAAATGAGACATAAACAATTATAATAACAAAATATGGTTAATGTAATTTTATTAAAATTATTTTCAACACATGAATATAGTAGATTATTTTATAATCATACATCAGCAGGTTTAGAATAGGACTTGACATTGAGCATATAACATTTAGTACTTCAACAATATTAAGAGTATCATGGGAAAAAACAATTTAAAACTCTAAATTAACTTATTCTTCTTTAACTTCCTCTTTGTGCCTTTCAGCATCAAGTTGTTCCTACCCACATTTCCATCTCACTACACTAGATTTGTCTCTAATTTAACAAAGTATCTTATGATTAAATTAATGATGAATAAAGTTTTATATATTATTATTCTTAACTTACTAAAATGAAAAATCAAATTTATATATATATATGTCTTGGCCGGGATCCAGGCCAAGACATAATCTTTTCTCTTCAAAATTAAAAAAAATATATATTTAAATAATTAAAAAAGAACCATAAATAAAAAATATATTATGAATATAAATTTGACGTAAGTCAACTAGATCCCGATTTAAGTAATGTTGAATGAACATACTTCCCCGTGTATACCTCGAAAAATTGCGAGATCACGGGGATATAGGATCAGTGAAGAGAAAGGATTTGTCTAGCTGGAATGTGTATATATATATATATATATATATATATATATATATATATATATACTTTTTCCCTTCACACAGTACCCCTACATGAAGGACGTTTATTGCTCTGCATGTTCTGTACATAATAGTGCATTACATACAATTGTATTTTTTCATATATTTTTCTCTCCAGTGTTTTACATTTTTCGTTTTAATTACAAATAAAACTTAACGCTAAATTGAAAATATAAAATTAAAACAAAACTGAAACAACAGATTATTGAGCATAGCAATCATTAAACCAGTTGAAACTAAAGTATTATCACCGATTAACAAAAAAAAAAAAAAATAAGAAAATATATACACTTAATGTTTCTTAGGAAATTAGTAAATGAATAGAGAATACTAAAAAAAATAAAAAAAGAAAACACTTACGTTATTAGGGCACAACGCAAATGCCTTGCAACACCAAACAAAAGAATTAAACAAAATACAAGAAGTATACTAAGTATGGTCATGGTAACTGGCCATCTGAAACAAATATATAAAAGATATTAGTACAAAACTTGAATATAAAAATTTATTATTATATTTAAAACCAAAATTAAAAAATTGTTTAACTATTCCTTTAAAATGGATCAGCTGAAAATGTATTCAGGCCATAAGGAGTGACATAACAAAATAGACATTGTGTATAGTTTTTTTTTGCCTACTTTTAAAGTTTTTTATTCAAATTTTAACATTTCATTCAAACAAAAATATAAGGTAAGGAATTCTTTCAAAATTAATTATGTGAAAACTGAAAATTAAAAAAATATTAACAATAATAATGATAGTCTCCATGTTATAATTTAAAACAATGATTTAACGGCCAACAAAAAACCACTAAAGCAAGAATACAGAAATATTTTTACAAGTACCTTATAGCTTCGGCTTGGTGGAGTTGTTTTAATGCCGGAGCCAAGGAAACAATTTCTAAAGGTTTAGCGATTTCCTTTAATGATTCAAGTGCTGCTGTAGTGTTTGTGGTCATAGTGTTCAAAACACTGAGAAGAACAGCACGTGCTGTTTGATTAGTGACAGGTTCATCAAATACATCGCCCAATTCTGTTAACAGTTGTTCTACTTTCAGCTTTAGGGTTGAGTCAATTGTCGAAGTCTGAAAAAAAAAGTGTAAAATCTGTAAGTCAAGCATCGTTCTCTCTCTCCGATAGCACCAACAGAATAGATCCTAATTTCTAATTTTCCTTACATTACAATATTAAATATATTTTTATTTTACTAATGTTTATATCTTGATACAACAAATTCTTATTTGGTTGTTGGAATCATTATTTATATTGAATTTTTATTGATCCTCAAGTTTAAGAGATCAAAGTCTTTCTAACTCAATAAATGCTCAGATTTTATCCTCACTTTGTTATTATATGAGTCTACAAAAATTTAAGTAGATATAGTAGCCAGCATAAGATCACGCAGCTCTAAAAACTGTGGCAATGCCTATCTTCACTCTATAACTTAACGCTTACTGATTTAGAGATTTTTTATCCTTGACCAATTTAAGATAATAAGACAAAGATTGTTACAGCCTAACATTTTAATACCTAAACTATAAATGAAACAATATAGATTGAATTAATGTAATCAATTCTGACAAAAACAAACAACTTGAATAATGACATCCACCCTTTATGCCTAAATTTCTAAACAACTAACCAATTATAATAATTAAAACACTAGTAGTTACTACACAAAATTCATTTCTGATGCAGAATCATGCAGTTTATAACTAACTTATAAATAAATGATAAGAACAAAATTATAAATAACCGAATAAGTGTCATACTTGATTTTTTACACTGCTTATCAGATCTTCAATAGCACGACCAGCAGTGAGCAACTCCATCATGCCATTATGGACATCATCGTTCCCATAAAGACCAACTCCAACAGTCCCACTGTAATAAAAATATTTTTGTTTAGTATATAAATTAAATTAATAATTTATGAAAGGTATCTTTTTAAAACTATTTCACATAGTATGAGGCAGTGTCGCAAGGGACATTAGTTGGTTTATGAAAGAATATAAAACATTAAGACTCAGTTACAAAAATGCTCCTTACCAGCATAGTGTAGTGAAGAACGTGAGTGTCCATTTGAGGATGACGATGCTATGCTTTGGACGAGGCTTTCTGTCACAGCACCTTGTGCACAGGTAGATGAGGAGAAGGAACAAGGTGATAATCAACCATAACGCTGGTATTGACCCAAGTATCCCCAAAGACTGGAACAAAATTTAAAAAATATTACTAAGTAATTCATTAACAACATTAACAATGTATTTTACATTCTGGTCTTTATCTTACTTGAGATATAACCAGATCTCATTGTAATCTATTGAATCAGCATTATCTGTTTTATTAATAGGATTGATAAGTTAGTCAAGATTAGAAATGCCCATTTGACATTTTGAAAAACCCAATTAAAAAATAAATATTACACTACTTACTCATACTCACGGAATCAAGTGAGCGAGCAAGCCGAGTGGTGGCGATCATCAAAGAGTGAGGCAGCAAACATTTGATGATTGCCGCCTCACTGTCAGTGCAACAAAAGATTATTGATTCGCAATTGTATTGTTCTACACTAGTAGATTCTAGATCATTCCTTCATTTTGCCTATATAAGCGCATGGATGGCCCTAACTCTAGTTCAGTTCTATTTTAGCTACCCAGCTGATAACTTCGACAAGCGACATCCTAGCGAACTGATAGTGCCGTCAATTTGGTTTCGTGGCTTTGTGTGCATCTTGAGTGATCGAGAGGATCGCCAGTTTCAAGAAAAATGGAATGAAGAAGTATTTTTTATCTTGCACAATGGTAAGCCTATTTGGTTGCTGTGTAATGAATCCATTTCAGTGATGAAAGAATTCAATGTAAAGAGGTATTACTCAACTAAGTATCCTACGCTGCTGTCACTGACAGTACAAATAAGAAATGACAAAATTCAGAAGCTTACCACAAATTTGTAAAAACAGCAGCAAATATTTCATAAACTAAGAACACAACTTGATAATGTTGTAAAAGCTAGTTTCAAGAAGTTATCAAGTTTAAATTTGAAAAACTTGAAGGTTTTGTGAAAATGGGTTGGAAAATCGATGGGTTTCACCGAAGACGTTGCATAATCCCGAGCAATTATCTAACGTACAAGATAATAAATTCGTAAATAAAGAAATATTTGGCTTTGTTTTTATTTTTATAATTTCTTTATAATAAAGTACGTTAACTGAGAAGAAAGAAAGAAAATCAAGACTCCCAAAGAAGCCTAACCAATGGTATTCACGAGGTCCTTAGTGGCCGGTACGTGACGAAAAAAATACATTACACAGACAAATTATGTAGGCATATTAGGCATATTATTACCCGAGCAAAGCTGGGGTGGGTCGCTAGTAAATAAATAAAATACTGAATGAAATAATTATGATCAATAATAATATAAATTAATGGGTACTTATGTATTAGTCGGTCTCCAATAAATCTAACTCCTTATCTTGTGTAACCTCTTCTTACCACTCGTCTTAATTGAGTAATTTGAATGTGCGTTATTAAATTGGTTTTTGTATTGGTTTTTAGTGTGGTTTTTTTTTTTGTGTTGATTTTGTTTAATATTGTATTTTTTTCTTATTTCGTTTGTTATTTCCTATTTAAACTAAATAGACTAACACTTTGGGAATAGCCGTCTTTAAAAGAAGAAGCTGTGAAATACTTGTAGAAGTTCGGAATAATTCCAAAGACGAAATTATGTGAAACAGGTCATCAAATGGATTTTGAGAAGGATAGAAGTGGAGATTTTTTCTTCGAAAGTAAAAGTAAAGCATTTGTACGTGGCTGGAGTGTCCTAGAATTAGCACTTAATTATTAAACTTTGTATATTTCAATTTCCATTAAAATGAACAAGAAGGCAGGTGTTATCAGTATCAGAAGTATCGGAGTTGAGATAATAAGCAATGAAGGATAACAGTCCCTACAGACCAGCTAATACACAAGTACCAATCAATTTAATTTATGTGAGAAAGAGAAAAATTAAATAATAATAATATCGAGGAGGCAGTGGATATGAGGTGCGAAATCTTTAGCAGTTGGTGTGAGTCTTGCCGGGCCTAGCGAGAGCCCTTAACAAGGATGTGACGAATATCCGTCAGTTTCTTTCATCCTAATCCCTAATTTAAAGGGGCCTCTTCTTAATCAATTTCTATCACGCTACTTTCATCTCACACGCGCACGTATAAATATTCACAAGGCCTCAGCAATCAGGTTCAAACTATTAGCAACATGTTCATTAAAATTTTAATTCAATTGCGCGCACCAGCGGTGGATGGTTAAGAAACTAAAATGAATTATTAAAATAATGATAATGATATCGTATGCTTTAATCATTTCATTAGTCCTCTACATCACTTTCATAAATACTCAGATACAAAAAATTTGACCAAGTATACATACATGTTACATGTAAAGTTTAATGAATTACGATTTTCATAATGGCAATCGTTTGTTAATTCGAATATAAAAAAATAAATAAAATTTTGTATTTTGATCCAACTCTAAGTGAATTTTTATTTATTATAAATACCCGTGATTATTCCTGAGTGATTAATATGTATTGGAGTAAGATGACCTCACAAATGACTTTGAAACTATTTTAACTGTGGAAAAATTCCAACGAAAAGCCTCCAAATCTCTAAACCAAAACAGAAAATGAAATTATCTGTCCGATATTTCGCCTATTCAGGCATCCTCAGGGTAGAAATAGAATAACAACAAAACAAAAAATGAATAATGCACCCAAGAAACATCCCATCACCTCCAAGGCTCAAATGCAATATTCAGTTACGGCCACCTGTGGTCTAGTGGTTAGCGTAACAAACTACTAAGCCCAAGATCGCGGGTTCGTAGTCCGGCAGGTGGCTCTAGGATTTTTTTTTTTAAGGGGGTAAAAAATCCTTAGTTACGCTGTCCTTCGGAAGGGACGTTAAACGGGGGTCCCGAGTCTGTACGATGTCAGGAACTCGTTAAAAATCCCTATCCTAATTAAACCTGGATAAGCAAAATTTAGAGCTCCCACTGTAGCATCATCCGATTAGCCTTAGCAGCATAAAGTGACGTTAAATGAACAAACAACAACAACAATATTCAGTTGCACACACCTCGCATTTGGGAAAAGACGAAAGAAATTCTTTGGACACCTCACGAGATTACCAGAAAATCGTCTGTCAAAAAGAATATTAAATTATGTTAGCTCACTTAAGAATTCGACGCCTTGGCTGGACAAACTTTGAAAGGACCTAAAAAAACGCTAACATATGTGCAACAGACATTTTAGAAAGAGACCTTCAGAGACGAAGTCAACAAGTGGAAAGTCACATCACAGCAACCAAAGCAAAAGCAGTGCAGACCGAAGTGGTCGGAGGAACGTAAGCAACCCTTCTCACGGAGAATCAAAGCCTATTGGAAGAACAAAAAGAACCCTAAGAAAGCTTGCTTAACAGCTTCCACTATTGGGAGAAAACGCTAATAATATTTATATTATATATTTATATCATTAAAATTCATTTATTGAAACTTACAACTGTATAATGATAATATATCAAATAAGTAAATAGAATGAAATATATATAATGGCATAAGATAAAGGAATGTGGAGAAACAGCCGATGTTAGTACTCGAATAATAAAATTCAACTTGGAAGGTCACGAGGCCACCTTATTTTCAGACGCCTCGGAGGGTTATCAGGAATTGAAGAGGTTGCTAGGTTTGAAACTAATGGGTTTGAGTGGAAATAATATTGAAATCTGTTTGTCATGAAAAAATTGAAATCAGATTCAGGCGGCCAAATCAGTAACAAATAGAACATTAAGGTCATTATGGATGACTTTTTTCGTAACAAAGTAAGGAGCACTGAGGATTTTGCAAAGGATTTTGGATTGGATACGGGAGGAATACGATGGCTTAGAGGAGTCCCAAGGCTACTACGTAGGTCCAAATAGATCTTATAATAGTCACGTATGTGAGTCTTTTTTAATTAATTAGGAGCTTAGAGTGTATGTCCAGTAAGTGTTGAAGTAACAGTTTCTTGTCGATTCAGTCTAATAATACATAAATATAAAATATTTTATATAAAAAAAATGTATTTTTTTACCTCCCGGTAGACCTCGCTGTCTGGAGCAAAGGTGGAGTTGACGAGATGAAGAGATATGTTGACATGGGGGAACCGATGGAAGAACTTGGCCAATGGTGGAGGGTGGTACTGAGTACCCGTTTCGACCAGGTACAGCATTCTACCGGTCTACATTGTAATCTGAAAATAAATAAACAAAAACCAATGTTTATCGTTACCATTCTAGTAAAAATTCAAAATTATTAATCAAAATACATAAATAAATATAAACACAAACTGTTTATATTTAGTGTATTTAGTGTTGTATTTAGTGTTAAAATAACTTTATAAAGAAATACAGTGGAAATGTTATTTTACATTTGCAATAGCCATAATTCAAGTTTCTGGAATGTTAATTCTACATGTAATACTCTCATTATTTACAAAAGCTTACTAGCACCATCGCCCATTAAAGTCGCCTTCTTGGACGTTGGAAGCTATTGTCTGTGCAGTTGAACAAACTGGAGAAGATACTGAAACTGTTCTTCATTCTTGGTGATACATGTATTAAATTTTTTAATCAGTGCAATACCTATTTCAGCACAGTCATTTACTACTTTAATTTTGCATACTTTTCCTTTGAGTACTATGAAGTTGGGGTCAGAAGGCACAACATAGGGTTTTTGCAAAGGAAAGATGAAGATTTTTCTTTTCCGTTTTTTAGGAGGATTTCAAAAAGTTCTGTTGTACGCTGCATGACATATGTCTCCAGAGGACTATCATGCTTGAACTGTTTACTTTCAACTCTCTTTAGAGCCTTACCCTTTGGTGGGCGCTGTAGGTTTTTGACCATGTCAATTTTGATGTCGTCACTGACACGGGAATCAAAGAGCCCAGGCCAATCGAGTGTTCAGAAAAGAACCACAGGAAGCGTTTAAATGCCACTAAAGCAGACTTCTTCACATCACAATCGGGGTATGCTTCGACCTAGCAGTATAATAGGCCATCATTTCTTCTGTAAGCTTCTTTGTTTGGTTGTCGGAGTCAAACAGATCATTACTGCATGAAGAGTATATTTCCTCGTTAATCTGAGGCCACTGTTTCCTGAAACGCTTAAAAATAGCAACATCCGGAGCCCCACTTACTCCAAAAGCTGCACTGAAAACAGACGATAGCACAATTTCAAGTACATGGTGCCTACATGGAATCCATAACAGATTAATTTTTAGACTCTCTTCTAGAATAGCGCACGCACCACTCTTCATGCCTATTGGCAGCTGTTGTGTCAAAAACGAGAGCACGAACATTTTTCCTCAGGTTCCAATCATCAAGAGCGTTTAGGCAAGTTGTAGCTTGTTCCTAGCCAGTCCCTTGAATAATATTTAGAACGCCTATTAACGTCTCTATTCCATTTCCAGTGACGAGTATTGCTACTCTGTCTATTTTTTCAGTGCCCCGGCAATATCTACAAGTAACTGGCCATCCCAGTGTAGAAATAAAGGCTCTTCAGATGAAAAAGTTGACTAATCATTTTCTTAATTGCGAAATCTTAGAAACGAAAATACTAAGTCACAACTTTCAATTCATAGGGAGTCCTAAATATTATCCAATTGATCCAAATTTTGGTATGGTCTTTCAGTTTGTATTGTGGAACAAGAGCAGCCGTGTGGAGATAGATATTTTTAACTTTTTATTTTTCCAATATAGTTATGGACCACCCTAATGTATACTAATATATATGTATGCATATAAATCTATTGTGGAGGCATGTAACCTGTTATACCTTATATGAGGTCGTACTAACTGGAACAACGACGTAACAGCTAAATAGTTAAATCCAGGGCACAAAATCTATTATCTATTATCATGAATAAATTATATTATGATTTTAGAAAGTACACAAAGCCATGAGTTGAAACAGGAGAAATTATGAAAATATTCACTTATACATTCAAGAAGAGAAAAACAGTACGAACTCACGAAAGCTTATAAATCAACATGATCTACTTTTATTTAGTATGAGAATTCAATCAAGACAAGACTGGTTGAATACCAATCAATTATTATTTACCTTCATTTTTAAAAGATGTTTATAAATAAACATCAATACAAATAAATACCCAAAGATTAATGAAATATTTAACTCTAATTTATTTCATAATTAAATTATGAAAGCCAACAGAAATAAGAAATATCAAACCCACAAGTATACGACAACAAAGCTAAATAAGAATTAATTTAAAGTTGAAAAGATTAAATTTCCATGTTAAGGCATTCATTAATTTAAGTATAATTTATGGAAGTTAAAAAGGAATGTTAATAGCAGAAATAATTAAAAATCCTAAACCACAGAGAACAGTATAAACATTTAATATTTTATTGATCAATATAATGTCATTGGTTAGTTTTCCTCTACAACTTTTACAAACTTACTTTAAAATTTTTTTTCATAGACAATTATGATTTTTTTTTAAAAATTATTTGACTGTATCTTAACACAACCATCAGCAACTAATATAACTAACTATCTCAAAAAATGTAAATATTTACAAATTAAAAAGACAAAATTAAGACTTAATTAAAAGAGAACAGAATGTCAAAATATGCGTGGGTTATACAAACCTTGTTGTCTGTTTAACATTACTCTGTGAAAAAAGAGGAATTTGAGAGTACTTAGATTCAGTCTGTTGTACAGGGGTTCATACCAATAACTAGTAAGATCAACTAACATTCAGGGCAAAACACCGACTGACTCAAGAGGATTACAAAAAAGCAATACAAATGACATAGATATAAATCTTGAATAAATAAATAAATAATTTTAACAGGAGCTCGTTGTCTTGCCAATTATATGTTATTTATATTCCAGTAATACCAATTAAGTTGAATTATTATCCCCTGTGACGTTCCTAGGAAATAGCATTATTATATTAATCATGCTCTAATTAAAATAACTATAGATATTCATCTGAGAAAGGCACTTATTGTTATTTAGAATGTTGTAATTAATAAATATTTTTAAAATGCGATGGTAAAATAAATGACAAACAATAATCGACCTACATATTATAAATATGACACTTAAGTTTCAATGTCATTCAATTACCTCTCTTCTCACATCGAAAAAGCGAAATTTATTTTAAATAGTTTAGTACAATTATTCTAAACTAAATCATTCTGTGGCTCACCCAGCCTCTTAAAATTACATACCCTTAATTGGGAGACAACATAGTGACCAAGTGGGATTTAACCTAATAATATCCTACCCGCACAACTGTTAAGTTAGAAACAGTACAGGAGCCAATATCCTTGAAATGCATAGTTTGTAGTATTTAAAAAAAAAAATTGTTTTAATAACAATTTATTTTAACTAGGGACCGAATTAAACAGTTAACTTTAATAATTAAAGTTTAACATTCATATTTATATTTAGATGTATAAAATAATCCTAACTTTTAATTTTAGCTATAAAAGTAGTTTAAAACAAAAAAATAATTCCTAAAACTTTATTTTCTGACGTAAATCATAAAAGATTTTTTTAGCTCCTGTTTTAAACCATATACTCCAACAATTTTTGACTTGAATTGACTTTGAAAATGTAATTACGCTATTAAATTTTTATTTACAGAAACCATCTTGGAGGCTAAACAATAGCATAATTATTAATACAAAAAATCAATTAAATTTAATAATCAAAATATTTCTAAGGGTTGTAACGATGAGCACTCAAAATATTTTAAGGTGAAATGCATTTTCTACAGAAACTTGAGTTGGAAGGGAATCATTTACAATTAATGCTAATTTATAAAATTCTGGATATTATTTTCCTAATACGACAGCAAGTTTGCATCTAAAAGAATTTTCTTTTTAAATATAGATTTAGTCATTATGGTCTTCTATCATAGTTTAATTTGATTAGAAATTTTTTTTTATATAAACAATAAAAAGTAAAAGTTTAACAAAAACATTTTTCTGATATAACTATATTACTATAACTAGTAAAAACTTTTTCATGCGAGGACTTTTATTTAACAGTTATTAAAAAACTTCATTGCTGACCACTTTATAATTTTGATTGTTTAAGCCTTCAATTATAATAAAAACTATAATTTGAATATGGATTAAGTTCCTAATACAATTCACCTGTGGTGTAGTGATGAAATTTAAAATAAGAGTTAATCTTTTTAGAAACACTCAACACTTTATCTATGATTATCAATTCTCTCATCACCATTATTTCACCTTTTTTAATCTGAATCTGAATCTAAATTGTCTCGAGAGAATTTCAAGATTGGAAAGACCTTAGGATGAAGCCGAGACATGTGGGACGATAGACAATCCCGATAAAACGGTCCACAAAGGAAATTGAGATTTTAAGATATCATTGTCAATATATTCTCAAACCGTCCTAAAGAATCTGAGTTGGATAAATACCATTCGATGTACTATATAATACTAGGCATTATATATTCTCTATAATTAATTAGTAATTAGTATTATTTTTGACGAAACAGAAATATTTTTAAAAACATTGAATCAGTCACTGGCCACTCCCAGTGGTCTTCCCATTAAAACCGCGATTATATAAAAAAAATATATAGAAGTAGTAATAAAATGTAGCAACCCAAGCATAAAAAACATTAATAGTTTAAAAACACGCTTTAATAGAAAAAAACCCTAAAAATTAGAAAATAATTTTCAATAAGTTAAAAATAATACTAGAGTGATGAACAAAAGGTTCATTTCATCGTTTAAAAAAACGTGGAGAGCTTGATGTAAATCGTTATAAATACTTTATAGACTGACGTTGATAAACATATCCTGAAAAGTACCCGTCAATTTATTTACGATAAAAATGAAATCATTCTATTCTAATTTTATCTTTATTGAAAATTACTTTTTATTCCTTAGTTTTGTTTTCTATTAAAGCGTGCTTTAAGTTTTTTAAACTATTATTTATTTCATATTTTTTAATTCGGCTGGCTATACCGCGTGTTCTTTAGTTTAAAAAATAATATTCATTTTCTAAATTTTTGTTGGGCTAGTTACAAAACCTTGTTTAGTAAACTATTATTTTATTTTTTGCAAAATATACTAAACTCCCCAGTCGATCCTGCCAGTAGACATATTCATGTCTCAAAGATTAAATTATGCTTATATCACGCCTTAGTACTTAGCACAAGTCACTATCGTGCCTTCGAATCTGATAAATCGTTAATTCTGGTCAGGATAATAAACTATTGAATAGTTATCAATGGTCATAAATGGTCATTAGCTGGAAGCTAATAAAAGCGTGTAATAAAATAAGGTTAATTACTCGTAATCAAAAGCGATTAGGTTAAAATGAAAAAAGAGAATAAAGTAGCATTAAAGGGAATAAATAAGAGACTTCACCCGAATATTATCGATTTGTCCAGTTTGCAGGAAATGTTGCCAAGATACGGCTGGTGTCAGCGACACATAGCGAGTTCGATAAAAACTAAAGAATTAAAATTTTTATTTTTTAAAGAGAAAATATAGGCTCTCGACCGGGATTTGAACCCGGAACCTTTGTCTCCGGAATGTAATGAATATTTATAACTCATAAAAAATGACCAATAATTATAAAAAAATATAAAGAATTAAAAGTTTGAAACAGTCGGCGGTGTTTAAGGCATTGAAGAATTGGAGGAGAAAATTTATTAATTATTAAGCATACAAATCAAGGAATTAATAACTTAGTAATTAATTCAAAAAGAACAATTGTTGGCCCGTTTCATATGAAATGTCCGTTTTTATTATTTCTAAAATTCTAAGTAGAGTATTTTCTAAAATTCAAAAGTATACTTATGCTTGAACGAAAAAAAATTTGTATATAAAGAGTAGGTATTCAAAAGAGTAGAAAAATAACTTTAAATACAACTTTATAACGAATCCAAACGTTGATTTCCACCTTTAATCTACAAGAAAACACCATGGACATTCTTCACCATGTCCTAATCTTTGTCTTAAGTTCACTCTATCTAAAAAAACAGTTGGATCATTTATTATCCATTTTTCTATTTATCTAAAGGCTGGCAGAGACTAATATTGAAAAAAAAATTATAATGCAATTGGGAAAAAAACACAATGCAAAGCCTTATGTTTCAAATTCAGAAATACACCACTTACCGGTCGACGTTTCGCCTATTCAGGCATTATCAAGACCCCAAAAACAATAAAGGGTTATGTGAATCACATCTCGAAGAAAAAGGTGCAATACAACACTAAAAGAGTTGTATGTTGAACGTCTTGGTGGTGGGGAGCTGTGTCATGTTTGGAGCCTGTTTGGGCTGTTGATCGTTGGGATGTATTGCACCTTTTTCTTCGAGATGTGATTCACATAACCCCTTATTGTTTTTGGGGTCTTGATAATGCCTGAATAGGCGAAACGTCGACCGGTAAGTGGTGTATTTCTGAATTTGAAACATAAGGCTTTGCATTGTGGTTTTTTCCCAATTGCATTATAATAAATAATAGTGTTTCTTTTTGAGCTTGTGGCTCTAGTTTATTGAAAAAAAAAATTGTTTGAGCCATCCTCAAACATATTGGAAATAAAAATTGAGAATTATCAAAAAGAAAAAAATTCCATATGAACACAGCAGCTATCCAAATATTTAATAAAATAAGAGATACTTTTATATTCAAATACTCATCAAAAACTATACAGAAATTTAAAGAATAAGTAATTAGAATCGATAATAAGAGCTATGTTTCATTTAGCTTTTAAAATAAAAATATTTATAATTATTGTAATGAATTTATAGCTTACCATCAAGATAATTCCTGTTTAACGTAATCCTTAAATAGCTATATAAATTCACCAATAGAAATATAATGATTCGAAATGCAATGAATTAAAATGAATTTTTCCTTTAATAGGACCGAAATATAAGCGAAAAAATATAGAACACTATAAATATTTTTATGCAGAGCAACAAATTCCATAAAAATGATATTCCAAAGAAGGGTAAAATCAGACTGAAAAAGGAAGAAGTGCAGACAAGGAGATATAACAAGACAATATAACATCCCCATTCTCGGTGAAACAAACCAGTTTTCTCTTACTTTGTCATTAAAAAGTCCGTTAAAAAAAGGGGGGCATAATGCAAGTATGAATACAGCAATATATTTAAGAAATATAAAAAGTGTAAATAATCATGATTTAAAGACTTAATTTAATAATAAAACAAAAAAAATACTTTAAAAAAAATCGTAATGAATATTAAAAATATTTCCTAGTTTTCAGTTTTTAAAACCTGAAAGAGGCAACAGAATTTTATTATTTTGTTTTTCACAAATAAAATAAACTATTTTTCTAAAGAAGAACTGTTTTAAATAAAAGTAATGTTAAATATAAAAATGATTATACTTTAAGATACAGTCAGTAACTTAATTTCTCTTGATAAACCGCGTCAGATTGAAACAAGTTGAACTTTGGTTCATTAAAGAAGTTTCTTACTTAATTAAGTAGCGACCAACTTCGTGAAGTTTGTCAACGATCTAAGAAAAAAATTCCTCTAAAAAATACTGAAAATGTAATTTTAAGTTTTTCAAAACTAATAAGGTAACCCTGTCAGCCTTATGGCGGGCAAGTTGTACAATATATTAATATATCTATTATAAGTATGAAAAAATATGACGTTTTTTTCCCGATTAATTCATTTTTTTACGACCCATTATATTTATTTAAAATAAAATATAAGATGGTCATCACTAAAAACTTTCTAATCGTAATAATAATGCTTAGTGAACTTGAGGGTTCGATGCCGACACCACCAATCTCACGTCAAGATCACTCTTGAACATAATTTTCTTAAGGGACTACCCTTCAGACGCTTCCCATTTGGCACAGTGCTTATTAACTTGTTAAAATATCGTTCCTTACAAAGCCCAGCAACTTTACAAGCCTATCCCAACCTTCGCGAGGCTATCACTTGAAAAACTTTTTTATATATTAGATATTATAATAATAAGCTAGAGATTATTGTTAAATACGGCAATAAATGAAATATAAGTATCAATATTTTAAAGGAATATATATAGGTATCCTAAATCCTATAGGATAGGCAAGATATAGGACTCCCACTGTAGATCAGTTATAGTTACCTAAAAAGACGTTAAATAAATAAAATAGGGAGAGAAATTTACTAAAGATCAATTTCACAGAAAGACTGAGCACCTCAATGCAAATTTTTCACCATTTAATTATAACACTAAATTCTAAAAAAATCCAGAGCTTCCAACTTGATTTTAAAAGGTACAGTTTTTTTGTTTAAAAAAAATAATAACGTAATCGAAGTCGTGATTATAAATCTAAAAATAGCAATTGAGTGCTTAATAAAGATGACCCCAAGCTGAACCCACTCTATTGAACTCAGCAGTCGGTAGTTATGAGATCACAATAGAGTAACATTAATCCTTCAAGTCCAATAATAGACACGGGGGTTGCGAATTATTACTGTCTATTCAACTCCAATGTACTCATACACATAAATGTATGTTTATGTTTTATTCTCTCTCTCTCTAAATATATATATATATATATATATATATATATATATATATATATAGAGGAGAGAGAGAGAGAGAAAGAGAGAGAGAGAGAGAGAGAGAAAGAGAGAGAGAGAGAGAGAGAGAGAGAGAGAGAGTAGAGGGGGGGGAGAGGGAGAGAGAGAGAGAATGCTTCAGTTCAATATAAACATCATGAATTCGAATATTTTTGTATTAAGATAATACGGAGATTACCTAGCTGTTCTTAAATTTCTACTTAACCAATAGATAAAATTCCAAAGCACTCTTTTGTTGTTGGTAACTCATCTGTCAAAATCAAGCATTCCTGAGCCTCGCAAAAATAATCTATTAGTATATAGTATGTAATTATAAGCCAATAGAAAACTATTTCAAAACATTAAATGCCTTATTTTCAAATAAGATTAACATATTTCAATACAAACTAACAATAATATTATTTTATATCAATGCAATAAACCAATTAAGATTAAAAAACTAAGCATTTATTTAAAAGATCCAAAGAAATAAGGTAGTATAGAAAGGGAAATTTAAAAGAGAATATATCACATATAGCCCCATAAAAAATGGCTATAAAGTCCGACTATACGACTATAAAGAGAAAAGAATAAAAATGAATATTAAGAAGAAATAAAACATCTATTAAGTATTATAATCACGCTATGTAAGTGAAAATCATTTTTTTTTTCTTAATCAATACTGATAAATAGTTATTGGAAAATTTTAGAATAAAACATTTTAGATATAGAACATGTATAAGGTTAACAGCATAATAAGAAACCCATTTTCAATATGATTTGGTCAGATATGTTTTTAATCTTTATTTTATAGCAGCATCCGCTACTCACATTGTGACAACAAGTGATTAAGATATCCGATATCACAAAATTGACACATAAGGAATGAGAGATTCCAGCCGGCTATTCAAGATAATTCTGTATCACACTTTTTCAGATAAGTTAATACATGTCCACCATTAACAATTTGTATATACATATATATATATATTAAAATATAGTTATTACAATATCTGTAGAATTCTTCGCGAAATAATTAAAAATTTAAGTATGTAAAGTTTTTACTTAAATCTATTTCATGTAAAATTTCTAAAAGGAAAAATTAATTATAATTTAAGATTATAAATACCTCCTACAATTTATCAACCTTACCAGTACCAGTTTCAGTATAACTCTAGATTCAAATAAATAACATTCAGTCGTAACCAATCCATTGTTTCGTGTCAAAACAGCATCTTTTCCAGAATATTTTCTCCTTATCTTAATATTATTAAAATGTTATTTCATTTCAATGTTGTTTGAGGGGCGAGTGTGATATAAATGATGAAATAAATATTAAGTACAAATTTATTATTCTGTAAGCTGATGTGTGAGCCATCATCGTGGTACATGATAATAATTATGATGACAATGTAACTATTATTCGCCTTGATATAAGTTCTGCAGGTTGTCGCTTCGAGTTGATTTACAACAAATTTCGTGCGATACAACTAGCAATTCAAAGTATACATGATATATGTTTTTTGAAAAGTTTATTTCTTGATGAAATGATTACCGAAATATACATATTTCCCATATTTACACTCTTTTTTCCATGCTAAAGATAACGATAATTTGTATTTTTGGATAACATTAAAAAGGAAACGAATGAACAGTTAAAACTTGTTATAACTCAACTCGAAATCACAACCTGCAGAACCGATACATTCATCTTTTATTCAAATGAGATTGTTTTTTTTAATTAACCTATTTTACCCTTATTATTATTTATTTCAATTATCATAATTTATTTTATTTTATTGTTAGATATTAGATGGATTCGGATCTATAGGTTGTCAGGTTCTTTTTGACTAATTTGGTGAAGTAGTTATACCGCCTCCGATCGTGAGGATGCCTGGTTCTTTGCCAAAGGGATCGGTAACAGCGTTTGATAAGGATAAGATTTCTAAGATCTTGCGGTAATGGATTTTTCTTGCGGACTTTGAAGGAAGGATGGGGTGAAGATGCAGTCCAAACTGCTTGCTGGATCATATTGGTAAAGGAATTGACGGCATCATCTAACTCCTGAGGTGTTTTTAGGGAAACTCTGAGGTCAATGGTGTCGAATACAAGCTGGTGAAATAGGTTCCAGTCAATTGGTCCCCTAATAAATGATGGCGGAGGAAGTTTGGATATTGGGACTATAGAAAGGGTAAGGATCAAAGGACTGTGATCTGAGGACAGTTCATCAAGGCGTTCTATGGAATAGTTTAAGGGATCTAAGCCAGCATGGATGAAGAAGTCAAGGAGATCAGGATTTTGGTTTGGGTCAGTGGGCCAATATGTAGGGGTGCCTGGAGAAATAAAACTGGAATTATGGGAGTTAAGTGCAGAGAGGAGGATGCGACCTCGGGTGTTAGTAGTTCTTGAGCCCCATTGTTGATGTTTCGCATTAAAGTCTGCACCTAAAAGGAAATGAATCCCTAAGGAGTTCAGGAGAGAGCTGAATTCGGAATGGGAAATGGATTTATTAGGAGGGCAGTACACGATGCTAATGTGATGGGAAAGGAAAAGGTTTTGATTGTAACAGCTGTAGCCTGAAGGAGATCGTTTGACGAGAGTGGAAATGAGTGATGGGAGAGGGATTGATGGACTATGACAGCAGTACCACCGTGAGCTTTTCCATCAGGATGGTCGGTCCGGTAGTTTTGGTACTGTGTTATGTTGAGCTTCCGTTTACTGGTCAGTCGAGTTTCTGTAATTAAGGCTACATCAATTTTTTTATCATACAGTAAAGATGTTAGTTCGTCAGTGTGGTTTCGAATACCATTCGCATTCCAAAGGAGAATGGATAAGCTAGATGTCATTTAAGGATTTTGTTGAACAGGAAAGAGATGGGAAACAAGATTTGTTAGGAGAGATATCAGTGGTGTGACCATGGATTTGAACTCGGAGAGGAATGATGTGAGTAGTGTTGTGAGATCAGTAGCATTTGAAGGAGGGGGGATATGAGGGATTTGGTGCGGGATATTTGGATTTTGATTCATGGAATATATTGGTTGTTGGGGCTGGTTTTGTGGTTGTAAAGGATTGATTTGTGGTTTAGAGAGGTGTTTTGGGGGTTCGGGTTGTAGCGTTCTCAACTATTAAGATAGTTATTAAATAAGAATCATAAGCGTTGTGAACCTACAAATAGTCATTGTTAAAACGGTTAAATCCAAACAAAGTAATGTCAAAAAATTTACAAGGTATGATTTCAACAATCTATCTAGCCCGGAAATATAAATAGAAAAATAAGCTGTCCATCATAGTTCTATCTTAACTTTAACTGCGACACTTACTTCAGAGACTAGTGAGATGTATCCAATCTTCTTCGAAATTAGTAACCCTAACAGTCAAGCACCAGTGGGCTACTAGGAAATCCATAAACTGATATCACTGCAGAACTAACAACCTGCGAACCGACATTGCTAAAAGTTGGAAAGCACACTACAGTTACACAGCACACTACACACTGAAGGGGGCCGGCTGAGCAAGGCGGAAGGCAGTCCTATGGAGAGAGGGCAGAGTTATTTACGACCAGTCAAGTTACCAACATGTGTTCTCCATTCTCAGGGGCACAGGCCCTTCAGAAAGAGCAGCCTTTGGGGCTGGTCATCATAGCAATCATATTACATATCATCGAAAAGTCTCTATAAAATTTTCTGAAGATAACTCAGAATAATAAGGACATTACCCGCCCATAAAAATAAAGACTCCGAATTGAACTTGACCAAAAATCCGCAGGCAAACGCTTCTAATAAATTTCGAGTTAGTCATAAAAAATGAGCTATCCTGGTAGATTTACCGGTACTTGTGTATTAGCCGATCCCGAGGAAATGTTATCCTACATTATTTAAAACCTGAACACTGATAACAGCTACCTTGTGTTGCTCATATTAAAGAAATAGAACGGATATGAAATGAAGATGTCGATAAAGGAACAAAAATATTTTATTTCAAAAGATTTTTTTTTCAATTTCAACTATTGTCCATATGTTCTTTTTCCGGGATGGACCGTGTGGTGTTGGTTTTGTTTGCCAAGCTTTCGCTCATCGTGTTGTGAGCTTCCTCAGGGCTAGTCAGTAAATGAAGAGCCTATGTGGCGATACTTGTATAAGGGCTATACAACCTTTGAACCCCTATTATATTAAAGGGGTGGAATTATCCAAATTTCTTTCTTAAACTATACAAAGAACCTAACTACAAATTTCCTGATTTGCCTTTAAATATGTACTATAACGGGGGGAGGGGAACATACCCCCACATAAAACTGCCCTTCCTGTACCCTATGATGTATAACCTATTTTACTCAATAAGTTTCATCCAAATCTCTCCAGTAGTTTTTGCGTGAAAGAGAGACAAATATACAAACTTTCACATTTATAATATTAGAAAGATTTTTCTGTTTAACAAAATGGCAAAAGAAAAACTAATACAAATATTTCTTACTAATTCATTTAATCTTTTACCACCCATTTTTACTATCCCGTCTTATATTTAAAATAAATAATTATTCGGTGATCACTTAAAATATTAATCATCAGTGGTTCTACAATAAAGTACAGGCCTTGGCCGAAAATTTTTTATATCAAAGAGAGATTAAAAGACGTTAATATATAATATATGATATATGATAATTGAAACAGAAGACATACTATCTGCAGTACATCTACAGCCCCGGCGAAATAAGTTTTTTCCAAAATGAGTTAATTACACTGAGGGAAGAAGAATCGTCTTATGTTCGTAGTGAATAGTCGTGAATATTCGTAGCGAAATCAACCATTGTCTTTTTTATTTTTATTTTATTTTTTGCATTTATTCCTCCAATATTTATTTACAAATTACAAATATAATAAATAGATGCAATGCTGCTATATAAACTAAAAGTCTTTTATTACCTTTTATTATATCTATTATTATACCTTTTATCACCTTATTACCATTCTCTTGAAATGGAATTATTGCTTATATTACATTATCCAAAAGCTACGAGAATGGCACGATTCCACTTCCCTCAATACAGTTAACTCTCTCTGTAAAAAAATCGACTTGTTCACCGAGGCTGCGAATATAAATGTACAACAGTAGCAACAGTAATACTGCGCAAGCGTACTCCTCTTGAACTGAGGTCACTGAGAGAGAAAGAAGTTCTATATAACAAAAGAGCTCCCAGCCTAATGAACAATCTTCTCTCGGAGGAAAAAGAAAAGGCACGAGATCTCCAATTACTTGAGGGAACGAAGAGGAAGCGTGGGACGCATGGTTGTTAACCCTATTTTGTCTTATTTATTCAACTCGATAATTGTCTCGTTTAAAATTTCACTTGCGCAATCCACAAAAGACATAATAAAAAAAAAATCAAACAAAAGATAAATTAATGAAATGAAAACGATCTTACAAGAGCAGCGTCCCATAAGGAGTCAAGGTCAAAACAGCATATGCTTCGGGGTTCCTGTAATTATGGTTTTAGGGCCCTCAGAAAGTAGAGTAATTATTATCATTAATTATAAAAGTCCTCCATTGTTTGAGGGCCTCTTTCCCTGGGAAGAGAGAAAAAAAAAGGACATTTTTGACAATAATTTTATTTGTTTATTTTTTTAAATATTGATTTGAACTCGATTCAGCTAATTCGATATTAAATGGTGATATTTATTTCGAAATGAATTACTTGAAATATTGTTAACTTTAATTGTTGGAGAGGAAAGGTAAACGAATAAGCGAGAAACCAAATCATAAATTTTTCATTTTTAGTAAATTCATTATTATTCATTTGTTTCGTTGATATTACGACATTTAACTTAGACTATGTACAGTTTATAAATTAATGATTCTATAACTATGCAAGAAGGGAAAAATTTTAACCGATTTCAGATGGATTAAGAACTACTTATTAACAATTTCAAACTAGTTTTTATCTTTTGTGGTAGACGAAGTTTACATCAATTTTTGTTTTCATGTATTTTTTACAGCGACGAAAAACATACTTATCTTAAATAGAAGCATTTTTACTTCCCTCTAATCTCTTTTACATGCCATTGATGAAAACAATTAATAACACCTTAGATGATAATGAATTATACAACAAAAGTATCAAGTAGACGAGGAAAGATTTATACAAACATTATTTAAACAAAACTATTTATAAGAGAAAAAATAAATGCCTTCTTCGTATCTCAAAACTTTCTTTTGATTAATTGAACGTGCATATCGAAATTGTCAACATTCATTATGCAAGATTATTTGATATGTTTCACTACTATATTCTACAAAATAATGAAAGTACATTCAAGGATGAAGGAATATTGGAAGGGACGGAAGAGTAAACAACCAAGTGGGAAGAATTGAAATTGGCACGTGGTCCTCAGCTGGCCTCATCGGGGGGAAGAAAAAGAAGAAAGAACATTCAACTTAAGTGACCTAAGTAACAGATTGGCGCCCGAACCAGGCACTAGATAAATTGAAATTTAGGGAAGGATCATTAACCAGAATAGATGAGGAAACAGGAGGCGAGTGTTTAAACAAGGGCAGGAATATTAACTCCTTTGTCGAAAGAAATGAGTTGATATAAAGGAAGAGGGTTCCCTTTTTAGGTAATATTACCTGAAGCAAAATATTACCTAATATCGGAAATTAGGTCAAATGTCTTAAGGAGATCTTTCCTAATCTAAAAAATATTCTGATTATTATTATAAACATTACCACTGTTGATAGTGCATATCAGCATTTGCTGTGGGGCTTTTTCCTAATGATTAATTTTAACATTTTTAATCATCTTAAAATAAATTATACAGAAGTTTTATTTTCCTATTAAATGTATTCAAGATAATTTATATGATGAAAAAGTATATACTATGTATTCTATTGCCTCTCTTCAATCGATATAAACGGCATTAAAGACATACAGAGTATTTATAAACATGTTTTTTCTCTCGCTATAAATGATCCAAACTAATTGAATCATAAATCTTAACGTTCAATTAATAAATAAATTTAATATTTTTTCTGAAAAATATCCACCAAATTTATTTAATGTCAGTACGTGGAAGAATGAGTCCGCAACACGGAAGATCTGATTATCATTCATGATATTTTGAAGTTGTATCAAAATCCTCTGGGACCTCTGGGAATTTTTACAATGAAATAGAGTAATAAATAATATCCATTAAAAACTAAAAAAAGTTAAATTATAGAATTAAAATAATATTAATAAACAAATGAACTGTTAGATCAGAGTCACCCAAATAACTGCTGAGCATCCCTGAAAATTATAATAATTTGACTGCTCATCAAAATGGACGAGAAAATTTTCTGCATAGAGATAAAAAATGAATTCTTAAATTGTGAGCGTTTGGAACTACATTGCATGCCTCACATTTCGTATGAACAATTAATTGATTTTTTTTACCTCTATCATAACCATTTCTCCTCCAAAAATTGTATACAGTCAAATAATAATTATTTAAGATGATGAACAATTTTGACTTTTTCATTCGATCTAAATAACCATCGGAATTTTAATATCGATTTCCCACAACTCGTATTTATTATATATTTATATGGCATTTAGTACTGATAATCATTAATAGTCGATGTTTAGGCTATTCCAGATTTTTTCTCGATAAATCATGAGCAGCGGAATCGATAGATGTGTTTTTTATATAATAATTTGAAATATTAATTTCAAATTACGAGAAAAAAAATTGGAACAGTGTGTTACATCCATGTGGTCTTGAATGTTTAATATAATAAAATTGTTCTAATAAGCCTTCTAATAAATGTAAAAGTTTTAATAAGCCGTTATATTAGAACCAGCTGTTCAAGCGTGGGCGGCATGAGTGAGAACCTGTTTTCAAACCGAACTTTGGTAGGAGTATCACATATCAAGAAACCTCGATAGGTTACCACAACTATTTACAGGACATATTATATATCGACAGTAGACCACAACTATATGCATAACTAAGCATATATATTGGAAATGTATTTGCTAAAAATAAATATCATTTCTTTTTTAATAGATTCTCAACTTAATGACTGAAAATTCTGTTAACTCCCAAACAGTTTTGATTTTATTTTTGTAGTATGCGTTCTTGCAGGAAATTAAAATTTGACCTAGTATTTTCCGAGTCTGCCTGCACTTGTAACTTGTGACGGGTTTTCCAAAGTATCGTACTAGTACTTTAGTAGAGAAACTTACTACTACTAATTCGATTTTCGATGAAAATTTCAGGGATGATCTCATACCAATTTTATTGAACTCCATCCATTACCTTCGTTTACATGAGTGTAAACATATTTTCCTAGGCACAACTATATTTGAAAACTATCCTTCAAATTTGGACCAAATATCAGGGCAAATTGAGGAATGGCGAACACATCGTTCAGTATTGTTTTTGCAGAACTTAACCACTATTTTAGCTTAGGAATGAGCAAACTTCTTTTACTTAACAAGCCTATATTTCAAAATTGGATTGTCCGAATACGCCTAAAGTTGGAGAAAAGTTAGGAATTGTGTTAAAGTGGTCCATCTTCCAATTAGCCAACTTGCACCAACTTATGGATGCGCATACATATTTTCAATGATTGTCATATTCCAAAAAAAAAAAAGTCTTGCCCCATTAATTAATGATTTATCTCAAAAGACAAATCATTGGCCATGAATAAATAATATTAAAGTACCAAACAAAAATGAGGAGGAAGCTATACAGACTTAATGGTCAGATATATGTTTTTTTCTTTCCATCAAACTAAATTGAGATTTGTTAACAATATATTATCTATATGTATATATAAGAGTTCGTCCTGACTAGAGTAGTTAAAGTGAATTGTCTTCTTTTTTTTTTTAGTTTTCTTTTCTTTTAAAGCGTGTTTTTAAAATTAAAACTATAATTTTTAGCAGTAAATTCATCTGATTTGAATGTCCAATGCTGTAATGTAATAAATCCTGATATCGTTAACGTAATCCTGACAGAGGATTAAATTCCTAATAAAGCAGAATGGGAAGTAGAAGAGACGGAGACAAAGGCTATTGGTAGGGCGGTGGAATAGAGGAAGAGGATTCAATACGAGGCCACTTTAGCAAAGACATCAAGCCATGAATATATATTGCCGGCTCTAGTCCTCCTATATTGCCTCTCCTCGATCCTCGCTTCTATTAACTGCCTATTCTCAACATGGAGTGAGGATTAATAAGCTGTTGTGACATCCTTAAGTATTATATATTCATGGCACTTCAGTAAAAACCGGCATTCTGCAAGAAAATACAAAAACGTAAGAGAATGGTACGGAATGGAATTCTCAATGAAAGGTATCGGGAGTGTGATGAAAATTTAATAATAATAACCAAATCTATCCTGTTGTACTAGCGTTATCTAAGTTGACAAATGTTTACATGCCTAAATATAAAATTAATTGTGTATACTACATTATAAAATAACCCATCCATATTTTTATCTTTTAAAAAATCCTGTAGCATTACAATCCAATAATACCTATATAATAATGAGGAAATCCTCAGGTTCAGTACATGGAGGAGACTGTACTGTTTTTAGGGTTGTGCAGGGAGGATATTTGTCCGAGATCATGCTCAACCGTGTTCTTACCCCAAATAAGGAAGCATCCTATTCGTATATTGATGACGGGTGAACCCGAGAAGGCTATGTAGACCCAAAAGGGTCTACTCCTCGCTAAAAACAGATAAAATAATTTATCCGCTACAGCTGGATTTGAATTGTCAGCATAGCAACTCAGTGCTCTGCACACTGAGCTACCTATTTTTTTCAGTTGTTAATCAGAGTTAATTTCATTAAAAAGAAAAATTTATTTTTGTTTTTATTGAGAATCGCATTCAGAATAAGATAAATACTGTTGAAGGTAAAATATCTGAAGATAACATCAGATATTTCTATTCAGATACAGTCAATAATAATGTCCAAATATTGCATTCACACTTTTTCACCTCACATCTAAAGTGTTCATTACAAATTTCTAATTTTTTGTTTATTGTTGTAAAGTTAATAGCTCCATTAAGAATAACCATCCAATATCTTAACCACACGCTAGTGTTTTAACTTACACTACTCACTACAAATAAAAAAAAAAACGTATTTATATAAATATAGTCGGTCAGTAATGATGACCATATAGCAGTAGTGATTAGGCAGTATATGTTCAGTCGCGAATCGATCCAGTAAATTCAAATTTAAATCTCGCGGTCTGGTTCGCAATTGTTGTCTTGGCAGCGGATAGAGGGGACTTTGTTTCCCCTATTTTTAGTATTCTAGCACTCACTTCCGATTCAGACTGAAACCTAACATCATCTCTCCGCTCTCCTCCTCGACTGTAGCTAACCTCGCCGTTCGCCGCATGGAGCCAGGACATTGATGATATTCGCCCATAGCCCTAGATCGCCTAGCGCCGGATACGAAAGTATGCTCTTGATACCATCAGATCACCGAAGGCCAGATACAATCAGAATTGAGGTGAATAAATTAACTCCACCACGGTAAGTCCGTCTTCGCTCATTCAATTAACTAACCTCAAAGACAATATATTTCATTCCCGTTCGAGATAAGAAAACTCTATAATCAATCACCATATGGCCCAGATCGCCCAGTGTTAGTGGTTTGCTCCTATGACTATTCACTTCGAATCATAAACTATTATTTAATATTTCTATCATAATATCAGTCAAGAGACTCAATTATTCCCTTCATATTTATTCCATAGAAATAAGTGATATTGTGTTTGTTTCTTTCTTTCTTTAATTGTAAACTGATTCCTTTCATGTTTGTATTTAGAATTAATAAACTCCACATGTTTCAGTATATGGCCCAATTAATTTAATTCCCCGCCTACTCTACTAATATATATATTTTTTTTTTCTAATCAGTCTAATTCACAAACAGCATAAATCATACCGATACATTCACAATGCAATAAATGCATAAATAAAGTACTTATTTTCCACAATAAATTACTAAATAATAATTAGTAAATTTCATAAATAAATTATCCATGTAATAAGTTTATAAACCAAAGTAATTTTCGATAAGATTCGTAAACTGTGAGATTAGCCAGGGATAGGGGCAACTTAGAGAGGGTTCTGCCCCACTCAATATTTCACGAACTTCAGTAAAATTAATAATTAAACCAAGTAAACAAAGGTAGTCCACCTTTGAAATTCTCCAAATCCCTCTCAATCGATAAACTCGCTACAGTTTTTAAAGTGAAAGCTTTAACAATAAACTCAATACAGTTTATTTAATACGCATTTTTGAGGAAAAATATGAAAAATTGTTTGTGAATATCTTCGGAGCAAATACAAACTTTTCAGGAAAGTGAAAAAAATTGTATTCAATATCAGCGTGTATCGTCAAACGTTCTTTACTTATTATCATTAGATGTGTTTTGTACCTTATAGAATTTTATCAAATAATGTATTTTAATAAGTAAAAAAAACACATTAAACGTAAACTATCAAAGACTGCAGCTTCGTTAGTTTGTGTTGTATTATTTTAAATTGTTCCAATATATCACAATTGCTAGCTATTGAGCATGCCATAAGTAATAGTCTTATTTTAAACACATAAGCTGGTTTTAGAAAAAATCGAAAAAGCAAATACACGAACGTGAGAAATTCAATATTATTCCACGTATATGATTTTGTTACTATTCGAACCGCAAATGTTTCAAACATTCGAGACTTTGAAACTACTGATTAAAAAAAAATGTTCACTAAAACAAATGTAGAATAATGGAATTTTATTCGTTACTTTACTTTTGAACGTCATCAAAATAGTTGTATATTCGACCTTACGATAGGGTTACTATTCTCACATAGAAAGTTAATTCAGATTCAACAATTTTCTGTAACATTCATCATTCCTAAAGCAATATTTTTTTATGAAATTCAATACTTCACATTTATATTGACGATATGATATTAAGGTGAATACATCAATTTTCAATTATTAGTAATGGACTTGATAACAATCAGCCCAGAAATACGGTTTAATAACAGTGAAATACTTTTACAAACTAATAAATCATAGATTTGTGATTAATATGGCATTCATTCAGGCAGACCTTAAATCAAAAAATGAGCGGTAAAATTAATCAAATATGAAGAAATATTGGCAATATTTTCTCTGTTAAGAAATAAATCTGGCCATCAACGTCCAGTACGGAGGGCCCTATTAATATACGGAATATTTGAAGGAGTTCAAAGAGAAGAGTAATCGATGGACCGAACCGATTGGGGCGTTACCTTAACGGCAATCCCTTTGAAAAATATCTTTCAAGAGACCCCGGACTAGGTACGTTTCAGAGAGGAGCTCTCTAAGGCATGTTCGAACCATAGCTCTGTCATGTAAAAGAAAACCGAAGAGAAGAGATTAGAAGTTGCTATCCCCTCTTATTGAGGTACCATATCGATCCTGAGCCTCCATTGGTCCACCTCCACTAAGCGTCTTTGGAGAAGCCTATAATCCTCGCTGTAATATCGGTACTTGAAGGTTCAAAGTACTCAACTCACTCAAAACAAAAATAATACGATAACGTTACATAACCCTTCGTTCGACAAAATGCTGAACCACCATTATATTAAAAAATGGATCAAACTCAAGAAACATTATAAAGAATAATTTTAAAGGTACAATAATAATAATAACAATAATAATAAGGCTTAGCGAACTTGAAGCCTCACTGCCGATACCACCAATCTCTGCTTACAAACCTCTGTGCATGGACCACTAGTCAAACCCAAATACTGCAAATAACACTTAACGCAATCTTCCCACCTACGTCTCGGTCTACCGCTCAGACGTTTACAAGTCTGATTAAATTTTTAGGAATTCGTTCCTCACTCAGTTCAACAACTTTACAAGCCCATCTTAATCTTCGCGATGCCATCACTTGAATAATATTAGAGATAGAGGATGAGGGTGTTTTTCGAAATAGGAATAATTTATCGTTATATCTCTCATCTCGAATTATCATTAATTTCCAAACATAAGATAAGGGGAAAAGCCAAAAGAAAATTGAAACTCTTAAGTAAAAACAATTGTATGTATCCTTTAAATTTATCCATGTTATCCAATCCTGCCGACCATCATCTCCGATCTCTTTAAATTCAAAACCTCGGTCCACTCCCGGAACACCCGTTCTCGGCTCTCAGAGCTATATACAGCATCACACCGAACAATTGCTTTTGATAGAGCTTGTCTTATCCGATCCTCGTTCCTTTGGAACTCTATACCTTATCTCATTCGTCCTCAAATTACAAAATCCTATGTTGTTAATAAAAATTAAAATTTGGGTATTGGTAAAGCATTCCTTTTGTAATGATAGTATTGAAATTGTTTTATTAACCACTAATGAGACTTCTTGATTTTAACTGATGTCATTATTCCCATAAAACTTGAAGTTCAAACATGTTGGAAATGAAATATCAGCTACGTCGTTCCTGAATTAAGGAGCTTCAATCAATACAATTGCCACTGAAGGCTTACTCTTCGAGTTTGACTTTGTAACACCTGTTGAATAGGATAGTGGCGGATCCAGTAGTAATTTTTTTAACTATAAAGTTCATCTGTTTTAAAACAAGCTTATGGGCATTATATTTTGAAATAAAAACGAATTAACTTTGAAACAAAATAAGGTCAATATAATGAATAAGCTGGAACAAATACTTTCCATTTTACTTAAAAATAAAATTTCGAATGTACTAAACTATGAGGCTAATATTCTGACTATTTTTTAGCAAGTTTTAGGTCATTGTGGTGATCAAATACTTCCTTCTCCCCACGTTTATTCTAGAGTTTTCATATAATAATCTTTTATATTGTTTAATTTAAATCATCACTATTTAGCAATTTTCTTTCGCTTCGAAACAATACGAAGTTTAACGTTGCAATTGATGAAGTAATGTTGTTAACAAACGGTTGTTGCCGAGATGCGGTGAGGTCAGAGGATACCTCCACGTTACCACCGTGCCTGGTGAAAGGTCAGGCATGCATTTAGTGATGATCTTTGTCTTCAAGTATAGGAAGGGCATTGAATGAATATGCAATTGGTACCTCTAATTTATTTTAATTAAATTTTATTGCATAATTTTATAGGTAATTATTGCCCTTATGTCCAGTTCAAAAGCACGCATGAACATCTAAGAGGCAACGATAAAGATAAACTGTACTTCAAAAAATACTAGCCCCATTTGTTTTAAAGGATCTTAGGACTCAATAACACGCAATTAAAAAAATTACACTTAGGCCCTAGTTTATATGATACCCAAATCATTCACATCGGATGTGGTTTGATATATTGTCCCTGCCATTTCCAACTATCGAATGTGAAAATAGGTACTTTTGAGGAGAATTAAAAAAAAAAGCAATTTCAAGGTTCAATCAAAATTAGTGTCGATAGTCAAACCAATGACATTCGTTTTATATACATTGTTTTTGTGACTGATAGATGCCTATGAATTTTATATCAATTTTTTTTTATTTTATTTATTTCTTGTATAATTTGCTACATTTCACAAAATAAAAATGCTGCACCAATATACCAATCTCAAATAAAAATAATAGTACAAATTTAAATATATCTCTGGAGAATCATAATTTACAATGAAAGAAAAAATGTATAAAAAACTTCCAACAGAAACAAAAAAAAAGAGAAAAAAAATTAGTAATAATAAATATATATATATACAATATCAATGAACTGGTATCCAACAATAAAAAATGTTTAGTCCGTTTATATACATACCACTTTGTACTATTTTTTGTTTAGCTCCTAATATTTTTTATAAGCGGGTTTTTATTGTTTTTAAACTTAAAAAAAATTATTTACGCAATTCTTTATGCATAATTTTAACTTTAGTGTCATATGCATAATTTCCAGCAATTCTAAGACATTTGTTTTGGAATATTTGTAACTTTTTGTAATTAGTTTTAGACATGTAACTAAATATTGGGCATGCATATGTTAGTATAGGTCGTAAGCAGGCTTTATATAACAATGACTTATTATCTGTGCTTAATTTAGAATTTTTATTAAAGTAAGGATAAATAGTACATAGAGCTCTGTTAGCTTTATTGCACACATAATCAGTCTGGAAAGTAAAAGTTAACCTTTTGTCCATGTTAAGCCCTAAGTATTTAATATGCGTTGCCCAAGGTACAGAGGTTCTGTTTATTTTCAATTGGAGGATATTATCCGGTCGTATCTTCGTCAATAATATAGCTTGGGTTTTATCCTGATTTATTCGAATTTCTCTATTTTTTTTTTTAGAGCTGTAGTCCGTCTATTTGTAATTGTGTCTGTTCTAAAAAGCTGTATCATCTGCAAATAGGGATTCTTCTACTTTGAATGTATTCGGTATCTCATTAATATAAATACTGTAGAGCGTTGGCGATAAAACCCCGCCCTATGGGAGTCTGGCAGTAAGTGTACGTACGGTGGAGTAGTGGCCTTCTCTAGATACTTTAAATTAAGAATTTGATATCAATTATCAATTTTAAAGCAACTGCTATAAGTCGAAAACGAAAACTGTTTTTTTCACATTCGATACTTTGCGATGGCAGGGACGATATAATGATTCTAGTAAACTGATAAACATAATTTTTGATAAAATAAAAAGATTTCTGAAAATGAATACAGTTCCTTGAAATATTCTCTGGTAGAGGAAGATCAACAGTTTTCAATTTTCCACTAGTGGAATTTTTTTTTCTCACTATTGAAAACATTTAGAAGAGGCAGATTCAGGAATAGCTTAAAAATTATCAAATATATTATATACCGTTTATACTCACTATCTTTTATATAATAGAATAATAACATGTCAATAATATAATATAAGTTACAAAAGTACAGAAATGGTATTGCCTTCAGTTTTTCACAACCAACACCAACTTGAATTTAACCCCTCAACCAATCTAATTATGATATATATTTAACAATAAATTAACGGATGAATGATATTTTGAAGTTTTAATACCTTCAGATTCGTGATTTTTTTTCATTTCTCATTTAATCATTTCCCTTTGGAAGTTACCCGAGACAACGAGATTTCAAATATTTTGGTTATTTAATTAATTCAGCACTTTATACCAAATCGTAACGATGTACTTTTGATTGCTAGTTGCGAATCAAATTGGTTCTAATCATAAAAAATAAAATTAGAAACAGCTTTAGATTAATGTAAAATGTTATTATTTTTATAATTTTTTGTTAATTGTTTTAATTTTTAACTATTTTTATTTGAAGAGAAAAGATATGCCCCCGGCCGGGATTCAAACCCGGGTCCTCTGTCTCTCCGTGACTTCACCAATTGAGCTACCGGAGTCACTTACCAGCCGGGGACAAATCTGTTCGCATATCTGATCCCATGTTCCCGTGCTCTCGCAATTTTTTGCGATGTATACACGAGAACGAATGTTCTTTGAACATTACTTAATTTTAGGATCTTGTTGACTTACGTCATATTACTATTTATAATTTTTTGTTAATTGTTTTAATTTTTAACTATTTTTATTTGAAGAGAAAAGATTTAGAAGCGACTCCGGTAACTCAATTGGTAGAGTACTGTCACGGAGAGAATAAGGACCCGGGTTCGAATCCCGGCCGAGGACATATCTTTTCTAAACGACTCCGGTAGCTCAATTGGTAGAGTACTATCACGGAGATATAGAGGACCCGGGTTCGAATCCCGGCCGGGGGAATTTATTTTATCTTCAAATAAAAATAGTAAAATGTTATTCATTATTACCAAATGAAAAACTTTACTTAAACTTTATCTCACTGAATAAGATATTTAGAATAATTAATAATCTATCAAATTAACAAATATTACTAAAGGCTATACTATGAAATATTTTTGTTAAAATTTTGTTTTTCTGTAGTGTGGACTCCCATAATCAGTGCGTTCAGTATGCTACAGGAGTATTCGGAAGTCATTTTATAATTATTTAATTTCATTTAAGTGTATGACTATTTTTTTTTATAAACCTTGTAGGATATCTTCATCGAATCTTTAGAATCGAAACTATAAATAGTCGTAGATTTTTTTTTTCCATTTTCCTGTTCTTTATTATTTTCACGTACGAAGAAACAAAAACAATTCCATGTTCCCGCACACTATCCATGGTTAATTGAAGTAATTAAGGCCAGACGTGATAAAACTACAAATTAGACAAATAAAGACGTAGCGCTTAATGTTTTTCGCATGTTTTATGGATATAAGATTAAGGGTATTTAAATAAAAGGAGTGCTATCCGTATATATCCGGAAATCAATTTCAATTAATATTTCTTTTTACCAAATTTTAGTAACATAATGAGGAAGAAAATGGTCCGGGTAGAGGTAAAAAAAAATCTCTTATATATGGAGAACTCTTTATTGGCAAGCCGACGTTTCGACCCACATAGCAGGTCTTCTTCAGGGTTAACCCTCCAAAGCCTAGTGTGACGTTTATGTCACATGAGAAAATAGACCGGGTGTACCATCCCCCTTTCTATTTTATTATTGTTAAGGGTGAATTACCGTTGCATCTACCTGCAAGGAACTCTGACAGTCAGCTTTGTGCAAATTTTTAAAATTATTTTTCGGGTTCTGTATCACTATAAGAATAAAAAAATATATAAAAAAAAGGCAAATATTTTTTTAAAAAATCCCGGTTTTGTAGGGTTAATATAAGATCGGTGGTTGGAAAAAAAAAAGTTTATCTGTTTTTTCGATTATATTAACCAAATCGCTGAACCAAATTTAATGTTTAACTAGAATAAGAGGAGTGTAAAATGGTCAAGGGGTGCAGTAAATGAATTACACAAAATAAGATACACTTATTATATTGTGCCTACGACCTAAGTTTCAGGTCATCTTTAGAGCAGAGGGATGACGAGTCCAAATGCAACTTCGAAAGTGACATAAAACGGGGGTCATGAACTTGTGCGGTGACAGGAACTCGTTAAAGATCCCTATACTAATTATATCTGGGTGAAGAAAATGTAATCACATTATAGCATCGTTCGTTATCGACAGCAGCATGAAGTGACGTTAAATGAATAGAAAAACAACAACAAATTATGTAGTAGCAGCTGTAAATCATCACCAGTATCTATAATTTCTTTTTAGCTGCCTCAACATCCACACTACCTACTTAAATCAAAAGCTGTAAACGTTGAAATGTTAAAGGGAAATATAAAAAAAAAACTTGTGACAAGAGCAGCAATCGGACGAACAAAGGAAGGTAACAAGGAACAGCTGATAGAGGTTATTCAGTTAGCAGTTAGAGCTAGTTAGAGCCACAAAGGGGTCACATTCGACACTGCCTCCATGAGCTGAAAAAAAGCCATTATACAGGTGTCACTGTGTCACCGGAATCAGATAAGGAAGGTACACACCCTTTGTCTCCGCGGCATTGTCTCTTCCTCACGGGCCTGGTTTTGTCCTGTCTTCTAGCTAGCTGGGGTTGCTTCACTCTAGTAGGGATCCGTATTGAACTGTAGAGGACTGTGGATCATTTTTTTCCTCCAGTTCTTTAACAAAGAATTTAGAAATTTTATATCAAATATGGATTGCAGACAAAAATGGCGGAATAAATTTCATAAATAATTAATAAATAATAATTATGCTCAACTATAATGATGACACTCTAGCAGCTTTATTAAATGTTGAAAAATTAATTATGTTTTATTACATAATCTATACTTATGTCCAGTTTTAAACAAAAAAACCAGACTATTAATACATTAATCATGTATTCATATATAAAAAAAAATCACTACAATCCATGAAGGGTCTTAGATTCAGTGCATGGTTGTGCAGGAAGATGATTTGTCCGGAATATCGACAGCGAGGCTTTTCCCCCCAATAAAGAGTACCCAATACACAGGTTTAAAATTAACCAAGTTTAACATAAAATATATATTTAAATATAAGACCATGATATCTCAAAGACAAATACTATCTAATCCTTCAATATAACGAATGGTTTATTTTCATTTCGACAGAACAGGAAAATTTCATCATTCATACCGCTCTTGGCAGAAGTACCGCCAGTATCAATATTGGCCACTTCACTATGGACAAGCTCTTGAACTTTACTATGAGGTCATCTGAAACCCCTAAGGTCGTCTATAGGTCGGATACAACCTCCATGCTCCTATTTATCCAATGGACGGATATAACCATATGACAACCTCCATCTTATTATTTATTTATTTATAACCAACAACTGATAGATAACTAGATTATTGCTACAATTTGTCGAATGTGAATGTTTGCATTTGTCACAATTTTCGGAGAGTGATAACCTTCCCCTTATTTCAAATACATATCTCATATACACAATATACGCGTATCTCTAATCTCAACGCAAACGTTGTTAATCGGTAAATTAATTCAACTCATTGTTAAATTTCGTCAAGGAGATGTTGAGTTTAGGTACTAGTCTAATGTAAGGATAGTTGGGGGATTTTCAAGGAATTCAAGGACAGTTGGCCTTCCTCGCCGCCGCTCGGTATATTTGCCCTGAAGATGACCTACAATGTAGGTCGAAACGTCGGCACACAATAAATAACTCTGCACTTAGGTACTAGTCGTTTATATTAACACAAGCAATATCGAATACCCAGACATTGACAACTACCTACGGTTACAATGCAACTATTTTTCCCGAATTACTACACGACCCGTTCACACTAGCCTGAACCTGTCCACAAACCTCCCCATTGAGTTCGGGCAAAAACCGACAGCCGCCGGAGCGCGGATTAACGTCCAAAAACTACTGCACGCTCCGCATTCGGTGGGGATTAACGTGGAGCACCTTTGATTCGCGAACATAGTAGATACGTGGCCTAAGACTTCAAACTTACTAAAAAAACACTTACTACATATGATAAAACAAACGGTGGTATTCTCTTAAGAAAATATACTAAATTACATCAGTAACATTAACAATCCGAAGAGACGGCACTTTTCCACCGGTTTATAAAGCAACAACTAAATTTCTAATACCGGCATGTTTATAGTTACCTTGGGCTTAATAACCATCGAAGAATAACTTAAGCCATCCTTCAAATGAAACACAAATATATAAAAACGACTGCAATAATTGTAATCTTTTTTTTTTTACAGAACTGATGAGGCTTACAAATTTCAGATTCAGCATAATCATACTACAAAAACTACACTTTCTTTTTTTAATTCAAAATTTCTAGACTAATAACAGCAAAACGTGCATTTATTACGAATAAAAGTACATAAGATAAAAAACCAAGTTTATTTAGAGTTATAATAATAAAGCTAGAACGAATTGTTAAGTATAAAAAAAAAAAACCTAAAGACAGGTCAGGGATTAACTAATCAAATTATATTTGTTAATAGTTAACAATATCTAGTAAATATTTTAAATGAAAAATTTATAAACTATAAAAATCTCAACCAATACATAAACAAGTCCAGTCTAAACGCCTGGAGAGCCGTGCTCTGGAGAATATGAGCCCGTAAGAGGAAGACAGCTGTGGATTATTCGTTAAGCCGTGACTGCCACACTTCCTTTCTGGATCAACACATCCGGCTCAGCTGTCACCTTCAATCATTTATTAAAAATCCATGTTTTAATGTTTTAATTACTGCCAAAGACCATGTAGCATGAATGGCTGTCACAATGGGATAGAAAAAATGTAATTCGTCCATTTGGACTATTGTTGTACAGTGTATGGGAGGGAGTATTTCTGGGGATCTCGTACCAAAATTAAAACGGTTGCTTAATTGCTTCGTTCGATGCATCTTTGGGATCTCGAGAGATGCCCCGGTGACCCGATATTACGAAGAATTGAAATGGCTCTACCCTTCCTACCGCCGTAAGTACGTCCAAGCATCTTTCCGTCACCAAGTTATCCAATCCCGCCGACCATCATACATTTTTGATCTCCTTCAATTCAAAACCACAGTCCTCTTCCGTAACATACGTTCTAGACTCTCAGATCTATATACAGTATCCCACCGAACAGCAGCTTTTGACAGAGCTTTCCTTATCCGATCCTCCACCATTTGGAACTCTATACCTTCTTCCATTCGTCATTCCAATAATTTTCCAACCTTCAAATCCCGTATATTCCATCACAATTCCCAAAAAATCGAAACTAGTAGGGGATCAGTTTTGACTAAATGTTCTCTTTATTCGATGAATGAATGTTGTTTTTTTATGTATATTTGTGAGTGTAATTATGTATTTACATATATGAGTGTGTGGAATTTAAACCTTTAATAAACCATTAATATTAATTATCATCAATCCCAACATCATTACTGATTTATTTTCTTCCTTCAATTCATACCATCCCCGCCTCCATTTCACCGTTGAAGTCGAATCCAATAAGTCACTACCTTTTCTTGACCTCCTTATCTTTAAAAATTCTGACCACACCTTATCCACTGATTGGTATACTAAACCCACTTACTCTGGCCGACTTCTTAATTATTACTCCCAACATCCACACCACCTTAAAATTAACGTCGCTAAAAATATCATTCACCGTGGCCTATCCCTCTCTGACGCCTGCTTCCATACAACCAACACCCACCGTATCAAAGAAATCCTTTTTAAAAACAATTTCCCTCCCTATATTGTTAATAAACTCATCCATGACTACTATAACCCCTCACCCCCACCCGATCGCCACATCCACCATCTATCCCTATATACAGATCCTTGCCATATATACCCACCCTCTCTAATAACATTCAAAAATACATACGTTCCGTTTACCCAATTTACGTATTGCCTTCAAATCCCATAACAAACTTTCCCATATTTATACCCGTATCAAAGATCCTATTCCCTTCAAGCTTCGTTCCCATGTCGTTTATCGGATTCCTTGTTCTTCTACTAATTGCAACTCTTCCTATATAGGTGAAACCAAAAACTTCCTTAAAGACCGTATTACTCAACACAAATATGCCATTTCCTCCCATAACCATACCTCCTCTAAACTTTCCGAACATGCCCTTTCTTTAAACCACACCTTTGATTTTGAAAAAACGTCTATCCTAGCTACAGCTCATAACCATGACAAACGCATCCTCTCTGAAACTATCCACATAAATTTAGATTCCTCCTCTATCAATCTTAAGTCTGACTCTCATCACCTTTCCTCTACCTACTCCCAAATTTTTAATTTACTCAAAAGACCTTAAATTCCGTTACTTCGTCATTTATGTTTCTTTTGTTATCACTCTATTGACATTTCGTTCATTGTTTCATTTTTATTTATTTCATTTATATTAATTTTATCCATTTACTCACTTTCCCCATCTTTTCCTATACTCCAGTATGGTTACCTTCTATAGTTAACTTTTTGGCCACTAGATTTCGCTCCTATCTCTTCCCCCGGTCTTAGCGGTCTTGTGCTGGAATCCGATAAAATCCCGTTACTTCGACATTGATGTTTCTTTTGTTATCACTCTATCGACATTTCTTTCATTGTTTTAATTTTATTTATATTAATTTTATCCATTTATTCACTTTCCCCATCTTTTTCTATACTCCAGTATAGTTACCTTCTATAGTTAACTTTTCGGCCACTAGATACCGCTCCATTCTCTTCCCCCGTTCTTAACGGTCATAGTTGCTCAGTACGTACCAGCAGTTATATGTAACGGCCACGCTTTCCAACATTCGGTATGTCTCCTCTTCTTTATATCTTCTTTATATTTTATTTATTTTAAACTTTTCTCTTTATCCTTTCTCCAATTTTAATTTTCCTATTTTTCCCCCCTATCATTTTGGCATCCATCATATGTTGGTAATCAAGAGTTCATATTTTTAAACACCCATTTTAATTTTTCAAATTCATTAGTCCCATCTACTTTTTTTCATACATACATTGTAAACTATTGTTACTGTACAAGAGTTTTCACTTATTTTAACTTTTCATATTCTATTCCTATCAACTATATTTTCAAAACAGTCATTGTACACTGTTGTTATTGTACAATAGTATTTCTATTATTCACATTTGTTATTGTACATATAGCTCCATACTTTTCTGTAACTTGGTAACATCATCAAGTCCGTTATCATACATTTTATACCTTTATTTTACTAGTTTTTCTTTATTCTTCATATTCCAACCTTTCTGTTTATGTAAATATCCTCATTTTTGTTTCTTTTGTTTAACTCCTCCTTTTGATTTTCCTTTATATTATTATTTTGTACTGTACTATCCATTCTGTACATTTATTTTCTATTTTTTATTTTATATGCGTTATTTATTATTTATCATTTCTGCTCATTTTCTTTAATTTTATTAAATCTGTCTTACTTTATTATATCTGCCATTATTTTCATTTTCTTTTCATTATCAATAATTTTGTTATATCTGTCTTTATCTTAATTTTATTATATTCTGTCACATTTTCAATAATTATATCTGTCAATATTTCAATAATTTTGTTATATTTGTCTTTATCTTAATTTTATTATATCTGCCACTAGTTTAATTCCTTTTCATTATCATTAATTTTTTTAATCTGTCTATATCTTTATTTTATTATAATCTGGCTCCTTTTTAATATTCGTTATCTTCGACCTTCATATCTGCCACTTTTTATTTTTCTACATTATTTGTCACCATATTATTGTTACTGTACATTTTTTATATTTTTTTACATTTTTTGTTCTGTTTGTTTCTCTGTTAGCCCTGAAGATGACCTACACTGTAGGTCGAAACGTCGGCACATAATATAAGTACTTCACTTATTCTGTGTTCTTATTGACTGCACCCCCCAACTATCTCCTTTACATATTATTATTATTGTTATTATTATTTATGGTAATTGAAGCATGAAAATACATAATAAAAAAACTTCTTTATAGATCTCTTTAAGAAAAGTTTCAAGACACTTGAATTATCATGCTAGCATAGTAGAAATATTTATCGCAATATCTAGTTTATCCAGAAAATTAAAATAAATCGATTACTTGAGAACACGATCTTAAAATAGATATTATTTTCTAAAATATACGGTTCCAGCACTACAATAATCCCTTTTATCATACAAATCTAGAATAGTTAAATAACTAAAATGAGCGCACCATATTAAACTCTTTGGTGTAAATTGACGAAAAAAAAAAAAAATCGAACCTTGAGAACACGGTCTTAGTATAGTTATTATTTTCAAAAATATATCGTTCCAACGCTAAAAAAAAAATGAATGTATAATAAATTAATGTATAATTCTATAATTATTTTTCAATATGCTGTTCATCAGTTATAACCTCCCTTTATCCAAGCAAGAATACGATTGGTAGATATTTATTCCTAAGTACGCAGGCGCAGAGAGGAGTTGAAGTAGCAGATACGTAAGTCGAAGGAAGTGATGGTAGGAAACCTGAGCTAAGTGACTTCTACTGTTTCACTTCTCAAGCCGGCGTCATATACCTCCCTTCTCGTTTATTCTTATTCTCTTCTCTCCTGTCTTGTAGACTTAAGAAAACACCAAAAAAAATCTCTTATTCTGTGGTAGAATGGCACTATGGTCCTCCCATATGAACCTGTTTTTGTTACTCTTGATGAATCCTTCTTAAATATTTCCCGCAATCAGAAAACGATTCTGTACACTGTTCCACCAAACGCATCGTCTTCTTACCACTATTCGTTTTCGCGATATTATTTTAAAAAAGGTTGTATAAAGGATAAAATAGCTCCTTTATGTATTGCCACGTAACAAAGACTTAAAAAAAAAGAGTTCAAAATAAAATAGCATTATTATACAAAAATTAAAAACAAATCGGAACTAAAAAGAAATCACCTTATTTGCTAAAGTAGACCAGTTCAGGAAAAGCTTCTCGGCGGAAAAAAAACAAGATACGATATAATATAAAATTGAAAACGTTACAAAAATAGTAAATACAGTAAGGTTTTGTTGACAACTTATATACCTATATACATAAGTATTTAGGTGCATATATAAGTTGTCAACCTGTATCAGTTTCGCAGTTGTCACTTCGAGTTAAGTGATATCATGTTTTAAGTTCTCATTCATTCCCTTTATAATATTCTTGAAAATAAAAATAATCGCGAGTTTTTGGTATGAATAAAAAAGTGTAGTTATTATAATTCATCAAAAATGAAGAAACATTTCGATGAAGAAACACCCAAGAAACATTTCGAAGCACAGACGATAATAAAATCTAAACGGTATGTGTAAGTCGGTTCTTTAATCTATATACTGTCAGCAATAAAATTACTTTTATTTTCGAGAATATTAAAAAGGACACGAATGAAAAGTTAAAACTTGTGACTTAACTCGAAGCGACAATCTGCAGAACTGATGCCGAATGTTTTTTTTTAAATCTCCAGAAAATTAATTCCTCTCGATTTTATATATTGTTTAAAAAATCCTTTTATTTGTTTATTTTTCTGCTATGACTACCTGTAACTGACGAAACAGGAAAGTTTAGATCATTCATTGTAGTGAAAAAAGTTGAGAAATAATTTTTTAACTTAGTATACTACCATTTTAAAACTGTAGTAATGAATGGGCTAATAGAAATAATATTTAATATATTTGTTTTTCGCTCAGATTATTATAATTAATAAGAATAAAGAATAGAAAAAACATTACAGAATAAATGTACAGAAGGGTGATAATGCAAACAAAATACAAAGAGAAAGACTTTTTTATTTTGTTTACATTATCACTCTGCTGTACATTTATTCTGTATTTTTTTTTATTCTTTGTCCTTAATAATATATCAATCACTATTTTTTCTATTATAATTAATATTAACCCAGAAAACAAATTTTAGTCAAAATTTGAGTTTTTATGTTTTAAGATGAGTTTTAATTAATTATAGATCTTTTACAACGATAAATACACAAGTGTTAATATAAGTTGCAGAATTGTGGTGAGAGAGAATGAGATAAAGAGATCCCAAATACGATAACTGCAACGACAGCAGCTCGGTGACCCCTTTGTCGGTCCCTAGCCAGCCCAGCCAGCCCCCGTGCGGTCTGCAATCTCTCTAACCACCACAGTTTTTACACTCACTCCTGTCAGCTAGCAATGCGATTCAGTACAGGAAACCCTAATGGCTTTAACTAATTAAGTATTCAGTCGGGTAAAAAATTCATATAAGATTTTAAGTGAGAGGGTGAGTACATATTTACCACGTCCAATCCTCCAACGACCCCAACAAACTTTAACTATTTAATTCAAAGAAGTCGACAATAAATTTCTTTGTAAACAATTATATTTGTTACTTTCAACATTACCCTGCAGATTGAGAAACAATCTTCATAGAAAGAGAGGAAATGCAGGGCCTGAAGTTGAGTACTTGGCATGGACTTTACCCTCCCAACCCTATAGGATCGATACCCGCCTGAAAGAATAAATAATCATCTGTCTGCCTTGCCTTTGACTTAACCACTCGCTTTTAAATTATTATTGTTCACGTCCTTTGGCGTTCTTTTTGTAAATAAATTAATTCCATGCAATATGAATAGGTAAAATCTCTAAATAGACACTACACCCCATCTAGCGGTTAGTGGTATTAACTAACTCTTCAATTAGTATATATAATAATAGGCAGATCGCGATACGGGTACTATGATCACATGTTGCCTTTTTGAATCTCGTTCGCGGTCTTCAGCGTGCAGCCACTCGCAGCAGTCGCGAGTCTTTTCATATGCCTCCAGCTATCCAGCTAAAGCATTCGCGAGTCTAATTCGTGCCCAAGTTATTTTCCATCCGTTCATAATTTTATTTATGTTTTACAATTAATGCCCGTTTCACCTGCAAATAAGTGTGAATTCCCCTGGAGGATTTCTAAATCATAGGAAGCCACCCGGAAGGACGTTACCAGCTTCTTTTGGTCTTTGGGCGCTCAAGGAGCCAAGTTTCTGTCAACAAGCTGCCCGGCCTACGTCTTGGGTAAGTCACTTTTATTTCTATGGTTTGGATGTCTTCATATTATTTCTCTATGGTTGCGAACGCTTTTCAAATTACTCATACAGTCCACACCCAGAGCGAGATTGATTCAACTAAACCTGCATTTTTAAGAAATTTATATCGAACTTTCGAGCTTGTCTCAACAATTATCATGAAGCTATATAGTTGTCAAAGCGTGGGAGGTACGATAGGGAAATCCACTAACTATGGGGATAACCTCACTCCGGCAAAATAAATCATGTTTAACGGCCAGCTATATGTTTTCGAATCCCGTTTGGCAAAAGCAAAAAACTTCCATTCATCAAGCCGGACTTTAGTCCGTTTAAATGTTACTTAGACCCCAAATTTAAATTATCTCTAAATGAACTATTTAATATAAAGAGGTTTGTACTAAAAGCAATAAAACCCTTCAGGTTGTCAACGCCTTTGATTTGCTACATAAAATGTTTGAATATATTTGTATATAAATGAATAATATAAACACACACCTCATTCACACACATTCGCCCATTTACATTTAGACATCACCTTAGGACTTTTACAAGGCGAAAGTCTGAGCCCAACCTTGTTTTTGCTATTTATCTCCGACATAGTACAATTCTTCCATGACAAAGGAGCAGCAGGTGTAAGCATAGATACCTCACACGAGGTGACTATGCTCCTTCTAGCTAATACTTAATAGCTCATGATATCATCTTATTAAGTAATAGTTGGCATGGAGCACAGAAGAACATAAAAATATTACAAGAGTATTGCAGTAACAATTCTCTTACCTTAAATGTAAACAAATCCAAAACTCTTGTCTTCCATAAATCTCCAAGCATTAAAAAGCTCAAACCGTTATATTGGCATGATAAAAAGGTATACTTATTTGGGAGTTCCCTTCGCATCATCCGGAAAATTTAAACAAGCATGTGAACACTTTACTCAGAAGTCATCAGTGGCATCTGCAAGAGTCATAGATAAACTGAAAAAAGGGAAAAGTGACTCTTGGGAAACAAAAAAAGGCTTTATTTAACTCAATGGTTTCATCAACATTACTTTACGCTTCTGAAGTATGGAGCCCCAATTATCTTGAGGCAATCGAAATGGTCCAACTTACATTTTTAAAGCACCTATTTGGTTGGCCCAGGAATACCCCAAACTATATAGTCCGTCTCGAGACAGGAAGAGAACCATTAAGTATGAAAGTGATAAAAAAGATGACAAATCTAAAAGCGACTCCCAATACTTTGTTTTAATAGACTTAAATCATTAGACAAGGATAAGACTTCAATTGGGTGTCCCAATTTAGAGCAATAGCCGAGCAAAATGCCTTTGCAGAAGAGCTTACTGTTCACCATACAAATGGACTTCTTCGATACAAAGACGACATACTGGAAAAAGCACATAACCAATATTTCTCATTCGACATTCAAAGAACTCTAAATTCAACTAACTACCCTTTATATAGAATTCTATGCAGTTACAATGCTCCCGACCCCGCAACGTACCTCACATTCAAAGTTCATGAAAAGAAATTGAAATGTGTCAGCCAATTAAGAGTTGCTAATCCAGAACAAATCAGAATCTATGGGAAAAACACAACTTTTTTGTTCTAGTCACAAGAAACCTGTATACCATGCAATCAATTTATCTACAATAGTCTACATCACATTCTCCTTCACTGCCCAGCACAAAATGAATATAGACAACAATTTCTTCAACACTTCATCTTAGAATCTTCTGATAACCAAAGTATCCAAGCTATACTCAATATGGACAGTGTAGATAAGTTACATAAAGTATATTATTACATGATGGGAGTTAAAAAAGTGCTAAATTGTTTATCATAGACCATTTTCTACTAAGTGTCTGTTTTTAGTTTATCTTTAAAGTGATATTTTGTTTATTTATTTTTATTGTTTCATAGCACCAGTAATTGTTTATCCTTCAATCTGTTATTTATGTTTTGAAAACCAGAATCTGTTAGTAAATCTTATTTTATTTTTATTTCAATTTTGAAATGATATGTACGTAAATTGTTAAAATCATAATAATGTAATTTATAGCCAAGCTGGGTTCTATTTGTATGGGGAAGTCCCCAAAGACAAATAAAATTTCTATCTTCTATCTTCTTCTTCATTTACATTTAGACATTAATTACAGGACGGAATTAGGAATTTTTTATTCCTAGAACAATTTTTCTTCCCAAATGGCTTGCATCCCTATGATATTTCCATTTTAAGAGGTCAACTAGGTTCTAATGAAATGAGAACGGTGGTGCCTCGGCCAGGTGGCGTAAGTGCTTCTTTGGCTGCCTGATCTTAATGTCAACGCACAGTGGACGAAAAGCCCGAATTGTGGCCAAAACCCCAAATAATAAATTTTCGATAATAATAAATTTAATTCGATTTAATTAATTAAAATAATTAATTCGATAATATAATAAATTTGCGTCGCGCGCTGAACAAACGAAAAGTACAGTTACTTCTAAAATCTATAATTTTCAGATGAAGTGTTCAATTTCAATTCTGAGGCATGGATACAACTTCTGGAGGTATGTAGAAAATATTTTTACGTCGGTTGAGTAAAATAAACTTATTGTGTAAATTATTGAAAACTTATGCATTAATGAAATTGAAGAATATCGAAAACTGTTCGAAAAGTTATATATTTTGCCACATTTTTCGATATTTCGCGGTTAGGCCTTTAGTTTATTGTATAACCTTCCGAAATTTACTTAATTAAAAATTAGCTGCTCCAAACGAGCGTTTTGTCTGCTATGATTTTTATTTGAATCATGCTCTAGCACAATGGACGAAAAGCCCTAATTGGTGACCAAAACCTCAAATGACCTCTGATCGGAATAAAAATGTGCGTATAGAGGTTTTGAAGATAGCTGATCACGAATCCGAAAACCAAAAGATTGTAAACAAAATGGCCGATCCAATATAGCGGACTTGGATGTAAAAAAGATGTCAGATCTTGACAAAAATTGGTTTATGCGGGTTTTGAGGGTCGCTGATTATGAATCCAAAATCCATAGTCGATCGGCCATAAAATAGAAACTCTTACCATGCTCTAGGAGTATTATGAGATGAGACTGGATTATATTAAGAAGTGGGTGGTTCGGGTACATATCGTTCAAACCCTCTAGAAAGCTTAGCGAATCTGACAATCCACTATAATGGTCACAGCTAAAGATAAGCAGAAATGTGGAGGTTAAGTAGTATAAACTGAAGCTAATTTAAGTAGTTCAAATTTGTGGGTTAAGTTGAGGGCAAGGTTACAAAGGACGAAGCTGTTGAATTCGGATTTGGATCCAACATTATAAATTAAAAAATAATCCCGGAGGTTTTGGGAGAATACGAGAAAATCCTATTCTATGTTCTGGATGAGCGATATTGTTTTTTCAATGATATAGTATTGTTCTAGGAAGCTGTGGGGTTCAAGGTTTATTATTAATCATATCAAAACAGTGCATCTTTTCTCCTCAAACCAGTGGAATAAAATATTTTCAAGAATTTGATAAAACTCTACTATTTCAAAAAACTAGATTTATACTATTTCAATAACCTTCTTCTGTAAGCTTTTAAGCAGTTGTCAAAATACAATATGTTACTATGATATTTAGATATAACATAATATGTTAACATGGCTCGCATTACTCTGATTATTTGAACCTAGTGGAAACTACCAAAGTAAAAAAGAAAACAGTAGAATAAAAATATAGTATAAAAAATATAGAAAGAAAAAGAAAATAACCCTTAAGCATTAGCTTGAACGTTTAACATGAACAGAAGTGTGTTAAGCAAGTATTTTTGGAATTAATTTATGTTAACTGTGAATAGTAAACAAATTTCCATTATTTTTAGTTTAATTTAAACAATTATAATATATTTTTGTTCTGTTTGTTTCTCTCTCATAGCCCTGAAGATGGCCTACATTGTAGGTCAAAACGTTGGCACTTACTAAATATAAGTCTAGTACTTATTTGGTGTTTTTTTGACTGCACCCCCAACTATCTCCGTTCTCCATATAATCTATATTGGCCGAAGTAAAGCATGGCAGACCGTGAAGGCGTGGACGCGGTGCTTTCGGAAGCTTATCGATCCCAAGCAGATGACCCCGCCGAGGTCACTCTTGTTTACCCTCGCAGGAGTCAATATACCCGGCAAAGGTGGCGCGCTATAGGACTTTTAGATAAACAACATATATATTTATATTATAGTTCAAATTTATGATTATATAGCTTAAGGCTATAAAAAAATTATAAATTCATGACTTAAGTTTTTTTTTCTCTGCCGGAACGCCAGAACACGTGCCTAAAATCTTTGCTTAAAGTCATTAAAAATAAATGGGCGAAATTTACTATCTCCTAGTTGAATCAGTCCGTAAATTTTATTACAGAGGTTGAACACCGATGGACATCATATTTTCTAAAGAAAAATGAATAATTAAATTTTAAAATAAACATGAAGTACTCATTAGAAATGTTAAACGGGGGATCAAATATGGATCATCTCTTCTATACCAGTTTATTGTTTTATTTTTATACTACGAGTATTGAAGACAAAAAAAAGATTAGGGAGCAGGGTGGCTCAGTGATTCAAATCCGGCTATGGATCCAGATTAGGAGATGTCAGATTAGAAGATCCTCCTGAGGGTCACCCAGCCTCCGTAAAGTGGGTATCCGCAATAGGGGAAAACCTGGCGTTTGAGCGTGATCCCGGGTAAATCACCTCATAATATCACCACAAACACAATAGTTGCCCTAGAAACACATCAAAAACAACTATCTAACACATATTGAACCACTTCATGAGTTATAGTGGAAACGTTTTTGTTTTTTTTATAACACGGTTAAGAAAAGAACTTCAGCAGTAGGTACGTTATTTGTTTTTAAGCTATACGTCATCAATTCTAACCGCTTTTTTATTTGTAAATAAGTAAGCTTACTAGTGACTAGTACCCATAGTAAATAGCCCCATTCTTTCAGAAACTTCTGCAAATTCAGCTACTTTCCAAACAATATGTTGGTCGTAACTGATTCTGTAGACTTGTGATGAAGATAATTCGTGTTCAACCGAAAAGGAAGTAAACAGTAAGATTTTTACATAATAATGTGAGATTCATTTAAAAACTAGTAACAGGGTTTCAGGGATCGTCCGGACCAACTCATTACCTCTAAGTTAGCATAATACAATGCTAAGCATAATACAATGCTGGGAGAACATAAGCAAATATCAAATATATATACACACCAAACTGTAGCCGCCCACGATGATACATAGACAGCAGTTCCAAGCCGATAATTACCGACGACCGGCTGAAAGGATGACACAACTCGATTTAGAAGGCTATTATCGGCGAAGATCGATAGTAGATATGCAGATAGGATATTGTTAGTGGTCTCCTATCGTCTGCCTGAATCCTGTCATGGGTTGTTGGACAAACGGAGCGCCTATTATCTAGTGTAAAGACCGTTTGAGGAAACAATGGTTTAAATTATAGCTTAATTTAAAGGCTTCAACTTAAATTATATAATATTTAAATTAGTACTCTATCAAAAAGTATTTAATCAACGGAACAGGAAAAATTAAATTTTTCGTTGTAATGATCATGAAAAAAACTTTAGTTTTTTATTAATTGTTATTATTTTTAAATATTTTTGTTTTGAAGAGAAAAGATTTGCCAGTGATTGTTTTGACATTTAAAAGACCCCGGCCAGGGCAAATCTTTTCTCTTAAAAACAAAATATAAGAATAAATATAGGGTTGTACAAAAAACAATGCAGGACTTCACATTTTCTTTAAAATTCTCCTCCAAATAGTACCTAAACTGTTTGTTTGATTTTTGACTTTTAGTAACGTAAACATTTACTAATCCTCTTTCAAACCAAAAGGATTGTTCACCACTGTAAAATTTTGCTACTTGGAAATAATTCAGTCTTTACCAAGATGTCGAAGCATTATTTTCAAATGATTTTGTTCTAGAGTTCACTGTCCAATGTTAGTTCCAAAGATTTCGAGTGGGAGACTTGAGCATATAAGCAAAGAAAGTATTGGAAGGAAATTAAATCATTTAAATTTACAAAAGTCCAACAAACAAAAACATTCTTAATTTTTTATAATTATTGGTCAATTTTTTTATTTTTAAAGAGAAAAGATAGGCCCTCGGCCGGGATTCGAACCCGGAACCTCTGTCTCAGACAGACAACTTTTCTCTTTAAAAATAAACATTTTTACTATTTGGAGGGTATTTTAAAGGAAACATAAAATCCTGCATTATTTTCCGGTTGTAATTCTTATATTTACAGAGAATTATATGGATTGAAGGCATTCAGAGGGGTTCAATATTTGGATGCTGCCTTAAATAGGGGACACTTACTGTTACTCATCTCTGACCTTATATAGCTTGGAATATGTGGAGATGGTTCTTCACGATTATGTGACAGGATGTGAGGCACATTGATAGGATTTTTTTTTTTTAAGCGCTAGTCTGTAGGTCTTAGTCTGAATGTACTAGTTTACATTTGTGTTCAGAAGAATCAAGATAAGAAGAGTTAAAATTAATTTTTGGGTATAATTAACATACCCAGCAAAAACGCCAAATGTGTGTTGCATTCCTGTATAGTGTATATGTATATATACATTCCTGTATATGCGTGTATATGTAGTAGTTTGATGTTATAGGTTCTTACATAATAACATATGTATAACATAACACATATGCGAAATATAGATGATATAACAAATGCGTTCTGACTTGTGCACACGGCTATTCTCCTTTTTGTCGATAACTTTCATCCCTATGATTATATTGTAAAAAATAAATGAGGAAGAAAATGGTCCGGGTAGAGGTCAAGAAAATTCTCTTATATAGGGAGAACTTTTTCTTGGTAAGCCAACGTTACCAATTTATTATTTATTTATAATAAATATATATTAAATGGTAATAAATAAGTAAAAAAATGCATAATACTACAACCTAAGTACTGATAGGATAACGCTTGAGCTGAGGTGTGACTTGTCCGAGATAACGCTCAAAAGCCATGTTTTTACTTTATTGAGGCTGGGTGAACCCCAGGGAGGACTGTGAATCTTTGGCTGCTAACCGATTATAATAGTAAATAACTTTTCATATTCACATCATAATCGAAAAAAATCCTGACGGAACTAAAATAAAAAAAGTAAGTATTGAAAAAAAATTTTTTTAGATTAAATGTTCTGATTTCTCTTTCTATACCTAAAAACACTTCCTACACCACGCTCCATCGTTCATCGTCTTATGATTTAACTATTATACAATCTCGTAATTTTTAAAAATCTCAATAACCCCAATTCTTTAGTGAGTGCACAGAGGATAATGAACCTATCTGTTAAATAGTGGCCTAATGGGCATCGCTATTGAAGAACTAAAAGGAAGTGGGGTCGTAAATCTTCAATAAATAGTCGGCGAATCCTCTACCTCTTTTCATTTTCTTTTTATTAATGGCTCCTTTTAGAGTAATTTATTCCTTTCCATTCTTTCTGTTTTACAATCAACCAGCCCGAGTAAGTTTAAGGCTTACAGAAATTTATGGGGAAATAAAAATTGTATTCCAGGTATATAAAATCCAATAAATAATTAGTTACTGATACCGAACAATTAATTAATAGCATAAGAAAAATTGAAAAACTGCGTTTCGGTAATAATTCACCCATAACACTGATCCAAGACTGACCAACTACTCAATGACCATATTCCCCCAAAGCCATCTGAAAATTTTGCTATTTATATCGTTAGTTTGGAAGAAAGGGAGCATTACTCTTAAAGCTTCTCCTAGACATATCTTTAGATAGATAGAAACAAATCAAAATTATATATAAAAAGTCGTTGAGAATAACAATAGATAAAATCAAATATGGAAATAATGCTGTTGGATTAGTTGAGTAAGAAAGCGCAAGATCGTGAGTTCGCAGACCGGCAGATGGCCTTAGAATTTTTTTAAAGGGAGAAAAAATCCTTAGTTGTGCTATCTTTCGGTAGGTACATAAAATAATAGTCCAAAGCATGTAGGGTGTCGCGTAAATGTTAAAGATCCGTACCCTAATTGTCCTAAATTATACCTTGATAGACAAAATTAAGGACACCCATTGTAGCATCGTCCGATTAGCCATAGCGGCATGAATTGACATTAAATAAATAAACAGATAAAACAACATAAATTAGGGATTCTTAATTTTTGTAGGCAACCCTACGTTTGTATCTGGTTTACTCCAATATCATTATTCCTATATTTCATTTTATATATGATCATTCTTTAGATTTTTTGAATATAATTTTAATTTATTAGTACCTTGCCCATCCAGTCCTGAATAAGAACCTGAAATGTGAATCGAAACGTCGGTTTCTAATAAAATAGATATTTCTATTTAAGAAATTCTTTCTCTGACCTTCACCCGAACCATTTTATTTCCCTATTATTATATTTCGGTTAACAGTTTGCATCGTTCCCGTGTTATTAACAGTGAAATATTTATGTATTTTATAGAACTCCGAGAAAGAAAACCGTCGGCCCAGAGAACTATTATCAAATAAGTATAATAAGTATTTTGGAGACAAATGAATACAACGACGATGTACTATAAGGAAGGAGCAAAAAGCGGTGACAAAGCAAACAAAGCTGTCTCCCGCAGGCCACGAAGACCCTCGCCCGAGGCCAGATGTTCCCTCCGATATTTACCTCCCGTCCACAGCTGCCCCGACCTACACCTTTTTTTTCTCCCTCAACCCAACTACGTCAGCCTGCAGAATGCCGGGCTCTAACAAGGGAACAGAAGCCGACTACTGAGGACTCAGGAGATGCTTAGGAGCATTTAGTATTAATCCAAAAAGGCGACTGTAGGCTAATTTGTATTAATTATTGAGCTATATTATGTCAATGCGGTAATTTTCATAATAGTAGACCGCAGCTAGAACAGGTCCCAAAATAACGACAGAAGAAGGAGATCCAGGACAGGGAATAGAGGCAGGATAAGATCACGTTGGATATATTTTAGCCCGGGACCAGAAACAGGAAACGACAATGTAGAACAGGGATGTAGACAGGTCAACACTGTCTGTTCAGCCAGTACAGGCCTTGTCCCCACGTGGGATGTAACACTAACAATAAGGCATGACATGTATATGCACAATATCTATTATATAGATTCCATAATAGTAACAATAACGGATATTAGAAATAAACAAGATAATTACAAAAGGCAAAGGCTTATTTAAGTCTGAACGACAGCAGTTTTATTCAATGTTGTTTTAAAGACTTACTATGATTTTGCCAATTCTGACATGATCAAAAAATGAGAACAGATTAAATATGTTTAGAAATACCTCATATAAACATAATTTATTGAAATGAGTGTGGACATTAGATATTGGATAGCCAGGAATAAAACAAGGCTATTGGTTTTATTTCTCTCTATTACATAAGTAATTAAGGAAAGGTTCAGGCCTTAAATTCTCCACTTAAAAAGTAGTCCATACGCTAAATGAGACTTCACTAAACAACAGAAACAATTTTCGACACAACGAGGAAAAGAAGGGTTAATTTCAATCGACTTATCCTGGAAATGATTGCAAGTAGGCTGATAAAAAAATGTTTGAATTTTTTATTAATAATAAAAACTAAACCGAACTGGTTTAAGGAAAGGAACATAAGAGAACTTGGGGTTGTGGGAATATATTTAAGGATGGAATTGCCAAGAGCATACAAATTTATTTGTGTTACCTAGCAACGGCTCCAAGAACTACATTTTGTTTTGCTCAATCAGTTAAATTAAAAACATTTTTTAGAATTGGAGTCGCTAAACCACTGTTCCTGGCTGTTTCTTGGAGTCATGGCTACCAACTATAGCGTTTGAATTATAATGGAAAAATGGAATGTACCGATTAAAAGAATAAAGTAAGCTATGCCTTATATCAATTTTAGGTGTTTTTATTGACTGCACCCCCAACTATTTCTTCCTTAGATTTCAATTTTAGAGCAGTTACTTCAGTACTGAGAATGTAGTGAAATAAGTATGAAATTTTTCTTATAAACTAGAAATCGTTATTTCATTGCCAGAGAAGGCATTGCCAATAAATTAGCAAAAAGGAAATAAAAATAGGACAATGACAAAAGTAAAACCAAGTTTATGAGTTCCGGAACCAGCCTCTGAAATGTGTGTCAAAGGAGCCTTGCAGCCGGTTTCTCTGCTAGCAGCCTTTCTCTGCCTTTCGACTTGTGGCCAACGCCAGATGACAAACAATCATCGTCAAATATTAGTTCTATAATGGTTAGCGTTTGTATATTAAGTTATACCTATAAGCTACACCAAAAAAATATAGGTCCTCAACAATAAAATATACAACACTGTTAATGAAATGTTAGATCCATGGTCATTTATATTGTTTTGTTCGAGATCAGCCATTGTAGCGTAAAAGAAGAAACTATTCTTTTATTTCTATAAATCGTAAATGTATAATTGAATTATATCATTCATCATAAATTTACTAATGAATATGAGGAATATGGTTGTGAAACGTTGAACGTAAAATCAGAAACTGAATAAAAATTAACAAGGAATAATTGTTACCTGAAACTGTTGCCTAATTCTTTTGCATTTGACTGAATATTCTAGGTAAATAATAAGTAAAAATCCTCAGTAATATTAAAAATGTTGCATCGGCATTAAATAAAAGACTGACGCGAAACGAAATTATTGAAGTAAACTCGTATAAAAAAAATAATAATCTGAAATTATTTTTTCCCATAAATAATTTCAAATTATTTATCCATGAAACTTCATTATAATGAATGCACGCTCATATATATGAAGATTTAATCTCATTCCTATGGATCGCGTAGGAGCTGCATAAGTTCAAGGAGTTTTTAAAACAGTTCAGTTTAACTATCTAGGATCAGTAAGCGACAGAACACGTATTTTCTTGTTATTGAAATGTTGTTAAATTCAGTCTTACAGAGCTCTGCACGAACGAAAGTACAGTTTAGTCTAAGGTTATATATTTTTTAGAACATCGATTTCAGACTCTGTAAAATTCCTTGCATGGAGAATGGGATTTTAAAATAGCAAAATGAAATAAATAAAGTCTAGAGAGGTGATTGAGATGGGTAACTAGCACGATAGATCATCAGGTACCTTTATTTAACATACGACCAACTACCAGGAGCTTTCAGAAAGTAATGCTACAAAGGCCATGCATGATATGGGAATGTATTTTCTTAGTTGGCACCAATGACGTTTAGAGAATTTGGATGGTATATTGTCACTCACCCACCCTACTCTCCGGACCTGGACCATTGGACTACAGAAAAGGTTTTGCAAATGATGAGGAAGTCCAAGAAGCTGTCGAAAAATGTTCCAGGATTTAAAGCAGAATATATACAATGAGGGTATACATAAGCTTTTCTCAAACCTTCCAACATCTATTTACCTCAATGGTGATTATGTAGAGAAATGATGACATGTTTATTCTCATATATTGTAAATATCATATAAATATGTGCCTTTTTCTAATTTTAATAGGTGATGTAACCTTTCTGGACGTTTGTTCATAAAAGAAAAAGAATAAATCATTTCAAATTCACCAAGAAGGTATATATCTCAGAAAATCATGGGCGAAGATAACAATACTAATAGTTATCTCTTTGGATTTACAAAAAAATGTATAAATACAGAAGATGCTGACAAAAAAAAAAAATCATTCGCCATCCGAGTTGAAAGATACAGTGCGGTAAGCATGCACAAAATATACATTAGCTAATTATATTTTTACATAACGAATAAAACGATTTATTAGGCTGTGTAATAGCAGCCTCTGCATTGTAAAATCCCCTGCATTCTATCACGCTGCAAGCCGAATAATAGAAGAGGCTAGAAAGGCCGCCGACATCAAAGAAGAGCTGATTATTATTCATGGCATACACTTCCGAAAACCCTCAGTTGTGGAAATCTGGAAGGAAGCCACGAAATGACCCTGCAGCTTCCACCGAGAACGCTCGCAATGCTGTTCTTAATGATCTTTCTCTTAATTACTACGGCGTAGGGCCTTTAATTTCTAGGGATTCACAAACAACGCGGACACTACCATCATTAAATCTGAGATGACCCTGAATAGGACTCCATTTTTGTCTTTCTTTTTTTTTTTTTAAGCTTGGCAAATTCCTTGGGCTCAAATTATAAATGATTTGAACGACACAGTACTTGTCTTCCGCCCGCAGAAAATAATTCAGGTTTTGCCCTGATGATAGATATTGTCAAGGGAAACAAAATGAACGGACCTACTATTTTATGGGATGATTTAACCGTCGTTTTTTTAAAGAGCAAACGTCTCAGATTTGAAACAAAGTGTTGTTGGGAGGATCACGTAATTTATTTAATTTAATAATTTAAATATCGACTGGTTTTCTTGAGAAGAAAAGTGTAGTTGGTTCTTTCGGCACCAGTTTCCTTTTAGGACCTTTTATTTTACTAATTTAAAGATGTATTAAATATAAATAATAATTTATCAACAGTTATACACTATATTGTTTATATTTCTAAAGAAAGAAACCCAGTAAAAAGGCCGATTATTTGTTGGCACATTACATACAAATGTACAATATGTAGCTAATGGTTAATTATTTACAATAAAAATCTTAACTTAAATTATAAAAATATATATAAATTAATATAATTTTCAAAAAATACAAAAACGTATGTACATAAGACACAGAAGGATAGTACAAATGTTTTTTGAAGGTCAAGTCTCTTCAATTTGTAGTTAGTTAGATTTTAAACATCTTCATAATTTTATGAAATAAGAAAGATTTATTATAATATAGATCAAATTCATGGTTTTCAAAAATTTCAAAAAAAAATTTTGCTGTGTTTAAAAAAAACACAATCAATCAGCTTTCTTAATTTCATTTACTAACTGGTTTAGAAATTAAAATAACTATCTTATGCTAATAACCTTTCACAACTATCAATAGTCCTTTAAATCCCAGCAAAGAGCACATTTGTGCATACATTTTTTGTTTGCACGAGATGCCATTAGTATAGAGCAGAGTACAGCCTCCAAGTGAACAGCAACCTTTTCACCTCAGACCAATCCTCAATGCATTTAATGTGCATTCAACCTATACTGTTCATGTCTATTGGAATGAAGTTTTTTGGATGTTTGTTCGTATATTTTCAAGATAAAAAAAGAAGACTATTTAGGATAATAGAAGCAGTCATAGCATATTCAAGGTTAAATAGTACAGCGGTATCACCATCAATGATTATTCAATGACATAGTGGCTTAAGAAGTTCCTAATTCGTTGATGATTAAATAAAAAAAAAATCAAGAAATCTCACAAACAAAGTACAAATTGAATTGATTAGCAGAACTTCCGTTAAATAGATAAATATAACAAGACGTCCATTCCCACAAAAAAGTTAAACACAAAATAGCAACAAATGATAACTAATAATAAGCATGTAGAAAGGAGATAGTTGGGGGGGTAATAATAAGCATAATCGAAAAATTCTGAAGTTTATAAATAAAATTAAAATGAGTCGAATTTTCAACATAAAAAATATTACATAATATATTTTTTATCAGATACGAAAAATTAAATGTAAAGGAGATAGTTGGGGGGTGCAGTCAAAAAGAACACTGAATAAGTAATAAATATAATTATGTGCCGACGTCGGCACATAATTATAAGTTTATTACTTATTCAGTGTTCTTTTTGACTGCACCCCCCAACTATCTCCTTTACATTAGATCATCCAGTCAACTATTTTCATCTCATTAAAAATTAAACTATTATTAAATGTTTACAATCTTATAGCAATCTAGTGTTCCTACAAAGTAGTGATGATCTCATAAGAAACACCGAACTGATGACTAAGTATTGAGACATTTTTGGAATGCATGATTCAATGACACTGAAGAGTACCTATATATATATATATATATATATATATATATATATATATATATATATATATATATATATATATATATATTTAATCTATTCTGAAGAACTTCATTAATACTTTTCAATTTTTTTTTCTTAAGCTGTTCACTTAAATCAATAGTAAAAACATATTTAAAAATAAGAAGTATTTGTTAATTAGAAATTTATTTTAAGTGTCAAAGCTAAGAGTGAATATGTCAATTTCAAAGGATTATAAAACATCCTATATTTAAGATATTTTAAACAAATAAAAAATATGAAATTTTATCTTACCAATCTTATCCAAAGAAAAGGTATATTATTTCCAAATACTCACCTGGAAAAAAAAAGTTGTATTAGTTTATTTATTTCCTAGAAAAATATATAAATTAAAAAAATTGCACTATTATCTTGAAATTAAGACCATCAAACTTTTGCAGTTATAGGTCAACCTAGGGCAATCCTTGCAACTCAGCATTGCTATTTGCGTTTTCGGTCAAAAATTTAAGAAAAATGTTATCTGGTATAGAAATAGTACAGGTCCTTAAAGGGAAGCGATAGCTCGGTGTGTAGAGCATTAAGCTGCTATGTTGAAGATGCCTAGTTCAAATCCAGCTATGGCAGATCAACTGCACAGCCATTGTCCTGGAAACAGTACAGTCTCCACTATATAGTTACACAAGACCTTCAGTTGCTGTGGTACAGAAAAGAAAAAAAGGCCCTTAAGCATATAAAACTTTAAAATCTCTTTAAGAAAAGCTTTTGTTATATTATTTTCAATGGCCAAATTTTGTAATCGACCAAGAAAACTAGCATTTAAAGCCCCCTCAAAATTAGAGTTTTCAATTCAAATAAATTCAACAGAGTAAAATTATCAGTGCCGATAAAGTCTTTTTATTGGACGGCAATAAGTATAATCTTCTCAATAAGTATTAGTTATCTAGGAGCTCACAAGCTATAGGACATTTAACAGAGTAGAGACACGAGACAATGTGATGAAAAAAATATTATTTTATTTCTACTATAATAACACTTAAGGTTGTAATAAATATTATTTCGAATTCAATAAACGAAGTTATAGCATGTCTCGTATGACATAATGACTCCAGAGACCTTCAAGTGGCTGAGAACAGTAATGACTATTCCATAGGCTCGGCAGATGGTACGGCTGCATGGGCTTGTCATATGTGACCGAACTGTAGCTAATAACTCTTAAGCAACTGTTTTGTAATTCAGAGGGGCGTGCGGCATCTTATTAGAACTCACCATGGGCAAAGATTATATTTAAATATAGTTTTGAAGGTAAATTAAATCCAAATACAATGTTATATGTATGGAGTCAGATTTTTGTTGCACAAGACGTCTTGCATCCATTTAGACGAAATTATTATACCTATTTATACAACCGCGATTAAAAACCTTTCAAACAGAAGCATTTAAAATAGCTAGACTTTTTCTCTCTTCTACTTTACTCTTCGAGGCAATATACGCCAAAAAAGAAGAAATAAATTAGAAAGAACAAAGGCAATACCCCCAAGCCGCTGTGTGGGTGGTTACTTAAAACCTATAGCAGCGTCCTCTCAAAGGTGCTATCTGGATTGGAGCCAAACCAGGCATTCTCCAGGACCTCCGCTCCATTTCCTTCAGGGGCTCGGGGAGTGAAGTATATATATAGAGAAAGTCCGCGTCTGTGCTTTCAGGAGGAAGTAGCAGATGCGAGTAAATGGAAGTTAGTGGCAGACAAAGGTGGTTCAATGCTGCCGTCTACTGAATCTAATCAGTTAGAAGCATGTTGTGCAGTGGTTCACCGGGAAAAGACATTCCAACTCTCGTAAAAATATCAAAGTAAACTGAACTAAAAATTCTGTTGGCGTTTTTAGGAATAGGAAAGGGCGTTAACCATAGAAACATTACAATTATATATTAAAGTACGATTATCTGCTCATAAGAGTAAAAATAAAGAGCCAAAAACAAAAATAAAACCACTTTAATTTAATAAAATCTATCTCTCTATATTATATTTTTTTTAAATTCCGACGTGTAACAATTGTATATAAAATATATATGAGGATGCATAAAATAATTGGTCAAGAAAAATTTAACTAAATAAGAACACCAAGAGGTCATTTTGAGATAAAAAACTGAAATAGACCCAGACAAGTTTTATTATGCATATTATATTAATTTTATAAATTAATATAATATGCATAATAATAAATAAATTAAATAAAATATTAATTTTTTTAAACATATGGATTTGTATTATTCATGCAGTATTCTGTTTCGATGTAAAAACGTATGAACTAATTTTTTTAACAACTGGATAAAAATCGGATCTCAAATAATATTGAAGTGTTACGATTGTTGTTTGTTCATTTAACGTCACTTTTAGCTGCTATGGCTAATCGTACGATACTACATTGGGAGCAATAAATTTTGCCTATCCAGGTTTAATTAGGATAGGGACTTTTAACGAGTACCTGACATCGTATAGGCTCGGGACCCCCGTTTAACGTCCCTTCCGAAGGATGCCGTAACTAAGGATTTTTACTCCCTTTAAAAAATCCTAGGGTCATCTCATCTGCCGGGCTACGAACCCGACTTCAACTAAGCCAACTACAATCAACCAACGAAGTGTTACGATTTATATAATTTATTTAATTGTTATGTGATATAATTTTTTAAAAATATTTTATTTGAAAAGAAAAGATCAGGCCAGGACCGGAACTCGAAATCGGGTCTTTCGCCTCTCCGTGGTGACGCCTCAACCATCTCGGCCACCCTGGCTCGTTTCTCGGCCAGCCTTATCAATTCTTTTCACTGATCCTATATCTCCTTGTTCTCGCAATTTGCGATGTATACATGGGGAGAATGTTAATTGAACATTACTTTATTTTTGGATCTTGTTGACTTTAAGTCATTAATATTATTATAATTTATTTAATTGTTATATGATATAATTTTTTTTAAATATTTTATTTGAAATGAAAAGATATGGACAGGACCGGGACTCGAACCCGGGTCTTTCACCTCTCCGTGGTGACGCCTCAACTATCTCGGCCACCCGGGCTCGTTTCTCGGCCAGCCTTATCAATTCTTTTCGCTAATCCTATATCTCCGCGTTCTCGCAATTTGCGACGTATAGACGAGGAGAATGTTACTTAGACATTACAGTATTTTTGGATCTTGTTAAATCAACAATCAACCAACGAAGTGTAACGATTTTTGATTGCGATGACTGTAACTGCACCCCTAAATTGCAAAACGTACACATAAAAAAAAGAAGGATTTTTTTAATAAAATCTTTTCAGTTTGTAAAGTACACATATAAACAGCCTACCACTACAACCCACGAAGGGCTTTGGGTTTAGGTAGATGATAGAGAGTCAGGTATTGTTTTTAGGACTGCGGTTGTACAGGGAGGTGATTTGTCCCAGATGACGTACAACCGCCAGATTTCCCCTCAATTAATGGAGGGTCTGTAGGTCCTACAGGATCTTTTAGCGATTAAATCAATTATTTTAACCCGGAACCTTGAGCACAGCAGCTCAGAACTCGACACACTCTGCTACTCTTCTCAGCTTATATTTAGATGCTTGATTCTTTTTTTTATTGGATAGCAGTAAATATAATCTGCCACACTAAAGACAATAAGTATTAGTGATCTATGAACACATTCTAACTACATGCAGGTGAAGATAGTGCCGTAGGGATCTCCAGGCACCCAGTTCCAACCTCCTCGGAAGGAGAGCAAAGGAGGGTCACAGGAGATCCCAGCGAGGCCTATATTTAAGGAAAGATGTTCTTAAATAAAAATTAATGAGACCGCCCCTGAAGGATGGACCTTAACATACTTTTTCCTCTAATTTATCTTTTAACGTCATTTAATGCAATAAGTACAGCCCGTAGAAATTAATACATTTTAATTCTTATTATTATTTTAATAATAATTCCGCTAAGGATACTAATAAAATATGAGAAAAAGTCCATAATTCATTCCAGATTTTAACTATTTTAAATATATATCTCTGGTATTCATATAAAAAAATAACCTCGGTATATTTCACGTTTTGTACGAGACAAAAATAAAAAAATACCTTATTGAATTATGTCTTCTAAGCGGCATCTACTTAACTAACAGCCTATCTCAGTGGTTACAGACAACATTAAACATCCATGAAGGACAAATGGTCTTTGGATCATTTGAAGCGTCACCATTAACGAACGGTCGGGCAGTATAGTTGGGACATAATTCAATTGTCCCAGGATCAAAAACCACAGCCGTGCCAAGGCTCGATAGGCAGATGATTAGTCAAAGAGACACTTATTAATAGACATAGTCAGCTGAGAAGACGGTCCCATCCATATTGAAACAATCAAGACTTCGAAGGCCGCAAGATGAGGTGAGGTATCTTCTTACTCAGGCTTCAAGAATCATAAGCAGTCACTTCCTTTTTCAAATAGTTATTAAAATATAAATTGCTCATTATACGCCGGACTAATGAATAAACGACCGGAATAATCAATATACTAAATGAGCACAAAAGACATTTAAAATTGATCACGACTTCCATTTATAATTTCATATAAGCTGGTCGCTGAATGTATACAATGGATTAGGTTAATGTGAGTGTGTCAGGAAGACGGTTAAAGCTATATTTTATTATAACAAGGAGTTGTCATTTATTCATTTTGACCACGGAATAAAGACTATGGCTTCAAAATTAATAACTTAAATATTATTAGAAAGGACTTTACAATGTCAGTGATGCTTTCTACCTTGCTACAGTACAAGTTTAAAAAAAAAAAAAAGGGCTGGGGTCACCAGAAGTTATGCTTTGCATATTGGGAGATAGGCTCCAGTATATATTTTTTCTGTGGCGTATGTCATTTGACTTTAAGATTTCAAATATTGCTTTCCAATCTAGGCGATACATATATTTTCGAAAAAAAAAATGAAACTACAGCTAAAAATGTCATTTTTAGTTTTAAAATGTTATTTTTTAGTTGATAAGATATCTATAAGAAAACGACGTTTCGAGCCACATAGCAGGTTTTCTATTGTGCTGGATAGACATGATACAATAATAGTTAAAAATGAAATAATTGAAATGGAGAAAATTATAATAAAAGTAAAATAATAAATAAAAATGAAATTATTGTAACCAGATAAGTTAACTAAAAAGATAATAGTAATAATTTAAGTAATAAAATAAAATCATTATTTTAATTTTGAAATAAAACAATCAGATATAAATTAGACAATAATGATGAAAAAACCAATATTTAAATAAGAGCAAGCCAAAAGAATAATAAGAAAGCAAAACAATGGGAACAATAAGAAATAAATTAATGACAAGCAGTAGTTAAAATAACAAATTGTTATTATATATTAGTATCATTCATTCAATTTTAATTTTTAGAGTGCTGCCAGTGGGTAGTGTCTCTACATGTCCTGTCATGTATTATTTATTCTTATACCCATTGTACTAGATGTGTATATTACAGTTGTACAATTCAATAAAATAATTTTTTTTTAATTTATTTTATTTTTAGAGACATTGATTAGTTTTATTTTAGACCTTCAGAACGTATCAACTATATCCTATATATCAACTATAAAATATTATAAAACATTATATATTATATTATAATATTTAAAAAAATAGATTAAATGACAAAGGAATTGAATGGAGATGATAATGTAAAACTTCCATAAGATTATTATTATTATTACACGAATGAACAAGTCGAATAAAGCTGTGACCAATAATAAAGTTTGAAATGATCCATAAAGTTTACACAGGACCCTTTAATATACAGTTAAAATTTATCACCGAAAGACCTATCACACCTGCTTCCCTTTTCACATTATTTATTCAAGGCTGTAAATAACGCCATAATTATCTCTTTTACGATACATACCTTTACTCATAAGCATTTTTGATATGTTATAAGGGCATGTCTGAGTGGTGTAAATCCAAGTTTTCAACCGAAAAAAACGGATGGGAAAACTTTTGGTGACCGAAAAACCTCGACATTTTCGGAGTTAATTCAGTTTTTGGCCTTCATCTCCTGAATAGCTACGTTATTGATAAAAAAAAAAAAAACATGAGTAACTATTTTTTAAGTAGATTAAATTTTCTATAATTTGAACCAAACCGCAGCTCGGTAGCTGTAATAGATTCTGAGTTACGCCCCTTTGAAAAATGGTCATTTTTTCCAAAAAGTCCAAATTTTAAGTTTTGGCCGACTTTCGTGAGGAACGCCGGCCGAAGGATCCTACGATGAAAGGCATTGGGAATGAAGTTGTAGTAAATTTAGTTGAATAAATGAAGTTGTAGGTTAAATAGATTCTGAGTTACGCCCTTTTGAATGTTGGTCATTTTTTCCAAAAAATCCAACTTTTAAGTTTTGGCCGACTTTCGTGAGGAACACCGGCCGAAGGATCCTACGATGAAAGGCATTGGGAATGAAGTTGTAGTAAATTTAGTTGAATAAATGAAGTTGTAGGTTAAATAGATTCTGAGTTACGCCCCTTTGAATGTTGGTCATTTATACTTTACAGTAAACAAGCTGTTTTAGATCGATTCGTGGTCATTTTCTTAAAACACACACTTTCTCCGATTTTCCTTTTGTTTTTATTAACAACAGAAGTATAACCCCTAAAGGTCTGTGCTTAAATTAAAGCTAATTAAATTTACTACCTTGAGTTTCATCGGAGGATTACTCCTGCGGCCTGTGTTCCTTAAGAAATTCGACCAAAACTTAAAATTTGGACTTTTTGGATAAAAATAACAATTTTCGAAGGAGCGTAACTCAGAATCTATTAAAACTACTGGCCTCGGTCTGTGCTTAAATTAAAGCTAATTAAATTTGCTACCTTGACTTTCATCGTAGGATCACTCCTTCGGTCGGTGTTTATCACGAACGTCGGCCAAAACTTAAAATTTGGACTTTTTGGAAAAAATGATTAATTTTCAAAGGGGCGTACTCAGAATCTATAAGACCCATAGAGCAGTGGTTGGGTCCAAATTGTAGAAAATTTATTCTACTTTAAAAATGGGTTCTCAAGTTTTTTTTTCGAAAACGCACCGATTAGGAGATACAAGCCAAAAGCTGAAATAACTCCAAAAAATTCGAGATATTTTGGCCACTAAAAGTTTTCCCATCCGTTTTTTCGGTTGCAAACTTGGGTTTACACTACTCAGACATGCCTTTACAACATATAAAAAATGCAGCTGGCCTATCAAAAAATAATTTTGTTAAATGGTTTATTATCTGCGTTCAAATTAGATATAAAAAAAAAACAGCAGGACTAATGTTATTTTAAGTTAAGTACAGCAGAGGGTGAGAAGCTGCGAACAATTAATTTTAAAAAATATATAATTAATTGCGGTTATTTGAATTTAAAATTATATTGCTCAGTATTCAAGGGATACACATGTATTAAGAAACATATTAAAATGCTTAAATTTGTATTAAAGTGTTATACTTTATATATTATTTAATATCCAAAAGAACAAAGAAGGTTTTTATGAGTTTTCTTTTAATCAAATTTATTCCTACGCTCTGACATTTTAGATTCTATCAAACTTATTGACGATTGGCAGTTTAGGTGTTTGAAATGTAAATTTTGAATTGAATCTTCGTTATAATTTAGAAAAATAATGTTCCAGATGATGGGTAGAATCGAACGTAGATTAAATCGAAGAAATGAAGTTTGAAAGGTGAAGTCAGAAACGAACACACGTCAAATGCACTGTACTACTTAATGGGCGTGTCGATAAATAGGATTCCTAGAAGGAGAAATGCCAGTTTCTTGCAGACACACCAGATATTTTTTTAATAAATAAGACCCATAACTAGATTACGTTCCGATTAAACATAGCCTTTTTAGTTTAAATCAAAATATTAAATGCCATGAGGAAGAATAAAATGGATCGAGGTAATATAAAAAAGAGGATACAGCGGGCAGTGATAAGAGAGCGACATCCGGTTATTATCCTCTCAAGTCAGCAAACATCCTGCCACGGACCCTCCAGGTTCGGAGATTGAGATTCATGAGGCCCTGGAAAGGCACCTCTTATCAATCTCTTGATAAAGATCCTTCAAAGCCCTTCCGTAAAACTAACAATATTATCCATATTCAACCTATAACTCTTCAGTTTGAGGACATGTCTATAAAATTGAAATTATTTATAAAGGCACCTACTGTAACAGTTTCATATACTGAGTGTAGAAAGGAGGATATTTATATGGATGAATACTTCTGTATTCTGTATTTTTCCAATGTAAATTTGTAAAATCTGGCCTAACTAAAAGAGATTAGTATAAAATAAATAAATGTAAAAGAAATCCTGACAGTTTACAACAAAAACAATGTATAACAAGCGTGTGAGAAACATTAACTTCAAATATAATGACGAACATGCAACTTATTTAATGTTGTAACATGTTCAGCACGCACACGACAGATTTCATCCTTTAATTTTTAATTAATTTTTGTTGAGATATTTTTCTTTATCTTTTAAAATAAAACAAAAAGATTAAAATCAACAAAACAATGTAACAGTATCGATATAGACATCAAATGGTTCTTTAGAAATAATTTTACAAATATTTTATATGATGCTTTGTGATTATCTTTACCAATGACTTTTCTGTATAGATTTATATTCGGTAAATATGCTTGCTTACTAGCACACTGTTATAATTGGTAGATCATACAAGTTAAGGCAAATTTCAGACATAATTTCGTTAGGCCAAAATGTTCATCCGGCTTTTGAAAGTTTTGAGAAACTCCCCCTCCCCAAAACGCCTCCAAATTAAGTAAGAATGATGAAAAGACAATTAATGGACTCCTAAAACACTACAAAAATTTGACAAAATTATATTTATCTGCTTATGGACCCTAGATTGAAAAAACAATTTAGAGTTTTTTTTTTTAATACATTTACTAAAAAATTGTTATATCTGATTTTTTACAAATTTAAAATTACTAAAAACGAATGCTTAGTTTTTTCATCAAAATTTGTAAAAAGAAAATACCTAATGTTTGTTAATTTTATAAATAATCAACTTGATTTTTCAATTGTGAATTTTAAAAGTTACCTCAATAAGTATAAATCGAACATGTTTAAAAGTAACAAACATCCAAGTCAATGTAGATTACAGTTCATTTCCTGTGCTGTTATTCTAAAGGACTTGTGCCAAAAAAAGTAAAGCATCCGTTCATATTGCATATTGCTTTGAATATAGACTGAAGCTTTGTACATTATAATAAATAAATTCATAACAGTAACAAAAGTTTTAATAATGTCAACTATAAAATTTAATCTTCAATATCATATTGGTAGTGGCATGTTTATATTGAAGGTATCGTTGAGAACTAATAAAGTTTATAACCTGTACCAAAGTGATTCCAAGGGACTACCAGAGCTCAAGTGGTAGTAGCAACAATTTACTAAGCCCGTAGCCCGGCAGGTGGCCCTAGGATGTTTTAAAGGGAGTAAAAAATCCCATGGTTATACCGTCCTTCGTAAGGGACGTTAAACGGGGGTCTCGAGCCTGTGCGGTGTTAAGTACTCAATAAAGATCCCAACCTAATTGAACCTGGATAGGCAAAATTTAGAGCACCCACTGTAGCATCGTCCGATTCGCCATAGCAGCATCATGTGACGTTAAATAAACGCACAACAAAGTGATTCCAGGCAACGAAGCATTATTCTTATCATAATGGTCAACCGAAACAAATAACAAGTTAAAAAACAATAAAAGATATTATTTAACTCATCCTTTCGTCAAATATTATCTAATATTGTCATGGAAACAACAGGTGAATGTAATTCTAAAGGTACCGATAACAGCCATTTACAGCACTGTTAGCACAGCAACAATAGTAAAGTGAACTAATAGTGAAGAGAACATCGATATTATAGTGTAGGGGGTGTGAAATTGAAAGCGATCCAGAGAGGAGGGAGATAAGGGGAAAGGATGGGCGGGGAGCATGCGCACTGCCTCGACTAGTGTTTTATCGAATCTGATGCGGGTAATCAGGAAGCAACGCATCGGCAAGTAGCCTTTCAATGTTGGTCAAATGGAGGAACAGTTGTTCTAGTTATCGTCTAGGTGAGTTTAGGTTCTTGTTATATGTCTGGAGCCCCGGTGAATAAACGTTAAGTCGAATTTTGTACTGAGGAAAGAAGAACCGTTTTTTCTCGGACTGCATAAGAGGCATTCCCTTATATCATAACTCCATATTAAGCCAAAAACTACAAGAATGACACGACTCCGTTTCGGTCAATACCATTAAAACCACCAAGAAAAAAATTCAACTAAACACTTATTAACCAGGTCTGCTAATATATTCTATAATAAATACTACAATTACTAGCTGCGGTTCCATCCTAGGTGAATTTGAACAGAAAACTAACATACAAAATACTAACAGACTTTATTTAAGTCTCCTGGGTAACGAACGATTACAAGAAACAGAACCATTTTATTAATTAAATGGGTATGCGGTCATGGAAGAAAATAGTTCAATCAATTTACAGTTCATTTTGTTTTATATTCCAACGTTGTCATAGGTGTCATCAGTTTTCCAATTTTTTTATGAATTTAACAATAAACGTGTAAAATCAGAGATAATAAATAAGTTCTGTTAAAATATATTTTCTAAATTTTAAAATAGTTAACGTTTCTTCATACAAGACTGTAAAGACAAGAAACTGCTCGACGTTTTCGCCTAGTTCAACATTTACTGGACAAACTTACATGTCCATCTCGTATCCAATCCTTACAATCCAAAATCCTTCGTAAAATCCTCAATGCTCCTTATTTTGTCACAAACAAACTCATCCATCATGATCTTAATATCCCATATGTTGCTGATTTGGCCCAAACTGGATACCTATCCTTCCATGACAATCTCCATACACACTTGAATCCGCTATTCTCTCAACTTGCTTCCCATACTATTCCTGATAACCCTCCGAGGCGTCTGAAAAGAAGATAGCCTCGAGACCTTCTACTATAGAACTTGATTGAAGTGCTATCAATGGATAGTTTCTCCACAAGTGTTTTGTTTTCATGTCCTTTGTTCATGCAGCAGATTTACTTGATGTAATATAATTACAGTTATAAATGTCAATAAATTATTCTATTCTAAAAAAAAAAGTTTCTCCTCCTCCATTTAAGATTTAAGTCAACAGTCATACAGCTTAATTTATATCATTAATAAGTGCATGACACCAGAAACAGTAAGAATAAACTGATATCTTATTTAACTAACAATTAATTTTAAAATAAACCAAACTCTGCCGTGGTAAAATCGGCGTGAACGCAAAATATTAGCAATTTTAAGTCTAAGGTAAAATAGCCCTATGCAAAATGCAACTCTACTTTTAGATGAGATAAAAATATTTGAAACTTTTAATGCATACGAATCACAAAATGAAATCACTATTTTATTGGACTGGGTACGTGATCGTGATGTTGCAAAAGATTGAATTGAAATGGAGAGCATCCTAACCACAAAACCACTCGAAGTAATAACAACATCTCAGGATATTACTGTGCTAGAGCTATGTATAAAGGGAAGGATACTGGAAAATGAAAAACTATTTCATGTTTCATTTGTGATTCCTGATAAGTCCCGATGACTCACGGTAGTTTTTCATTTTTAAAAAATAAAGATGAAAAACAATTTTTTGATATGCTTATCTTACCTTGAAAATCGTTATTGCCATTGTCCTACTTTGTTATATTTAACATATTTCCTAAGATGCTATTTTTCTACTAGAATAATATTAGTTGACCTTATATAAATGGGGAAGAAAACGGTCCGGGGTGGAGGTCAGAGAAATAATTTCTTTAATAGGGTTGAAATATTTATTTGAAACCCGAAGTTGCAGATCATGTTTGTATTAGCACATTGCCGCCCACTGTTTTGTTGAAATTTACTATAAGACCGGTGATTTTATCATATATATTATAATATGATAAAATCAATTATAATATTATAATATAAATTTACAATGTGACCGGAGCTTATCACCAAAACGAGATTTCTCGTTCCCGGGCATCAATGTGCTAATTTCTTTGTATCTAACCCTGAAGAAAAATTAAATGTGGGTCAAAACGTTGACTTTCAAATAAACAGATCAACCCTATTTAAGAAATTATTTATCTGACCTCCTCTCAGACCATTTTATTCACAATTTGTCTAATATTTACACTTTTTTAAAAATGTATTTCTATCAATCCATTTTCGCACTAGCTAAACGGTATATACGATGTCAATAAAAAATTTTTCATTAAATATTACATTTCCTTACCCTACCAGCGTTAAACACTCTAAAGCGTAATCACCCATTATTTAAGTCTTCAAAAGTTTATCTGTTTCTTAATTAAAGTCTTATTATAAAGAATAAGGCGATAATGCATAGGAGGTTTAAAAAGTGGTGTTTAAAGAAGTGCCATGACTTGGAAATTAAGTTTCGAACCAAGAGACTATTCCTAAAGTTATATTTGACTGCTGCAATATCTTCAACGTTTGCTTGTGAAAAGAAGCAATTCTAAATTATCAATACCAATTCTTATGTATTTCTAAATTGAAAAAAAAATATCTATAAGACAACTAAAAAAATATAGAGAAACAATTTCAACATTACATTTTTTTTATTAGCCCATAGGATAGAGGGGTTGAGATAATGGAAAGAGGCAGTGAAGGAATATATTTATTTGTTAAATTATTTACAAAAATTACTGATTTTATTTTAGTTTTAAATCTCGTCACATATATTAGATTCAATTACAGTCTAGGACGCAAACTTTTAGCTTAAAAACCTGAGATATGTAGAGATTGATCGATATTAGATGCTAAAATCTTCCCGTCACTCCACTAGAGCCTCATTCCAAAACAAAATACGGCTAAAAATGATAGAAAAAGAGTTTTATTATATTTATGCATTAATTAAAAAACAATTTGTGCAATAATACGACCACGTTTCGTGTTAAAATTGCTACATAGGCTGACACCTACACGGAGAAACTGTATCAACACACTCCCCAACGGCAAATTATCCTACGACTCTGTAATTAGTTTGCCATCCTATTACTTTACAGTAGTTTACTTTAGAAGAAGTGATTAAGCCGAACCTACTTTGGCTTCCCTGAATACAGAGTAACTTAAAACTTTAGTAAGTAACTTCGACTTGAAGCCTCTGTATTTATACTCTATAAGCTATCTAAGTTTCCTAATTTCTCGTGTCCGATCCCTAAGCGCGCTTATCTTACTAAGCTTTTATGATATTTTTGGGTCGATCCTATTAAAGTTTTTTAATATGTATCAGGTCGAACTAAAACAAAAGAAAAATTATCTATTACAATTTCTTTTTTTTACAAATAATAAAGCATCTATTTTTTACGTGAAACGAACTATGCTATTTTTTTTATTCTTATAGATTTTGTATATTTATTTTTTTTAACTGGATTTAATTCTTCTTTTTTAGGGTAAGAGAAATAAAAACCATTTTCCAGTCATTGTTTATTCTCAATTTTCACTCTATTAGAGACGTTTCGACACTATGGTGTCATTTTCAATCTTTTTTTTCTGCATCTTTTAAACAATTCCTTTAAACATTTTTTGTTTACATGGTAAATAAGTCAAAAAAAATTTTGTAAAAAAATGAATTAACAATAATTACATTACTATACATAATTTAAGTGAGTTGTTTTTGAACATTTTATGTTAAATTATGTATAGTAATGTAATTATTGTTAATTTATTTTTTTTACAATTTTTTTTTTGACTTAGTGAATATGTAAAAAAAAAATTTTAAAGGAATTTTTTAAAAGATGCAGAAAAAAAGATTGATAATGACGCCATGGTGTCGAAACATCTCGAATAGAGTGAAAATTGAGAATAAGCTAATTTTTTTTTAAATAGGCCATAGTTGGCCAGGAATGATTTAACTTTAAATTTTCATAACTATTTTTTTTGAATTTATGACAAAGAAAAAATAAAATGACAAAACAAACGAATGAATCGAAGTACAATTCCAAAATGATTACCTGTTACCTCAAGATCTTACGCCATTTTGAGCAGTTTTTATAAACTGAAAAAAATATGATAAAAAATTTCATATATTTATCATATAAGAGCTAGTCTCATTACTCTATGATCTATTTGACGGAAAGACTAAGATCTTTATCATAAAAAAAAAATTTATCCTTTTGTATATTAATCCTTGGGAGCTGAAAATCACCCAAATTTTGAATCCTGGGTCGACAATGATTTTTTATGGTTAGATTTGAGTATATAAAGACATGATAACCAAACATTTTCATGTGAATTATTTCTTGTTGTTAATGTTGTATTAAACGTAAAATACCGAGTTTATATAAAGTTTGGAACAGAATAAATGAATTGGTAGAAGAAATAATTGTGGAATAAAAAGACATACAATGGCAAAAAATAGTTGTTTTTTAAAATCAATTTTTGAGTAGAAGAACTGCGCACATATATACTAGGTGAATATATCGTAATACTTTAAGTATATAAAAGGATACACACATTATGTACTGACAGTTTTATTCTTGACGATATGCGGATATTTGTATTTGAAGATAGAATCCATAAAAAAAAAATCAAATAATCACTTGGAGAAGTAGTTTTAGTGTCATCAATATCACTTGATTTTTGAATTTCATTTAACTCGTAAAGTCAATACAAGGCATCAAAGATTTGAACATTGGTTCATTTTTTGTTCCAAAATATCGAAATATACCTCCAATATAAAGACCGCAATTCAAGCAAAGAATAAAGCAAAGAGAAAATCATTTAATTGATTTTAATTTTTAAATTTATGAATTTCTCTTCTATTGCGAAATAGCGAACATATAAGTTAATGTATGACACTAAGATTAATTTTTTAGATTTTTATAATTGACGACCGTAGGTACAAAAAGTGTATCACAAACCAGAAAATTATTTCAAATACACCTTAAAATAAAATCAACTACATAAAAAAAAACAAAAGTGAATACTAATTACTAATAAACTAATAGTTTATCCGATTGAATCTAGGGAAAGGAACATGATAATATACCTATTTATTAGTACCGCAGTTAAGATAGGCTTGTTATCTATGCCTTCACAAGATAAGAGAAATGGAAAGAGAGATTTCCCTTGATGGTTATAACAACTAGAACTTCGAATTAGCTATGAATTATTCATTAAATATTCAGGCTGATTAGGAACCTCATAGGAATGTCGACCGTCTTCACGCGATAGCGAACTTGGTAGACAAGTTCACTTAAGGCCGCACCCGAAACACAACGACAAGTAGTTTAACAACTAAAGGTCATGACACTTTAAAAAAGAAATTAAAATAACCCTAAAAGGTCAAATAGTTTTGATAAATAGGTAAGAGCTATTTAGTGATGATTTTTTTATATATATAAAATTATTATTTTTTATTTTTTTTTTTTTTAGTTTTTCCATACTAATTACGTCGTTTATGTTTTGGAAGAAAAATAATGGCTGTTTTTGTTTAATATACCAAGACATATTGCTTCTAATAACTAAGAACTGACTACCCCTTCAAAAACATCATATCTTGTGTAGTTCATTTTTGCTTTTTTTGTTTCTTTATTTAACGCCACTTTATGCTACGATAGCTTATGGAACTATACTACAGTGGGATTCCTAAATTTTGCCCATACAGGGATTATCAGAATAAGGATCTTTAACGGCAAACTGACACCACACACACAGCAGTCAAGCATGTAGATTCTTGTTCAGTACGCTAGACTCTATCAATATAGATTTTTTCATCAATATTGCCAACTTATAAGTAATTTAGTTTAAACTTCAATACAGAAATTTTATTTAATTCATTTGAAAGTTTATACCTCATGAATTTTCAAAATATAGGTATCCTCATGATTGTATTGCACACGCGAAAATAGTGCAAAAGGTTGGCGATAGAAGTAAAAAAAAAAACTAAGTGCACTGGTTTTTCAAATATTTAAGAACTAAATAATACAATAGTAACGACCAGAACATATTCCACTAAACGGACTGTAGGAAAGTACTAAAAGCATTCCTCTGTAACGCAAGTTTGGGGCATTCAATCTTTTAATTGAATGGTCCAAACTTCCATCCAACGAACTAGAACAACCAACCGCCCATGCCATATGGACCAAATCCCATCAGCTCACTCATCATGAAAAAGTTTAAAATTTTTAAAAGCGTTAAAACACTAATGGTAGCTTTTTACATTTTAAGGTCATTAATTAATATTGGAAACAAAAAATAAAATACATATACTATAGGACATGTTCTTATTTAATATCTAACATAGCTGCCAAAACAATATCGCCTATCTACACTTTGGGCGATTTTACAGAAGAGAGAAAAAAACGCGCTATTTGTTCTATTATCTTATGTACCTATATCGGCGGTTATCTTTCAATTGCTAATTACAGCACTTCCTTGCCTTCAACCTTGAAAACTGGTGTTAATAGTGTGTAATTTAACCTGTAGGTTTTGACAGGGACGATATACATTTAGATTAGTATCAATTATTATTTGTTAAAAAGGAAATATATCTGGACATTGCCTGAGGTAAGTAAATTTATAATATTTCAATAATTTCCATTATCCAATCAATAGATTGCATAACAATTATTTACAGATTAATATGTATGTAATTTTAAGTAAATTGCTGAGATTAAACGAATCATATGGATAACAATTAAAATATAATTGACAAATAAATGAATGCATTTACTCCAAAAAGCTGAATTATAGTTGATAAAGGAAAAGAATATCAATCAGTTTTATATAGTATTTTTAACCGATTTAAAACGGTTCATTTGTTTTTTTCATTTTTCACGGTTCAAAAAGACTCATTTTTGACTGTTGATAATACATATAATTAGAATACAATACAAAATCTCTTGCCCAAAAACTTATTTTATTTATTTAGATGAGAAAAGAAATTAACGGCTCATATTTGCTTTAAATGTACATAAGATATAGAAGATCATTACCTAGATCTCTTTAGGATAGTTACTCTATCCTATAATAACACTGGTCGACAAGGTTTTTTTCACAAGAGATCTGAATAGTGAATCTAGTGGCATTTTCCATCCTGAATTCAGATATGAAGTCAGAATTTTCCCATCAGGCATAGTTTTTCTGTAAAAGCTACTTTTCAAAATATGATTTTAGCGTTTTCTTTGACCTGTCATAGGAACCGTTACCTCATATGTAGCTATTTTACTCAAGCTGTATTATTGAAATTATTTGCAATGTCATGCTGAAGCGCAATAAAACATGACTGTGCAGGTTCATTGTAGTTGTTTATACATGTTCAGACCTCTTTGGCATTGTGATGTGTCAGTATTGAGCTGACTGTGAGATTGTTGAGTAGTGAAATATTTCCTTCCTTTCTGTTTAGAAGTGTATTGTGTATGTTGTGCATGTTGTATTTCTGTGCTTTATTTTTTCATCATGCCAAGAAATTGTGTAAATCATGCAGATAATTTCTGCTATATTTGTGGTGAGCTGACCTTCAAGTCTCAGAGGCGAAATTTGACCCCACTTGTAAAGAAGTGTTATAAACTTTACTTTGGCTGTCAAGTTGGTGATTTTGATAAGAGCTGGGCCCCAAATACATGCTGTGTTTCGTGTGTTAGACTGCTGACTGGGTGGAAAAATGGTACACATCATATGCCATTTGCAATTCCCATGATTTTGAGGGAACCGAAGGATCATTTAACTGACTGTTATTTTTGTTTGAGAAATATTAAAGGAATCACATCTAAAACAAAACAGTTAAGTATCCGAATTTGCAATCTGCAATGAGACCTGTCTTACACAGTGAAGTGTACCCCGTACCAGTATATGCAGATACAACCTTAAGTGATAACTCTGGTTCTGACTTGACTGAAACTTCAAATGGTTCAGATGAAAATAAAAATGATCTTACATATGAAGCCAGTAGCTGTTCATCAGAATCATACTTTCCCAATCAGCAAGACCTTAGTGACTTGATTCGCGATTTAAATCTGTCTAAACAGCAAGCGGAAGTTTTAGCTTCCAGACTCAAAGGGTGGAATCTACTCAAAAAAGAAGTTAGAATATGTAGTTTAATATGAATATATGTATGTAGTGTGGTAGAATATGTAATCACTATCTACCACGTTCTAGGCAAGCCAGAATGAGTAGTTATAATTTTGAGTTAGATCGATTTTTTTCGAATATTATAAAAATTCAAATTAATATCACACAAAACTCCTGTCTGATGGAGAAAAACTAAAGTTATCTTTGAATTCAGCTCGAAAAATGCTTCTAGAAAATGTTATTTTAGTTCTTGTGAAAGAAAAAAAGTTCACTTTTGTCGACCAGTGTAATTATAGTAAAAATAGCAAGATTGCCATTTCATGAAAAATGTTTACAAAATAAAATAAAAATACTTCAATCATTATCTGTATCCTTTAATAGATATATTAGCTTTAACATATTAAAATTCCTAATAAAATAGATATATTTTTAATAGCGGGATAATAAGATCAATATTTAAAAAATGTATATATTTATAACAAAACGCCATATTACTCAACAACACAATAGGTAATCAGAATTATTTTTCGCTAATATAGCCCAAACAATCTGTTTACTACTAACCTCATTGCTAACTGTAAATACAGGAAAAGTTGAGAGCAAAAACCTATTTTTATAACTAACGTAAAGCGAAATCAAGATTGATAACCATTTAAAACCAAATTTTTCATATACTACCAACAAGTGGCATTTGGTAAGGTACACGAAAGTGGTTATTGTTTGGGCCACAGTTAATAAATAAACCTACTATAAAATTTAATATTGCTCCGTTTTTTTATGTTGATATTTATTTACTACTTCATTTAGGGCCTCATTTACGGCAAATTACAAAAAAAAAAATGAAAAAATGTTGACGCCTATTAGATTAAGCACTAAAAATCTGATTAATGTTTAACAATAAATCGCCTTTTGCATTGTACTGCTGTAAAAATGACATGTTTGATTTTATATACAATTTAATAAATCTTCGAAAACCAATACCATATTAATGTTGATTTAACTATTTCAGAATAAAATTTCATTAATCATAATAATTTACTAAAATAAAATGGTTTATGTTTCAACAGCCTATGTCACAGCAATTCTTAGTAGTAAAAGTTTAGACAAAGATCATCATATTTCAAATGGTAATAGCTACTATTAGAGCTAAGAAAAAGAAAAGAAAGAGCAACATTGCTACCATTACAAGCCATGGAAGTTCTTGAATTAGTACTTGATAAGGACTGAACTATATCTACAATCATTTTTTTTTTAACTGGCTAACAAAGGATCACGAAGATCATGAAGATCTCATTTTTAAGTTCTCCGATTCACGCACTAGGTTCAATGCGTAAGCACCCTTGAATCCTAGGTGATGAAATCCATTTTTCCTCAGGGTAGCTATGTCTGTAAGAAGCCACGTCCATAATATCCGAGTTTGTTTGGAGATTGAATATAGTCCAACGTTGTACAACTCGAGTTGTTAGACCCAGGAGGTTGGGTGTTATTTCGCTTTATCAAATTAACCTATCCAGCCACACCATCGTGGAGGAGATTATCTTCCAGAAACGTAAGGTGCTCTAAAAGATGCTGAAAAAATATCGGATAAAAAATTATTTAACATTAATTTTTGTATAAAACTTGAGCCCAAAGTTTTATGTAGCCTCTTTAACATTGCTCCAGCGGTATTTTAAATTTAAAATTTAATTAAACTTAATTAGAATTTAAATTTCTTAAATCTTAGTCTGCCTCGTTGGTCTAGATCCAAACCAACTTTTTAGTTAGTCTCGAGCACAGAACATTGAATAGACTAGAAGCGGCAAAGGCTAGCTGCGGGATGACACCAGCTCTGAGACCTGTTCCCCCTCTCCTTTAACCCCCTTGGGCCAATGTTGCCTATTCATTCGGAATTCGGACGTTAGTTCTAGCCACGATCAGGCCGTCTTATTGTTAGTACGCTTGTTTGTTTCTATTATTGATTCTCGTTCGATATTTTTTACTTCCTTACTAATTGATTTTCGAGATACTATTGTTGTATAAGTTTAATTACAGTATGCCTTGTTGTGTCACCTGTGAATGCTGTACAAAAAAGCCCGATAAACAAGCAGTACCTCCAATATCATTTCACACGTAACTTTATTATTCCATTCGTATATATATTATCGTATTCGTGTTACATAAAACAATTTTTTCTCAAATAAAATTCTTTTCGAATTTAAAGAACATTAAAAGATCTCATTAACAATTACTTATTAGTTATTATGCTAAAGAAAGAACAATACGTCTGTTGAATTTAAATAATCGACCCACATCTTTGTTGTGGTTCAATAAAATTGCAAAGCAAACACTCAAACTAGGAAAAAATTTTTTTATAAATTAATTTTTTTTTCTTTTTAAATTGACCTCGGTATTTTTCTTTCGGGTTAGCTTACCGTCAGAAGAAATTGAACGAAAAAAGTGGGTTCAAACAATAAGAAGAGGGAACTGGAAGCCCACAAAAAACAGCCGGTTGTGCTTCAAGCACTTCAAAGAAAAGGATTTTGATAGGTCGTCTCTATTTTACGTAAAACTTAAAAATGACATTGTCCCGTCAGTTTTTGGTAGTTTTCCCGAATATCTGAAACCTAAAGTTACTCAGGTAGTAAATATATTTTTCAGTTATTTTGAGCACGATAGGTTTATGTATTATTATTTATTTATTTTTTTAGGAGAGACGAGCAATTAAAAGGCACACCTCTCCGATTCCACCTGTGAAAAACGCTCGACCACAAGACAAAAAGAAATTTTAAAAAATGGTAAAATTTGCGGACGACAAATAAAGTCAATCAAACATCTTTCCAACTTGAACAAATGACTTCAAGTTTTAATGTTACTCAGAAGAAACTGTGCTCAACCAAGAATTCGCTGAGAGAAAAAAGAAAGAAGCTTAAGAACCTTCAAAAAAGGGCAAACAGATACAAAAAAAAAGAATTGCGATTTGAAAAAACATATTAGAATTTAAAAAAAGGAGTTTCTTGGCCGAAAAAAATAATGACAGCTTTCAAAAAATTAGATTTTTTAAAATAAGCCAATTTTATTTAAGGGCCAATAATTAATTGTATCAAACGAAATTGAAGTTCAATGAAGATTGTGATATAATATATGTAAGAAAAAATACTTAATGAATACTTATAAATTACATTATCTAAATATTTAAAGTCCCAATTTAAATCAACTGTCCTATGAACTTATATGACGAACTACACCCAATATAAAACCTTAAAAATCATTATGCACTCCTCAAAAAAATTAAAGGATCAAGTTGTTACATTAATTATTTTTGCCAATAATGGATTCATATTTTTTTTTGTGCTCTTGTTCTCCTAAATGGGAAAGCACAGAAAGATCCCGACGGAAATTAAAAGAGAACTAGAAAACAACAAAAAATATGAAAATACAAATAAAATTCTTCTTTTAGTGGCGCGACAGATGCTTAAAGCGATCCTTGGCCTGCTCAATTTCCAAGCTCCATCTGCTTCGGTCCTGCGCATGTAAGGAACTTATTCTCAGTTTCTTGAGATCTCCCAGGACGGTATCCTTCCACCTGCCCCTGGGTCTCCCTCTACGCCTCACTCCATCAGGGCAGTTCTCGAACACTCTTCTAGCAGTTCTTTCTCCTCCCATTCTCAGCAGGTGACCCAGCCACTTCATCCTCTGTAACCGGGCGAAAGAGGAGATCGTCATGTCATCATACCTTTCATATAACTCTCTGTTTTTTCTTAAGCGCCATACACTGTTTTCCTGGACGGGCGCTACGATGCGTCTGAGGATACGCCTTTCGAATCTATCCACTAAATGTGCATCCTTCTTGTTGAGGGTCCATTTCTCGCAACCATATGCCACTATTGGTCGAATCAGCGATACATTATTGACAAAAATAAATAATGTAACAACTTGACTCTTTAATTGTTTTGAAGAGTGTATTGTTTAGCAAACTTTGAATTATTACACTTATGCAGTAGACAAATGTTAGTTTTTATTGTACCTAAATAAATTTAATATGTCGTAGAAATTGTTTGTTACTCGATAAAAAGATTAATCAACATAAAGGCGCAGGCATGAGGCCGGATGAGGGGGTCAAAGGAGTGGGGGAGAGTGTAGATTAGCTGGTGCCATTCTCACTCATAGGACAAGCCCCGGGTAGCGCTTCTAGTCTATTCAAAGTTCTGTGGTCTCGAGAGAACTCGAAACGTGAACTTGATCTTAGCATACGAACAGCACTAAATTAACAGGGCATTTCAATACAAACTACTTAACTACTAACTATTTATAGGCAAATGGTATATTCCTGGAATCAGGAATGGGCTCCTTCCGTCTACCATACGCTAACAATTTAATTTGATCGGGGTAACATAAATCACAATGACTACAATTCTATTAAGTAGGCAATTAGTTCCCAGATCACAGTTGCTGCGAAGACTATTTGGAATCCTATTGTCTAGGAATCCATTCCACTATTGATGGCCCTCGGACGTGGCGATAGTTTCCCACAGTTAAGACATATGGGTTCGGAGAAGAGAATGGAACCATTAACGCTGCAATAAATGACCCAGGAAATGTGGGCATGGAGAATGGGGAGGCGACTAGGCTCTACATTTCGGTCCAGTAGATAACAAACAGTGCACGTGTGATATAAATGATGTGGGAGAGCCGGAATAGCCCAGTGTGCAGAGCGCTGGGTTGCAGTGCTGAAGGCCTGGGTTCAAATCTGGTGATAGAAGACAGCCACAGATGAACCCTGTGGGATCTGCAAACCATAAGGGTTCACCTTGTCTCTATAAAGTGGGTACCATTAATTGGGAAGAAAAGAGGAGGTTATGCGTGATCTCCGAAGTATACCCTTCCAGCAAACTATTGTTCTAGAAGCAACACAGTCTTGCTGTGTCTAAAGTTATAGCCAAAGATTAATCAATAAAAAAATAGAAACAATTACCAGAAATGAACAAGGAACAGTTTAAAATTTTGTTTGAGTCTCAACTCGATAACTGCATCTTACAAGATCTAAATGAGCTTGAAAGGCAACGAAAAGTTGTGATTAAATGTGTTTTCGCAAAATTATTGCTTGATTAATTTTTCCATATCCAAAAAGTAAACATTTATTAACAGTATTAATCATAAATCATTACTCCTTTGATAAAAAAATAAAAATATTTACTGTATTTATCCGAATGATATCATTAAACTAGGCTTACCAGCTCTGTGTTTTAATTATAAAAACAATCCTTAATTATTAGATGTCCAATAGTATGTTTGATTATGTTTAAGGAAGAACGATCTTATGTATTCAACAAACTCTAATAAACGTCTCTTTTTAGGCTAAGAACATCATTTGAAAATTTTTGGATTTTCAAATGTCTTTAGCCTAAATCATTACGATAAAATGCATTTTATTGACTGCACCCCCAACTATTTCTTCCTTACATTAGACGTTACAGTCAACCAATTCTTCTCTAACATGATTACAATATGTGTTTGATGGCATTATTATTGCATTATACATTTTTACATATAAGAATAATAGTAAACAATATTAATAACTCAAGGACCAAGTAATTGAAGACCTCGAAAGGAGTTATACAGGGGGAAGTAGTCCAATTTGGAGAATACAGCTTCCTAGGATGCGATTCCTTCAAGTACCTAGAAGGAACAATAACGAGTAATAATGACGTAACAAAGCGAGTCTGTTGGCCGGCAATAGTTGCATGTTTGTCCTACATAACGTTTTAAAGTATAGAGGTTCCTATATTTTACAAGAAGGGTAGCAGAAATCATTTATAAAACTATTATCCGGCGTACAGTCACTTACTGCAGCGAAACCTACGTCCTTACCAAGCCATAGGAGGAAGCTGTTGGAGTTGAGGAGAGGGAGGTTCAAAAAAAAGTTTATGGACCAGTCAATGATGGTGAACGCATGAGAATAAGGAAAAATGTCAAGCTAACGGAGTTGTTTGCAGAGCTCGTTCCCTTCATTATTCCCTTCATAAAGAAGAGAAGGCAGGCTTGGATCGGTGATGTAGATGGGATGAACCATTTTAAACTCCCCAAGCAACTGATGTGTGGCCATCAAGGTGAGGCGAGAAAGCAAGGGAAGCCATGCTTAAGATGGCTGGATGATATGGAGGATGACCTGCGAAGAACGGGAGTGCGGCGAAGAAGACAGAGAACTTTGGAGTAGGCTGTTGAAGGAGGCCTTGGTCCTACAAGGACTGTAGTGCCCGTCTGTGATTGAGTGAGTAATAACTCATTATGTTTCCATTATTCCTATACATAGTGGGGCTAAAGGGTCTAAATCAAATACTTCATAATTTTATATATGCGGCCCGCATAGTTATGATGAATTTCCAAATTGGCCCACCCTTGTCTTATAACAACAATAAGGTCCCTAAAAATCATGATTCGTAAATTTTAATTTCAGGAGCAAACTCCACCTCATACAAGATGTTATCGTAGGTCCAAGAAAAACTCAGGTCAAGTTAAAATATAGAAAATATTGTTCCTTCAAGAAAAAAGGAGAGATGTACTATTCCTAAGAAAACACCAGTAACTGACCTTACTTCAAACCTAACATTAACTCTCTTCCTCATTTAAAAAGAAAAAAAATGTCTGCCAACTAGATCCCAGTGGAGAATAAAAAATTCACCCGCTCTTCCTAAACTGCCGTTTTATTCCCCAAACTGTTCCACTGTTTTCAACAGTTTTTATTCCAGCTCCTTTGGTAAACAAAACGGGAATAGAGGCTTAGTTTTAATGGAATGCAGAGCTCGTCCGGAAGATATACCAGCCTTCATTAAGTCTATTCCTTTTTTCATTTCTTTATTCACATTGTTTATACTCGACTGTCCAGCACTAAGCACTCTCATTAAACTTCCTTACGTTTAATTAAACAAAACAAACTGTCTCCTATTAACTAAGGATATTTATTCTAGGTTTATAAACGAGAGGCGCACAGATTTTTATACAGAAATATACCAAATAAGCAGCTGAAATTCACAATATGCGTCATTGTTCATACTTAGTCGTGATCGTTATCTTGAACCACCATTTTCCTTTCATCATTGTGTTTAATTAATCTCTTGTGTTATAAATGCGATTTAAAGTGTTTTCAGTTGAATCCATTTAGGCGTTTATTATTATTTCTTATCACCCTTTGCAACCATTCGCCTTTAGAGCATTCCTTTAACATTCGACTTCCTAATCCATTCATGATGTATTTCTTCTAGTTTCGACCTTGTCAAGTTCTTCTAACGAATTTGAAAAAAATAGAGTAGTTAAAAACTGTAATATAACACGACAGACAGATATTAGAAACAATCGAAACAGTAAAGCAACACGACAATTTCAACAGAAATTTATAGCTAAAAAGTATATTTCAATTAAGCAGATGCAACAAACTATTTATAATAGATAGCTTCGAAGTTTTCGTTCATCATTTTATCCTCATTTTTAACTTATTGAAAATTATTTTCTATCAAAACATCTTTTTTAGTTGTTTAAATTATTTCAAATTGTTATTTATTATTCATTTTTATTCCCTAAGATAATTTCCGCGACAATACGCATATATTATTTTTCTACGTGTGTATAACATCGTTAGTGATTGGAGCTAGTAGACAATGATTTACAATCAACGACTTTTAGTCACATCAATCATTCTTAATTTCAGAAGCTAGACCTTTCGCCGGTTAAATCGTGTAATAAAAAAGGTTGGTTTGGTTCGGTAAATTAATTGAAAGTAATTCAGTAGGCTTAGCCTGTTCCTTCTAGCCTTCCAGCCTAATGACCAATCTGAGGGCTCAGTGATTGATTGAAGCCTTCATGGGGTTGTGGCTCTCAACTCCTTACTAGTTCGATAAATAAAAATTGTTGCTTATTTATTTATAATTTACTTTTGATTTTTACTTTGCCTGTATAAAAATATAAATATAAATGGAAAATAATAATAAATATATTTTTTTTTATAGATATTTATAACTTTAATAATATTAAAAGTAAGTAAATCTGCTAACATCAACAAATGACATGAAAAAAAAACACTTGTAGAGAAACTACCCATTGATAGCACTCCAATAAAGTTCTATGGTAGAAGATCTCGAGGCCATCTTCTTATCAGACACCTCGGAGGGTTATCAGGAATAGTATTGGAAACAAGTTGAGAGACTAGCGGATTCAAGTGTGTATGGAGCTTGTCATGGAAGGATAGGTATCCAGTTTGGGCCAAATAAGCAACATATGGGATATTAAGTGGTGGAAACCACGGAGAGGTGAAAAACCCGGGTTCGAGTCCCGGTCCTGCCCATATATTTTCTTTTCAAATAAAAGATTTTTAATGTAGTTTATTTGAAAATATAAACCATCCCTCGTTCTTGGTCAAAAAAAAAAATTATGAAAGAATTTGATAATTAACTAAATGAAAAAAAAGAGGAAGAATATTTTGCCTGATTAATAAACCCTTAAAACTAAAGAATTTTGCAACAAAAAAAAAAGTTAAAGATAATGAATAAAAAAAAAATTGATGTACTATGTATATGTTTGAGAGGAAAATAGTTGACTGGATAATTAAATATAATAATATTGATAAGATAACACAAACTTATTTTTTAATTGTGCTAACGTTAAATAACACATAGAATAAACCTGATTATGAAGGCTGACTTTGAAGAAATGAGCATCTAAAGGAGGAGGACCATTGTTGAATGTCTAACATTTGCGCCTTCTAGTATCCCCGATTCTTGTATAAATAGTCAATCATAACGAGACAAAGTGTAGGGAAAAAGTATAAGTCCATTTGGATAAAGAAAAAATTTTATTCTTTTAGATGATCTTAATGATTATTATTTCATAATAAAATTTAAATGATGTAAAGGGTTTAAATCTTTGCAAAGTGCTAGTTGGTAAAAGCATTCGCCTGTATGTTTAAGTACTTAAACTGGAAACGTTTATATAACGCGAATATGAAAAATGGACTTATAACAAAATAGAGGGTGTTTCAGGGTTAAATGGCCTAACTAAGGACCTCAAAATTAGAACAAAATTTCTTATGAAGGTATGTGCGCAAACGCTTTGTTTAGGAGATATTCACATCTAAAGATGTCATTGTTACGAATTATTTAGGCATAGTAAATAAATAAAACTTATTTTATTTGTTCCAACTACTTTATTTATTAAATGTAAACCATTAACATTCATATTAAATGTTCAAAGTGATTTCCTTGAGCATTCAAACAGGCTCGGTATCTTTCTTCAACAGCAGCTGTGACCAAACTGAAAATATGAACTAAGGACCTTAAAACAAGAAAAAAATATTTCGTACGAAGGTATGTTTGCAAAAGCTTTGTTTAGGAGATAAATTTAGATAGATTACTAATGTGACCTTGTCTCCCCTAACTGTACATTAACTATGGACTTTAGTATTAATACTGTTTGGATATAGAACATCAATAACAAATAATAATAAGAATAGAACTATCAATAACATTTATCAGTTTTTTTGAGGCTTTCGCAGAGTACTCATTATGCCTTCCATTTATACTAATGCTGAATATTCCGATATGGTGTTCGTGTACGGTTTTTGCAATGGTAATGCCAATGCTGCCCATCGTGAATATTCCATGCGATTTCCAAATAGAAGATTGCCTAGTAATTCTACATTTAACTCTACGTTTCAACGTCTTAGAAAAACTGGTACATTTGCTGTCAGCATCATTTTCAGCACGAGTTTCAGTGCAATGTATGGTTCAGGATAATAGACAATATTTTAATAGGCCCGCATTTCTTAACGATATCGAGATAACGATATCGCGTGAACTATTTACCTGTCACATTAATAATAACATCTGCTATGTTTTTCTTTAAGCAAGTTGTGCCAATTTACATCAAATAACAAAATTAAATTGACCGCATATACATTATAGAAACAAATCGTAAATCATTACGATTTAAAAACAGTTAATAATAAGTTGGACCGAAAAATTAATAACGCTTGACTAATTTCCTTGTTTAATAATTCTGGCCACCAGTTTCTAAATATTTAAAATTCTTCATGCCTTTCTTAACCATTTAAAGTCATGTAAAAAATCTCAGAACATTTTATTTTCTGACTAGTTTTATTATGGGAACATTTTTTGTATTTCATTTTTTATAATATACGAATCGTTATACTGAAGCGTGTAACGATATCTAAGGAAAGATAGATCTAAACTATTTTACTATTTACGTTGAAGGGTTATGCGTGCCTCCAGCCCTTTGGGGAGACTGCTCCCATTGGGACCCCATCGGGTAGGGCTTCCTGGACAAAATGGCCCTTAGCCCTGACTAAATGACCTTAGGCATCAATTGGGGTCCGGACCCCAATCCTCCATTCCCCAGTACTTGTTTTAAATCTGACCAAATGTTAAATATGCTGTTCTAAATGAATATACGGCAAAAATAATATTTTATTTCCTATCAAGTTTATATTTTATTTTATTTTATATTTTAACACTCTTATATTTAACAAAACATTAACATTTTCATATTATTAGCGATTTATTGTATTATATTACTAATCTCGGAAATGCAATTTATGACTTGTTGAAGAGCCATTATACGAGTAGGGTTCGTCAAAAGTGTTAAAATTAAATTTGAATAATAAATATACAAAAATAATATAATAAAGAGGAAAATACATAGTTGCCTGGAAGATCTAATGTGGGATATAGATAGTCTGGGGGTGCAGTCAATATAACAAAAAATAAGAAAAACGTATTTATTATATGTGCCGACGTTTCGACCTACGTTGTAGGCCATTTTCAGGTCTGATAGAAGCCAAAGCCAATATCAGGTATTGGCTTCGGCTTCTATCAGTACATCTCTCCTTTACTAAGTTATCCAATCCCGCCGACCATCATACATTTTCGATCTCCTTCAATTCAAAGCCACAAACCTCTACCGTAACACCCGTTCTCGGTTCTCTATATACAGTATCCAACCGAACAGCAGCATTTGACAGAGCTTTCCTTATCCGATCATTCGCCCTTTAGAACTCTATGCCTTCTTCCAGTCGGCGTTCCAATAATCTTCCAACCTTCAAATCCCGTATATTCCATCACCTATTATCCCTACAATTCCCAAAAAATCAGAAATAGTAGGATCAGTTTTGAGTTAAAATTCTCTCATTCAATGAATGAATTGATTTTTTTTTTATAAGTATGTACATATATGAGTGTGTGGGATATAAACAAGTTCATGTGTATTAATATTATCTAGTTAGATATTTTTAAAAAAAGATAGAAATAAAGGAAATACGTATAAATCACTAGGTAGTATTGTTTGAATTTTTCTTCATTATTTCTTGTTTTTTGCTAAGCAATTTGATGTATATGTAACTATAAATTGCTTCTCTTACATAATTATTGTTAACTTTTTGTTTCTTTCTCTTCTTCTAATCTGTTTTTAAAATATTGTTATTGGAGGAAATTCGCATTTTTTCATTATTTTTTTATTATTCTTTCTCATTCACTAAATTATTTGTAACAATTAATTAAATGTAATTATTTTACAATCTAAGACGTAATAGCTTCCAACACCTGTATTGTTATTCTAAAGGGACTTGTCCCAGAATAAATAAAGACATTATTATTATTATAAATAAATATCAAATAGGGATAACACTTATCACTTAAAAATGAATAAATGAACTATTAAAATAAAACAAACTTATCAATTTTCAGATACAGCTCCTCTATTCCTTATGAAGATATTAAAATAAATTATCACATGAATCATATCGAATGAGTTCAGGACTAATTTTATAGATGATGCAAGATGAAAGATATCATAGAACGAAAAATGTATGATTCAATTTTTTTGTACAGTTTTAGAAATTTAAGAGCGCAATAATTTTAAACCGTAGGGAAAAGTAAGTGGTAGCATAATATATCAGAGATGCGATTTTTTTTTTAAAGGAATACGAGCACTAAAGGTTACGGTTGCTGGAAGAAAAAAGAGAGAACTGGATTTGGTTAATAAAAATATCCGAGTAATATTTTTAAGAGAAATCTTGCAGAGGTTCTTACTTTACTCAGAAAGTAAATATTTAAAAAAAATATCGATCATTTAAAATTAGACCCTGGTTCACAAAAGAGTCTAATCATACCTGTAGTGAGGGATCCAATTATTGGAGAAAGGTTGAATGGTAAGATCGTGGACCTGAATGGAATAGAACTACAGGTTCAGGCATTTTTTTTTTATCACAGTGGATCTTGGTGTGTGTATGTGATGGATTTATGGATGTATGTGATAGTTAAATAAACGTGATTGCGCAAGCGCAACTTCTAAATCTATAAAGCTAAACTTTAAATAACGAAAAAAAACGCTACTGCTACAACCCATGAAAGGTCTCGGTTTCAGAATGTGGTAGGTTATAGGACAACGGTTGTGCGAGATGTTTCCCCAAGATCACGCTCAAAAGCCGCCCCCCCCCTAATAACCGTACCCACTTTTAGAGGCCGGATGAGCCCCAGGAGCCATAAATAATGATGATCCTCCGGACTTTAAATAATGATTAGTTCAAATTTACCAGTACCAATATGTATCAGACAGAAGAAACATGAGTTAGGAAAATCTAGATGTAACTTGAGTAGAAATACCTTACGAAACACGCAAGAGTAATGACGAAAATTACTGTGGAGCACCGCAGAGAGAGGAGTGTATTTCGAATATTTGAACATTAGCAACAGCGTATGAATAGAATTCTTAAACAGCCAACCAAATAGGATTTGGAGATTGGAGAGAATAATTCCAAACGTGGAAAAAATAAAGAAATACCACAATTTATTGTTTTATTATCTTCAAGATTTCTTTCCATTCTTATTATTTCTCATCAGTTCTTCTCATTTTGTCTAATTCATTGACTGCATAGCCCTGAGCATTTTACAATATTCTTAGAATTATCTAGTCAACCATTTCCATTTAAATATTAAATACTACAGTATTTTAAGTCTTTAAATTTAAATACTTAAGACTTAAAGACAGGTAAAAAGAGCTGATTAAAAATGTTTAATCAGGTTCAGATAATCTCTCTGTTGAGGTAAATAAATCACTGGGACTAAAGGAAGTGTTCTTTATCACAGGTTTAATTAAGGACTAATTAGGCGTCAACAAATAAAAGAAGGGTAAGAGGTACATGAAGCAGTGAAGCTATTATCATGTAACTATAAACTATATATTGGAGTGGAAAATAGGTGACTGGATAATTCTAATGATGGTTTGAATTAGTCAGGGAGTGCAGTCAATGATGGCCGAAACAATAAAATAAAATAAGTCATGCTTCTTTTGGTTAATCATTGACTGCATCCTCTGACTAATTCAATCCATCATAAACTATATAGAAGAGATGGGACGGGACAGATGCAGGGAGCATTACTCATGAAACGAGGGCAAGAAAGGAAGTAGAATCCAGAGGAAGCCATCTATAAAACCAGTGCAATGAAGATATCCTAGCAGATGTGACAGCCATGTATGAGGATAATGTGAAGGAAATAAAATGGATGCAATGAGAGTTAATTTATATCTAGTCATACCCTTCAATAATAAGTGCAAAAAATGTAGACATGCAAAAAAAGATAAATTATAAGATCAATTATAGTGAATACTTATAGGCAGAGAGGTATACAACAGCAGGATATATACTGTTCGTGTTTTAAAATTTGAAAAAATTATAAAATCAAATAATTAATAATTTCTTCCACTTAATTATTAATAACAATTAATAATTTATTCCACAAATAATTAATACATTATGATACTGTTAGAAAAGAGTGTTCAAATAAAAGGGAAGATACAGCCACCAAATTTAGTTATAAAAGATAAGTGATCTCAATTACTATAATCTCCTTTCATAGGCTACAAGGCCTCGACTTATCTCCTACCTCACTAATAGAATTCCCTCAATGTATCAGATGATCATATGTGGGTTTCATAGCGATATCATTCAGCTGTATTACATGAATTTACTGTAAAAAACGTATAGTGTGTGTGAGTAATGCAGATAGAATAGCAAGATGTATGGTAGAAATATATAAATATTATAAAAAAATTAAATAAGTAAAAAAAATAAAATGCAGAAAATGCATGTTTAGGGCTTAGAGAAGACTGAAAACTAATTGTATTGACATTTCTATTGACTGCAGCCCTATCTGTATTATTCACGATATCTACAGTCAAAAATTTCCTCATTAATATATTGTGTGTGCTTTGGTACGTGAGTTGGAGAGCACTTAGTTCGAAGTGATGAGCGAGGGTATTTTAAAATATCAGGAATAACATATTCCTATTATTTATCAATCTAAAATGACATTGAAAGATTTTTCTCTCCGCCTTTATTTACACTTACATTAAATTCAGAACCAAATATTTTAGATTAATATGAAAACCTACAGTGGCTAGTTTCCGACAACGTTAAACGCTAACAATGTGGCATATTTTAATTATTTGTATGTCAATTCTAATTACTAATTATTTCAATACAGAAGAGCATAAGCTCAAAAGAGGCATAAAATACTTGTTATGACATTAGTAGAAAAATTCCATCCAAGAGGCCTTAATACTCTAAACTAAAAACAAGAAACAAATGTACCTGTCCAGATTTCACCCATTTAGGCCTATTCAGGACAAAAAGAATATAATAGCTAAGAAAAACCAGAGGAAGCATCCCACCATCTTCAAGACACAAAGCGACTACTGAATCATAAAGACGGTTATCATACAACAGCTGGGAAAGTATAGATAAAAACAGCTGATAAAAAAGAAAATAGAAAACTCACCAAACATAAAAACCAAAAAAGAAAAGGACAATAATAATAAACAACACATAAACAGAAGACAGGAAACCATAGAAAAAGGATAGAAAACGTGCAAAATCAAGAACCCAGAACATATACGGCACAAAATATATTAATATAAAAAAGCCTAAGCTAAAAAAGAGATATAAAATACTTGTTAAGGCATTATTTATTATTAGGTAGCAGAGAGGCTCAGTGTTAGAGCACCATGCGGTATTGGTTCAAATCCCGCTGCGGGTAAGACTTTCATTTAGTCTGTTTGCAGCCGGAGATGGATCGTGTAGGATCTCTATAAAATATTATAAAAATAGGGTGTCCAAAGGGGGGGAGAATCTGGCGGTTGAGCGTGACCTAGGATAAGTCACCTCCTTGCAGAACCGTTTTCCATGAAACAGTACATTCTCTACCATGTTCTGTACCCCAGACCCGTTCACGGGTTGTAGTAGTTCAGGTTTTCTTTCAGGTTAAGACATTATTGAAAAATTTTCAACCAATTGATTCTCCAAACGAAAAACATAGTATATAGTATCAGTACCGCAGGTTGCCGTTTTGAGTTGAGTCAATACAAGTTTTAACTGTTCGTTCGTTTCCATTTTAATATTTCCCCAAAATATAAATAATCGTGATCTTTATCATGGAAAAAGGGGGTTAATTGTTGAAACTGAGTATATTTCGGCAATAATTTCATCAAGAAATGAATGTTTGAACAAACTTATATTATACATACTTAGGTAAAACATTTATTTCTTGATGAAATGATCACTGAAGTATACACTTTTCCCATAATTACACTCTATTCTCCATACTAATGCCAACGGTTATCAGTATTTTTGGAAAATATTTAACAGAAAACGAATTAAAAGTTAAAACTTGTTGTGATTCATTAACTCGAAGCGACAAAACTGCGGAAATACCCGTTTTATTCTCTTCCTGCCCTGAAGAAGTGTAAGTGGGCGAAATATTTGACAGGTACACTTGCTTCCTTATAATTTTAGGGACTTAGGAATATTTCCACTAATGTATTAGCTAATTATTTTATGTATTTGCTTCTAAGAGAAAATAAATCAAAACATTTGATGGCAGTTTCTGTTTTGTCGTTTTTCCTTTTTTTTTTTTTTTAATGTTTTTAGACCTTACTAAAATTACATACTCCATCCTCCCCGAACTCCCAGACTGTAGCAGACGACCCAAACACAAACAGGGTCCTCAGCAAACACAATAAACGGGCAGGTGAAATGAAATTATCGTTGACAGTAGCGACAGAGGCTGGAGGGAGCTGGGCGTGGCGGCGGTCGATACTGCGCGCAGCCGACCGGGGGGGCATCTCTTCCTTCTCTTATAAGAAGGGAAGGGAACTCTCGGGGACAAAAATCATAAGCTTTTGATTAATTTGAGCAATAAAAATTAAAAAATAATCATGAAGAATTTTATTTTAAATACCTACAACGAATACTTAGCCGTTAAATAAAAAATTGGCAGAACTATGATCCTACATATTGCTCAATGCGGCTATAAACCGTGAATCTAAAAGTTAGAACAACGGCTTAAGATTTTTAATAATAAAAGATCAAGAATGAAACCCATAAGACTGACAACCAGATTTTTACGTATCCAAAGCTGAAGACGGGAAAAAAATGTACGGAAGAAGGAAGAGGCGAAAAATGAGGGAGTATTGGGCGCATATCTAGACAAAATACGAAAAAGACAGTTGAATGACGTGGTCCTTAGTAGGCTAATAATTAAAAAAAAAGAGAATTGATGAAGAAACTAATAAAGTCAAACAGTCTTTAAAAACCTATTTCATTATCTAAACCATAAATATAAATAAGGCATTAAAGTTGTCAGAATAGATAAAATTACTAAAAAGGTAATCTGAGCTGAACTAGTGAGTGAGCTTCAAAGGGGTTGGAAAAATTGGGTTGTTTAATCTTGAAGTGTGTTGTCTGACCTTCGGGTGTGTTTTCAGGGGGTTGGATGTGGCATGTAGGCTTTATGTACTATATGTGTCCAACATTAGGACTTTATAAGGGTTTATTAATATGACTGAGATTTATTTTTATAAAATGCGTTAAAATAGGATATTTCATCTTATATAGCAGTTAAACATACTCTCATGCAATGTGCCTGAGTCATACCACACCTATTGACAAAATCATTGAGTGTGGGATAAAGACTAAATAGATAATAAATTAAATAATAAAAATTAAAAATTAGGGCTAAATAAATTATTTTAACATTTATTTTAATTCTCTTGTTTATGTTACTGGAGTACATATTTTTGAGTCATTCATTCAAGTAAGTAAAAAAACCTTTTTCCAGTCAAACATTTTTTCTTTATTTAAAAATACGTTTCAACTTCTTCAGTCATTTTCAATTTTCATCTCTTATAAGTCCATTTATTATTTAATTTAAATATTATTTTTTTATTTATAAATTTGCACGCTATTAACCTAAATAAGAAGAATAATCCAATAAATACATAATTATATAAAAACATGTCCTAAAATACTGAAAATAAGTATAGATACCTTTTAGTAGATTGTCAAATAATTTAAATTTTTCTTTTAATACTTGCAGTTTGCAATGTACTCCATGGTCATTATTAATATTTATGAATTGAACTTTGGACAGTTATGATAATTTATATTTAAATAATATTTTAATTTGTTTTCTCCTTAAAATATATTAGTATCATGAAAGGTCAAATAATATAAATTAGTAATTTGTAGTCTATATTGATCTATTTTCTCTCTATATAAAATAAATAAAAGACAGAAAATGGATCAATATGTATCTTTGTGTATGTTTATATCTATCTTATGAAAATAATTTTTTTTTCCTCCACTCGGACCATTTTCTTCCTCTTAAACTATTTTTACTACGCTATTTAATGGCATTTAAATGTTGTTGTTAATTATTTATTTATTTTACCGTTTTTGTATTACATAGTATAGTGTATACATTTTTTTACATTGTCATTTTTAAAGGTATTGAGAAAATATGAACAATTTTCAAAAATGGCACTTTTTTATGGTTTACCATTTCTTAATTTGTCCACACAGCAAACAAGTAATTGTGTTGATTAAAGACATTCCAGTGACTCGCTCAATAAGCATAAATTGTAAACCAATCAGAAAAAATTATTTAAATTCATGAAGAAGTTGACTATGGAAGAGTGCAGTGAAAAAAAACATATTGCTAACGTATTTCGAAATTACGGCGTAAATTTTAGGTTTCAGATCTAGCAAGCGAAATTTCATTATTCTTAACTATGGATTAAACGAATTAACTAACTTTGTTCATGTGTATTTCATGTATGATTTGTGATTAGAGAAGGAAGATTTAGTGAATAAAGAAATCTCTGTGAAGTAAAAACGATGTGAAGATTAATTTAAACAAAAAGAAATTATAAATGCATAAGACTTTGAGACGATTAAAGAATTCAGAAAAGGAAAAAAAAGCGGAGATGATGCGGCTTGTTCTAGAAATCAAGACATTTTTTCGGTAAAATTGATGAAGGCCAAATATTTAGGCTTAATAAATAAAAATTTAAAATGAAATTAACTGCAACCTTAAATTATCAACCAATATCTTAAACTATGTTTAGAGCCAATGATAACCCAGCCATTTTACAGCAATTAGAATAAATATAGAATAAAGAATTATCATAGACATAGAGTGGGCATTCATTAATGAAGATTTCATTAAAAATAGATAAATCAAACAACCGACTGATTAATAAATTATAATTATATAATATATAAGACAGAATAAATTAATCCATTATGATAAGAAATTAAATACATCTTTAAATTATTGCTAAGCAATTAATTGAACTGATAAAAATGAATAATATGGAGTATTTTAAATAAATTTAAAATCCTGTGAGACAGTGAAAAAATACAATTTTTCATTATAATATAATATATACTACTGTAATATAATATGACATATATTATATGTTACGGTAAAAGTAGATATTGCGGCAATTGTACACATTTTCCGGTAAATGTGCACATTTGCCTCCTTCTTTGGGTAATGTGCATTCAACTAACATTACAATCAAAGAAGGGAAATGTACATTGAATTCACAATGACCATGTCGTTTTGGTAAATGTGATCATACAGTTGTAAAAATGCGGGAATATTATGTAATTCCAAGTGCCACAATAGCAATTCTTGCTCAAATAAATAAAACTTTTTTCATTATGAAGTTTCTATATGTTCCTTTGTAGTTTTATAAAATTTAACTGTTATAATAAAGAAAAGTATTTGTTTGATTCCCATTTACATTTTTTAATTAAAATAATTTTTGTTATTAAAGCCTTTTGTATTATGTTTATTTAAATTAATATTTTTTTACTGCAACAACATTTTTAATTTATTTTTATTCCAACTTTTCTTAAAACATAAAGATAAGAGTATACATTTACCAAAACGTGAAGGCAAGAGCACACATTTGCCGGGAAATGTACAAATACATTATATTCAGTTCACATATACCTAACTTTTCGGGAAATGCAAAAATTTTACGGTAAAAGATAACATTTCCCAAGAGTGTACATTTACTGTAACATATATACAATTCACATCTTAGAATAAAATATTTCTGATAAATTTAAATTCTTATACGATATAGGTACTCACATTTCCGGAAGAAAACCTATTTGGTGGTCAGTAGCAGAGAGAAACCGGAGTTTCTGATATCCTTACTCCCCTGATACGAATCACAACTTTAGCGACATATTGCGAATGTGCTCAAAATAACGTCAGGGGAACAAAACCCCTAACTTAAACTTTCTTTCTAATTAACAGTTGCCAGTTGCCCGCAACACCGTTTCCTGCACAGAAAAAAAAATGCATTCTTAAATGTTCACAAAAATAAAGACTCATTTAACAAAATTGTATAGGAATTAATGAGTATTGATTCATGCAATCATATAAACTTAAGTTATTAAAAGCTTTGCATGGGAATGACTTTTATTTTTATTTTATTTATGACTTTCACAACTGTCATTAAGAACCAAATTTCATATGAAAGGATAACCATGACATTTTAGATATGGAGATGTGTGGTTCATGGTGCACATTTTCCCAGTTTTAAAGTGTCTCTTATGCTATAAGTAGTTGGCTAATATTATATTTTGGAAAATATGGTAAACCCAGGAATAAATCAGGTAGAGGGACCCTCATCTGCCTCCTCCAGCCTTTACGTGAAAAAGACGTGAAGTGTAAGGAACTGGGCACTTAAAGCCTAAAGAGGCTAAGGGTGGGCCTTCCACATGAAGTCTTATTCGTACAGAAAACAGGCAAGTATTGAGCAGATAGTATGTTTTATTAGCAAATACGAGTATCTAAACCGTATCAACAAGTTTTGAAATGTTTCAGAAAAGCCTATTTTTCTGTATTTAAAAAAATAATATTTATTGAAATTTACAACTGTATTATAACGATACACCAAGTAAATAGAATTAGATACATAACAGCATGAACAAAAACAAAAATAGAAACTCAAATAATAAATAATCAATAATCAAGTAGTAATCAAACAACAAACGCCTCGGAGATTAATCAGGAATTGAAGAAGTAGCTAAGTTTCAAACTAGAGGGTTTGAGAGAGAATAAAAATTGTGATTTCAGGGACTGATATCAGGTTCGGGAGAAATCAGCGACAAATGGGACATTAAAGATGACAATTCGTAACAAAGTAAGGAGCATTGAGAATTTTGGATTGTTAGGAGAAATAAGCGAGGAATTCGATGTCTTAGAGGAGCCCCAAAACTCTACTCCATAAGTCCAAGTTATTATGGAGATAATCTTAAGATAATCATGTATATGAGTCTTTTGTAATTAATTGGGAGCATAGAGCGTTTGTCTAGTAAGGGTTGAAGTAGCCTGAAACGGCAATAAGTTTCTTACTTTGTCGGTCTAGTATGAGGAATCAAATTTAAACCTTTGTTAAGTTGTACGAGGGTCATCCGAAAAATGGTACCCGTTTGTGCAATAAAGACACAGAAGTAACCATTAACGAATATAAACATTTTTATTGGAAAGAGCATACTTCACACTACTTCTTCGCATAATCTCCAAGCAAATTTAGGTATTTGTCATAAAGTGTGACGAGTTTTTGTATTCCAGCGTCACAGACCTCCGCCACCAGCGTATTGAGATCCGAAGTCACGCCTCGTTTAAGTTCTCCTTTTAAAGTACCCCTGAACGCTCCTCGTCGTGTGTATTCTCCCTCCCCAGGTTGGAGTTCCAACACCAGCGCCGAACAGACGACTCGTCTATCACATTGTCTCCATACACCTCCTTTAATTGGCGATGAACATCACATGGTCGAAAGTTTCGTGCATTAAGAAATTTAATCACGGATCTCACTTCACAACTGGCAATTGTTCTCAATTTGCTTAAACGTTATAAACGATCACAGACACAACAAAGGCAATGCTAGCGTCACGCAACCTCGCACAGAGCAGGCTGACAAGGCACTGACGCGGTCTGACCCTGTCCAGCGGCTACGCGCATCGTCAACGCGTACTAGTGCGGCGCTAACGGGTACTAGTTTCCGGATGGTCCTCATAATTTAAGTATCGGATTTGCTCAACAGGAGTCAGTGAGATATTATTAAAGCAGGACAGGAGGACAGGAGTTCATTGGTTTACGGCGGAAGGTAAAAGTTATTTGCGGTAATTCATATTTATTCTCCAGTTTGGCTCCATCAAGATCAGTTAAATGGGATTAAAGAGTATGGTATGCAATAATCATACGTGGATAACATTAGGAAGGGTTGGAATGTCAGCTGTATAAACTATGTAGAGGATTGGCCCGAGGATACTGCCTTGAGGAACACCAGCAGATTGAGAAAAGAGGGATAAATAGAGATTATTAGGGTTTAATTTGAATAAACTGTTAGTGAGATGGGATTGGATAATGAGAAAGTAAGTAGGGGTAGGATTTATGGACCTGGGTATCTCAGAGCGTAGAAGTTTGGGTTACTGTGATCAGGTCCTGAATTCTTTCTGTTAAGAAGAGTAGAATCGACCCTTTGGGATCTGGATACCTGCGGCTTAACCAGACTCTCTAAAGTGGGTAGCCTAGGTGAGGCGGGGAACCTGGCGGTTGAGAGTGGTATAGGCCAAATCACCTATTTACAAAATGAAGAAGTATTATTTAACTAGTATTTCGTTTGTAAGAATAATGAGATTTGTGATAAATAAGTATTTACTAAAATATTATGATACAGTATGGTTAATTTAGTTTAGTTTACTAAGCAAAACAAATAAACCAGAGAAAGGATGCTGTGAAATTCCCCCCTGTGTGAGCCCCCTTGCAAAATATAAATACCACCCACTAAGACATGACGACTGGGAGGTCGCAGTCTCGTCATTAAAAGAACAAAGCTCTCATCACTAGATCTCGAGATCAAACGGCGCATATTTCTCGCAACTTTCTTATCTCAGATGACATACTTGGTCCAATGTATTCATTTTATTCTTTAATTAATATATCAGTAAATCAATTATTATTTTACCTTAACACTATATTAATTTTGCATGGTAAGAAGCAGTCAAGAAAGACGGTACCGAATACTAGATAAAATAAACCTTAAACTTTACTTAGGATAAACAGCAAATTATAGCACAATAAACTAATGTTTTTTTAATTATTCCTATGATATTCCTGCACTAAATGATCAGAAAAAATAATGCATATTATATTTCCATTGTCTATGTGAATTGTGTGTGACCTGCCAAAGAAAATAATGAAAGAGGCGATGTATAGAACCAGACGCAGAGGAAAACGTCGGCTTTGATGGAGTGGTGGTATGGCTGATGATGCTAGGGTCCATGTCGGATGTGAGGAATTGGATGGCGGCGGCACAGAATCGAGAGAATTGTAGGAAGCTGCTACAGGAGGCCAAGACTCGAAAGCGAGTAGCAGAGCCGAATGATAGATAGATGTAAAGTTATGTTGTGTACGATTTTGAAATGAATATAGCGATGTCGACAGTCAGGATCATATTCTTTTGATAATTTGGTTTATACAGCAAATTTGCTCTAAGTGTTTTTCTCTTTGCTTTTGGAATAAAATATCAATAGATGAGTAGGTCTCTTGGCCAATGTCTTATTAATCTTTTCTTATCAAGTCCAGGTAACAGGGAGTAGGGAAGTGAAAGAACGGGTGGATTTGGGTCGATGAGTGAAATATTATGTATTTGTTATGAATATATGATTTTACAGTGGAATGTTCATGTCGTTGTGTATGGTGTGATTCGAAATATACCATGGTGCATTAACAATTTTTCTGAAAATTTTGGACTTTATTGTCTGTATCTTGTGTACATGAACTTTTTTTGCTGAACCCTAAAGTTCTGCACCATATGTCCAAATAAGTTTCAGTATACTATTATAGATAAGTCGTATGTTCCTCAAGTCAAGTGAAGATCTGTAGTCAAGAAGATGTGATAGTTGTTTGTAGCGTCTTGTCAGTTCTTGTATTTTTAATTTTGTATGTACATTCCATGTAAGTCTTTTGTCCAAGTTAGTCCGAGGTAACGTACATAGTTTTTGGAAGGTACTTCGTCGTTGTCAATTTTGACTGCTGGACACGAAGCTTTGCGTAGAAAGAAGCTTATTCTTCTCAAATGGCTCGAGGTTTTTATTCTGATTTGCCATTTATGGAACCACTTTTCTAAATCAAATTAATGATTTTGAAGATCTATAGATGCTAGGTTTGGGTATCTGTGAGAAGAAATAATGGCTGTATAGTTTGCGAAGGTATAGATGGTGGTGCATGGGTGCTCCGGATAATCAGAGGTGGAAACAAAATAGTGAATAGGACTTAAAACACTGCCCTGCGGTACACCCCTGTATTAAGGAAAGGAGGAGGAAATCGAAGATTCAACGGAAGGACAGAAGAATCTGTCTTGGAAGTAAGATTGCAGAATTAAAAAGTTTGTGGGAGGTAAATGAGGTTTTATTTTCCAGAGAAGACCCTTGTGCTAGACACTATCAAATGCTTTTTCAATGTCAAGAAAAATCGCAGAGCAATATTCTTTTTTCTCAAAAGCGATAGATATTGCATCCACGATTCGATGACACTGTTGATGATACGACACAGTTGAGTGATAAAAACGAAAGCCAAATTGGGGTTCGGTATCACCACTAATTTCGAGGATAGGCTTTATGCGATTAAGAAAAGTTTTTCAAATAATTTAACCATTAGAGGGAGGAGTGCAATTGGACGATAAGATGAAGGATTAATGACAGGTTTAGAAGGTTTAGGTATCATTTTAATCGTGGAAAGTTTCCAAAGGAGCGGAAAATAAGTTGTGCGCAGGTTATAGATGATAGTAAGAAAGAGAACAGCTTTCCGAGGTAAGTGGCGAAGGTTGATCGGAGTGATGAGATCATAGCCAGGAGCTTTTTTGTTTGGCATTTTGTTCAGTACTTGATAGATTTCTTTTGGATGAAATGCCGGAGGAGGGGGTGATAAGGATAGTGCCGTCGTCAGGTCGCTATCTATTTTGTCAGTGAGAGTATTATCCTGAATTTCATTTGCCTTCAATATTTGAGCAAGATGTTTTGCAAATTGCTTAACTTTTTCTTCGTCCGTCATCGCCCAAGGGTTGTCTGTAGGTCTAAGAGGATATCGAACCACCTTTTGCTTTAGTACACCCCTTATAGCTGTCCACACTGATCTGTCTCTGTTGTTTATAGAATTTAAATAGTCCTTGTATTGTTTTTAAATTTCGATAGTTCTTGTTCAAGTTTTCGGGTTAGTTTGTTGAGATCTATTTTGACGAAGGGAATCGTTCTTTTCCAAAAAGCTCTGATCCAATGTTTTTCTTTAATAAGATTTCCTATTAGTTCAGGTAGGCAGGAATCAGGTTTTGATAAAGCCGTCTTTGGTATTGTGTCATTCCAAACTGCGTTTTGATGGAATTAGTTAATTTCAAAATTAATTACAGAATAAATAATATTGATTTATAGTATATAGTATAATTTAAATAAATATATAAAAATAACGAATATATAATAAAAATAGTTTCTTTCGCGTTGATTGTGATAAATAGAAATAAATTAATCACGCCACTACTGTATCATTGATTGATTGAAGGCAGATCTTTTTGATTCATTTTTTTTTTTTGTGAAACAGAATTACAAGTAAAATTTAAAAAAATAATATTGTTATTATAGAGATAATGATCGACTGGTTATGTCTCCGGTAATATTCTCATGAACTATATTTAAAACAGAATAAATTCGTCACATTAAAAAGATTCACTAAAAAGAATTAAAAGCAATGTAACATAAACTGGTACAGTAGTTGCAGAGGGCTATTCTGTGAAGTATATTTCAAAGATAAGATGACTGCCATATTTATAATGCACACATCGCCTCCCTTCAAGAGAGCTTACGGGCGAAGCATACTCTGTTCCTTCTAAATTCGGAAAGCGAATGAGGAATGGAAAGGAAGAAGTATTCATTACTTAAGAGGAAAAGGAAATCCGCGTCCAATTACAGAAGAGGGAATTATTTCAAGCCTTAATAACATAACATGAACAGTAGAAATATGATAACGTAATAAGAAAATAATAGAAAAATTAACATTAAAACTTCTCTGGTATCACTGTCTCTTCGAAATAAGATATGTATCTAATTTCTTACAGCAGTACATCAATTGCAGTAACATCAAGTTAGTGGAACAACTTATTTTAATTGCATAATGTCAACTAATACATGAATTATAAATAAGAAACAAACAGCTTTTTCTTAACAAGTTGTTTTCAGGAAATTTCACATTAATTAAAAAAGGAAACTGTAAACGGAACAATATAATAAACCGACACGGAATTTCGGGATTACACAGGATTTTGTGTGAAAACAGAACAGAATACCACAAAATTCCTGAAAGATGCGGTACTAGTGGTACACAAAAAAAAAATTCCGTCCACGATCTGGACAGAACAAAGGAGGAAAAATTTCCTGAAATCATGAAGAAGAAAGAGCTGAAGCCCTGCATCATAGTCGCGTAGTCCTTCAGGGCTGTTTCGCGACAATAAATAAAGAGTGGAGATTGTAAACAAAATAAAACAAAAAAAAACACTGATACTATGGTTGTGAAAAAAAAAAAAGTTTGTTTGTTGGTGCTTAAAGACGTAAAATCCTTAGGTCATCAACGCCTTCTTGTTGTCTTGAGGTTGTGGAGAAAATCTTTGTTCATATCATATCACATTCAGACTGACGCACACAACTCGTGACTATATTATATTGCGGACAGTAGTCGATATTCGTTATGCGACTAGAAAAGAAGATAATGTTTCCATTAAAATTAATGTTATCCTAAGGTGCCTGCAGAATACGGTATGCAGTAAAAAGTGTTTTTCCGAAATCAGGGAGCAATTACTGGATGGAGTAATATTTCGTGGTATAAATATACTGGGACCCAATTACCCAAATATATGTACAATCAATTCATTTTGGACAAAATTTGGCTTAAACACACATTCCCCAGAGATGCAGATTTATAATCTTGAATAGGCAACTACAGTTTTTCACGAATTTTTGTCTTGTAGTTAGGCAGTTAACAAACACAAACAAACAAGTGCGCAACGCACATATAGAACTTTTTGGAACACCAAATTCCGTTGATAATTCGAAGTCGAAATATTTCAGGATCAATATACTAATGAATTGTACTTAACAACTTATTCACCAGCAGAATTATACCCTGCATGTTTTTCTCAATTCAAATTTCTCTTTCCAAATTTAACCGAGGTGCAACCTCTTCGATTTTAAACTTTTTAACAATGCTCTCGGAAGACTCGATTCCCAAACCACCAATCTCTGCTCACAAACTTCCGTTCACGAACAACACAAACCAAAATCATCTATCACGCAGACCTCACACCCCAATGCCTCGGGTCTTTACCAGTCGGCTTAATTGATAACTCTTTTTTTTTTGGATATGATACCAAAATGTGTATATATATATATATATATATATATATATATATATAGAGAGAGAGAGAGAGAGAGATATATATATATATATATATATAGAGAGAGAGAGAGAGAGAGTGAGAGAGGGGGGGGAGAGAGAGAGAAAGTTCACAGGCATATATATTTCAAAGGCTTAAATTATATATTATTTTATTCTAAAAAATTTCCCCTAACGAAATAATTAAGCGATAATAGATTAAATTTGTATTAGAGAAAAAGAAGAAAGTAAGTAAACAAAATGCGTAATTCATGAAACATAAGAAAAGATTTGACGATAAAACAAGCAAACCAAGGTTTAATTTCTTGTCCTTGAATGAAAATTGGTATAAAATCAACATGACTCAAACATTTGCATTTACAACTGCGGAAAATTGTGAGAAAATTAGAGTAACAATAGAAGTCGTCCCGGATTGAATTGAGCCATGCTATGAAGTTCTGCTGATCTGAGATAAGGTACGAGTCTTAGAAAAGCACTGATAACAATATCTCTAAGCGATTCCCAGAAGACTGGATAAATAAATGGACATCAAGCCGATAACAGTGGGAAATAATTAAGTTATCCTTTCATTGCACTTATTAGTAGTTAGTAGTTATTAGTAGTAGTTAAGTATTAGATAGAAACTTCATAAGATTTATAGAAAAAATATGTGTTTAAGTAAGCAATTCTAATTCATTTTATGGGATAGTTAAAACTATCTTCAAATGAAAAGCATACGTAGGAAGCATCCTTCCAAAATAGAAATTTCATCTCTCTTCTCCATATAATGTTTAAAATTTTTATCTTTTTTAATATATGATGTAATATTTTATAATGGGAAGCCTTGAAAATAACATCTCACTTGATAAGTTTACAACATTGCTACTAACCACAAATACCCTAAATTCTGATTAATTATATACTAGCTGTGCCTCTGACTTCGTCCGCGTGGAATAGTGACTTTGGGCAGCGAATATTGCAACGCGTCGTAAAATTTGTGTGTGTCTGGTACTCTGGTTAATGTGTCATTACGGGTGAATAAAATAATATCACGCCACGACAGAAGAAAAAGATGAAGAATACAAAGAGGAATTCTTCGAAAAGTTAGAATGGATGTAAGATTCCTGTCCAGCATATGATCTTAAAATTGTTCTGGGAGACAGGTAGGAAAAGAAACAGAATTAAGACCCACCATTGGAAAACAGCCTCCATAATATAACAAACGATAATGGCGAACGCATGATAAACTTTGCAGCCTCCAAGTCACTCGTGGTTATGAGCATTATATTCCCGCATAAACAAACCTGGCTGTGACCAAATGACAACATCACGAATCAGATTGATCATGTGCTAGTGTCAAGCAGGTTCTTTAACAGCATCAACGATGTGAGATCGTATAGAGGTCCTGACATAAGTTCAGACCATTACCTCGTTGTAACGAAGCTTAAACAACGAATAAAATGCCTTCCGAAAAATCAAGCAAGGAAAACAAAACATGGAATCTAGCTTTTTTTAGAGATGAAGAGAAGCCATAAAAGGTTCAAATGGTAGTGACAACGAGTATAAACAATTTGCCAGCAGTAGAAGGCGTGAACAAAAACGCGAATCAGAGATGGCTCGAAATTAAAGGCTGTCTAAAAGATGCTGCTGAGAGAGAATGTGGGAAGGCAGAAAAACCTCTCAGACACACATGGATCGATAAAGACTGCGCACGGGCCATAAATGAAAGAAATGAGAAAAGGCAAAGATGGTTAGCCAGGAATACACAGAGCACATACGCCAATGCCCGAAAACGAGTGAAGAAACTAGTTACTGCAAAAAAGAAAATTTCACTTAGGAACGAGATCCAAGAACTGGAGGATGCGAAACGGAACAATGACACCAGTAAGTTCTTCCAGATAGTGCAAGGAATACAAAGAAAAGGGACGAATGCAGGTTTAGGGATAAGGGATGAAGAAGGAAACCTAAAGATCCTTCCTGATGATGTGCTGGGCAGATGGAAAATCTACTTCTGCAATCTGCTGAACTCAGAAACGGACAGAGTACCTCTATCCGGAATAGAAGGAAGAGCAAGCCAGGAACCTGGCGACGAGCACAATCCGCCAGATGTGGAGGATGTTGAGGAAATAGTAGAAAAATTGAAGAACTCGAAAGCATCCGGAATAGGTGGTCCCCGCGGAGCTGTTCAAAAATGCCGGAAGCGAGCTAGAAAAAGAACTCAACCAGCTCATAGCGCAGATCAGGGAAGAAGAAACAATACCCAAGGATTGGTGCGAAGGCATCATGGTACCAGTGTACAAGAGAAAGGGCGACCCCTCGATATGCTCTAACCACAGAGGAATAACACTTCTCTACACGACATACAAGGTGTTTTCAATAGCAGTATACAATCGACTTCTACCATATGTGGAGAGGAAGCTGGGGGATTACTAAGGAGGCTTTAGAAGTAACAGGTCGACCACTGACCAGATATGAACCTAAAAAAATATCTGCGATAAATGAAGGAGTACGACCAGACAATGTCTAATGTGTGCAATGTCTTTGAATTTTTAAAGCGATATCTGTTTCAATTCCTTTAATATTTTGACACCTGCGATCAACTTTGCTATTTTCGTCTCCCATAAAGTAAATCTGCAAAAAATTTGGCTGATCATCTGTGATGATAGATCTAACCTTGGATTGTGTTGTACCTCATTATCAACTCCAAACGACGTCATTTGAAAACAACAATTGTATTACCTTATTCTGTTCAAAAAACGCAGCGCTTCATTACTATCGTACAAAAATAAGGATTTTATGGGTTCCTCTGGCTCACCAAGGGATGGAAATGAAACTTTACCACCAGAACAACACATACCAGGAGTTTCCTCTTTCCATTTTAGTGCTTCACACTTTTTATCCATCCACCCTATAAGAATTAATCAATGATTAATATAATAGATAAAAGGGTCATAATCAAAAGCAGCATCTCGAAATGCCTCCCATGTACTATGTGTAAATGCACTTCTCCTTTATTACTGCCGTTCGGCATAGAACACGTCTTCTTTGAGATTCTTCATGGGACTCTGCAACAATCAATGACGCATGACGCTCAGCAACTAAAAGCCGACGTACCCGAGTTCGCTCTAATGTTTCAGCAGCCCTTTGAGATGCGTGACATTCGGCATTTAATAGTTGCCGTGCTTGACTTTTCTCCAAGGTCTCAGCGGCTCTTTGTGCTGCATGACATTCGGCACACAAAAGCTGCCGCGCTTGCCTCTGCTCCCAAGTCTCAGCACCTCTTTCATCTAAAACCATTCGGGTTTGAGTGTGCTCTTCAGACTCTTGGTTTCTAGCAATTTTTACAGCGCGAGCTCTGCTATAACTACGCGCCAGATTAGATTTTAGGCATTTTAGAATAAAAACACTAAGACCCATTCGCCCAACTTCTATGTGATATTAGAGATTTTTGGATTGATGTATAGGATTGATACATGTTTTATTATACAATAATTAGTTTAATAAAACAAATGTTTATTATGTTTTTCAAATTAAATCAATTATATTAAATCATCCCCTATTTCAACCCCTTACAACCCTTTTTTCGCATTAAAAAGTAGAAGTTTTAACTCTAGACTATCTCTGTACCAAATTTCATTTAAATCGGTTCAGTAGCTTAGGCGTGAAAGCGTAACAGACAGACAGAGTTACTTTCGCATTTACAATATTAGTATAGATTAATTCTTTTATTGTTATTCTAAAGAGATTGTACCAGAATAATAAAAACTTTATTATTATTAATTCAAATTATTATTAATTCAAAAACAACCAGTCAAAATGACTTTTGAAAAAAGTTTAGTATTGAAAACTAAATCCACATTTAAGATCCAAAAATAACAACCAAGGAGTGATTTATCTGAATTTATATTTTTCTCTAGTTAGATATCATAAACTACTAGCCTTATAAAGAGCAAGAACGCTGACAAATGTTTCCTTTAATTTTTTGTACATCTTTACAATTTGTTTAAAGTTTGGAGCTAGTTATATCTGGTGAAACTGGATATGCAAATTTGGCATTAGCACGTACAACTGTATGATAGCAATGCACTGTAAAGCATTAAGGGAATGGAAATGACACTTAATCACTATTTGGTAAATTGGAAGTAGCTAACGGGATAGTAACAAACGAGGCACAGATTTGACATTAACTTGAAGCAGCTTTTTTACTAATCAGATGGGTATATGATATTTATGCCCCAGATATTTATTTGTTATGCAAGTTTAGTGGTTTGGAAATAAGCTCTATTAACGTAGATATGAAGGTGATTAGGAGATTATATGTATGTGTTATATGTATATAAATTATATATTTCGAGCTATTTCATAAAATTTATATTCTTATAGTCGTTTTCAGCTGATAAAACTACACTGTAATTGAGTTAATTAATTAGAGTTTATTAGCTAAGTGTATTTTTTTTATGGTTTCTGGCGCTAAATTTCAATGGGTTGGTCTCAATGGTGACAACTAATCCTACATTTACATTAACAAGTCTAACACGAGGACTATAGTTCACAATTTTACCCAATAAAACATTTTCATGAGATTACTCTATAGTATTAAAAAAATATATATTAAACAGTTTGGTTTGAGAATAAGACTCGCTAACGGCTGACTACCCTGAGGAGAAAAGATCAAAAAGACTATGACTGAAGACACACAGAGGGCTCCTTTATTAAGATTAAGGGACCCGTCCACTTGAGCTCAACAGCTCCTCACAGCCTCGCTACAATCCTTCCTACTTCATAATTAATCTTATTCATTTCCCTCTTCTAAGGGTTGTTTATGATCACTTAACACTTTATTCTTTAATTAAGTAAATAATTATTAGGTCATTTCATGTGATATGTCATTTTTAAAAGGAAAGGTTATTTAGTAAAACATCTTCGCGAAATCATAAGATTCTTATTCAAAATATTTACCCTCATTTTCTGTACATTTTTCCTAACGTATTATCAACTTCTTAATCCCAAAACTGAAGCATTTAGAGTTTTGTGATGAAATTATGTCTATCCTCATTACATGTGTTTAGCTATAGTTTATTTACAGCCCCACCTTCTGTACTTATTTCTATAAAGCTGTAGTATATAACATCGTTGAAAAAATTAAAGATGGGGGAGAAGATAGTCCGGGTGACAGTGAAAATAAATTATCAAATAATCAGTTTTCAATACATAGATATCTTTTAGGATTTCTCGGACCGCCAAACCGGACCATCTTCTCTTTCACATAATTTATACTGTTAGCCAATAATTTTTTTTTAAATATTTAATACAGTTAAGAGAACAAGTCAGAATTGTAGGAAAATAGTAGATATAGCCTTTCCTTCCAGAATAAATTGTTGCAGCATCCCTACCAGCGAATCTTTTTATTTAACGGTTTTAAACTATAAACTCTCTCCTCCCTTGGCGGAAATATATTTGACTGTCACGAACGCACCCAATCTCACACGCAAGGAAGCATATATGCAGGCAGCAAAGTACACTCAGTACGTGAGTTCTGTTCTTAAACGCCGGTAAACAAAGTACCACATCCAACCTCCTCATGATGTAGCATTAGATTTGATGTACTCTAAATAAATATGAATCTAAAAGTAATCAAAGTAATTATGGACTGAATTGGTCAATGGGTACAGTCAATGATTACACAAATTAAGCAAACCTTATTTTATCGTACCAACGTTTTGGCCTCTTCAGGGTAGGAAAAAGAAACAGAAAATAAGTATACCAAAGATTGCAGTACCAAGGAAGAATAACAGACTTTATGAAAAGTGTTGATAAGAATGAAAGGAAATATAGAGAGTAAGATAAATTATGAAATAACTAGTGAGAAAAATTAAAGAGGTACAATATGCAATAACTTGTGATCTAATAAAAATGGAGAACTTAGTTAAATTACAGGAAATCATATATAAAAATTGTATGCATTTTTCTTAAATTATTAAAATAATAGAAAATTAAGGCATTTTGTTACATTATTGGGTTTTGGAATATAACGATTACCATGTGAATATTAAAATTACAATTGATAATACTTATTGAACTTTGTCTAAATACAAATGTAAAATAACTTAAATTGTGATTTTTTTAAAATTTATATATGAATAAGATATTTTTATGTAAAAAAAATAATAATATATGAAAGAATTGTATAAAAAGTTAAGTCCTAATTAAATTAATGTTCAATGAGTATTCTTCCCCGTGTACACATCGCAAAATTGGGACAACACATGGATATAGAATCAGTGAAGAGAACGAATTTGCCTGACTGGGAGGCGACCCCTGGTAGCTCAATTGGTTAGAGCACTGCCATGGAGAGTCGGACCCGGGTTCGAATCCCATCCAGGGCAAATCTTTTCTCTTCAAAATAAAAATATGTTTTTTTTTATTTGTGCCCTCCATCTCGACTGTATCTCACTAAGGCGGAAATCTGGCCCCTAGAAATCTGGGCGTATTCAGCAGATTTCTATATTTGCTGCCAAGGCGAATTTGTGAGCAAACTTTCACTAATAGAAAAACCTATTTTCCAATTTAATCGGCACGGGATTATTTTTCCTTTATAATATACTTAACTTATTCTAATGTTAGTTAATAAAATTAGACCATTTATTAAACGACTGAGGTCTATAATTGATACAGGAAGACTATATGAGGAAAATAATTATCTCACAAACATTCTTATCTGAATATCAGCATAAGAATTTAACTCTGCGCAGAATTAACACCTGGCTTAATCATTTATTCATCATTATAGACATTAGCCCCTCTAAGGATTCATTACTGTGCCATTCACCCTTAGTTTGGTATGATCTTAGAGGCTAATGCTATGCTAATATCCAAGGACCATATTAATTTATCATTTTTGGCAGTGAAAGTATGGTATGCGTTTAAGGCTCCAAAGGCAGAAAAAACGATAATTAAAATAAAATATAATATGATAGATTAAAAATCGCAGTTCTCGATTACTTTTTTGTGGAGTAATCAAAGTAATTCATTTGCATTTTACTTTTGTTGATTTTATTTTGCTTTGTTTATAAACCGAATAGTTTTGAAAAATCTTTCAGTTAGTTCATTGAGAGTTTGAGTTAATAATAAAATAATCGAGAGTACAAAAATAAAATAATCGAGAGTACAAAAATAAAATAAGGAAAACATAACACAACACAATACATGTAAATAACAGACATAAAATCGATACCGGTTACCACAATTTTTAAGGGGTTCCATTTCGATAATAAGAAATAACAAAATAATAAAAAGTTATCAATTTTGACCACCGTTCAGTGTCCTTTCATTTAATAATTGTTTCTCTTGACATTAAAGAAATGGAATTTATCTTACTTAACATCTGAGAATGACCTCAACTTCTAGCTCTGAATCATGGGTAATTCCGCTGTTCCAGATATGTTACAGCCACAAAGATCGATAACGACTTAAAGTGCATTTATTTGCCCATCAGTAATGAAAATCAGTACGGAAAAACAAAAATTAGTGGTTTATATGTCTATGATTTTAATGATTTAATTTTTCATTGGTGGTAGTAAAAGTGATTTAAGAAGTTGGTCCGGTGTGCGGTCGATGAAGAAACATACACTCACAAAAATACACAAACATAATTAAATTAGAAATTAAAATAAAAACTAAGTAATGATAAGAACTTACATATTGGTTTTTATTTATTTTATGGTACTTATATAAATAAAGTCTAATTTTTATTATGCAAGATTTGGGCTAGAAGTATATTTTGATTTTTTCTGTACACATTTGTCTCTTTAAAAGGACTTAGTCCCGAAATAAATTATTTTTCTAGTCCTCTGTAACATTGTCATGGCAGTATTGTAACATTTATTTATCTCAACTCTTTTTTTTTATTTTTTTTTTATTTTAATATATATATATATATATATATATATATATATATATATATATATATATATATATTGTAATATTTGGTCATTACCCTATCCCAAACTTCGTATTGTTTTACATGATATGTTTATCACAATCATTATTAATTTTATCATTGCTGTTATTATTGTATGTCCAACTACATTATTTTATTTTTTCAATTTGTATCTTGTTTGTTCAGTCCAATAAAAATCAATGTGTGTGAAAACTATAATTTCCAATAAATAGTTTCCTATTCTACTCGGACCATGGTTTTCCCATATAGTTAATATAATCAATTATATTCCATTTCAATATTTAATGATTAAAATTTGAAAACTCGAAACCAAATTAAAATATTGAAATAAATTTTAAATAAAACTATTCTATAGAAACTCTCAGTGTTTAATAAAAATGGAATAGTTTTTTTTAAACGTAAAATTCAATTTATATAAATATGCATAAGTCTGTTTAGACAATAAAATTTATGAAGAACATTAAATAACAATACTTACAACATTATTTTTATAAATATACATACGAAAAATACTGACCATGAAATGTATAAAGTCTTTAGACATTTTATATGTAGAGTTTCGATAACGACATGAAGATATAAGGTACAGAGTATTGATTAGGTGAAGGGATACTGCGTCACGTACGAAGGGAATGGTTATTTTGTTCCAAGCTTCAAACAGTTCAAATTTAGATTAACTTTACGCCATGAAAAATCTGTCCTATTGTTCCCTCGGCAGTGAATCGAACTAGTAGCGAATATGTCCAACTAGTCATGATAGTATTCAATTCTTGAATCTGTGGGGGCGTTTCAATCATGCTTTATACCAGTTCAATAGTAATAGTATAGTATTATACTTAGTATAAAGAAAGTGTTATAAGGATGTGTCTTGATACAATTTGAATTTACGTTCTATTCCTATTATTATTTTATTCTATTTATAGGCTTACTGAGCCTCCTTAAAACATCAAGTGGAAGTACTAGACTTTCAGTGCCCTCCACCAAGGATTTAAGGATCTTATTATTATTAAATCTTCGCCCTAATGCATCAGATTTCTCGACTATCCTGGAATATATTGCTTCTCACCTTAAACTTGCTTCAGATCTAATATCGCTTTTCTAAAAATTTTGCTTATTTTTTTTTTTTTAACTATTAACTTTATTTGATTTCATATAGGTTGAGTAATTAATAATAGGAATTAAATAATATCCGAATCATACCAGGTGCAGCAAAATTAATTTTTTTTTCTAAATTTTGCAAATAATAATTGCATTATGCCATTGAGAAAATATTTTATAACCAACAAGTAGTACTGAAGCCCACACCACCCTCGTGAAGGGAGAGAGAGAGAACATGGAATAAGAATTCAGTACTTTATAATTTTTCAATAAATTTATTACTTTCCTTGTACAATGCTAATATGGAAAGTCAACCTTAATAGACGTTAGTAATAATTATTAATACATTAAATCCTACTAATATTATAAATGCGAAAGTTTGTATGTTTGTCTCTCTTTCACGCAAAAACTACAGAACGTATTTGTATGAAACTTTACAGTAATTTAGATTATAACACATAGGCTACAGCAAGGGCGGATTTATGGGGGGGAGGGGGGTACGTGCCCCCATGCTCCCCTCCAAGACATCTTTTTAGGTACTGTGGAGAATCCAGTATGGTGCATAATTAAAGACTAATCACATGATGATAGTTTGTTAAAATAACAGAAAGAACATGAGTGAAACTATTGTTTTGATATCTTACTAATATAATAAATGCGAAAGCATGTATGTTGGCCTGTCTTTCACGCAAAAACTACAGAACGTATCTGTATAAAACTTTACAGTAATATAGGTTATACATCAGAATAACACATAGGCTACAGCAAGGGCAGATTTAGGGGGGACACGGGGTACGTGCCCCCCCAGACAGTTTTTTTATTCTGTGAAGAATCCATTGTAGTACATAATTAAAGGCAAATTAGGAACTAAAATTTGCAGATAGGTGCTTTGTATAATTTAAGAAAGAAATCTGGGTAATTCCATCCTCAAGGGTTCCCCCTTAATATAATAGGGGTTCAAAGGTTGTATGGAATCTGTCAGTTTTGAAGTTACAATGGAATCTGAAATTTTGGATGTACGAGAACTTATAATTTTTTTTTTTTTGTTTTTTTTCTTAGCCCCTTTGGGTACGAAGGTTGTTTATGATAGGATTGAGAGGATTGTACTGTACGTTGTACATTTTAAGAGGAGGTTGAGAAAGAGGAAGGTTCTGATTTATTTATTATTAACTTTAGATTTTTCCGGTGATGGAGCTCACCGTGTCCTTTTCCTTTTATTTGTTTATTTTATTTATTTCTCAGTTCAGGCTGAGACTTTGTACGTGATCTTGTCACGTTTGTGGCCGTCCTGCTGTGGTGAGTGTTCTGAAAGGAGGGTTAGTACAGTATTTCAGACTGTCAAAAAATTTAATGTGTCTGCGTTTTATGAAGTCTGTGACTGTCGGTAAGTCGAGAGTAGTGTGTAGGAGGTCCATTTTTGTTTTGTTTAATGTTGTGTGTCTCACTATGCGTTGCAGTACGCCATTTTGAAACTTTTTTCCTTTTTTTTGAGCTTTTTTGCTGGTACCGGCGGAGTGATGGTACTTATAGTTAAGCTTATAGTTACGTCTTGTGTATTTATATAAATGTAAAATAGAAGTGATATAAAATGGTTAGTTAAGATATGTTAGTTCTATAAAGTTTTTTTCTATATTATGTTATTATTTTACCTATATTAAAATAGTAATCGTCACATTTTATATGCTTTTATCATAATTACAGTAATGAGTTTAATATAAGAATTAAAAGGGAAAACAGGTACTGTTCTTGGGTTCAGTAGTGACTGTACTGTTTCGAATACAAAGATTGTACACTAGACTGAAAAGAGAAGAAACTACACGACGTTTTCGCCTTTACATTTACTGGTCAAACGTTCTATGCTCCCAATTAATTACAAAAGCTCATTTACATGACAGTTATCAGACCTACTTGGACATACGGAGTTGAGCTATGGGGCTCTGCTAAACCATCCAATTCATCTCGTATCCAATTCTTACAATCCAAAATCCTTCATAAAATCCTCAATGCTCCTTATTATGTCACAAACAAACTCATCTATCATGATTTTAATATCCCATATGTTGCTAATTTGGTCCAAACTTGATACCTATCCTTCCATGACAAGCTCCTTACACACTTGAATCCGCTAGTCTCTCAACTTGTTTCCCATACTATTCCTGATAAACCTTCGAGGCGTCTGAAAAGAAGATGTCCTCGAGACCTTCTACTATAGAACTTTATTGGAGTGCTACCGATGGGTAGTTTCTCCACAAGTGTTTTTTGTTTTCATGTCATTTGTTCATACCAGCAAATTTACTTGATGTGATATCATTACAGTTGTAAATATCAATAAATTAATAAAAGAAAAGATTGTACAGATGAATTATCCGAGATCACGCCCAACCATTAGGTTTTTCCCAATTAAGGGTACATACTGTATAGAGGCTGGGTAAGCCCAGTGTGGATGTGTCTATCCGTGGTTGATAACTGATTAAATAATTTCTCAGATTAGAACCCGGCACATTCAGCATAGCAACTCTGCATTCTTCTCACTGAGCTACCTTACTCACCAATTAGAGTGAACAAACGTAATATAATATATAAATAAATATAATAAAGGATATTGGTAAACCAACAACAAAAAAGTAGACTGACTTTTCGATCTTCATCGAGGCTTAATGAACAAGATAAATACATCTTTGATTTCTAATGCAAGAGGTAGCGATGCGAAGTGATGTTCTGGAACTTAAGTTAATCAGGACTTAATCAAAGCACTAAGTTGAATGCCCTACTTAGGTCCCATTACGCACTTCAGAGCCTTATCTCCACTTAATGTTATAACAGTCCTAAAATTCTCAATTTTAGTTTTCTTTCCTTCTTTATTTTTTTTTTATTATTTTTATTTCTCATACAATTCTTCAAAATATTTTACGGGGGAAAAATATCCCACCTGGAGAATATTAGTCTTCCTGAGGGAACCGAGGACGACTTGTCCTTTCACAATGTCCAGAGGTATTCCGACCAATGTTTTTATAATTACATTATTAAGTGGAATATAGAGACCCGTAGACCAATCTCTAACTAATCTACACAAACCAATCTAATCTTAATACCTAAGAAAACCGGAAGCATGACACATCGGCATTCTAAGACGCCATTATCTATCTCCATCATTTATCAATCCTTAATTCATTGCCCTTCATAGCATGTCTAAGTATTACCTTCCGCTGAACCAAATTATTTAAATCAACTTTTTTTAAATCAAACAACTATTACTTGTGTCATACATTAAACAAAAGTAATAGTAGGTAGTTGTTATTGACAATCCCCTGTATGTTTTTTGTTTAAGTTTTCACTAACAGTCCACAATAAAGGATTAATTACTAATGACACAAAAGAACGAATTTTCGTGAAATCGTTTTTATTTTTCAAGTGAAAACTTCTTTTTTCGCGTTGAGGGACTTTGGAAGGGGGGAAAGTTATGGGTTCGCGTCACCGACATGCGCGATATGCTTGTGACGTAACGTCCATTGTATGGATTATATAAATTGTTTTAGTCAACTTTAGTTTAAAGGTTAGAATTCGATTGATATAGGAATAATAATATTTAACTAAAGGTCGTTTAATAGTTGTGTTATTAATACTAATAATCACTTAAAACACCAATAACTAGTTAAACTTTTATTACATTAACTTATTTTTGTTTTGTTTTATGGAATGATTGTAAGCTACTTCGCACTATATATTACATAATGCCCACGATTGGCAGATTGTAATATTTCACTAAAGTGTATAAAAAAACTGGTTAAACTTTCTTTTTAATTGTTATCGTTAAACTTAACGATGATAATAATGTCCAAAATGAAAATAAAGTTCAATAACATCTATTTAAATACAAATACAAGGTTTAAATAATATAATTGTATACTATTTCTATTTCAATTATTCTGATAATTTTGATTAAGCTAGTGTAGCCCATCATATGCTTTGATTAGTAAATAAAATACTAGAAAAAAAATATATATATATATTTCGGCATTACAACACAGTCATAGAACCAACAGTCCTTTACGCAAGCAAAACATTGTCACTTGACAGAAAACAAGGATTAGAAGAAATCAAAAAGCAAGAGAGGAAGATCATCAGGAACATCCTAGGAACAAGATATACCAAGATGGGTATAGGCTAAAATCAATCAAAACAACAGAGAAAGTTTCAAACATTGAAAATGACATTAATAAAAGACGAATGAAATTCTTTGGACACCTCATGAGATTGCCAGAAAATCGACTGTCAAAAAGACTATTAAATTATGTTAGCTCACTTAATAATTCAATACCTTGGCTGGACGAACTTCGAGGGGACCTCAAAAACGTAAACATATGTGCATTAGACCTTTTAGAAAGAGACACCTTCAGACACAAAGTCAACAATTGGAAAGTTACATCAGAGCAACCAAAGCAAAAGCAGTGCAGACCGAAGTGGTCGGGAGAACGTAGGCAAGTCTTCTCAGAGAGAATGAAAGCCTATTGGAAGAACAAGAAGAACCCAAAGCGAGCTTGATTTAGTTGTTTGCTTAACGTCTTCCACTATTGGGAGAATACAATATATAATAATAATAATAAAAAGTATATATTTATATATAATTATTGCTCACAGTGCCAACAGTTGAGAAAACCAGACTAATGCTAATAATTTCAATTTACAAAAGATGAAAATCTAAATAATTCAGACTATAAATGATTTAGAAATTCAAAAAAGATCAGTTAATTTAAACTTTTAATTTTTCACTTCTGTCGGCAGTTCTCATGACTGCCTATTTGATTTTTTTTTTAAACTCAAATTCAGCCAAACTAAGAAATTCAAACAATGATAAAGGCATTACATTGCCTCATGTTTTATCTATATCTCTGTAAGCTTTACATAATTTGGTTTTTGAATATTTAGAATTTTCTGTATCTAATTGCACTGTTGGATTTTTAACCATGAACCATTCTATTATCTTACAAATTCACGATCCATGAAAAAATCTAATAAATAATAATTCTACCTTAATAAAAAGTTTGACCCGAGAGTACTATATTTAAAGCGAAAATTCCTTCGTGGTATTCCCAAATATCCTAAGTGTGAAGTTGGAGCCCCGCATTTGAAAATTTCAAGAAAAATTATACAGACCTGTTGTGCTAATAATAAAATGTTTTGTTGCCTTGTGCACGCCAACTTCATGCTAGAGTTGCTCTGAAGACAGGGCATTGGACTCAGCTGTCAAAAGTCGTCAACCAAGTACGTGTGCATTTCATGTTACTTCAGTAAACTCAAGCCAAACACCACGGTGTAATAAAAACACAAAAAAGGAAGCGAAAGAAATAAAATGAAGTCGTGCATTATGAGCTAGTGAAAAGTAAAAAACATATATATATAAAAAAAAACGAGATAATGCTGCCACGGAAAAAAAAATGGAGAAAGGTGAACTTAACCGAAAAAGTTGAATAGCCTTGAATAGCTTCTAAGAATCCGACCTAAGAAAAGAAGAATATCAATATAAAAAAAGAAGATTACAGATGCATTGTATCCATTGAAAACTTTTTACAAGAAAGCCCGGTAAAGTATGGACCACATTTTTGGGTATGTAAGCAATGGTTTCATGAAGTTCAAGGCTGGTGGAGATATTTAATATTTGACTGAGATTCATCTTTTAGCAAGTCTTATTTTTTAAATTTACTTTTTAAATTCAAAATATAATTGAAATAAATATACAACAAGGGTTTAGAACTACTGTTTAAAATGGTGCGTAAATATGATAAATTACCGAAAGAGTGTATTATTCATCCCGGGTCATAGTTTAAGCCCAAATACTATAATTAGAATAATAAATTAATAAAACATACTTTAAAGAGACAACTCTTCAATATGCTTTATTCGAACCTATAAAATTTGCACTAATACATATTTCTGAGATTCATCATCGATGTATAATGTTCGATAGTAAAACTCGATTCTCCAAATTAATTATTAGTACATTAATGCAATAACGGCTGCTTAATAAGAGGCTTTTTGGTGCCAAGGACTCTGAAGGAAACCCCTTGTTCAACACCGTTTTGCACTTGAAATATTCAGGCGGTGCCTTATCACTTGGGACTGCTATTGAGAGTTTTAAGATCTACCCACATTCTTCGTTAATGGAGTTATAAAGTTCCTGTTAAGAGTTTCTTAATATAGCTTTATATTAAGATCCGCTTGGGAAAATTTTTCTAGGCCCAGTTTTCAACCAAGTAATAGCAGTTTATAATCGGCTATTATTTAATGATATTATTAATAAATAATAAAACAATAATGAAATGCCTACCGAACCTGAAGACTGGATGCCGATATCACCAGTCACTGCGTCTATTCATCCACGGATTACCACCCATCTTAACCCAATCCAAACCAGTAGGATCAACCTTAATGTCTCCCACCTAGGCCTCGCTCTATCACGCATACTATTACATAGTCTAATTTATTGAACTATTTTTACCAACTAGAATTAAAGTGAGATGGAATCAGTGGCTCATAGTTTAGTTGTGCCCAGAGAAACCAATATTAAGCACGTATTTCTTATTATTATGTCCAATAGACTAAGTTTCAAACAAATGCCTAATGAGGAAAAAGTTAAAATAGTGACATTTGCTAAAGGGCATTCTTCGCGTCAGATAGCAAGGAGGATGAGGTGCAATCAACCCACTGTGGTAAGAATAATAAACAAAAATATTTTCCAGGCATCTACCGAGCGAAAGAAAGGGGCTGGAAGGAAAAGGAAGACAGATGAGCGTTTAGATCGCATGATGATGAGATTACCTTTAGAAAATCGCTTCAAAACAGCTAAAGAAATATCTAGAGATCTGGCAGATAGCAATTTAGCAGAAGTAAGTCGAGAAACAGTTGGCAGAAGATTGAGAGAAAAAAAGTTCATGGGCAAGAAGCTAAAAACAATTTCTTAACAAAAAAAATGAAACAATCTCGCCTAAATTGGGCAAAGAATTTTAAAAATTGGACATCTCATGGCTGGAGGAAAGTGATGTTTTCAGATGAGAGTAAATTTAATATCTTCAGTTCTGAAGGTGCTCCATACGTAAGACCTGTACCACTATAGCACATGAAGTCTTGGGTTCAGTACGAGGTAGAGACTATACTGTTTCTTGGGCACTTTGTGCAGGGAGGTGATTTGTCCTCGATCACGCACACGCGCCAGGTTTTCTCCCCTATTTTGGATACCGACTTTATAGAGGGTGGGTGATTCCCAGGAGGGTATTGTTAACATCCCGTGCTGTTAACAGATTACTCAGCACGGCAACTCAGCGCTCTACCATTGAGCCCCCTCTGATTAGAGTAATAGAGGTTTCCTTTCGTAATATTTAACCTTTATGACTTGTTAACCTTCAATCAACCCTAGTTTCAGATCCTAGTCATACGTTCTATGGCAATAATTTATGCATTGCCTTAAACTTTATAGGAACAGACTATTATTTTATCCGAAGAGATAGAGATTTTTAAAAAATAATTTTTTTTAAAAAGGAATTTACTGTGAAATATCAAGAAATGTGGGATATAGATTGGGGGAACTAGAAGCGGTGGAAGCTAAGAGCGTTAAGTCTGTTTGCTGTAGATAGCCTTCTCGATATCCTGAGCAAGACTCATTCCCGAGGAACAGAGCTGGGGTAAACAGCGGGCCAGAAGATACCATCTGAGCCCTTCAGGACAGGAACCATCCCTCAATAAATACTCTGATTTATATATTTCCAAGCTCTTTCATTTGAGCATTCAGTTGTTTATATCTGGTCTTCATGGCTCTGTCTATTTAAGGAACACATGGCGTGAAAAATACCAGAAGAGTAGATTGAGATGAGGCTGAAAGCGAATACACAAAATATTTTATATACATTTTAGTTTTTAGCAGAATTTAAACTTTTTTGATTTACACAACTTCACAAAAACTAACAAAATAGTTCTGCCAAAGATCCTTCAAGTTCAAACATGATCAATTCATAACGTACGGTAGCTATAAAAATTAAAAGTGAACCTTCCTTGTATAAACAAAAATGCAAACATGAAAATAAAGATTACAATTTTTTAATAACAAAACGTACATAGAAACCTAGTGCATAATCAGTGGAAAACTTTTTCTCAGGCTATTGCGAGGCAACTTATGAGAGACATGGAATTTAAAACGAAAAAAAGCGGTATAAAAATTATGCATTACATAAATAATTTACTAATTCAAAACCTTAAGAAATGAAAAATTAAGAAGAATGAATATGGCAACTCAAGGCAATTAAGAATACAGCCAAAACGACCTTTATTCATATAAAAATAGATGTTCCGATATAAAAACAGATGAGCGTAAAGAAACAAAGAATGAGTCTATTAGGAGAAAGTCAACTGCTCAATGACAAAATGCCTACCTAAGAAATCCGTATATATATTTTATCATCACATCCCTATCAAGAAAGAGAAAATAGCTGAAAAATTAAAATATTCAGCAAAATCCTAAAACTATTCAGAACCAAATCAGTATGACTTTATTATTATTATTTTCATGTAAATTCTATACATACTAATTAATTTATAAACTTTCCTGTTGGTATATAACATTCTCTAGCGAATATTATAAAAAAATAATGAAAATCTATTCTTTCAATCTTGTTTCTATTTGAATTTAAGATTTAACGTTTAAAATTTATTTAAGTATGCTTAAAAAATATATTTGATCATAGCATGACTTCCTGAAATATGATCATTTCAAGCAAAGTAAATAAAACATAACTGGCGATTACGGATTCTCTGACTGCTTTGAACGGTCACACCTCATTCATTACCATGGCTAACCATAAAGGACTCTTGATGCATGCTTATAAACTCTAAACTCTGAGCAGCCTAGGAACTCAAAATTCGATAAAAAATAATAGAATGATTGAAATAATTTATAATTATATATTAATAACTATTATGACATGGATTCAGCAGGACTGAAGGACTCAGACTGTCAGGTTAGAGAAACCTGTAGAAAGTCACTGAACGATACAAAGGTCTTCGGGAACAAATATGGCCAAAAAAGCGGTTGTGCGTGGTCAGAGGAAAGGAAGCGCAGACACGCGGAGCTTATGAGGGAAGTGTGGAGGAAGAGGAAGTTAAGGATGAAAACCTAAGCATGATATTCACGTGGTATTTAAGTCCTTTTCGCGCTCAAAAAAAAACAAACTATTATGATCAAATTATAAATTTATGGCGAGATTTTTAAGCATTAAGCCTGGCAATTTTTGGTTTATTTCCATCAGTGAATTAATCATACATTAATTACTAAAAATTCCAGTGAGTTTTTTCTCTTTAATTCCCAATTTTATTGAGAGAAGGGTACAGGAGAAGGACGTGGTTAAATATTTAAAACGCCAACATTTTTTTAAAATGTGGATAAAAGAAAAAATCCGAATATTGACGAAAAGACTTTACTACAAAAATTATTAGCATTTAACGCTCGAAGTTCAAAAGAGAAAATTACATTTCATCATAAAGTTGGAGGAATTAAAATATTCAATATAGCTGAAATCAGGTTAAAATTTTAAATATTGTCTATTATTTATGTGACTGTTATAAGACCTATATGGACTTATGGAATTGAACTATGGGGCTCCACCAAACCATCGAATTCCTCTCGTATCCAATCCTTGCAATCTAAAATCCTTCGCAAAATCCTAAACGCTCCTTATTTTGTCACAAATAAAACCATCCATAATGACTTTAACGTTCCATAGTTACCGATTTAGTCCATTCCAGATACCTATCATCCCATAATAAACTTCAAACCCATCCAAACCCACTAGTTTCCATCCTTGCATCCAATTCCATCACGGACAATCCTCCTAGGCGTCTGAAGAGTGCTGCCAGTGGGTAGTGTCTCTACATGCCCTATCATGTATTATTTACTCTTATAGCAATTGTACTAGATGTATATATTACAGTTGTACAACTCAATAAAATAATTTAAAAAAAAAAAAATATTGTCTCTTGAGCTGCTTAGTGTCAGTTGAGAATTCAACTACCTTCACTCCTTAATAATTTTATAAAAGTTCTTCCAATAATCATATCTAACATAAATTGTTATAATAAGCGTGATGGATTTCTTAATTACACGCACCTAAGTGCCATTTTCATATCTCTATTTTACCGCTACAAAAAAAATAAAGCAGTATGAATAATGAATAAATATATTTTTTATAGTACAAAAATCGATTTCTAATGTTACAATCAATAAAAAAATTGGCGACAACGCGGTTATATCGGATTAAAAAAAATTAAACAATTATATGTCATGACATATAATATAATAACATGAGAAAAAACATCCCACCAAGCATTCATCTGTTCCATGAGATAGAAAAAAAAAAGACTGGAGGCGCCGGGCATCGATCCCGGTACCTCTCGCATGCTAAGCGAGCGCTCTACCATCTGAGCTACGCCCCCTGATAACAGAAGGTTCAGTATAACCTAATATCTGTTTTGATCTGAGAAATTTCTATATTTCGTCGCTGTCAAAACAATACCGCATAAGTACACTTTGTGCGATTTTACTGGAGAGAAAACAAACCGCGCCGACTGAAGACTTGGCAATTTATAATTTATTTTTTATTTATGAAATTTTGGAATTATTATTAAAAAGATTGAAGAGAAGTATCAAAAAATCATACTCTGACATGTTGGTGACCCTAATTATGTCCGTTACTGTTACTAACTCATTTTCACCAAATATTGTAGATAGGCGGTATTGTTTTGACAGCGACGACTTGTTTCATAAAGAAAAATTAATATTTATTGGTGCTGCTTTAGTTTCGTGATCCCAATTTAGGCCGGCGGCCAAGTGTTGAAGAGAGCTGCATTTTTTGATATGTTGTAAGGGCATGTCAAGTTTCCATCCGAAAAAACGGATGGGAAAACTTTTGGTAGCCGAAAAACAGTGGGAAAACTGGGCGGCCTCCTCCCCTAGTACCTACTCGTACTACATACTTATTTTTTTTTTAGGTAATTTACAAGTAAATATTTATTTTGACATAACAGGCCTCAATTATAGATCAACTTTTTTTATGGATATTTCGAAAAACCTATTTGAATGAATTTTTGTAATTACAAATTCAAAAATAATTGTTAATAAAGGTAACTTTCTTTAAACACAATGTCAATGTTTTTACATTGCCATTATTTGCTTATAAATGCCTATACACGCTTTACTGATTACTGATTTGTATAGGTCCACTCTAGATTATCACAGAACTTCTGCTCTGAACTCTGAAGAACTGGTTCAAGATGGAAGAAGGGTCGGAGAAGAGATAAGGAGATAAAGGATAAGGTGGAAGGGAAGATGAAATAATTTCATTTGCGGGAGAAGGGTCCCTCCCGTTAGGCCATCGATTTCACATCATTCCGTTACCTGTAATTAGATTGCCGGATGTCGGCCGGTGTCGCAGCTCACCTCAAGTCCTCTCTAAGCTGGGTTTGGCAGATTAGGATTACGTTCGAGTAAATAACAAGAAATCGAAATATGTTTTCTAGTTATAAATGAAATAAAGAAATAAAACATACAATGCAGAGGAAATGGAATAGCTAAAACTTTTCTGGTAAATTTAACTCTTAATTGGTAAAACTGTCAATTAAACATCAACTGTTAAAACCCAAAATGGCCTACTTGTCAATTCTACTAAATCGAATTAAAATTGAATTTTCTAATTAATTCAAAGTGGAATTAGAGGGCTTCTGTAGTTTGCTATGCTAATGTTGCAGATTGAAAGAGCTGTCATTATCTATTTTTTGATAATATTTACTATCAACGAAATGGAACGAACATTGGTTAGTATGCCATCTAATATATATACATATTTTTTTTTTTAATTTGTTCCCCCCATGGTAACCCCATGGAGGGACTGTTTATTAATATTAGGACATGCTCCATACTTAAGTAAGCATATTACATGTCATTACATGGGATTTTAATAATTACAGATCAGTTTGGTATAATAATTACAGAATACATTTTAGTATAATTTAACAATACAAGAAATTAAAAATTTATAGTTTGACTAACTTATATATATATGTAATCATTGAAATTATATTATAAAAATGCCATTTGACACATAATGCATTTGTTATCTTATTTTGCAAACCTCCCCTAAGGGATTCACGTGGAAGCGTGGGTGGACAAACCTCCCATTGAAGGAACTCCTAGGGTGTTTCATTTCTCTGTAGTAGATTCCTGCTCCAGGCAGGTTTAAATTTGTGTTAATATGTCTACCAGTACGTTATAAGAAATGTCCCTGTAAATAAAATTTTGTGTTATGAGAAATATGAGTTTCGGTAGTATGCAGTGTATAGAGGCTAGAGGTATATATATTCACACACATCAGATTAGGGATGAAAGAAATTGCTCCGGGTAAGGTCAATGAATTTCTTTTAGAATTGGAGAAAATTTTATTAAGTAGCCAACGTTTCGACCTACTTTGTAGGTCTTTTTCAGGGTTATGGGGGGAGCTGGGGGCTTGATAGGTCCTACACTAGTTTAAAACACATACTGAATTGATTAATTCAGTATGTGTTTTAAGCTAGCTATCTGATTAGATTAGGGGATTAGAAAAATACATTTTTTTTCTTCTGGAGAACACAGGGATGATAAATTCCTTAAAGACAGCCCCGAGCCTGTGCGGTGTCAGGTACTCGTTTGTTAATCCTGGATAGGCAAAATTAAGGACCCAAACTGTAGCATCGTCTGATTAGCTATAGCTACACAAAGTGACGTTAAATGGATAAAAAAAACAACAAACCAATTGGAAAGATGTAGATCATTCTATGGGTACACGGAATTTCAATTCGCCCAAGCTGTATTCGAATAGGAACCACTACAGATTCGGGTTACCAAGTCGACACACCCACGGACACTACGCCCTCCTTCAAATATTTAGTATAGCTCAGGAAATATTATATTTTCTCTGCAATAAATTGTAGTAAGAAGTTCGTAATCATATCAAATATTTAAATAGAAATACATAAGGCCGTTCATTGTATGTATGAAGCTGATAAAAAAAAACCACTAGGTATATTACAACCCGTGAAGGGTCTTCTGTTCAGTAAGTAGTAGAGACTGTACTGTTTCTAGAACAAAAGTTGTGCACAACAGGGAAAAGATTTTTCCTCCTATTTGGGTTGGGCGAAAAGGACCACAATGCCTACTTGCCTGATTAGGCCCTCACATCAGTGCTAGTGGCCCAAAAATATTTTTTTTAATGTAATAAATCAACCTAATAGAGATTCTATACAAGAAATGTATTCTGAATTAAATTAATATTTTGCACCTACGGCTTTAAAATTATATCAAAATGTAATATTTTCTAAATATCAGTGTTTTTTAATTGAATATATAATTTAATAAAAAGATGTACTTAAGAGATGAGATTTTAAAAATAAAATATTGAACGTTTTAAATAAGACTAATAAACCAATCAGTAATTAGCTAAAATTTTAAAAGAAAAGGTTTTTGATAGGCGAATCTATGACGATCAGCAACGATTCATTACAATTCCTAGTAAAGAAAGGTCAATGCTCTACAAAGAACAACGCCGCGTTGCGTTACGAACTCTATAAGGTAAGGCAGTTTAGGCTAAGTGTGCATTTTATTTTAAAAAGTTGGACACTACAGGAATTAACTATTTTGAAGATAGATTTTTCTTTTCTTTTTTTATTTAATGTTCCTTAATCGCCTATGTTTAGATATTACATTTTAACCCAAGTTTTGTTCACATCAATTATTATTAGAGATTGATGAATTAATTTAACAATAAGAGGCAAGTGGGCACAAGGTACCAGGAATACTAATTTATTATTAATTCATGCGAAAAGTGTAAAATAGTCATTTGCGGAATATTATTGTTCTGATTACATGAAAACACAAATAAACCTTGTTTAAAATTCACATTTGAAACGTTTTCTGACAGTAATGAAAGTGAAATGTGAAATAAAGGTTAATTTAACAAAAATCCTCCAATGCGCATGCCTATTGTTGTGCCTGTCAATCGTGTAACACCCTACTTACTATATTATAGTCTTATAACATGGATCTTTTACTATCGCATTTAGCTGAGGCAACCAAGGTTTACACTTAAAACATAGAATCGAGGAGAAATATAGATCACATACAAAATAATTTCAATAGCTTCCGAAGGTCCATGAAACAAACAAAAATGATACATCACTATATACATCATGCTCTATACACACTTATCCTGAAAATGCACGTACTCTACATCGCCTTCCTTCAAAATTCTAGCCAAATATGAAAAAAAGTCTGAAAATTTGGATGATACAATAGTCATTTTCGTTACAACAGATAATTTAGTGTTTCAATAAAAGTTGTATCTTCTTTCATAATATCAAATGCTATTTTATTTATATTCAAATAGAAAATATATTTTTTTTAAATTCTCCTGAACCTGATGGTTAAAATTTAGCTTAACTAAAAGTGCTGAATGAGAAACCTACTTCCTTAAATAGCCAAGGTAGAATGTATGGATGAATGAAGCCATGGGGGAATTGCTGCTGTATACAAAACTTGCCCATGTAGTGTTTAACGTGTCATTTAATCATATTATTGTTAAGACTGTAGTCTTCTACAAAGTTCACAGTGACAAAAACATATTAAACAAAAAACCCTAATACATTTAATTTACTCTCCGAATTCATTATTCCACCCCTTAAGATTAATTAATTCTTACTATCAAAGAAAAAATAATTGGCTAATAAAACCTTACTTAATTAAAGAAACATTGTTGTTTATAATTACTAATTACAATTTTATTAAATAATTAAAAATCATCAGAATGAACCATCTTTGATAATTTTAATTGGCTTGTAACACTGGTATTGAATCAGGTCCCTTCATGGAAAGAGTGAGAATAGGTAATGAGTGAGCAACGTTTTAAAAAATAAATCCAGAGCTTTGAAGAAAAATAATAACCTGAATTTTTAAATTTTATTTATACCTTAAAATTTAGAAGTAGTAGGTTTTAATGAAAAAAAAAAACTTATTCTTACAACCAAAATTGGTTAACCAGATGTAGACTTCTTTGTCCAATGTTATAACTCGCGATTCTCTTGAGATACATGAAATTATGACATTATATATAATTGAAAATCGTGTTTTATATTTTATATTGTGAATACAATAAAGGTAACACAAATCACGTATACTTAACAGTTAGATGCGAGCTCCACCTAAAATTTTTAAACACTTATTTAACTGTAATTCGATAATCCAAAGAGTGATCCTGAATCAAATTAACAATAAAATTTATAAAAACGATATTTATAAAAACGACTATCTCACCAAGTATTATTAATTCACCATTTATTACTTGTAACAGAAAAAAGTCAAATATGTAAAAAATAATATGCCTCGTCGGATTATTTTGAGCACCATCCCTACACTTACATGTACACAGTCATATTTAACATAAACGTAGTGAAATAGCAGTTTTAACTTTAAAGTAAACCACAACTTCCGGTTTATCAAAAATATATATAAAACTTAATAAATATACCTTTTTCATCCATAATAACTAAATTCATAAAAAAGAATCCATCTATATATACATACAAATATTTGACCAAAATTAGTTTGATGCTTCATTTCCGGTTCATTCCATTAAGCCTCAAGTTAGTACTTAAATTTATATAGCAAACCGTATTTGGGTTTCGCGATCCATAAACTAAATCTTTATGATGAAACTAGTAACAATGTATTTAGGAAGGCGGTCAAAATGCCTTTTTAAAAGATTATAATTAAACTGAATCTTAAATTTATGTCACAATATTTCGAAACTACACAGGAAGTTTAAAAACATGAGAGTATGAAGACACTATAAATCATCTGGTAATTGATTTTTTTTTCCTATGTATTAATAAATTATATACATACTTTATATTTAAGTGACGGATTACCGCATGTTTTCTCACTCGACTAAACGGTCTTCGAACTTTAGTTCGTTTTAAAACTAGCCACCCCTTGATTTAAAAAATATCAATAAGGATCTTCTGTTTAATAATCCACACCAAGTTAATGTTCTAAGGGTAAGTGAGATCCCATCTCATCAAGATTTTCATCTAAATGAAGTTGGATGCTACCCAAAAACGAAAACATGGAAATCGGATGAGGAAGGAAAAACGGGAGCAAAATAAATGTAATGGCATTAAGACGTGGCTGAAGAAGGGGTGGCAAAACCGATTCCATCCCTAGGGGGCGGCCGCCCCTCATAGCACACAACAAAAAATCAACAGAAATCCATAACTCCGGACGCATCCACACCCGGCTCTAGGGTCCCGGTTCGAAACGAGCATGATAGTACGCTATGTACTTACATTAACATAGTTCCCTATCTAAAAGCATAAATATCCTATATCCTTCATTCCATTAGAAAAATTAAAAATTATCATCAGCATACATGTATTACATGAAATCTTGTTAAAGTATGAATAAAAATAACCAATTTTTAAAAATATTCAATGAAGTTAAGATAACAGCACCAATAAATGTCGTATATTAATAGTTCAATTATAACAACTGTTCGAATAAAAAATTGTCTTTAACTACTTCAGAATAGACATGAATTTATATTCAGCTGTGAATTGATAAAAATCAGTGAGTAAGAAGACAGAAAAAAAAAAAGTCCTCTTATCTCAGGATATCTGAAGCCGACTGAAAGAGATCAACTCCAAAAAAGACAAGATTAGAGTTCAATCAAATACAAAAATATACCTTAAATGAAACAAAATTGATTATAAATAAAATAATACGAACAATACTGACCAGATGTGGCGACCAGGTGTCATGACCGGATAACAGATAAACCAACAGACAGCACCAAGTTCACTGGCACGAGCCCCACACCATCTTTGATTCGGAGAACCCTCTCTCGGGCGAGGGTTGCCAACGTTACAACGAAATAATCCCTCCCGGCTAGACCTATTTCGTTTCCTCCACTATTCCTGAAATAAATAATCTCGAGTAAGAAAGCCTTTATAAAACCTATATGGAGCCGTTTATCAGCTAAATAACTTTCATATTAACCATTGAATCGTAAATCTTTACAAGTTTAGTGTTGCCCTCTATCGACAGGCTCAGGAAACAGCCACACCCCAGGAGGGAAACACCGATACAAAAATCAATAGGTACACTGTCAAAATTTCTACTGTCTGTTCTGAAAGATATCCTATGCGATTAATATTCCAAGTTCTTCCAAACATTAATATTTCTTAATTAAATTGGTCTTAATAACTGATAAACTAAATAATTATGCATAATGCAGATTCATTGAATTTAATTTCAGTTTTTATCCACCCTAATTGATTTTCAAGTGCCTCACTCCATCTAGCTATAGACTAGCAGTTATGACAAATACTAATTCATTTTTTTTTTTCTTACAGATGTTTGATTTTGATGAATTTTAGAATTGAGAATGTACCATCATTTGTCACTCCATCTTCTTACAATAAACTGTTGACATTCTATCCTGACCTAAATAAGTTCTTCGGGGTTTTTAAATAGGTTTTTCACTACTATTTTACATAATTTTGACATTCATCCTAAATTCTTCTTGAGTAATTACTAAGTCTGCTGATCTTTAAGAATACTTTATCACTAATCAATTTAATTGCCAAATTATATAATATTTAAAATGTATTCATTGAACATATAATCTATATTTCTTGAGCTGAGAATATTCTCCACATAATAGCTAAATGTAGAATATCAGACATGAAAGCAATAATCAGTGAATCTGGAATTAGTTTCTTCAGAAATTGATAATTTATTTATCTATTATTTAATTAAAGATGAATTGATAAGTATAATATAAGTGGTGATAAGTATGTGTACATGCAATATAAGTAAGTGATAAGTATTATAAAAATAGATAATAATCAGAAAAAAATAAAAAACTTATAGGAACATTTCAACTAAGAAAAATGATTGATATAAAAAATAAGAATAAATTAACTTAACAGCATATAAAAAAGGACCTACATTGCCAATAATATTTTCAATCATTCCAATAGCTGTGTTTTAATGAATCAAATTTTACTCAGTTGTAAGAAAATGAACCGGTTAATACACAATTAATCCCTATTACTATTAGTTTATTATATTTATTAGATTTGTAACAGTTTGTTTATTTAAGGTCACTTTTCTGCTACTATGGTTAATCGGATGAATCTACAGTTGGAGTCCTAAACTTTGCCTATTCAGGTATAATTGGGGTAGGGATCTTTAACAAGTAACTGACACAGCACTGGATCATTTTACATTCCCTCTGAAAGACAGCATAACCAAGGACTTCTCACTCCCTTTAAAAAATTCTAAGGCTACCTGCCAGGCTATGATCCTGAGACCTTTCATATAGAAGGTTGTCATGCTAACCACATAGTAACAGTATATTTATTAGAGTTTATAAATTGATAAGCAATTCACCATGTCTGAAGGTGTGAGTGAGTGTGTTAATCCTCACAGTATTTGTCAGTTTTTCAAATGTTAAAAAAAAAATCGGGTAATTTATTTTTAATATGCTTTGCTATGAGTTATTTTAGATTATATTGTGCATCGACATTTTATTTTTCGATAAATGATTTATATTTTGTGGATATCAAGTCTTCTACTATACAACCCCATTACATATTGATTGCTTAATATCCAACTTACTGTTAGAGCATGCATCATTTTTAAATATAAAAATAATATAATTCCCTCGGTCTTACGACAGGTAGGTAGAGAGAAGAGTTTTATTTTAATTATAAACAAATATTAAAGAGAGCTGAGTAAAGAAAAATTAAAATAGAATAAAAATCACTGCATTCTGGAGCCAATTCACTTCTTGAAAGATCTTTTTTCTATTGATAAATCATATAATTATACATTCACTAAAAAAATATGAAAAACAAACAAAAATGTTTACCTTTATTACATAACAAATTATTATACCAATACACCTTACTGTGTAGTAGACAAAAGTTTTTAAAGTTAAATTTTGGAACCAACCATTGTATTAACAGTTATAAACAGTAATTTTTAACTGTTTTTGATGAATAAATTACATACTCTTTTAGGTTTCCACGGCCACTATTATTACAAAAGACTTTGTTGTTCATTCTCGTCTCAGCCCTGAAGAGTCAGCAGCATGGCTGAAGAAACGTTGGCAAAAAATTTATCAACACGATCTAAACCAGAAGAAATCAACAAAGTCGTAAAGTTGTCATAAATTACATGTTTCATATATAATAAACTAGCTTTTGCCCGCGACTTCGTCTGCGCTTTTGCCCACCAATGCTTATCCCTTTGTTGATAGATTTTAATAAGCTGCCCTATTAAATATTTATATATATATATATAATACAATATCAAAAACTGTAATATTTTAGGATTTATTTTGCAAAATCATGAATACAATTATTATTATGTAGAATGTAAAGCCTGCTTACTAAACTAACAACTCTAACTTAACATGATACGATTTCGGTATGAACTCACTCTATAAAGTGGGAACCCAATATGTATAGGGGAAAAACCTGGCGGTTGAGTGCGATCTCGGACAAATCACCTCCCTGCACAACCGTTATCCCAGAAACTGTACACTTACTACCAGGTACTGAATCCAAGACTCTTCATGGGTCGTTGCGGTACAGTTTTTTATTGATTATATTTATATTATCAGCTTTGTGTTTTATTTTTACTTCAGATCGAGAACTGCCTTTTTATCTGGTAAGATTAATTTTAGCTATGATTGCACCTATTTTTGTTTATGTCTTGGTCGTTAAATGCCTACTAGAAATTGGAAAAAAAAAATCGCAATATATTCGTATATCTGATCAAGAAGTGTAAAGTTGTACGCTTTGATTAGTAGCACTGGAAAAAAAAAATAAGCTACAGCTAATTTAAATAATAACTGATAGTAGTTCATATAGTGATACTTCCAATATTTCTTAAGGAACATATATTTTAAATTAAAAATAGTTGGCGTTACTAAGAAAGAATTAACAGAAACTTTAAAAAATACATCAAGAATGGAATAGGCCAAGCAGCCACTTGCCTAGGTCGTTGTACAGTGTTATTAGATTTTAGATATGTTTCAATTAGGAATGTTACTAGTACAATTTTGAGGCCTTAATGAATAAATTCGTATGGCTTAGAATGATATAAGTATGTGTGTAAATACGTTAATTATATTTTGGGGTATTAACTTTTCGAAACATTTCCGGTTTACAGTATAAAATATCAATTTTCTTCTTTGTTAAAAAAATCTAATGAAAAAATTAAGAAAATTCTGTTCTTCTTTTTGGTACATCTTATTTTAGTTACCTCAGCTACCCTGTTATTTTTCTCCCGTTTAGTTGCTAGGGATAAAATCATTTATATTTTACTGAGCATCAATATTTTATTTTTTGTAAAAATTTATGTGCCCCAATGCCATCGCAGTTATTGTTAATTAATATCAAATGAAACATTACTCATGGAATGCCTTAAAATGCAATAAATTGCAGAACAAGGCAACAGAATAAGAAGAGAAGAAGAAGCACTTCAAAAATATTTATTTATAGGGGTTTTAGAAAAAGAAAACAAAAAATATTATTGTCAGCCTTGATATATATTAAATTAACAATAGTTGTTATTTCCAAAAAAGCTAATTTCATAAATTCATAGCTTGATTAAAATAATTCTTTATGTGCTGGGAAGAATATTTAATGAAGAAGACTGTATACTTTATAACATCAAACTTAGGCTCCTGAGAACCAGAGTAGTAACTTTTTTAAACAAAATGGGTCGAAGTTCCATATTTTTTAGTTGTCATAACAATTTGATCCATCTCTATCTTTATCAATACTATTATGAAAACCTGCAGAGTTTTTTAACAAGTTGCTCTGGATATCACTTTAAGCCAAGGGCTGATCCAGGATTTTTTTCTGGGGAGGCACAACTAGCAGATGGGCAAACAAATCAACAATAAGTTAAAAATAAACTTGTAGTATTTATAGAAAGGTTTCAATGGCTTATTAAAATATGAAACAATAGAGAATGGAGATAGTTGGGAGGGGGTACAGTAAAAAAAAACACCAAATAAGTACAAGACTTATATTTACTGTGTGCCGACGTTTCAACCTACCTTGTAGGTCATCTTCAGGGCAAATAGGAGAGGCGGCTGGGTGGGCTGAGCAATAAACACTGTGCAAATAAAGCAGTTGTTTGTTGTTTATTCTCCATTGTATCATCCAGTTAACTATTTTCCTCTCTAATATGAAAACAATAGTTTCACTCATGTTCGCTCTGTTATTTTATTCATATATTTTAACAATTATGATCATGTGATTTGCCTATAAGTATATACTGTAATGGATTCTCCACAGTACACAAAAATTGTCTGGGGGGACAAGTGCACCCGTGTCCTTGCCAATATCACAAGTTAATACCATTTCCACATATTTCTTCGTCCGAACTATCTCTATAATTAATTTTAATTAATTAATTAAATGTATTACATTATACTATAATACATATTAGGTTATATATTATTTCTATTTTGTTATTATAAAGGAACTTGTCCCAGAATAAATAAAGTCTTTATTATTATCATAACAAGTGTACACTCAAGGCTAAAATTGAACAGAAGGCAGGATATACTATTTTTTATTTATTTTTTTCAGATCCTTAGTTTGGGCTTCCTACATATGCAGCTGTTGTAGCACTAGCTGCCACCAAACATTGTCAAGGGCGGATGGTATGTCAAGTAGTAGCAACATGACATATCATTCTGTCCTTACCCCTACGTCAGCACGTATTTGAAGCAGGGAGTCAGTGGTTCCCTTCACTTTGGTAGATCCATATTGCCACGGATGAGTTGCCCTGTTGAGAACTGGCTGCAAGCTGGTTAAAATCAGACTCTCCAGGACTTTGCTCATCGGAGGGAGGAGGCATATAGGCCTATACGACTTTGGGAGCTGCTTATCCCTACCTCCTCCCTTGTAAAGGAGTCTCAAATCGGTAATCTTCCAGCTTTTGGGAAAGTATCCGCAACTAGGCAATCATTGAAAATTCTCAATAGCCTATCACCAATATACGAGAAACTTTTCTTTAAAATATGTCGCCTCAATAAAGATCTTAGCCGCCTCTTCAAGTGTAGTCGCTTGGGTGTTTCCAATTTGATACTACTTGTCAATTTGTGATAGGTTGTCAATTTATCAACTTGAGACAAGTTATCACTTTCTGAAAGACGTATATTTTTTTATTACTAATTGCCCAGTGGGCAAATATGAATAATGAATCTATTTCAACAACTTTACCAAAAACGTTTATAAACTTTACTAATAATTTTAAAAAATAAAATGAAGTTAAATCAGTTCAGTTACAAAATTATTTGTAAATAATCGATATGTTTACTTGACATCGATGTTTACTGTACACTACTCAAAAGTATGATAGCCGGTGAGTAGTGTTTACGTGTAAGTCGAGCTTCGAGGATGGCAAGGAAGTTGAATTTAAAAGATTATATTTCGGACGATACCCTAGATCTTAGTGTTAACGATTTGCAAGAAGTGCCCGTAAAAGATATTGTAAATGTTAACAGCTTATATTTCTAACAATTTAGCTTTTTACCTTTTTTTAAATGTTATTTATATTATTATATTTTATTACAGGCAGCTTTCCCTAAAGTAACTAGCTTGGATTTATCAAACAACAAACTAACAACATTAAGTGTAAGTTTATATTGTATTTTTCATAGAAGCTAAGGAGAAAGTGAAAGTTCATAGACATCTAATGCCTTGTGTTTTCTCTTGCTATTTACTCATTATTACTTTTCAGAAATCATTTTCCACTTCTCTTACACATTTGGTCAAGCTCGACCTTGCTAGAAATGACCTTCGAGAACTTCCTAAAAATTTTGGTTGTCTTGTTAATTTGAAACACTTAGACTTATACAAAAATAAGATTGTAACTTTGCCATTAAGTTTTGCTAATCTTAAAAATCTTCGATGGTTGGATATGAAGGATAATCCTCTCGAACCTCATTGGCAGCATTTTGTTGGTCCTTGTTTAAACGCTCAGGATTGTAAAGCAGCTGCTAAAAATGTTGTTAATATTGCTGGCATGATGAATGAAGAAATTAGCACAGAGGTTTTAAGGACACAAGCCCGTCAAAAACAGATAGGTAATGTAGTTTTCAATAGAGTTTTATTAACTATAAATCTAGCAGTTAAAATTGTAACAAATTACTTTATACAATTTATGTAGCTACATTAAAAAGAAAAAAGTATCATACAATGAAGAAAAGGGACCAATTAGCCAAAGTTATTTAAGAAACAATATTATTAATTGATGTTTAAATACCGATTTTGCTTCTGAAAAACAGTATTTAAAATAATCCAGTAAGCATACTACTTTGGTTTTGAGTGTTGGACTCATAGGACATAAGTCTTGTTTAATTTGTAGATAACATTTCAAAGATAATGCCTGTAATTCATAAATGCTGCATTTTCATAAAGTTATGTGCCCTTCAAGGTTGTTATTATATTTTCGATCATTCAAAATGAGATACAATGATGTAGAAATTGACAATGCCCAAAAAGTTGGATTTGTTTGTAGTTTTGATTTAGATGTGATTTGTTTTAAACACATATTAAACTACAAGAACCCCTGATGCAGTAAAACTTTGTATGCTTTCATTAAAATAGAGCAGGTTTTAAAATGTTAGCTGTAATCTTGAATGTTTCATTTTTTTTTTGTTTTTACATTTCCTAAACATTACATTCTATTGAAAAAGTGATAGTATTAAAGAACATATAAGAATAATATAACATAATAATTTGAGTAACAGGTAAGGTCAAAAACTACAGTTAATGTGACAATTGTGTAAAAATAGAACAGTATTACATAGGAGTCTGCAACTTTGGTTTTCGATCACTTGATTGCACACATATTAATTTGTTGGGTTATATGCTGTGCTATTCATTTGACATATAATTAGATAGGTTTAATATTTAATGAATTTATTGATTGCACGTCTTTGTTAATTGAAGATTGGACTCTATCTCGCAGCAAGGACTGCTAGTACTTAGGAGTCTATATAAATGAGACAAGGACAAAGAAGTAAAGATATCCCAAAGAAGGAAAATTCATTGGTATCCTCAACTCGGTCCTCTGAAATAAAGGAGTCTCGTTAAAAATGAAAAAGAAAATATATATCATTATTATCTCCAGGGGATAACTCTATATGGAGCCGAAACATAGACAATAGAAAGACAAGCTGCCCGTAAACTACTCGCAGCCGAGGTTGGACTTTCCAAGACGTAGCTGCGGCATCTCAAGGCTCCAACATATACCCAATAGTGTTATAAGATAAACTATAAAGGAGGTGAAGAAGAAATAAACAATAAATTTTAATCATGTTCTTCAGACTTTGAGAGCAGGGTAGCTCAGTTGTAGAGCACTGAGTTGCTGTACCGAAGGTTCTGGGTTCTAATCTGGCTTTGGTATGTAATTTATTTAATCTGTATACAGCCGGAAATGGACCCTGTGGGATCTGGAGTCCCTCCTATGGATCACTCAGACTCTATAAAGTTGTTACCCCTAATTGGGGAAAAACTTGGTGGTTGAGCTTGATCTAGCTTGGACAAATCTTAGAAACAGTAGCACATACTGAATCCAAGACCCTCCATGGGTTGTAGTAGTGCAGGTATTTTTTTGTTTATATTCAGATGTTGTACATCTGACTTAATCTTATTATTATTATTGTAATCTTACAATTTTGACTTTTAAAAAATAAGACTCGGCATAATTGGTTTTTAAGTAAGTGCAAAAAAAAAAATAAACAAAGAAGAAATAGTTTTCTGCTATATTTTAAAAGATAGTCATTGCTTTGAAAAAATCTATTTAATTTAAGATACATTGAATTTTTCCTCAGCAGCTGAGACTGGAAAATGTTTTGTATGCACATGCTCAGATTGAAATATTTTAGGTATCAAATTTATGTAGGAACTTATTTACTTATGTATGTCAAATTATATATTTTTAGGCAAAAAAAAAAAGAAATATTAATTATTAGAATGGAAGTTGTACATAGAAGCAATGTTTCCATATTCTTATTATTTTATCCACTCATGTTTTCTGTTTGTTATTTACTTTTTAAAACTCTTTATACAATATATATTCAAGGATATATTTTTTTTATAATTAATTTATATTCTTTGTTTACAGAGGAAAATGAAATGAAAGAACAAGCCAAAAAAAAAGAGAAGCAGAAAGAGAAAAAAAAGCGGAAAAATGCTGCTAAACTTGCTGAAGTTAGTCCCAAGGATGTTATTGAAAACGGTTCAGTTTCTGAAGTTGAAACTTTTAAACCACAAATTACAGAACATAATGAACTTCATGTCAAAAACAATAATCAAAGTTCTGTTGGAGGAAAATGTAAGCTATATTTAATATTATTGTTATTATTAGAAGATGAAATCGACAGCTCTCAATTGCAGCTTATCAGACAAAAAAATTATGTTTATCTTAATTCAATCGGGTTCAAATCCAGCTGTGGTCGATAATTTATTTAATCTGTTAATAGCCGGGAATGGCTATAGAGACCCTCTAGGAGCTCACCCAGCCTCTATAAAGTGGGTACCCTTAATAGGGGAAAAGCCTGGTAGTTGACTTACGTGACTTCAAAAAAATCATTTCCCTGTACAACTATTGTCCTAGAAACAGTACAGTCTCTACCACGTACTGATACTGATTTATTTCATGTCACTTATTGTGCTATGGCTAATTGGAGGATGCTACAATAGGATGAGTACCTGACATTGTACAGGCTGGAGACCCCCGTTTAATGTCTCTTACAAAGGATGGCATAACCAAGGATTTTTTACTCCTTTTAAAAAATCCTATGATCACCTGCTGGACTAATCCACGATCTTGGGCTTAGTAGGTTTTTATGCTAATCACTAGACCATAGGTAATTCAAATTAAAAAAAAATTTTATTGATGCTGGATAAATTGGTTTGTATAGTGCATGCAGGGAAGGGTTTGTATAGGCCATGTCAGAGAAAGATTTTGATTTTTTTTAAAATATGGACTGCAGTTTAACTAATGGTATAAATTTTGTAGGTTTAACATCTAAATTATTATAACTTTTTTTTCTCAAGAAAACAGTTATTTAACAGTAGGTAGACTCTATATACATAATGGCCGAATGTTTAGTAGGATGATTAATTACTGTAAAGAGTTTAGGGATTGCACTACATTTTCTCTTTGATCAGACAATTAAATAGTTTAATTGCCTTCCTAATTTCCAACTGACCTAAAAGCCTGCCTATTGGATGACTTTTTGATAATAGAAGTCTAAAAGAGATGTTGGCTCACATAATGTATATGTATGACGTAATGTATAAGAAGGTAATGCTTAATTCCAGAATGGAATTTTTTACAAATAGTTTTCAATAATAAAATTATTTAAACTGCCAATATATTAAGTTGCATCACCCGAGACTAAAGGGTGAGGTTTGAGGAGAGAACGTGGATGATAGAAATCTCTGAAGAGGAAAATAAATTAGAGAAGATGAAAAGATATAGGACGGAGAGGAAGCCACGGAACAAACACTAGCCTAGCGATTGACCAGGAGTATCCCAAAGTTGGGTGGATGAAACTCAAAGAAAATTTGGTTTTTATTGAAATCCAATGTTTTGAAAGTCTTCATCAGGGCTAATCAGGAAGGTTGAAACAGAATAAGTTGATAAACATGTCATGTTTATTTAATTTGTTTTTACTATCAGAGGACTATTTTTTTACTGCCATTTTGACCACTCAGAACTTCTGCTCAATATTTACTCAAGCAAACTGTGTAGAGGAGTATTTATCTAAAAAAAAATGTTAGTTAGGGCCCTCACTACAAGCTTAATTACCCATCTAAAAAGTGGGCTCCAGTGTTATTGTGTGAACCTTCTGTCATGCCAGTAATCTTTTATATATTAATAAATTATTGATTAAGTGTTATTAGATAAGGTAAAATATTTGTTTATGTGTAGCAATAGTATTATCTTATTGATGTTCCCCTCTTGTACTTACATTTTATTAATATTTTCAGTGAGAAAAGTCATCTCCGGCTTGGTTTGGTCAATAATATCCTGCTTGGTTGTGTTTACATTAGCATTGCTGTTATTGAAGTTTGTAAATGAACCAACTCATAATAGAATAATGCTTAGGTTGAATAAATACGCTCAGTCAGCTGTGGCTCAATTACCTGGATCATTTCGTCTTAGTTGGCATAAATTCACTTCCAGATTAATGAACAATATAAAATATGCTTCCCAATACACTGTTACAGCCTGGAATATGTTATATAAATCATTTTTAAATGGATATGCTTTTTTAATTAGTGATCCAAGCATAGATGTATGGCTAAATATGGTAATAGGTAGTTTTTTAACATTGTATATTAGAATTTGTGAATTGTTTAGTATGTTTTTCAGTACTGTTAAATCAATAACAATCAGTTAAATAAAAAATTTCATATTTTGATATATTTTTTTAAATATTCTTTTTTTTCATTAACCATGCTTTCCTTTCCTTCATCATTATTATAATATATCCTTTGTATTATGGTAATGTTAATAAAACAATCCTTTTGTTAAAAAATTATTGTTTAAACAAGGAAAAAATAGAGCATATATGATATAATAAATTAATGAGATTTTCATTATCACTTGAGATGGGCCAGGTATTCTTGAATTCCTAATCTTCAAAAATTCGCTTTTGTGCTCTTCAGGGTTAGAAATTTGAGGCTTAACTTTATGAATTTTAATAAACATGAATATGAAAACCTCATTTCTTCAAATTGGACAATTCAATATTGCAGTGATAATTTATTCTAAAATATGGTAAACAGTTTGAAAACTGTTAAACCTCACACCTACAATAACTGGTAAATAATAAATTTCTAAACTTTTATAGAAATGTAGATAATAAGACAGACAGGATTCCATGAGATATAGAATTATTGATTTTGATAATGAGTTATCAACATTTTAATAATGTGTTTTACAACTATATTGTCTTCTCTATCCCTATAACCTGAAACCTATAAGAAAATTATTTCTAAGTCCTATAGATGCATGTTTTTACCTATATCTAGCCTTTTAAACAAGGTGAAATAAGCTAATAGTTATTATTCATACCTAACTTTCATTCCAGAAAGGGAACCTTAATTTTCCTTCTTAAATAAAAAAGTTATTTTTTTAATTAAATGGAAAAATATGCCAATTTAGATTTGCACAATGCCACAATAATAGTAACTATCATCTATCACCATTGGTTTAGAATTATTTTGCCCCTATTTGTTAACCTAGAAAAGTATTTAAGTTCTATGATTTCAATTGCAATTGTCTTAATTCATTCCAAACAGTTAACCCATTGATGCTCGTTTTTTTCTCACAAAAATGTAACCAAAAACATTAGGTTTTTTTATTTATTTTGTATTTAAAAAGTTTATATTGTTAAAAAAAAATAGAACACAAAATAGTTTTATTATTTCAATATAGTTCAATTCTTTCTAATCAAAATAAATAGAAATTAACATATCATACGAAATTGAGTAAAAATGAATTTTTCATTTTTTTATCCAATGAAAAAATCATTTTTCATTTTATTTAAAATTGAAAAAATCATTTTCATTTTATTTTATTACGATAATTCATTTATTGTTTAAAAAAACACCTACAGAAAATTGTAAAAAGTTTTATGAACTATAAGAAAAGAAACTATATGCAGAAGCCGGTACAAATGAGTAGTGACTGGCAAGCACGATTGTCCCGCACGCGAGCGGTGTTCGTTCAAAATCATTAATCGGTTAATACATATACTCCTGATGATGTTTTTGTCTTTGAACTCATTTGTATGAAAGAGTAGCATTTACTTTTATGTTCATCAAAAAGAGTTCAACAGCTTTGAAGAGGTCCTCAAAGCAATGACAGTTTTTTTTTCTTGAACTAATATTTTGTTATTTTATTTATGAGTTTATTTTATACAGATTGATGAGTTAAGTAGAATAACAAAAAAATCACAATTACTGTTTACGATGCTTCCTAAACCTTATATGAAAAATGTCTTTTATTTCATTTTTAGTTGAATATTAAAAACATTTCCAGGTACGGTATGATATATGAAATGTGATGAATGCAAAGATTATTAGGTTAATACAGGAAGAAGAGCTCCACAGCAACAAGAGAGATGGATCTCCATCTCCTAAGCTACCCTACAATGGTTCATGTAGCGACTCCATAAAAATTTGCATGTTTAATCGAAAAGAGACTGGCCGAAACAACAGAAATGTCAAAATTATTGGACCACATTCTTAGAAAGGAGGGGGTTTTGATGCTATAATAACACTTTGATAAAATTGAGATCAATGTCACCACAGTTTAACTGATCTGCTGAGTTTAATTTTATTTCAACTCTTTATGATTCCCAACTTTTTTTTTTTAAACATCAGATATTTTAATCACAAAATGTATATGGTACCAACTAATGTAAAGCTAGAAAAAAATCAGGATAAAGGAGGAACAAAAAAAATATTTTAAAATAATTTATATAATTTTATTGATTTTTTAATACTTAACTTTTTTTCTTTATACATTGAAATATAGTTTTCTTAGTGTATAATGATTCAATGGAGAGCCATGTTATGTTATAATTTAGTGTGGAAGTGTGTGCAAACCATACACATTTATTGGCACACACACACACACATTTATTTTCTAACAGCATCTGTATAAATTCTTTAAACTAAGACAATTTACAAAATAATATTATTATTGATTTCTTTTAATAGCAAAATTAAAAAAGCAAAGAGAAATAAACATTTTCTTGTAAATAATACATCAATATTGCACTAAAAGTATTAATTAAAAATGAAAAGAAAAGAAAATCAAGAGTTTAAAAACAATTCAGTCTTGTTCTTTTAAGTTTTATCAATTTTAACATTAATAAATAACTGTTTCAAATAAAATTACAATTGACCTAAAAATTGACAATTAAATTGTAGAATACATGAAGAAATGAAATACTTAAATGAATGAAGTGATTCTAAGATTAAATGTACTGAAATATTTTTAAAATAATAATTTCAGCAATATTAAAAACAATTGAAAATCAATTAAGGAAAAAAAAAGATAATTTAAAAAGTTTTCTTGGTACATTAAAATTAATTTAAAAACAAATTTAATAAAATAAATCTAAAATTTACTGAATTCAGCTCCCTAAAATCCCTTTCAGGGATATACAATATAATTTAAATAATATCAATAAAAATATAATTTTTATGAAACAATATGAAAAAAATCTCTGATAAATATGTTTTCAAAATAAACAATATGACATAAAATAACATTAATGATATATTCAAATGATGTGAGGACAGCAGGCAAAAATTAAATTACTTCAGAATCATTTCATTTTTACAAATAAACGAAGTAAGGTCCAGCTAACGCAACCCAGAATATCACTAAAAGGCTCTATGTCTAAATGTCATTCTGTTTTCTTTTAATTATAAAAAATAATAATAATAAAGCATAAATAATTACTATTGTTTTTAATTGTTCATTAGTGTTAAAGTAATACAAGTTCTCTTAGATTCAAATTTATACTTTATCCTTCAAAGATAAAAAGAAATAAACTGAAGGAAAAGTTTAAAAAATAAAAGCAAGTTTTATGTTTTCTGATTGTTGTTATTTAAATTTAAGAAAAGAAGTAATACGAAGAGGCCATAAATTACTATTTTTATAAATTTTTTTTATCAATAAATTTTCTATTGACTTGATACAGTAAACAATAAAAAACAATAGTAATTTTAAAACTGATGAGGTAATTAAATGATATGTTTCAACATTAATATTTTCTCTTTTAAAGATAATTTTTATGATTAATCATAACATAGAGCGATTTCAATTCTTCACAATACTATAACGATTTCTTTGTTATAAAATGAAACATATAAAATTTTATTTGTTTGATATTTTATTAAAGCTTTAGTCATTTAAAATTACAGATATAACAAACACGCAATAAAATAAAATCTATGCAGCACTACTCACTCGGTTAACTATATAATTTACTGTACATATTTATATATATATATAATATTTAGAACACAAATTATTAATATATATATGTATAATATATACATTTTAATAATTTACAAACAAAATCAACAAAACATAGAAATATACAACACTCTATACATTAGCATTAGTTTGCTATGGTGAAGTATTTACAATTATTGGTCCAAATATAAGACATTTCTTTGGCTCTAAATTCTATTTACATACCATAAACGAATCCTCATCAAGAAATGGTATTGATTATTGAACCTAAATTACGACAGGTTCTCCCATTTCTTAGTTTATACTTACAGATCATAATAAGGCATTTGTAAAAATTATCAACTTAATACCAATTTGAAATACTCTTACAACAGTCATCAATAAGAATACTTCAGAACTAATTAAAATAGACCGCTTTTTATCGTATTAAAAACTCTTTAAAATTCAATAGATGTAAACAGTTAGCTAAACATATAGTGATGTGGAATGATGACCATTAATGCATAGGATTTTGTACTATACTTAAACAGGCAAGTAAAAATTACGATTTCCACTAACTAAACTATAGCGAAACAACCGACCTCATAACCAAGCAGGTCGATTTATCGAGTCGTGCATACCAAGATAGGCATGAGGATAACCAGCTGTGGGGGGAAGAAGACCTTGATGAAGCATCATAGGTCTTAGCAGTTCCTCGGGATGCCTCTGTAAATACTGCTGATATTGAGCATTCATGAAAGGATGGGGATAAGTAGGCGGGGCTCGGGCCGAAGCATGACTAAGATAGTAAGGAGATGTGTGAGGTGCCCCTTTACCTGAACCTCCTTCTGGATGAGAAACAAAGAAAGAAGACCTTATTTCATCTAAAAACGGGCCATAACTATCTTTAAGAGGAGGTCCGAAATTGAAGGCACTTCCAGGAACACTATTATTACTTTTCAATGATATTGGCTCTGAAGAACTAGCTACATACTGCTGAAAACCTGAAGAGGTATCATTCTTCTTTTTCCGGCTCTTTTTACCAGATTTTGTTGAGGATTCAGATTTTTGAGGAGCCGGAACAGACCTAGGTGAGAAAACCATTTCCCTAGCTTGGAGATCATTTACTTTACTTTGCATCAATTCACTAATGGGCCTGTTATATCCACTCAGATTCATGTTGGGGTATGGTGCAGCCTTCCCTTGCATAAAATCTTGTATTGGATGATTGTAAACACTCGCTTTTCCTTGTATTAGCTCAGGCATTGGGTAGTTGTACCTAGCAGAGGACTGAATCAAATCTGCCATAGGATGATTATAATTCATTTTTGGGGATAATAGATCAGGCTGATTACTATAACTTAATGGAACACTTATTTTGCTGAGATCTTGCCCATGGTTATAATTGAGCCCATGGGGCAAATCTGATAAGGCTCTATTGTATGCATTACTCACTTTCGAAGGAAGAACTTCGCCTAACCTACCACTTGCAAAAGAAATGGGCGATGAAGGATTAGTTTTACTTCCAGAGTTATCAGATTTGTTGTAAGGAGAAGTTGATTTATTTATATCATCAGGACAATTCAATATCCTAACAGAAGATGAAATTTCTTTACTGGAACTATCTGTATTAGCATTCGAATAGTTAATAGGTGAAGCACTTGGAGACCGATGATGAACTGGAGTGGCTGATGATCTATTGGGGTAAGTAGAAATAGGAGTTTTAGTTCTTTGTGGATCAGAAAGAGGTGATCCTGGATAAGTAGGAGTGTTACTCCTAGAAGAATGATAAGCAGGCAATTCACAGTCACTCTGTCTATCGTAACTCTCCTGAACACTTGTCGGCTCCCTTCTAAAGTTAGCAGACAAAACAGTTGGAGATTGAGAGAAAATTGGATGAGGAGAGGAAGGCTGATTCCCGGCATAAAATGGTGATGCAATGCGTCTTTCATCAGCATACGGGTCGTAATGGAGTGGATGTGTTAGGCCCATAGTCATTGTAGGGTCTGGAACTCTGAGGCCTTGGGAAGGACCAGGCATCCTTCCAGGGGTAGGGGTAAATGTCCTTTCTTGTTCCATAGCTCCTCGTGTAGGTGTAAATGAGCCTCCACTTTTGTAGACAGAAACATCATTAGCTTTTGAAATACTATTATCAATTTCATTATATGCACGCTTTTTCACAGGATAAACCGACATATTTTTTTCAGAACTTCTGTACTCCACTGGCTTATTAGTTTCATAGTATGATAAGTGGGATGGATAGTGAGAATAAATAGGAGTATTATGAGATGAATGAGGTACAGGATAAGAAGTGATTGGAGGATGATCTTTAGGGCTGCTGGCATTTCTAGGACTCATACTGCTATATTCTCGAGAATGTGTAATAAGTTCCCTCGGACTATTGTGATAACCTCTAGGACTGGCATTTGGAGGAATATCTCTGGGGCTGCCAATATATTCCCTAGGACTAGGACTAAGAGGAGGATTGTGAGGGCTACAATAAGGAGTTTGAGGACTGACATTTTGATATTCCCGAGGGCTAAATGCTGGATTTCTGGGGCTCACACTGGGCACATCTCTCGGGGAACAACCGGTAGGATCTCTAGGAGAAGAGCTTTTTTCAGAAGATCCTCTAGGAAAACAGGTGTCTTGATAAAAGCCGACTTTGATAGTGCCATTGATTGGTGGATGCTGATAACTTTTCAATTCTTGCTGAGGAGAAACATAAGGTTCATCTAGGCTTCTTCTAGGAGAATTGCCATCCACGGGCTCAATACTGAAAGAAGACCTTTCTGAAACACTGCTACCGGTGCTAGCTTTTCGCTGTCGACGAGCAGGTGACAGTATTCCAATGGTCCTTTTATCTTCCTCAACCTCCTCTTCTTTTTTATTTTCTTCGGGTTCTGCTTTCTTTTTGGCAAGGGGTTGAGCCTTAGGTGCACCGAAAGCTTTGAACCAAGCACTTAAATTTGGTGTTGGCTTTTCTTTTTTTTGTTCATTTTCTGTAGTCACTTTTTTTTCTGTTTCATTAGGAGGCGAGTTCTTAACATCAATTTCAGTCTCCACTTTGGGCTTTTCTTCTTTATTTTCAGTCTGCTCTTCAATAACAAGTTTATCTTGTGTGCAATCATCTTCTGAATCCTTCTTAGTGGATTCACCAATACCAAAGCTTAATAAATCACTAGGAAGAACTTTACCTAAACTAATTTTTGGTGCATTTTCATCATTTTCATTGGATTGATTTTTAGTTTCTATACCAGAACCATCAATGTGATGATTAAGATGATTTTCTTTTGAGAGTAAGTTCCCTTTGCTCTTACCTGGCTGCAGCCTATCAATTGTCCTCTGTATTTCTCTCCTTCTTTTTAAACCCATTTGTTCTTTAAACATACGCCTCCTATGCAGGTCCTAAAATAAACAAAGATGATATTGAAACTGAACAAATCACAACATAATTACTGACTAAAATCATGAGATGACAAAATAAGAAAAGGCATGTATGAAGATAATACAACTGGATCTGTCTAAATACAGGTCAATATTTTTCCGTAAAATATGGCATTGAACAGCGAATAGAAAATACTTTCATTGTTACTCGACTAAGCATGTTAGTTATTATTGTCCTTAAATTGAAATGAGAATGTTTAATACCATGGGCTCAATATCTAATAATTTTTATGAGCTGTAGTAGTACAGATCAAATATTTGAAAAGGATGTTACAGTTATCATGGGTCATGTTACAGTTTTTAAGTTTTTAAACACTGAGTAGTACTAAAAATTGAAAGCCCAGATTCTATATTGCTATCTTGGTTTATAACTTAAACAATTAAAACAAATCATTCTTGAGGAACCCTGACCACAATTATAATTCCGGAATTATAAGCATTAGGATATTCACATGGATGCGACCTTATTCACAAACACAAATTGAAACTGTTATCACAAATTAATGTGATAACACGTCGTGGAGCAAAATGTAGATCAGATCATGAATTAGAAATTGTGAAACTTCAACAAAACTTTTTTTAAAAAATTAATAAACAAGAGCGTATTTATTACAAAAATTGATGGGAATAAATTGAGAAGAACGCTTCAATTAAAAATCAAGAATAGGTTTGGAGCTTTAAAAACATTATATGGATAATATTAAATTAATATCATGTCTTAGAAAACAGGAGAGTAAAAAACAAAACAAATACGTCTGCCTTAACATGTGTATAAAACCGAATCCACAAAATTATAAGTTCTCAATAATCCCAGTGATAACATGGTCAATTTCCAAATTTTAAAAATGAAGCTAAAAAAAATTATAAACATAAAAAGAAAATAATAGAGATTGAGACTAAATGAATCGGAAACATCAAATGGAAAAGGGCCGATCCTCTGGATATTATCAATTAATTTAAAAACCACTTTGATAGTACTTTAAATACTGAAAATAATAATCAAATACCTCCTTTTGAATATCAATACTCAGAACCATTTATAAATGGATTGATTAAAGAAGAAACAGCCATAGGAAAATTGTTATCATAGTTAGCAGTAGGAATCGACAACATTCATACCAATAAGAGCTTACAGGGAAACTAATTGTAATAACTATTGCTGAATCTTAATTTCACTGCCTTTATATAAAATATTCTTGCTAATCCTCACTATTGAATCATGGAATATGCCAAAAATATCTGTAATTTTAGAAAAACTGTCCAACTAACAATCACCAAATGCTTAAAAAAAGCTAGAATACAGTGGAGTAGTTCAACAGCTATAAATCAATTTTACAATGAAAATTAAGAACTATAATACTAAATGTAATAAAGTGAATACCTCAGATTATGATAAAGACGAAAGACATTGTTAATAACATAAATGATGGGGAATTTCAGCTATATAGATATAAGAGAGAGTAAGTTTTAACAAGTCAAAAATTAAGAGTGTATGATAACAAAACATTTTAAGAAACAATGGCACTGTTAAAGGTAGGTAATGCTTGTTATTTTTCTGTCTCAATTATTTAAAAAAAACACAATTAATTTAAAAAATTAAAAGTTATAAAACAATCCTCTTTCCCACTGTTCTATATGGATGTGAAACATGACCGTGAAGGTAAAAGAATACCTTAAAATATTGGAAAATAAGTTAATGCAGAATGAATCTACTAGCAAATTTAGAAGATTACACAACATGATATTACAGATTATGTCCTGGTAAATATAATTGAAAGTATATTGAATAAAGTATGATCTAATACTTCTTTTTGTTCTTATGTAAACATTTTATAATGTTACACTTTACCTCTGAGGTATAGAATAAATTTTCATTGCTATAAAAAACAAAACAAATATTTACTCCTTTTTTAGAATCTACATTAATTATAAACAAAAATATCTGCCAACGAATCGAATTATCTCCAAATTAAGCTCTTTTTTGTTCCTTATTACTTAACATAGTTCGGACTATTGTGGATTATTTGAGGCGGAAGTCTAATATTTCATTTGTACAGTCATTTTCATGAAATGTTTAGTAAAAACAATGAGCAGGATTAAGTAATAACTAATTACAAAATTAATAGAAAGGAAAAATAAATGTAATATAATGAGTACTTACATTAGAAAATCTATCTCTAGGGCGCATAGGACGATCCATCATTAGCCTTCTCCTATATTCACCTTCGATACTAGCCATGTCTTCAATATATGGCATATGCAATGGAGAGTTTGAACAAGAAGAAAAGTCAGAAAACCTTGGGGTATCATCCAACCATTTATTAATGTCCTGAAAGTTAAAAAAATAAAAACATAAATGTAGATAAAGGCTTCCCAAAAAAAAACTTAGTTGAAATAATGGTTTTACTTCTTAGCAATCAATATAACCAAACAATAAAATGGTTGAACTGTTAAGCATTATGAACCTAACCTAGCCCAAGTAAAAAAATGATAATTTTTATGATTAGATGTGTTAAACATGCAACATATAAAATGCATAATTTATAATTTTATTAGTGTTTGCTAAAAATGTTAAGTCATGTTAATTAATAAGACAAGAATTAGTAGATATTACTTAATAGATTCTTCCGAACATTGATTTCTTAATAACTAAAATAGTAAATCAATACTGCAATAGATAGACCATTCAAATCATATATCACCCACTAAGCAATCAGGATAAAAATATGTTAAGTAAACTTACGTATAAACTACATTGGCCCTATTTATAAACAAGATTAACAAGTTTTGGAAAACTATATACAACCTTCTAATTCCATGAGTCATCTACAAGAGAGCCAACGCAGTTATGGGTAATAGACTTTGTAATTGAATGAATAAGCTCCTTGTTTTTAGATAAAACAAAAGAGATTCCAATCTTAATTGTTTTCTAAAAATTGTTATTTACCGAAAGATTTCATAAATGATGGAGACATACATGTAACATGTTCTTGGACAAAAAACATTTTTCAGTACGCTATACCACTGAAAACTTTAGTACATATTTTTAAAGAAATAAGGTAAACAAATAATATACACATAAAAAAAATGTTCTCTTTATCTTTCCAGGTATATAGAATAGGTAGCAATTCTTCTGTATTTAAAATATATATATTTTAAACATATTTTGAATGAATTTGTAAAATATTAAGCATCTTTATGTTAAATGACTTTTGGCATTAACTGGCACAATCTTCATCTTCATGGAAAGATGAATACAATTTAAAATGAATTCATTCAACTAATATAACAATAGAGCAATCCTCCCTCGCCCTTAAGAGGCCTTTTTTTAAAAAAAATTTTAATAAACTAATAATCAATCTATAAATAATAATGATAATAAATATACTAAAAAACTTGACATGGTTGGTAATTCTAATAAAACCATATCATCACTTTAACTAAGATGGTGACAAAAAGGTTTGCATTATGTTGTCTGTGTGCACTATGTTGTCTTGTAAACTGACTTTAGCTGGTTTCTAATTGCCTTTGTCTAGGAATTTGAAAACAAAAGTCTTTTAATTTATTTCTCATTAACACAACCATACTTAAAAACAAGTTTTTCGATTAAACTAAAACTATATTTCAAAAGATTTTCTAAATTTTGATTAACAATTTTATAAAGTCTTGATGAAACCCAGATCTCACAGGGTTGAGTCAAAGTTGCCAACAGAATAAATAGTTCATCTACCATAGTCGGCCTTAAACTTGTGAATTCAGAGTGAATTTATTCATGGATCTTTTTTATAACTGCTTATACCAAGAGCCATTTTGAAAATGTCGGCTCAAGTACCCGATCAATTATTTGAAAAGAAAAAAAATTGTCTTAAGGTTTAAAAAAAAGAAGAAAGTTTTTAAGTTCAATCAAGTCTTTCATTTATAAGGCTTATACCTTTAGATAAGAAGGATTATAAAATCAAAAAGGAAATACCAATTACGAATATTGGTCCTTAAGCCTTTTTAACAATAAGTAAAAAATTTAATCTGGTTAGTGCTGTTATTAGTTTCATAGTTTAATATTTTAATGGATAAAATACAAACAAGAGATTATTTACAAGCATAGCTTACATGTTCTATTATATAACAAGAATCTAATTATGGAGAGTTAATGGATAATACAAAATTACTACCTCAGCCTATTTATCTGAAGATATATTCTTTTGAAATTATATTTTAATTTTGACTAAAAAATAAAATAAAATAAGGAAAAGGAAGAGAAAGATGAAAGGAAAAAAATTCTGAAGACCTTAGTGAAAAAAAATTGACGGAAGTCTTAAGTAACTGAATGTGATAGAAAATTAATATTTACCTTAAGAGTCTGTTCTGTGGCAAGTTCTAATGCTTCAATAGCTTCAACATTCTTAATAATACCTGCTCTTTTGACAGGTTTTTTTGGAGAAGTTTTTGTTTTTAATTTATTGTCGTATTGGCTATCATCAGATGAATCAGTAAAAATTTCACTTTCACTAGTTTCCCTTTCTTTATAGTTTATCCTCACTCGATCACGACTTCTTTCCTTACTTGTCTCTCGACTAGAGCCAACAGGACAGGACTTGCTGATTTCACTACTTGTTTCATCAGAACTATGTTTATCCATTTCTGTTTCCTTTTTTGGGACACCCTTCCGTTTTACTCTGAACCTATTTCTACTCCTATTTTTTATTGACTTACTGATATTTTTTGATCTATCTTTACTTGTATCTCTACTACTGCTAGTTTTTACATCAAAACCATCACTGCTTACATCTTGACTTCTGCTAATCTGTTTTTTATCAACAAATTCTTCCTCACTGGAATCATCATCTTCAATGCTGGAAACTTTAGAACTTTTCTTCTTTCGTTTTTGTTTTCTTCTAAATCTACTTTTGTCTACTTTGTTATCCCTATTGAGAATACTCTGTTCTTTTAAATCCCGTTTAATTAATGCATCTTTTGTTTCACTTTCATTATCTAAACTGGTCTCGTGAGACGAACTACGGCTGAAAAATTAAAATGAATGTTTTTAATTACATTTTAATAAAAAAATTACTTAATAAAAAGTTACATCAAACAAAAAACAAGGCTAGTAAGCATGAAATAAGAATAATTTTTCTTTACTACAATGTGGACACGTTATAATGTATCTTCATACTTTAAACACAACCAGCATTTTGAGCATTATAATGGTTACTATATTACAAAGATTATCTTATGAATACTAATTTCTATTATGTATTTCTAATAAAAATCCTAGAACAGTTGTTTCCAGAATATGAAAATTAAAGGACAGTTAGATGCCGTGTACATTTGAAATTGTATAAGGAGTTAAACAATGGGCATATTTGCTTTCATTTAAAATAAAAAACTTTTCTGAATTCTGATACAAGAAAATATATCTTATGTTATTAACCTTTATGCTAATTGGTACAGTTTATAAAAGATTATTTAATTGCATCTATTTGGACGGTCACTACGTACAAAGCGACATGTCAAAAACTGAGGATATTAGAGAGGGTAATGAAAGTTCAAATCACTCTTCATTACGCTCTCCTGTAAACCTCAGTTTTTGACATGTCGCTTTGTACGTTTTTAATATTAGCAATTGACCTTCGAGGATAGCTGATCCCCAAGAAAATATATATATAAAAATAAATTTTTAGACATTAAAAATGCATTTTATGAGATTTGTGACTTACAGCTTTTTTAAGTTATATATGATTGTTAATTGATGCAGAAGATTTGTTATAAAGATTGAAAAAGACATCAATTTGTCAAAACGTCTAATAATTTTAATAAATTAATATATACAGACTGGATAATGTTTTCCCCCATTTTTTATGAGAAAAAAAAATCAGTAAGTGAAAATGTTGAAATTTTTCGGATGCACTGAATTTTCGAAATGATAATTGATTTGAATAACTTGGATTCTACACAATAACGCTTACAAATATACAATAGATCAAAAGGTCATTTTGATTTAGAATTGGTTCAAGTTTAAGAACAATTTAACTGAACAAAATATTCAAAATTATATTATAAAAGAGGACCTCATATTCAAAAGGGAGAGTTAATAAGTGGAATAGTGCTAACAAAAGTATATAATTAAAATTGAAATAGGACTTTTTATAGGAGCAGATCAAAGGAATGGTCACCATGCTGGCCATCTAAGTCGGGTGTATAATCATTATAGCAAAAATATTGAAATAGAGAAGGATTATCTGAAATGAAAAGGATTGCAAAGGGCAAATACTTAAAAAATGCATTGTAGTTATATTTAATGACTATGACACATTCAGAAAATAGAGAAAGAAGAAAAAGGGCTATGAATCAGATATAGTATGAATAAATTTTTTTTTCAATAGTTATTTCTGTTATTATGTTTTTAGAAATATAAAAAGAATAATAAAACCACAACTTAAGCAATGAGATAAGCACCCTATTAGCCATTAGTTATCAATAAATTATAAATTAAAACTTACCTCAGAGGTCTATCTAACCGAGAGCTGGAACTATCACTGGTCATAACAACATCATGGCGTATCATCGGCGGCATGTCATCATCTGAACTAGAGTGGTCAGCATCCAAGTATCGCTCGGCAGAGGCTTCAAAAGCTTCCTGAAGTCTTCTCACCATTTCTGTGTACTCTGAAAGGAGAAACAAATACATTTTTATAACCTCTATGGACAATTTTAAACTCAGATGGCTAATTGTAACTAAAATTTTAATTTAACAATGAATTAACTGTAGTATAACATAGTACTGATAATACATTTAGTATCATCAATTATTACAACTCACAGCCATTGTTCATTCATAAGTAAAATAAAAGTACAAAAATGAGAATCTCAAGAATAATTAAATAAACAAATGAGAACTATGAATAAAAAATCTTTCTTTCTTAAAAAAGTCTAATATAATATAATTACAATATAATTTTTGGAATGAAAAAAAAAAATCTATCACTACAACACACAAAAGATTTTGGGGGACTGTACTATCTCTAAGATTATCAATGTGCAAGGTGATGATCTGAGATAAATCTCAACCGCCTAGACTTTTCTCAATTTTGATTAACAATTTTATAAAGGATTGATGAACCCTAGATCTCACAGGGTTGAGTAAAAGTTGCCGAAAGAATAAATAGTTCACCTACCATAGTCGGCCTTAAACTTGTGACTTCAGAGTAAATTTATTCATGGATCTTTTTTATACCTGCTTATACCAAGAGTCATTTTGAAAATGTCGGCTTAAGTACCCGATCAATTATTTGAAAAGAAAAAAATTGTCTTAAGGTTTAAAAAAAAGAAGAAAGTTTTTAAGTTCAATCAAGTCTTTCATTTATAAGGCTTGTACCTTTAGATAAGAAGGACTATAAAATCAACAAAGTAAACACCAATTAAGAATATTAATTCTTAAGTTTTTTTAACAAAAAGGTAAACAATTTAATATGGTTAGTGATGTTATTAGTTTCACAGTATATTATGAGTACAATATTTGTAAATGAAAAACTATTAATAGGTAGTAAACTACAAAGGTAAAAATGTTAGAAGGTGCATTTTGTAACTAGGTTTTTTAAATGTTTTAATACAGTGTAAAATATTGAATTAATTAAAAAACGACAACCACATAAATAACATTTCTAAGAACCCTATTCATCCAAAGGTATATAGTGTACTATCATTGCACATTAATTTTAACACATTTGTTTTATGACTAAAAACATTATTCTCTTGGACCGTGTTCAGGCAACAGGCATTGAATTTCGTTGAACTATAAGAGAAACTTTCTATTGCTTTAAGCATAGCAATTGAATATTTATAGTTTACATTTCATATTAAAATCGGCCACCTTAGTAATTTTTTCGACCTACAAGGTTCAGCATACTTTTATATTTATTAACTTGAAAAAGAAGTGAAAACCAAAGTATTAAAAAATAAATTATTTGTCCATCAACATGGACAAAATTATGAGATGATATCATTATAGGGACTACAATGTACATTTAGTATCATTATTATTAAGTTATCTAAGAATTAAGAAAACAAAATAATAATACCTCATTATATTTAAATTTTTCACTCCAAAAAATAACTACAATGGGTTTTAATATTTATGGGCATTGGATATTTATAAAGAAGAACCCTTATATCAATAACTATGGAAAAAATTATAAAACTATGAAAAAAAAGATAAACTAAAAATGAAAATATCGATGATGAAACCTAACTGCAATAAGTTTAGAATAGCAAATAGGATTATTTGTTTAATGAAATAACTATTTGATGTTATGCATATAATAAGCAGGAAAAATTTTTTAGTGGTGATGGAATCAAAATCTGTTTTAGTTGGAAAAACATAATTACTTATGGAGTAATATTTTGAAGAAACAACATATTTATAATATAAATAATCTGAAACTCTTGATACGTACATAAAATTATACTGTATGTAAAATAATGAAAGACTAAATAAAATATTGTTTTAAAATACTAGTATAATATATTAGAATAATTCAAAAACAAATAAGAAGCTTATACTTAATTTAATTCTAGAAGTAACACTATTTAAAACATATGCATATAAAATTTACATACCATTGTCAGATCCATTGTATTGTCTGCAATTGTCAACAATTAGCTGGAAATCAGCCTTGAACTGCTGCAAAGAACCATATTCACCATTATCAAGCTTGTCTTCCATAGTTTGCAGATCCATTGGTTTAGCGATCACTGAATAATACTTGGGAGCATAATCTTCATCTACAGGGTCAAGAAAGGGCCAGGCATCTTTATGTGCTTTGACTCTATCCAAAATCTTATACATTCCGGTCATTAGATCTTCGCGTGTCCTCCTAAATCTAAAAAAAAAATGTATATATACTAAATGGATAACTTGGAAAAAAACTAATACAGGATGTTAGAAATATAATTCTAAAACTGCCAATGGTATAAGATTACGAGTGTACATTTCTTCCATGATTTAGTGATGGGCATTTTTCTTATATTCTTTATCTTGATAAAGGGTTACACTTCATAGAGGATCTATAAATAAGCGATTCAATTCACAGCTGATAGAACATAATAGATGAAATTATTTGTAATAGCTTTACTTAAATCTGTGGCAACGACTCAGGTGTTCTATGCTTGTCCAACCAACTATCCCACTTCCCAGAAGTGTCATATACAAATTAAAATAAAGCAGAAATATTAATATAAAATTAATAATAAACATTAACTTACAGTTGTGTTGTTTTGAACTTCTGTCTATTAGGTTGAATGAAAATTTCTCCAGTCGCAGAGGAGAGAGAGTTATTGGTCTGTCTTCCAACAGCAGGAACAAGAGCACTTTCGCTTAGGCTCGACCCCTCATCGGAATCAGATTGAGATCTATTCATCATCCTAGCTTGCCTACATAAAGATTAAATAAATAGTAAGGATTATAACAACTAAAATACAGGGTGGCCAACTGATTAAATTTCATAACTAATACAAAAAATTGTTTTAACTTCAACTGTAGCATTCTAAAACAGCTAAGATTAGATCACTCTCTAATATAATAAAATTTCTTAGAGAAATTTATAAATTAAAAGGAACTATAAGGTATGGTGGTAGGATAAGTGCATACCAGACTCATAACAGCATAATATTGGTCTAATAGTTTTAAAATGAAATTGTAATATAATAATTTCTGAGCATTTTAATAATACAATTGAACTAATATTATACTGTGAATATGAAAACAAATGAATGTGAAGCCTTGGCTGGGAGAGACTACCTAATGAGACATAATAATAATAATAAAGCCAACATTTATATAAAACATTGGAATCACTACACTCAATGTTTTGAGATCCTGATTGATGATAGGTGTCAATTGTGATGTAGTGGTAAGCAAAAAAGCCTTCTATGCCCAAGGTTGTGGGTTCATAGCCTGGCATTTTAGGATCACAAAACATGGATAGATTGGATCCCTATTTTAATAGGCAAAATTTAGAATTCCCAATATAGCATCACCTGTTTAGCTATAGTAGCATATAGTTACTTTAAAAAATTAACCAACTAGATGGTGATATATAAGTTTATGAACATGAACACTACAATAAAGTATAAAAAGACCTTCGATAATCATTACTTCATCTAATGGTAATAATTGGAATGCAAACAACAACAATCAACTATAGACATCATTCGATAGAAAATCATGAAAACCACATACAAGACTATAAAACCTATAAATATGTAAATTAATAGGTAATTCAAAAGGAGACTTTTTAAAGAAAAAAGGAAGTCACCTTTCACGTTGCTCCATTTTTTCTCGGTTAACACGTTCCCTTTCTGAATACCGGTCATCTTTAGAAGGCTTTGCTTGTTCTTCTTGCTTGGCAAGACGACGAGATGCCCGCCTCGGTGCTTGTTCTGCTGCTCTTTTCCTTTGCAGTCTCTCTTTCTCTTCAAAAAGACGAGGTATTTCAGGCAGAAAATCTTCAGAAAGAACAGTGTAAAGAGCTCTCTCTTCTCGACAACTGGAGCCAGCCATGGAGCGAGCTAGCTCCCGCCAGTCTGCTTCTGTATAGCACATCACCCTCCATGTTCCTAGATTGATAAAGCAAAATATATACAATTCTATTCCATTTATATAAAATGACAGAAATTACAGTTTTCCTGGTTTATTTCTTTAGAGGTATTCTGATCCTAAACATTCCTAACGATTAGAAATACTTCAAAGCATGATGAGGGAAGAAAATTCACTAATTTTAGAATGGTCAATATATTCAAGGTCTAATAAAAGTTTTTTCTAGTTAAACCACCTACAAAATGTTAGGATTAGATCATTATTTCTGAATAAGAATCAAAGTCAAGAAGAGACAATTGGTATGAATGTTAGGAATAAGATATCCTTTAGAACTTTTATAGGAGAGGACTAATTTAAGATGACTATTTCTATTATACAATCATTGTATAGTATGTCCTCCAGAAACTATTGGAATAATTGAGGAACACAATGATCAAAACCTAAAAAATATATATTTATTTACTATTTACGGGCCTACCATATGAGGATAAAATTAAAACCAAAGGATTAGCAAAATCACTCACATCACCAATATTGCCATAAGGATCTGATTTTTTACAAGTTTTAAATTAATTAATTAAAGTAACCTGTGGGACGCCTCTCGTACTCATCTTCACTCGAGCTAGTGTAACCTTCTTTTCGCTTTTTCTTCGACTTATCATGATCTTTTTTCTTCTTCCTTTTCTGTAATAAAGCAAAATAAAGAATGAGATATTAGATATTATATCAGCAAACTATTCCAAGGATAAATAAATAAATACACCTTAAATTGCAAAAATACAAAACTGGTAAATGATCTTGTTTTTCATTGTATATAGTTGATGGAAGGATACATAAATTAGTCAAGTGGCGTTTAATGCATAGAAAATGAAGGGAAAGAGGAAAAGAAGATAAGGTACCCTTTGAACAGAGATATCGTCCAAACGACAAATTATTCAGGTAATTGAGGCCTGGGTTACAATTTAGCTCTTTTATGAGAAATCATTTGGATAGATTGTGAATAGTCTTATAATCTTACATAAGACTTTAACTTGTTAGAACACAATTCTACTGAAGAATGGAATCAAAACTAGAGAATGAAAATGTGCCAATAAATTAAATCTGATTACTATTGCACTCTAACCCAAACCCAATACAATATCACAGAATGATATACTGTTTATCCATGGCAAACAGATTTTCTAACTAGATCTCTACTTGGTTGTTTTATATTAAGCCATCATATAAGTCTGAAACTGCTAGCACATGTAGATCACAACATTTATGGACAAATCATCTAAACTGCAAAAAACTCATTAACATTAACTTTATCAAGCCTATTAGAGCATACAGAAATGAGCTCTGGTGATCTACAAAACCACCCAATTTCTTCACTTACAATCCAATGTTCATCCTGAGGAGCTATAATGCTCCTACTTTCCTATAAATAGTTATAATATATAACTAGTATATTCTAACTAAACTTATTTCCAAGACCTCACTATTTAAACAGCTAAGGTTAACAAATTATCTGGTAATAATAAACATTGAAGACAATAATTATGGCTTTAGTATTATAAATGATAAGATAATATCGCTATTAAGACGAATTCTAGTTGAAAGTACTGATAAAATCCGAAAGCATGCGCGGTAAAATGTGACTTATTTTATACTAATGTAACTACTTTATTTAATTTGTCATGCTATAATCATTAAAAATTCACATAATAATGTCTTGATAAATAATAAATTTTGTTGAATTTCAACAAATGTCACAGTTTTCTATACAATTTTACAAGTGTATAAATGATAAAAAAAAATAATAGTAACAATAAGACTAACCTTAGGATATTCTTCTTTATATAATCTTGTTCCGTAAAAGTACCAATAGGCTGACCTGTGTTCATCGTGCCCAAGGGGATGAACACGAAGACTATCTGAATCTAGATTCTAAACACAAAATATATATTAACGAAAATGTAATTAAACTATGCATTAAACCTAAAAATATGTAAAAACACTACCTTAAGAACATCAATGACATCATCTGCATCTAGCCTGAAGTCACAAAGTGCGTGAAGAATCTCAACTTTTGTACGCAAAGGTAAAAACTGAAAATCTATATCTGTATTGAAAGGATTTTCTCTACCTTGTTCCTGCATAGAACAGAATTTTAAATAATTAGGTGGAACAACAATTCAAATACTACTTTTAAATAAAATTTTATACATACCTTACACTTAGTACGAAAAAGTCTTCGTAAAAACATTTGATAGTTAAATGTAGATATTCCATTATGGCCAAGACAACCACACAAAAGGCGGACAATAAGATCTTGCAGTAACGAATTCCCATTAAACTCAGTGCCATCAGTAAGCAAAGCTTCTTCTAATTCCTAACACAACATTATAAATTCAATCTCAATTAAAAGGGTGGATATACAGAACAATACATATTATCATAATTTGATAACAAATCGAATAAGATAAAGTGACAACCATAATTACTAACAAAGGTTTGTAAATAGCTATTCTTTTCAACCCTATTTTAAGTACATGTTGAATAATGGTATGTATACCTCTATACAAGCAAGTTACTTATGACAGCTTTAACTTAAACATAATAGAAAAGTAAATAACCTAGTCAACGGTTATTAAAAGTAAAATGATGCCATCAGATCAACAAACACTATCAACAATGATAAAACCAAAGATTCATGAATAATAAGTATTGAACAAGAAAAGAACATCCATCAAGAAAGAATACATAGAAAAATAAGCAAACACTTACCTCAATATCAAAATCCAGAAGATTAAATGCTACACGGAATAAGGAACAAAAGTGAGCAATACTCGGAACTTCCCACCATGATTGTATATCTAAAAGAAATAATTATTATTAATAAACTTTACTATGCTACTGTTAAGTAATATCAATTAATGAATAGTACTTTGACAGCTATTGGGGCACAAATAGTAATACATAACCTATATACTTAAGGTTAAGTCATAAGTGAAATTGTTAATAATTAAAAGCGATGATAAGAAGTATGTTCACTATTGAAGATATAATCAATTCGAAAAATAACTTATCAGAAAAATCTTCAAAGTTAAGAAAAAAAAACATTTCTTAATATAATTTACAGACTAAGCTTGAGTTACCGCCATTGAGTTACCCATCACATTCCTAATCACGCCCATAAAGAACAAAAATCTCCAAAATTTTCGTTGACATTGACGTATAATAATAAGTGTAACTCTTACCATCCATCAGCCTAGCGTTCACTGTCCTAACGTCGACATCATTAATCGGTAAACACTAGATACTCCGACTGTGTTTAGTTGTTTTGAATCGCCGGAAGTATAACTAATCCACGGTAACAACATATTTTTACTAGCCAAAATATAAATTTGTTCATTTTTATTACTTAATAATTTAGTGAGCTTTTTGTTAAATTCATAACTTCTTAACGACAGGACCTATAAACAAACCAGAATGACCAGTAGACGAACTTGAATATTCTAGATGTGCCTTAATTGTAAAGGCAGTTGTTAAGGAGTGTTCGCCTTTATCTGTTGAATGCTATTTCGAATTTAAAAAAATATTGATTTTTATAGTAATTGTCTTTGTATATTGTTTGTGTTAAATTTACCTGATAAGATTGAAAAATGTAATGAACTGGCCTGTTTCAGGTTGGTTTGTCAAACAAACGCCTGCCTGCTTCTGCTCCTTGACAACTCATCCAATTGATTAAGCACCTTTTATCTTATCTATAGTTTATACTATTTATATTCTTGAAAGAAAGATATCTGAAGTAAAACCTATATTAGAAGAATCTGGCATTGACAAGATTCACTTTTAGAACCATGGCCCTCCCAGAATCGAGAACTTTAAATCTTATATTCAAGTAAGTTGTTAAAACTTAATTTATTAAATGTTAAATTTAATGCTAATGATTTATTTGTTTCTAGTTATGTAGACCATAATGTGCAAAATTACATAGATTTACTGAAGGAAGCTGTTGCGATAAAATCTGTATCATGCTCTCCTCATTTAAGAGATGACTGTATTACTATGGTTAAATGGTTACATTGTAAACTAAAGGCTCTTGGCGTTGAAGCAGAAGAATGTGACATTGGAACACAGGTAAACTGAATTTGCAACTTTTTATTCACATTTAAGTGTTGTCCTAATTCTTAGTATACTACATAGACTTTACCTGATGGAAGACCATTACGTTTACCCCCTGTTATTCTTGGATCACTTGGAAATGATCCATCGAAGCCTACTGTATGTGTTTATGGTCATATAGATGTCCAACCTGCTGCTTTAGAAGATGGTTGGAATACAGAGCCTTTTCAGCTAACTGAAATAGATGGAAAATTGTTTGGTAGAGGTTCGTCTGATGACAAAGGCCCGGTTCTATGCTGGTTAAATGCGATTCAAGCATTTCAGAAACTGGAATTACCGATTCCGGTCAATATAAAGGTATTCGTGCTTCAAATAGAACTTGTGTATTATATTAAAACTAAAAATAAATGCTTACATTTGTATCTTTTAAAAGTTTGTTTTCGAAGCAATGGAAGAGAGTGGAAGTGAAGGGCTTGAAGATCTCTTAAAGCAAAGGAAAGAATCATTTTTCAAAGATGTTGACTATGTGTGCATATCTGATAATTATTGGTTAGGAAAAAACAAACCTTGTTTGACTTATGGTTTAAGAGGATTGTGCTACTTTTATTTAGAAGTTACATGTTCATGTAAAGATCTACATAGTGGAGTGTACGGAGGAACCATGTAAGCTTATTTTTATTATATCTAACATTTTGTTAAATTAATCTTTTTTATTTTTATCTAGATATACTTTATCTGAATGTGTGTACATATTTATTTAGGAGTTCATTATAGACATTTTTCATATTTAATTTTATTTATGCATTATGAAATTTATTATTTTGAAAACATAAATAATAAATTAATGTTAAATGCACCCTGACTATTTATTTTATTACTAGGATCATGAAAAAATATAAATAGTGTAAAAGAAAATATTAACTATTTTTGTACTCTTTTATGTTTATATTTTATTTCATATTCCTCTATTAAATTCTATGATGGAAGGTTGTACAAGTTTATTTATTCTTTTTTTTCTATCCTTAAAATAAAGGTCTTCAACACGGACCAAGATGTCGGCCTATGAATACATAATATTGACTGCACATATAACCAGTTCTTTCAATCTAAAAATTCTTCAGTGTTTAGAGTACCTCAGTTATATTCAAAGGATTCCAATTCAGTAACCTGGCGTTTGTTTGAGCTGTCCTTTCTGGCTACTTTGTTACTGACCATTGAATTCCTTCAATCACAAAGTGGTTCCATGACACTCGGCATGTCACCATAATCTACCTACTTCATTCAATACCTACTCCATCCATTTTCTCTTTGGTTTGATTGGCTTCAACCTCAAACTAGTCTAAATAATGTGTATATATGCATACACACACACACATAGTTTGGTTGTTGCTGATTATAGAAATTAGCCAAATACAGGACTGTTTCTTTCAAGTTGGCATGAGATAAGATAGGGTAAGAAGTGAAGGTTATTGTGATAAAGAGTAAAAGTAACTTTTACATAGTCCTAGGAATAGATCTATTTTGATTCTAGTATTGAATTGTAAATTTTAAAATGATCTCAAAATAGTTATGGTTTAGTTGTTTTTAAAGATAATTCTGACTAAATAGTTAAACTAAATCATCATTTAAATAAATTCTCTCACCATTAATAAAAAATATTTAAAACTGAACAAAAGTATGTTGATATTATTAAGTGAAATTTCATTCAAATCTGATATAAACTCTTCTTCTAAAATAGTAAATAAAGGTCTATGTTTATTGTTCAGGGTGGAATGAATTCGAATAGTTCATTTGAAAAAATAAAGATCAAAACAAATAAAAGATTTTTTTCATATTTAGATTTTAATTTTTTAATCAAACATTTAACAAACCAAAAGTTATGAATGGTTCATTTACTTGTTCTTTTTAAAGTGTTGTTTGATCTATTCATATCTTTAGAAATGTACATGATGTAACTGCAATGCCTATTAAAAACCACTTCAAATCATTTCTTAATTACACAACTGAAGATTTTCAATAGTGGTAATCGATCATTGATAATGTAATACTTTTTTAAGAGCTTGTTTCTCTCGAAATTTCTAAATACATTAAGTTATGTAACCTTTCTTTGTAGTCCAATCATATTTGTAAATGTCTAGATAAGCTATTTTATGTAAATATAGGAAGTTAACGCAGCCATTAGCTTCTATTAATTTCTTTTTTGAATCAAATTTTAAAGTTCATACTAAATTTTATTACTGATTTTATAAAAATTATTTGGAATAAACTAACTTCTAAGTTATTAAATTGTTATAATTAATTAATAAACTGATTCCACTGAGTTATTATAACTGATGCTGCTGAGTCAAATTGTAGTTGCAGTTGGGCTCTTCACCTGCCCTGAAGATGGCCTAAATCTTAGGCCGAAATGGAGGCACAATAAAATAGGTCATTCTTATTTTGTGTAATTAATTGACTGCACGCCTGAACATTTTACACTATTCTTAGAATCATCCAGTCAGCCATTTCCACTTGAACAATTTATTTTTAATTGGAATAAAATATATTTTAATAAAAGATGTATTAACTTGAGTTTACCAAGTAGAGCTAGAGAATATATAGTCTCCAGCTTTACTTGGTAAACATCACTCAGTCATCAATGTTATGTTTGTTTGGAATTTACTGGATATATTTGTTAGATCCATTTATATAATATATTTTTTAACGAGACTGAAATGCTCAGCATAAAATTCATTGACTGGTCTTAGTGACCTTTGCTAATATGTTGGTAATATACTTGCATTATTGTGATTTAACAATTATTGATGTATTAATAACAATTATTTTCTCTTTTCTAGAAATGAAGCTATGTCTGATGCGGTTTATTTATTAGGCAGATTAGTTGACAAAGACGGTACAATACTTGTTCCTAATATAAATAATGATGTTCTTCCAGTCACTGATGATGAACGACGCCAGTACCAACAAATTGATTTCAGCGTTCTTGATTATAAAACAGAACTTGGTTCATCTGCCCTTTTACACAAAGAAGATAAGGTAAGTAATTTGTTTCATCTAAAGCTGCTATTAATCTATTCATCTATAATTTTTTTATCTTTACAAATCCTATACTAGAAGAATTTTTTTATTATTGAAGGAAAAATTACCGTGGTTATTATTGCCTCTCACACTTTTTTCTTCATGAAAATTTTCTTGATAATCAATAGCAGCTTTAGCACTCAATGAAATGTGTGAAAAAAAAACATTTTATCATTTTTGTTTAGCTAGTAACAATGTTCTGAATGTGTTCAAAAAAAGAAAAAATATTTGTTAGAAGGTATGAACGCAGCCAATCTTAGTCTAAAATCTATTTTATTAATAAAACATTCATTTGCATATTCATGATAGAGTGCTTATTAGAAATGAAAGGTTTAGTTGCAATTAGATAAAAATCAAAAAGCATTCTGAGTTGTTTGTTAGAATTAATTAAACATCATATCATTTTCTATTTTCATATTTAAGATTGAGTATATATCCTACTTATATTTAGGGGGGCACGTGCCCCCCCAGATACGCCTCCAGACAGTTTTTTAGGTACTGTGGAGAATCCATTATAGTACATAATTAAAGGCTAATCGCATGATAATAGTTGTTAAAATTATAGAAAGAACATGAGTGAGCCTATTATTTTTATTATCCTACTAATATTATAAATGCGAAAATTTGTATGTTTGTCTCTCTTACACGCAAAAACTACTGAACGGATTTGGATGAAACTTTACAGTAATACAGGTTATACATCACAGAATAACACATAGGCTACAGCAAGGGCGTATTAGGGGGGAACGGGGTACGTGCCCCCCCTAAATACGCCTCCCTGACAGTTCTTTAGGTACTGTGGAGAATCCATTAAAGGAATATCCAAGGGCTTATTTAGGGGGGCACGTGCCCCCCCTAGATACGCCTCCAGACAGTTTTTTAGGTACTGTGGAGAATCCATTATAGTATATAATCAAAGGCAAATCAGGAACTTAGCATTTTGAAATTTGCAGATAGGTTCTTTGAATAATTTAAGAAAGAAATTCGGATAATTCCACCCTCAAGGGTTTCCCCTTTAATATAATAAGGGTTCAAAGATTGGATGGACTCCTTCAGTTTTGAATTTAGACATCTGAAATTTTGGATCTACGAGTAACTTATAGTTTAAAAAAAATATTAAATTATTTATAAAATGATCTGTCACGAAACTTCATGTGGTAGACCAAATTCCACACGATCGAAGCCGCGGGGAAAAGCTAGTCATATATAAGTATGAAGCCTCATACAAGGAACTAATTCTAGCTGTATCAATTAGGTAGGTATAACCTTTAGAAATTTTAGAAAGAACTTTGTAATAATGATAGAATTCCTGACCATATTCAAATTTATTTCTAAATGCATAATCTTAATTACTGTTTAGTTTGGGCCATAAAAGATTTTAAAGCATTAGTTAAAACAAAAATAGTTGTTTACATTACTATGGCTTAATATTCATAGTTCCTAATTGAATTTGTTTACAGACAAAGTTACTAATGAGTCGTTGGAGATTTCCTTCCCTTAGTATTCACGGGATAGAAGGATGTTTCTCAGAACCTGGAACCAAAACAGTTATACCGAAAAAAGTTATTGGAAAATTCTCAATAAGGATTGTACCAAATCAAGATCCTGTTAATGTAGAGAAGGCTGTTGTCGATTATTTGACGAAGGAGTGGAACAAAAGAGGAAGCACTAACAAATTCAAGGTAAATCTATTGAATTATTTATTGTTTGTTTTGTTTAAAAATTAAAATATAGAAAGGACAATCAATAATGGAGTGAAATGTTTAGGTTTCAATGGTGCATGGTGCAAAAGCATGGGTTACTGACACCAAAAGTTCTAACTATGAAGCTGCAATAAAAGCTACTAAGAGAGTATACAATACAGAACCAGATATGACCCGTGAAGGAGGTTCCATACCAATAACTCTCACTTTCCAGGTATTTATTTTTTTATCTTGATAGAAAATTTAATTAAAATTCTAATTAGATTTAGATGTTAATATTTTATTTAAACATCGAGCTTTGCTTTTTAAGAAACTGTATGCATAAGCTGCCTTTTAAAATCTAGCATTCCTCATGCTGTTTCACATTATTACTTATTAAGTAATAATATAATTATTATATATTATTACATATTCAAATTAATTTTCTAAAGGAGATTTCTTATTTACTTTATATCTACTCATGAAAATTGCCACTAATATTTTATAAAATAATCTCTATTTTAATTAATGAATCTAAAATAGTACTTTCTAAAGGTCTGGTTGATTTTTGATATTTTTATTGTAAGTTGATGTTTTTTTTCTGAATCGTTCACTTGAACACTTTTAATCAATTATTTCTTTGCAGACTTTTCCTCGTGCTTTGATGATTTTATATAATAAATAATATTATGTAATGTTTATATAAAATTATGTAATATGTATATAGTATTAAAATATTCTGGCTTGAGTATTGAATTGATTCAGCCTTAGAATTGTCCCTAATATGGTGTTTTTGCTTTATTGTTTCCTTTTTATTAAATAGTGTTTATAGCAGTTTTTATTAAATTTACTAATGATTATTTATAAAAATGATTGAAATTAGAAATATTTTATTCATTGAACATAAAAATACATAACATTGGATTGATAAAAAGAAATTTAATAAAAGTACTGTTTCAAATCAATGATTGTGATTTGGCTGAGATCATTCTCAAATATCAGGTTTTTCTTCTAATTATGGATATCTCCTTAGAGGGGATAGGAGAGTCTCCAGGCTTCACATGATCGACCTATGGGTGGTCTCAGAGCAAATAATTTATATACTATAGCAGACTTTGAACCCAAAAGAGTTGAACTATTTATTTAAAAGCAAATTTTTCGACCCACATTGCAGGTCTTCTTCTGGGATTGTAATGAGATCAAAGAAGAAAGTGAAAAAAAACTTTTTAAAAACTGGAGATTAACACGTTCCGTGCGTTGCGGGGTCAATTGACCCTGTGTGGAACTTTCCACTAGTGCTGAGCCTGTAAGAGGTAAACTTTCAAAAATGCTCGAACGTGTTTCAGCTTTTGATTTTTTCAAAGGGTTGAAACTAATATGGCTATATGTTATAAACTTCAATAATCTCTCAAAATTCGTTAAAAAATAGAACGGGGTTAAATGACCCCGGGCCGCACTGAGGTTTAAAATTCACGAGGTCAAAAGACCCCGTGCTACTTTTTTCGAAAAATGATGAGTCACTCACTCCCCTCTACTTTTGAGACGGCCCTTTATTGTGCTTTCCACTCGTGCTACTTTTCTCGGAAATGACGAGTCATTCGCTCCCTTCCCCTTTTTGTCCCTTATGATGATCCCTTTTTGGCATGCTTTTCGTATTTAACTGATGGAAATATAAATAAATAAAGATTATATAATAAATATAAATAAAGATTATAATCTCGTTAATAGAAGAGTTATAAAAATTCGGTTATATCTATTATAACTCCCAATTATAATCGGTTTTCAAAACCGAATCTAAGTTAAAAGCCCACTATAACCGTGAGTTATAAATAACGAATGGGGCTAATTTCCTGCTGCTGTGGTATACTGACCTAAACCTATGAAGTGGGAAAACAATTGATTTTTCCTAAATTAATCAATTTTCAGCAAGCTGAATACGTTTAAGGAAAGAACACGGGGCCGATTGACCCCGTGACGCACTTGTGGATAGTTACTGCTCGGGGTTAATTGACCCCGTGTCGCACTTGTGGATGATTACGGATTTTTCTATTAGCACTGAACGTGTTAAAGAAAGAAAGATCTTTAGGAACATTCTTGGCCCAATCGAAGAACAAGGTGAATACAGGCGATGGCATAACAGTGAGCTGTATACTCATGTTAAATAAATATCGGATGTAATGAGAAAAAAGAGAATTACATTTTATGGCCACTTGCTAATAATGAAACCCTTAAGATGGACGAAGTGGATTTTTACTTATTTCAAGGAAATGAAGACCAAGATTATAAGAGATGGAGATTACTTGCTTTCAAGAAAAACCAAAGCTGAACGGAAAAGAAATAGACGGAAGAAAGAAGGGAGCAGCACCAGTGACGAATGAAGAAGTACTGTGCAAATATTAAGGCGAAATACAAACAAGACAGTTGAAATGATGTAGTCATTAGTAGGCCAATATGGAAAAAAAAATCTTTTTATTCTTCTTTCTCTTCCTCCTAGAGCCATTATTAGCGTTAAGGGGTCTTGATACAATGACTAATCTTCCATGTGCTTTTATTTCCAAAGAGATTGGAAAAACAAGAATTTGCAGTGGTAGGATTGTTAAGTCCCTGAAGTTAAAACTGTTTTCCCCCTTGTGTTTTGAGATAAGTATCTATCTACAATTCCTTGTATTAACATAAAAGTTTTCAATTCCAATTTGAGCTTTTGTATTATATTTTAATATGAATTTTGTACTTTGATTCTTTAAGTAATGCACAATGTTTGGTCATTATGTATTTAACAGAAAGGAGATATACAAGCCCTCTGTAATACAATCGTTAGGAGAGATACAATCCATTGTAAGTACAGTCGTAAAGTCAAAACTAGTTACAAGAGATTGCCAAAATAAATATTTCTGTTTAAATCTGGCCGTGAAAATGTAAGCAATTGCAATATTTTCTCTCCTGAGTAAAGATAGTAGTCTATTCAGTAATCAAACAGAGGTTAATGGTTTTTGGTAATTTTATTTATCATTGTACACAAATGTATTGTGGCTTTAACTGACCTATTGTTTTTGTTTTAAAATAACTTTTTTTTCTGACCAGCAAATAAAAAGATAAACTACTCCTTTAATAAAATTAAAACGGTAGAATAAAAACATTGAAGCTATGTTTATTGCTTTATAAATTATCTGATTTAATTTTCTTTTTTGTTTATAGGAAATCACTAATAAAAGTGTTATACTGATACCCGTTGGTGCTTGTGATGACGGTGCACATTCTCAAAATGAGAAACTTGATCGTAGAAATTATATACAAGGGGTATGTTGAAGTATTTTTTAATAATTATTGGATTAACCAAGGTAAATTAGTTCCTTTATTTGCTATTACAATTATTATTTAATTGGTTATTAAAATTTATTGGTACAACACATCAGAACTTTCAGTGTTCAGTTTGGTTCTGTTGAATGTATGCCCTTAATAGCAAATAACTATAATTGAGGCACTCGTATGTTATGGTGTCACCACTTTATAATTTAATAGAATTTATTTAATTTCATAATTATGATACATATGTGAAGTAATCATATGTAAATTGGTAATTATATAGTTTTTACACTGATTTTTATTTTTGTGAAAATGTTTCTCGTTAAAAAGCATATTTCGCGAGGTTTAAGACGAAAATGGGGTGTTCGGAAGCATCTGCAGGGAAAAAAATGAATGTTTCTGGAATTAGTGCAAGATAGATCGGAAGCCCCGCTATTAGCAGTAATAGAAAGAAGTATTGTAGTGCCCGACAGCTGAAAGGGATTCATGAATCTGTAGAAGCTGGGTTATGTACATTAAACTGTAAACATAGTTACAATTTTGTTGGCCCAAGAACATTGGCAAATATGCAGAATATTGAAGAATTATCGGGATCTACCAATTTGGGTAACAAACGAAGACGAGGAATAAACCGCACTTTTTTGACTTCTTATCTTGCTGAGTTTATGTGGTATGCACAACAAAAGACCCGTTTGCCCAAATTTTATTAGATATTAGAGATTTTTGGATTGATGTAAACAATTAAAATTAGTTTAATAAAAATATATATTAATATATGAACTTTAATTTGAATGGATTCTGAGGACTGTTAAATTGCTTGATTGTTCATTAATAAATCGGAAGATTTAGATAATTATTTGAAATTAAGTAAAAATTAGGAATTAGATCATTATTCGTAAAATGATCATTTGTTTTTTGAAGCTACAATGAGTGTCAGAAGTTTATAGGTAGTTTTCAGAAAGGTTATAAATTTGAAATCATTAAATTCCACAGTTGACCCTTTTTCTAGTTTTATGTTATATGTGATCCCATCAGCTGTCCTTAATACAGTTCTGCCATGTTTTTTATTTTTGGTTGGAAAATGATATTTTTTTGCAAGTATATTTGCGATTCTTTTTCAGTTAATTCAATAAAAGTATATTATCGTTTCAATATTTCAATGAAATACATTATTTTATTTATTTTTTTTACATTCTACTCTTTCTTGTCTATAGTGGAATATGAGTGTTTGCAATATTGTGATGTTATGTATTACTAATTAGTAGCATATTTCTGTTAGCGAAATATAATACAACTTAAATGTCAGCTTCTTAACTTAATTGTTTGGATCTGGGTTTCTCCATCGCCCTTTAGTCTTCCTGGCACTGGCTCCCTTCTCTTTCAGGCCTGAAGGTTTTACTAGAGGCACCCACCGCCGTTTTATGTGGGTACTTCTTTCTGGAAACATCACCCACCATCAGTTCATTCCTCTATTGTATCCTCCTGGAATATCTTGTTCTGTTTATTTATTCTCATCCATTCATTCTCCAAAAGTCCTGCTGAGCCCCCCTTCCATAAGTATGCTTGGTCACTTCTTCTTGTAGAGAGAAGGTCTATAGGCACCAGAATGGTAATGAACTCTCTGATCACATCTCTGGCTACGACTCAACCATTCTTACTTTGTCAGAACTCAGTTGACATTGAAATATCATGGAGACACAAGTCTCTATAAGTAAATTAAAATATATCTGAAAAGAGGTAATACAATGGAGTGCATCCTGCCTTGTCTTGGAAGAAGGAGAAAGGTGCCCTGATCCGCTCAAGAATGGACCACACTGGGCTCACAGACTTACATCTCATGGTAAAACATGCCTAAGATGTAACTCAATACATAAGGCTAACATATTTTTGAGAAAGATATACATTATATCTCAACAATAAATGGAACTGGATTGATACAAAATTTCCAAGTCTCTTAATGACAATAAAGTAGATGACTAAATAGGCATTGTTTTTTTTTATACTATACTTATTCATACTTTTTTTAAAATAATGGAGTTTTTGTTATATTCTTTCTTTTTATATATTCTAGACCAATCACATTAAAAATGTGTTTAGCGTACCACATTTGTTTAATGGTGATGACCTAAGATTTTTAGGCCTTTCAACAGCCGAACTTTCCCTGAGCTTATTTATTACTTTTACTAATTAGATCTTTATAAAACGTACAGTGCTATCTTTCAATTTCCAAAGATAAATAGCCAGAAATTGATGGTGGTGTATTAAACATTCTAGTTGATTAAGCCTTCTAATTTATTGAGAAGGCATTTTGTTATTATAAATTCATTCTCTAATATTTCTCTTCTCTTTCATCTTGAAATCTCGATGCTGGTTTGATTATTGTATAAATCTAATTGAAGAAATCAAATATACTTTTATTTTTCTTGAATAATAATAGTTGACCTTATATACATATAAGGAAGAAAATGGTCTGGTTTTTTTTTCTTATCTCCACCCGGATCATTTTCTTCCTAATACTTTTGTTTTATGTATTTCTCAATTAAAATATGTGCTGTTATTTTTAAAAGTGGTATAAGTCCATTTTTTCATGTACTAAGATACTTAATGGTTTGCATTTGAATTATATTTAAAATCTTTGCAAACATTATGTTTTTAACAGTTAGTACTTAGCAAAGGGTGTTGTATTTAACGATATACATCTTTTAAATTTTTTATAAAATAATAATAATTAAAATTATTTAAAATAATAAAGGCTTTTTTCAAAAAATCAAAGCTCATATATCTATTAAAATTAAAAAAAAATAAATTGTTATAAAATAAATTATTATAAAAGTTGTAATAAAATAAAAAATAAATTGCGATTGTTGCTTAGCCGGTTCACCCAGCCGCTTCTCCTGGTCGCCCTGAAGATAGCCGGATGGTAGGTCGAAACGTCGGCACTAACTAAATATAAGTCTAGTCTTATTTGGTGTTTTTTTGACTGCACCCTCCAACTATCTCCGTTCTCCAAAAAAAGTATTTATTATCATTATACCAGCTGTAATGGCAGATTTATATACCTAGTCATTTTTGTCCTCTTCTATAACTTATGATTTTAAGTGTAATCTAGATTATTTGCTGGTTAAATATTTTGTTAAGAAATGAAATAATTAATGGATTATATTTATTATTCCTCCAGATTATTAATGATGTGCTTTATTATGTATAATAATCCAATGTTTAATTTGAAATGTATAAAACATTTCAATCCATACTTTTATTGCTATAGTAAATAATAGTTCTGGCGTTATACATTCTTCCTATCTGTTTTTTTTTTTTTCAGACAAAATTGTTAGCTGCATATTTATATGAGATAGGAAAAATAGGAAAGAAGTGACTTTCATGAGGTCTCAAAATAGAAAATCAAATGAATAGTATTCAGCAATGTAGGTGATAATCTATGACAATTAAGAATAAAATATGTCAATTATTTTTTAAATTGAGTTTTGTAAGCTTTTCATTCCTGAATGTATAAAGCTTATACTTTAGCTAAGTATTGATTTATGTGCCTTTATATTGTTTGAAGAGGAACTACATATCTTATGCTGCTAAGCATTTTCATTGACTGAATATATTTATAATTGTTCTATTATGATTGGATTAATATTATGTATTATTTTATAAAAATGAATGTTTGGGTTTATACTATACTTAAGTTACTATTCTTATTGTATAAAATAAAATTATTATTATTTTATTTCTTGATTATACAAGAAAAGAATACCACATTATTGTTTATTATTGTTATAAATCAGTGGTTTACATATCATTAAATCTTAAATAAAAAATAATCAAAATATGCCTGATTAGAAATTAAATTATTGTGCCTATTTACTTATAAAAAAGTGCCAACTAAAGACAATGAAATTCCATTGCCATATCAATATGAGGTTTATTGCTTGTGAAGCATGTATTATTGTTTAATTATTGCTCAATCCAATAATTCATTTTTATTAGTTTTACTGTTATGAATAACAACATTTATTCAGTTGTTGCTTTATTGTAATCATTTTATTGTAATATTAAATATACATTAAACCACATATTTTTATTTTGTTTTTCAAATGCAATGACTTTTTTCTAGATATGTTATTAAATTTTGTAATTATAATTGAAACTAAGGATGGGAAGACTTGTTTGGAACAAGTTTGTTTATCTAATAATAATAATAAAATGCTTTGTCCTAAATGACTGACTGACGGATCAACGCACAGCCTAAACCGCTGATCATAGAGATCGTAGAGACCTGTATGACGTTGGCGTCCAATAAGAAAGGATTTTCCGAAATTTTACCCCTAGAGTAGGGGGTGATAAAGTGGTTTTTTCATATAAGCAGCTCCAAAGATGTTTTAGAAGTAATTATCTTCTTTGAGGTAATTAATGTTATAAACAAAATTAATAACGTAAAAAAACAATTAAAAATCCTTTTAGAACCATTTTCGACTTGTACGTGGACGAAGTCGCGGGCAAAAGCTGGTATTAAAAAAAAAAGAATGGGAAGTAGCTTAAGTAAATTTAAACAAAAAAAAAATGGCATGTTATATCATAGAACTGTTGTAACAGGTCAATTTTTATAATTAATATAAAAGAAAACAGGTTGCCTAATTGATGGTGATTGGACCATTGGTAATTATTATAAAAAATTTGTAATTATTCTTTACAAAAATTGAAAATTTAGTTTAATAAGGAGTGTCTTATTTCGCAGACAGACAAACGAGGTACTAAGTGACATAATTTTGGTAGCAAATTTTCAGCAAAGTATGGTTTTTATGTTTACCGGTAAAAATTTCTTTTAAATAATGAATTTTTGTCATAAATCTTTATATTTGCAAAAAAAAAAAAAAAAGGAAAATAAAAAGCCATATTCTTACAATTAATAATTAAAATTTCATTTAAATTAAAATAAAATTAATATTACCAATATGGTCAAAGAGTCGATAAATAACTGGTGCGAATTGAATTCTATTCGTATGTCTTCTGAGCATTTGTCTGATCAAGAATAGGTTGTCTATTGATCATCCCGGGCTGAAATCGCTTTGGTACTCACCCGGTATTTTTCACTCTTACATATTGCTACCGACAGGACCTTGAAAATTGTTGACATAAGCATTATGCCTCTGTAATTTTTTGGCGCTGATGACCAATCAGTTTTTCACCTATATTCAAAACAACCAACTAACCAACCTTAGTAATTTTTGCACTCCGGCCGATTCTCTTTTGTATGTATAGGGACTGTGGGGAGTGGAGTGGCTCAGTGGTAGAGCACTGAGTTGTCATACCGTAGGTCCTGGGTTCAAATCCCTCTCACTGACAAACTTCTATTTAATCCGTTAGTGGCCAGAGATGGACCCTGTGGGATCTAGGACCCTACTGGCTATAAAAGTGAGTACCCAAAATAAGGGGGTAAATCTGGCTGTTGAGTGTGATCTAGGACCAATCACTTCCCTGCACAACAAAAAAAGAGTACAGTCTCTACCATGTACTGAACCTTAGACCCTTTATGGGTTGTAGTAATACAGGTTTTATAAGGACTGTAATAGCTTCTTACCAGCAGCTTGCATTTCTTCCTCCATCCATATGTCCCATATCATCTTAAGAATCTCCCAAGTGTCTAAAACAGCATACTTTATTAACTCTGAAGGGATTTCATCAGGCCCTGGAGCCTTATTATGTTTTAGAGACAAGGTTATTCTCACAATTTCATCTCTCAGGTGGTACCTCCTCCTCAATAATCTCCACATTGTCAGATAGTAGTTTCTTGTTGCTAATCTCTGGATTTAGCATTTCCTTGAATTGGAGCAACCTACTTTTGTATCAGCCTCATTAAGATTTCCTCATCAATCCAGGTACACTTCAGTCTGTTGGGTCCAAGACCTGTCATAGCCATTTAGATTGAAATGGAATTTGGATAGAGAGAGAACTCTCATAGAGCTTTCAGCTTTCTCGCATCTGGAGAAGTCCTTGCATCTAGTCATTTTCTGGCATTGTGTGCTCCTTTCTTATCTTGTGTTTCTTCTTCTTTCAGAATATGCATTGTATGTACTATGAGCTTTTTTTTTGGAGCATCTTCACTCGAGCCTCATTCCTTTCTTTTATGGCTCTCTCACAGTCCACATCAAACTATGGGTTCCTTCTAGCCTTTTTTTTTTCTCCCAGAACTTTGTGTGCCCTAACCCTGATTGATTTTCCTAACTTAAAATAATCCATTTCCTTTGTCTATTTTTTGAGTGAATGTAACTTGTATAAGTCAACAGCACAAATTAAAGTACTAATATATTTAATAATTCTTATGGATACAAATTTTAATGTTGAATTCAGACTTGTTAGTTACCAGGGGCCTCCACTAGATAGTGCTAATTAGGTGTCTTGAGTTAATTCAGCTGGACTCTGGAGTTGTACCTTTATTTATATTTATTCATAAATAATGTATAAGTATATTTTTATTTTCATGCACACACAACAGATATTACCATTCCACTACAACCATAATGGTTGGTTACCATACCACTACAACCATAATGGTTGGTTATTATACCACTACAACCATAATAGTTCCGTAATTACGGAATTAATAAGTAGATTTTCATAAAAACCGAGATAAAGCTTGTATTTTAAGTATTAATTTCGCTAATAACAAGTATTGATAAAAAAAAATTGAATCGAAAAAACAAAGCATTCATATGTAATTTTCGATTACAGACACTTGAAATCTGAGACAATCACGTGCCTTCCTATCAAATCCCCCTCCACTTAAAAAAAAATTCTCTGTACACTGTTGCATCAACGTTCAAGGATTTAGTGTTTTAATGAAGACTATACTGCTCATGTAGATTGAGGCCTGACGACGGATTCATTTTAAATTCTACATAGTCCTCTATACAAGAGATTATTGGGATGAAAACCATCGTTTCGCATATGAACTCTTTTATACGAAACAATGAATTTTGACGTTTCATTTAAAGAATGAACTTATGATTGAAATTTTGTTTGTGTTACCAAACAGATTTCAACTTAGCATACGTGTATTCGGTTGCATATTGAAAACCGACGGCTACGGAATCAAGTATGAATTTTTATTGGAAATATATTTTGAAGAGAAGAAAATAGTTTAAATATTCAAAGTTCAACAACCTTTTTGAAATACTATATGTACCTATCAGCGTTGTAAGCGGAGAATATAGCATCTCTAATTCCGATGTGCTTCGTTGATGCAATTAAACTATTAGGTACTATTTAAGGAAGTATTCGATGTTTTACAACATTTAGTCCATTAAGCATCAGCAGGTTTTTCATTTAGAAAATCTCTTCTATAAGTTTGCGAGCTGACACATTTTGGCTATCTCAGCAGTTAGTAAAAATTGTAGTGTGTCTCATCTTTACCGACCAAGATCCAACCCCAGACTTAAATTATTGACTCATTCAACTGTCAACCCTTGACATCATTATAAACCCTACAGGAGACCTGCAATGTGGGTCGAAATGTTAGATTTAAAATAAACAGTTCTTCTAACTAAAGAGATTTTTTTTCTGGCCTCCACCCGTACCATTTTCTTCTTAATTTAAATAATTCAGACTACAATTGTTTTAGAAATTCAAAAGTTATTCCAAAGTCTCGAGTTTTCATTTCTGTAGGCAGTCTTCATGATTGACCATTTAAATTTTTTTATTTGGTTGTAATTTTTTTGCAGTACAGAAAATTGACTACATTTTGGCTATGTAAGTTAGCTATGGCCATATGTACAACGACTTGTTTAGAATGCATTTTAACATAAAAACTACCAATGTTTTCTTAAATTATAAAGCTTAGTCAACTCTATGCTTGGACCATGATGACACCCCAACTATTTTGCCCTACATACCTCAGACCCCACTCCAGTGGAAGAAGCCTCCAAGGTCAGACCTTTGCACCTGCTCGATCCTCTCACCTGACTGTCTGCCCTTTCAATCTTTGGGCTGGTGGATTGGCTCTTTTAATTTATGGCGCAACTACTCTTCGTCGGTACTTGTGATTCAGCAGGTCGCCATGGAATGCTATCAGCTATTGTTTATAACATGATTATGATAATTCTGATACTGATAATAATAATTAATCATATTAGCGGAAAATGAAATATACAAAATGTTATAGTAAAATGCTAATACTAGACCACTGGAGCCACGTTCCTTAAGGAAATTTTCTTCCTACACTTTCGACCGAAACATCTCCATTGCGTCTTCTTTCCAAAGTATATTTGATGTCCCTTTTCTCATAATTTGATCTTTGGAATTAATCTGAACTTATGGAATTTATTTCACTGCTTCTTCCGAAGAATTTAAATACGGTAATTCCGAAAGCCTTATACTATCTATTTTAACTAGACAATAACAATAAGAAAAAAACATTTAATTAAATAAAGAACTTTAAATATAAACCAACTAAAAACAAAATTAACGAGACAAAAACACTAAATACGGTACCAATTTAATAAAGCATACACAAATAACTCTTTGTCATATCAGAGCCAGGTAAATATATTTTGTCAACTCAAAAGTAGAGGAAGAACACCCTAGGAAAAAAATTAACAGTGAATAAGTATTATCCAATTGAAGGAAGAAAATCTAGAAAAATAAATAAATATTAAAAGTTAAAATGTTTCAAGTATTTTAATAAGAGTTGACCTTAATGATTAGCCTTCGTTTGTTTTATTGTTAATACGTTGAATGCCACGGCAGTTTTCAGAAATCTGATCTAAAATGACTATTTGATTTAATCACACTATATTATTAAAAACTCTAATTGTAGTGCATCGAGTTTAATCGTAGCTGCAAAAAATGGCAGGTAAACACAGGACGAGATAACTCGTAGTTGGCCTCCTAGAAAAGAACGCAATCTACGAGTTATCTCGTAGTTGGCAGTCAACGTGTTTATATTGTTTAACGCCACTTTATGCTGCTACGGCTTATCGGACGATGCTGTAATGGGAGTCCTGAATTTTGCCTATCCAGGCATAACTAGGATAGGGTATCTTTGACGAGCACCTGATACGACACAGCACATGGTGTGTCACACAAATAGTCTTAATAGGTTGACATATTAGCAAGGATAGGAATAGGAGTTTTAAATATTGGTATCCTCATACAAGATTGAAAATACAAGAAACTGCTCCACGTTTTCGCCTACTTCAACATTTACTGGACAAACGCTCTAAGCTCCCAATCAATTACAAAAGACTCATTTACATGATAGTTATCAGACCTATTTGGACATACGGAGTTGAGCTTTGGGACTCTACTAAACCATCCAATTCATCTAGTATCTAATCCTTACTATCCAAAATCCTTCGTAAAATCCTCATTGCTCCTTATTATATCACGAACAAACTCATCCATCATGATCTTAATATCCCATATGTTGCTGATTTGTAAACTAGATACCTATCCTTCCATGACAAGCTCCATACATACTTGAATCCGCTAGTCTCTCAACATGCTTCCCATACTATTCCTGATAACCTTAGGTGTCTGAAAAGAAGATGGCCTCGAGACCTTCTACTATAGAACTTTATTGGAGTGCTACCGATGGTTAGTTTCTCCACAAGTGTTTTTTTTTTCATGTCATTTGTTCATATTAGCAAATTTATTTGTTGTAACATTATTACAGTTGTAAATATCAATAAATTAATCTAAAAAAAAAAAATGTTGGTAAGGGAGGTGCAACATTTTCGGCTCTCAGGAGCAAATTCGAGGGAGTAGGGCTTAAGGAATGTTGAAATAATGAAAATCTATATAAAAGTGTAGAAAGATAGGAGGACCGACATCTTGTGGGCTAGAAGTGAATATATTGAATATAAATGCATCCCCAGAATGCTTGGAATGATAAACCTGCCGAGGTTCTTCACTCCTTCAGTTCATTTAAATAAAATAACAAATAGTTTTCTTTACTTGATTAGTCTACAACTTTGTAAAAAATGGTCTTATTTATAGCCTTTAAACATTGAGGCTGGTATCGATCACGTTTAATATAATTAATTAATTAATAATATAATGTTAGAGAAGAGTTGGTCGACTGTATCTTCTAATTTAAGGAAGAAATAGTTGGGGGTGCAGTCAATGAAAACACCAAAATAAGCATAACTTATTTATTATGTGCCGACGTTTCGGCCTACAATGTAGGCCATCTTCAGGGCTAAGAGAGAGAAACAAACAGAAATATATAAAAACGTAGCAGTAACAAGAATATATAAAGTGGTACAGGAGTGGAAATAAAAATAGTGACTAGATATGATGAAATAGTGAATAGATATATGATAAATAAGAAACCTACTAGTGAGTACCTACTAGCCGTTAAATCCAACGGCCACGCGCTCCATAATCGATGACCTACACTGTAGGTCGAAACGTCGGCACATAATATAAGTTCATCTCTTATTCTGGATAAATAAGAAAGAATATAAGACTGGTTACAGAATATAATAAACTTAAAATAGTGATAGATAAAAATAAAATTGTAGATGATGAACAGAAATTCTAATAGTGACAGATAAAATAATACAAGAATAAGAATATAAAATAGAAAAAATATATGTCAAGAAAGGATAAAATGTAAACAATAATATAAAGGGAAAGAAAAATGAGGAGGTAAACGGAAACATTGAACATTAAACATTGAAAATAGTGGTATTATATCTATGAACTATGAAGAATGAAAAGAAAAAGAAAATATAAGTAAGGGAAGTTAATATGTAACCGTATACAGTAGAAAGAAGTGGCATTAATGCAAAATAAGATGTGAATATAACATAAACATGTAGAAAATAGGTAAAGAAATACAGTGGATGAAAAATATGAGGCTAAATAATAATGAACTCTATACTATTAACATATGATGGATGCCAAAAGAAGGTGTGAGAACAGGTGCGAAGAAAGGTGAATGTGAAAAGGATGGAGATAAGATAAATACTAAGATATGTACTAACCGAATAAAACACGAGGCAGCTAGGCGAGCTCAGAATCAAGTGAGAGAAATACGTTACGCCCGGCTGGCGGAAGCGATACAGGCGATCTCTGACGGCCAAAAAAATAATGACAAAGAAGGGGGAAGGAGAAATGCAGATGCAGAGGAAATAAGAGACCGTAAATAATGTAAATTGCGTGAAAAATTAAAAATTAAATAAAATTAAAAAGGAGAAATGCAGATGCCTGGATATAAGTGACCGTAAATAATGTAAAATGCGTGAAAAATTAAAAGTCAATGCTCAACATGTAATTAATAAAAGAATGGTATAATAAATTAAGAATGTAAGGTTATTTTAGTAAATTAAAAATTTGGGAGTAGGTTAGGGATAGGTGATGAGAGTCGGTCTTGGCATTAACGGTAGAGGAATCTAAATTGATGTGAATGGTTTCTGAGAGGATGCGTTTATTATAATTAGGAACGGAGGCTAGGATCGACGTATTTTCGAAGTCAAAAATGTGGTTAAAGGATAGGGCGTGTTCGGAGAGTTTAGAAGCGGTTGGGTTGTGGGAGGAGATGGAGTATTTGTGTTGGCTAATGCGGTCTTTAAGTAGGTTATTGGTTTCGCCGATGTAGGAAGAGTTGCAGTTGGGAGTAGAGCAAGGAATGCGATAGACGACCTGAGAGCGATGTTTTAGAGGAATGGGATCTTTGACTCGGGTATAAATATTGGAGAGTTTGTTGTGGGATTTAAAGGCGATGCGTAAATTGGGGATCGCGGAACGTAGGGATTTTTGAATGTTATTAGAGAGGGAGGGTATATATGGCAAGGATCTGTATATAGGGATAGAAGGCGGATGTGGAGATCGGGTGCGGGTGGGTGGGTTATAATGGTGATGGATGAGTTTATTGATAACATAGAGAGGAAAATTGTTTTTTAATAGAATTTACATTATTTACGGTCTCTTATTTCCTCTGCATCTGCATTTCTCCTTCCCCCTTCTTTGTCATTATTTTTTTGGCCGTCAGAGATCGCCTGTATCGCTTCCGCCAGCCGGGCGTAACGTATTTCTCTCACTTGATTCTGAGCTCGCCTAGCTGCCTCGTGTTTTATTCGGTTAGTACATATCTTAGTATTTATCTTATCTCCATCCTTTTCACATTCACCTTTCTTCGCACCTGTTCTCACACCTTCTTTTGGCATCCATCATATGTTAATAGTATAGAGTTCATTATTATTTAGCCTCATATTTTTCATCCACTGTATTTCTTTACCTATTTTCTACATGTTTATGTTATATTCACATCTTATTTTGCATTAATGCCACTTCTTTCTACTGTATACAGTTACATATTAACTTCCCTTACTTATATTTTCTTTTTCTTTTCATTCTTCATAGTTCATAGATATAATACCACTATTTTCAATGTTTAATGTTCAATGTTTCCGTTTACCTCCTCATTTTTCTTTCCCTTTATATTATTGTTTACATTTTATCCTTTCTTGACATGTATTTTTTCTATTTTATATTCGTATTCTTGTATTATTATATCTGTCACCATTAGAATTTCTTTTCATCATCTACAATTTTATTTCTATCTATCACTTTTTTAAGTTTATTATATTCTGTAACCAGTCTTATATTCTTTCTTATTTATCATATATCTATTCACTATTTCATCATATCTAGTCACTATTTTTATCTATTCACTATTTTATCTATTCACTATTTCATCATATCTAGTCACTATTTTTATTTTCACTCCTGTACCACTTTAGATATTCTTGTTACTGCTACGTTTTTATATATTTTTGTTTGTTTCTCTCTCTTAGCCCTGAAGATGGCCTACATTGTAGGCCGAAACGTCGGCACATAATAAATAAGTTATGCTTATTTTGGTGTTTTCTTTGACTGCACCCCCAACTATTTCTTCCTTAAATTAGAAGATACAGTCGACCAATTCTTCTCTAACAGAAATCCTTCTATATTCGCAAAAAAAGAGGCAACGAAGCCAATAACTCTTTAATAGTTCCGATAACGTCTAATAGATGTCGCTGCTTCAATAACGTCTAAGGCAGTTTTATGGTTTTAAAACATATTTACTTGGCATTTTTTCCATTTTTTTGTGCGAATTAGCAAGTTTGTTTTTTTGTTAATTTTTCAATCAGTAATTGGGAATGAAAACGCCTCGGCCTTCAGCTCTTATTGAAATCATGTCGAAGTGCTATTTGGTTATTGGCGAGTGAAACGATGAAGGAGTTATTCCAATAACGAGCTCGTTCTGGTAATACGTTATCACAGTAATCGTTATTTTCCAATAACACGTTATTTTAGACTGTTACGTTATTTCGACCTCACCACTAGTGTAGACGAACTTGAATATTCTAGATGTGCCTTAATTGTAAAGGCAGTTGTTAAGGAGTGTTCGCTTTTATCTGTTGAATGCTATTTCGAATTTAAAAAAATATTGATTTTTATAGTAATTGTCTTTGTATATTGTTTGTGTTAAATTTACCTGATAAGATTGAAAAATGTAATGAACTGGCCTGTTGTCAAACAAACGCCTGCCTGCTTCTGCTCCTTGACAACTCATCCAATTGATTAAGCACCTTTTATCTTATCTATAGTTTATACTATTTATATTCTTGAAAGAAAGATATCTAAAGTAAAACCTATATTAAAAGAATCTGGCATTGACAAGATTCACTTTTAGAACCATGGCCCTCCCAGAATCGAGAACTTTAAATCTTATTTTCAAGTAAGTTGTTAAAACTTAATTTATTAAATGTTAAATTTAATGCTAACGATTTATTTGTTTCTAGTTATGTAGACCATAATGTGCAAAATTACATAGATTTACTGAAGGAAGCTGTTGCGATAAAATCTGTATCATGCTCTCCTCATTTAAGAGATGACTGTATTACTATGGTTAAATGGTTACATTGTAAACTAAAGGCTCTTGGTGTTGAAGCAGAAGAATGTGACATTGGAACACAGGTAAACTGAATTTGCAACTTTTTATTCACACTTAAGTGTTGTCCTAATTCTTAGTATACTACATAGACTTTACCTGATGGAAGACCATTACGTTTACCCCCTGTTATTCTTGGATCACTTGGAAATGATCCATCGAAGCCTACTGTATGTGTTTATGGTCATATAGATGTCCAACCTGCTGCTTTAGAAGATGGTTGGAATACAGAGCCTTTTCAGCTAACTGAAATAGATGGAAAATTGTTTGGTAGAGGTTCGTCTGATGACAAAGGCCCGGTTCTATGCTGGTTAAATGCGATTCAAGCATTTCAGAAACTGGAATTACCGATTCCGGTCAATATAAAGGTATTCGTGCTTCAAATAGAACTTGTGTATTATATTAAAACTAAAAATAAATGGTTACATTTGTATCTTTTAAAAGTTTGTTTTCGAAGCAATGGAAGAGAGTGGAAGTGAAGGGCTTGAAGATCTCTTAAAGCAAAGGAAAGAATCATTTTTCAAAGATGTTGACTATGTGTGCATATCTGATAATTATTGGTTAGGAAAAAACAAACCTTGTTTGACTTATGGTTTAAGAGGATTGTGCTACTTTTATTTAGAAGTTACATGTTCATGTAAAGATCTACATAGTGGAGTGTACGGAGGAACCATGTAAGCTTATTTTTATTATATCTAACATTTTGTTAAATTAATCTTTTTTATTTTTATCTAGATATACTTTATCTGAATGTGTGTATATATTTATTTAGGAGTTCATTATAGACATTTTTCATATTTAATTTTATTTATACATTATGAAATTTATTATTTTGAAAACATAAATAATAAATTAATGTTAAATGCACCCTGACTATTTATTTTATTACTAGTGGATCATGAAAAAATATAAATAGTGTAAATGAAAATATTTAATTATAATTTATTTTATTGTTGTATGATATAATTTTATTAAATATTTCATTTGAAAAGAAAAGATATGACCAGGACCGGGACTCGAACCCGGGTCTTCCACCACGGAGAGGTTCGAGTCCCGGTCCTGGTCATATCTTTTCTTTTCAAATAAAATATTTAACCTTTTCTTTTACTATTTTTGTACTCTTTTATGTTTATACTTTATTTCATATTCCTCTATTAAATTCTATGATGGAAGGTTGTACAAGTTTATTTATTCTTTTTTTTCTATCCTTAAAATACAGGTCTTCAACCCGGACCAAGATGTCGGCCTATGAATACATAATATTGACTGCACATATAACCAGTTCTTTCAATCTAAAAATTCTTCAGTGTTTAGAGTACCTCAGTTATATTCAAAGGATTCCAATTCAGTAACCTGGCGTTTGTTTGAGCTGTCCTTTCTGGCTACTTTGTTACTGACCATTGAATTCCTTCAATCACAAAGTTGTTCCATGACACTCGGCATGTCACCATAATCTACCTACTTTATTCAATACCTACTCCATCCATTTTCTCTTTGGTTTGATTGGCTTCAACCTCAAACTAGTCTAAATAATGTGAATATATGCATACACACACACATAGTTTGGTTGTTGCTGATTACAGAAATTAGCCAAATACAGGACTGTTTCTTTCAAGTTGGCATGAGATAAGATAGGGTAAGAAGTGAAGGTTATTGTGATAAAGAGTAAAAGTAACTTTTACGTAGTCCTAGGAATAGATCTATTTTGATTCTAGTATTGAATTGTAAATTTTAAAATGATCTCAAAATAGTTATGGTTTAGTTGTTTTTAAAGATAATTCTGACTAAATAGTTAAACTAAATCATCATTTAAATAAATTCTCCCACCATTAATAAAAAAGTATTTAAAACTGAACAAAAGTATGTTGATATTATTAAGTGAAATCTCATTCAAATCTGATATAAACTCTTCTTCTAAAATAGTAAATAAAGATCTATGTTCATTGTTCAGGGTGGAATGAACTCGAATAATTTGAAAAAATAAAGATCAAAACAAATAAAAGATTTTTTTCATATTTAGATTTTAATTTTTTAATCAAACATTTAACAAACCAAAAGTTATGAATGGTTCATTTACTTGTTCTTTTTAAAGTGTTGTTTGATCTATTCATATCTTTAGGAATGTACATGATGTAACTGCAATGCCTATTAAAAACCACTTCAAATCATTTCTTAATTACACTACTGAAGATTTTCAATAGTGGTAATCGATCATTGATAATGTAATACTTTTTTAAGAGCTTGTTTCTCTCGAAATTTCTAAATACATTAAGTTATGTAATCTTTCTTTGTAGTCCAATCACATTTGTAAATGTCTAGATAAGCTATTTTATTTAAATATAGGAAGTTAACGCAGCAATTAGCTTCTATTAATTTCTTTTTTGAATCAAATTTTAAAGTTCATACTAAATTTTATTACTGATTTTATAAAAATTATTTGGAATAAACAAACTTCTAAGTTATTAAATTGTTATAATTAATTAATAAACTGATTCCACTGAGTTATTATAACTGATGCTGCTGAGTCAAATTGTAGTTGCAGTTGGGCTCTTCACCTGCCTTGAAGATGGCCTAAATCTTAGGCCGAAATGGAGGCACAATAAAATAGGTCATTCTTATTTTGTGTAATTAATTGACTGCACCCCTGAACATTTTACACTATTCTTAGAATCATCCAGTCAGCCATTTCCATTTAAATAATTTATTTTTAATTGGAATAAAATATATTTTAATAAAAGGTGTATTAGCTTGAGTTTACCAAGTAGAGTTAGAGAATATATAGTCTCCAGCTTTACTTGGTAAACATCACTCAGTCATCAATGTTATGTTTGTTTGGAATTTACTGGATAAATTTGTTAGATCCATTTATATAATATATTTTTTGACGAGACTGAAATGCTCAGCATAAAATTCATTGACTGGTCTTAGTGACCTTTGCTAATATGTTGGTAATATACTTGCATTATTGTGATTTAACAATTATTGATGAATTAATAACAATTATTTTCTCTTTTCTAGAAATGAAGCTATGTCTGATGCGGTTTATTTATTAGGCAGATTAGTTGACAAAGACGGTACAATACTTGTTCCTAATATAAATAATGATGTTCTTCCAGTCACTGATGATGAACGACGCCAGTACCAACAAATTGATTTCAGCGTTCTTGATTATAAAACAGAACTTGGTTCATCTGCCCTTTTACACAAAGAAGATAAGGTAAGTAATTTGTTTTATCTAAAGTTGCTATTACTCTATTCATCTATAATTTCTTTATCTTTCCAAATCCAATACTAGAAGAATTTTTTTATTATTGAAGGAAAAATTACCGTGGTTATTATTGCCTGTCACACTTTTTTCTTCGTGAAAATTTTCTTGATAATCAATAGCAGCTTTATCACTCAATGCAATGTGTGAAAAAAAAACATTTTATCATTTTTGTTTAGCTAGTAACAATGTTCTGAATGTGTTCAAAAAAAGAAAAAAATATTTGTTAGAAGGTATGAACGCAGCCAATCTTAGTCTAAAATCTATTTTATTAATAAAACATTCATTTGCATATTCATGATAGAGTGCTTATTAGAAATGAAAGGTTTAGTTGCAATTAGATAAAAATCAAAAAGCATTCTGAGTTGTTTGTTAGAATTAATTAAACATCATATCATTTTCTATTTTCATATTTAAGATTGAGTATATATCCTACTTATATTTAGGGGGGCACGTGCCCCCCCAGATACGCCTCCAGACAGTTTTTTAGGTACTGTGGAGAATCCATTATAGTACATAATTAAAGGCTAATCGCATGATAATAGTTGTTAAAATTATAGAAAGAACATGAGTGAGCCTATTATTTTTATTATCCTACTAATATTATAAATGCAAAAATTTGTATGTTTGTCTCTCTTACACGCAAAAACTACTGAACGGATTTGGATGAAACTTTACAGTAATACAGGTTATACATCACAGAATAACACATAGGCTACAGCAAGGGCGTATTAGAGGGGCACGGGGTACGTGCCCCCCCTAAATACACCTCCCTGACAGTTCTTTAGGTACTGTGGAGAATCCATTAAAGGAATATCCAAGGGCTTATTTAGGGGGGCACGTGCCCCCCCTAGATACGCCTCCAGACAGTTTTTTAGGTACTGTGGAGAATCCATTATAGTACATAATCAAAGGCAAATCAGGAACTTAGCATTTTGAAATTTGCAGATAGGTTCTTTGAATAATTTAAGAAAGAAATTCGGATAATTCCACCCTCAAGGGTTTCCCCTTTAATATAATAAGGGTTCAAAGATTGGATGGACTCCTTCAGTTTTGAATTTAGACATCTGAAATTTTGGATCTACGAGTAACTTATAGTTTAAAAAAATATTAAATTATTTATAAAATGATCTGTCACGAAACTTCATGTGGTAGACCAAATTCCACATATTCATAGTTCTTAATTGAATTTGTTTACAGACAAAGTTACTAATGAGTCGTTGGAGATTTCCTTCCCTTAGTATTCACGGGATAGAAGGATGTTTCTCAGAACCTGGAACCAAAACAGTTATACCGAAAAAAGTTATTGGAAAATTCTCAATAAGGATTGTACCAAATCAAGATCCTGTTAATGTAGAGAAGGCTGTTGTCGATTATTTGACGAAGGAGTGGAACAAAAGAGGAAGCACTAACAAATTCAAGGTAAATCTATTGAATTATTTATTGTTTGTTTTGTTTAAAAATTAAAATATAGAAAGGACAATCAATAATGGAGTGAAATGTTTAGGTTTCAATGGTGGATGGTGCAAAAGCATGGGTTACTGACACCAAAAGTTCTAACTTTGAAGCTGCAATAAAAGCTACTAAGAGAGTATACAATACAGAACCAGATATGACCCGTGAAGGAGGTTCCATACCAATAACTCTCACTTTCCAGGTATTTATTTTTTTATCTTGATAGAAAATTTAATTAATATTCTAATTAGATTTAGATGTTAATATTTTATTTAAACATCGAGCTTTGCTTTTTAAGAAACTGTATGCATAAGCTGCCTTTTAAAATCTAGCATTCCTCATGCTGTTTCACATTATTACTTATTAAGTAATAATATAATTATTATATATTATTACATATTCAAATTAATTTTCTAAAGGAGATTTCTTATTTACTTTATATCTACTCATGAAAATTGCCACTAATATTTTATAAAATAATCTCTATTTTAATTAATGAATCTAAAATAGTACTTTCTAAAGGTCTGGTTGATTTTTGATATTTTTATTGTAAGTTGATGTTTTTTTTCTGAATCGTTCACTTGAACACTTTTAATCAATTATTTCTTTGCAGACTTTTCCTCGTGCTTTGATGATTTTATATAATAAATAATATTATGTAATGTTTATATAAAATTATGTAATATGTATATAGTATTAAAATATTCTGGCTTGAGTATTGAATTGATTCAGCCTTAGAATTGTCCCTAATATGGTGTTTTTGCTTTATTGTTTCCTTTTTATTAAATAGTGTTTATAGCAGTTTTTATTAAATTTACTAATGATTATTTATAAAAATGATTGAAATTAGAAATATTTTATTCATTGAACATAAAAATACATAACATTGGATGGATTAAAAGAAATTTAATAAAAGTACTGTTTCAAATCAATGATTGTGATTTGGCTGAGATCATTCTCAAATATCAGGTTTTTCTTCTAATTATGGATATCTCCTTAGAGGGGATAGGAGAGTCTCCAGGCTTCACATGATCGACCTATGGGTGGTCTCAGAGCAAATAATTTATATACTATAGCAGACTTTGAACCCAAAAGAGTTGAACTATTTATTTAAAAGCAAATTTTTCGACCCACATTGCAGGTCTTCTTCTGGGATTGTAATGAGATCAAAGAAGAAAGTGAAAAAAAACTTTTTAAAAACTGGAGATTAACACGTTCCGTGCGTTGCGGGGTCAATTGACCCTGTGTGGAACTTTCCACTAGTGCTGAGCCTGTAAGAGGTAAACTTTCAAAAATGCTCGAACGTGTTTCAGCTTTTGATTTTTTCAAAGGGTTGAAACTAATATGGCTATATGTTATAAACTTCAATAATCTCTCAAAATTCGTTAAAAAATAGAACGGGGTTAAATGACCCCGGGCCGCACTGAGGTTTAAAATTCACGAGGTCAAAAGACCCCGTGCTACTTTTTTCGAAAAATGATGAGTCACTCACTCCCCTCTACTTTTGAGACGGCCCTTTATTGTGATTTCCCCTCGTGCTACTTTTCTCGGAAATGACGAGTCATTCGCTCCCTTCCCCTTTTTGTCCCTTGTGATGATCCCTTTTTGGCGCGCTTTTCGTATTTAACTGATGGAAATATAAATAAATAAAGATTATATAATAAATATAAATAAAGATTATAATCTCGTTAATAGAAGAGTTATAAAAATTCGGTTATATCTATTATAACTCCCAATTATAATCGGTTTTCAAAACCGAATCTAAGTTAAAAGCCCACTATAACCGTGAGTTATAAATAACGAATGGGGCTAATGTCCTGCTGCTGTGGTATACTGACCTAAACCTATGAAGTGGGAAAACAATTGATTTTTCCTAAATTAATCAATTTTCAGCAAGCTGAATACGTTTAAGGAAAGAACACGGGGCCGATTGACCCCGTGACGCACTTGTGGATAGTTACTGCTCGGGGTTAATTGACCCCGTGTCGCACTTGTGGATGATTACGGATTTTTCTATTAGCACTGAACGTGTTAAAGAAAGAAAGATCTTTAGGAACATTCTTGGCCCAATCACTGAAGAAGTATATTAAGGCGAAATACAAACAAGACAGTTGAAATGATGTAGTCATTAGTAGGCCAATATGAAAAAAAAAATCTTTTTATTCTTCTTTCTCTTCCTCCTAGAGCCATTATTAGCGTTAAGGGGTCTTGATACAATGACTAATCTTCCATGTGCTTTTATTTCCAAAGAGATTGGAAAAACAAGAATTTGCAGTGGTAGGATTGCTAAGTCCCTGAAGTTAAAACTGTTTTCCCCTTGTGTTTTGAGATAAGTATCTATCTACAATTCCTTGTATTAACATAAAAGTTTTCAATTCCAATTTGAGCTTTTGTATTATATTTTAATATGAATTTTGTACTTTGATTCTTTAAGTAATGCACAATGTTTGGTCATTATGTATTTAACAGAAAGGAGGTATACAAGCCCTCTGTAATACAATCGTTAGGAGAGATACAATCCATTGTAAGTACAGTCGTAAAGTCAAAACTAGTTACAAGAGATTGCCAAAATAAATATTTCTGTTTAAATCTGGCCGTGAAAATGTAAGCAATTGCAATATTTTCTCTCCTGAGTAAAGATAGTAGTCTATTCAGTAATCAAACAGAGGTTAATGGTTTTTGGTAATTTTATTTATCATTGTACACAAATGTATTGTGGCTTTAAGTGACCTATTTTTTTTGTTTTAAAATAACTTTTTTTTCTGACCAGCAAATAAAAAGATAAACTACTCCTTTAATAAAATTAAAACGGTAGAATAAAAACATTGAAGCTATGTTTATTGCTTTATAAATTATCTGATTTAATTTTCTTTTTTGTTTATAGGAAATCACTAATAAAAGTGTTATACTGATACCCGTTGGTGCTTGTGATGACGGTGCACATTCTCAAAATGAGAAACTTGATCGTAGAAATTATATACAAGGGGTATGTTGAAGTATTTTTTAATAATTATTGGATTAACCAAGGTAAATTAGTTCCTTTATTTGCTATTACAATTATTATTTAATTGGTTATTAAAATTTATTGGTACAACACATCAGAACTTTCAGTGTTCAGTTTGGTTCTGTTGAATGTATGCCCTTAATAGCAAATAACTATAATTGAGGCACTTGTATGTTATGGTGTCACCACTTTATAATTTAATAGAATTTATTTAATTTCATAATTATGATACATATGTGAAGTAATCATATGTAAATTGGTAATTATATAGTTTTTACACTGATTTTTATTTTTGTGAAAATGTTTCTCGTTAAAAAGCATATTTCGCGAGGTTTAAGAAATGAAATAATTAATGGCTTATATTTATTATTCCTCCAGATTATTAATGATGTACTTTATTATGTATAATAATCCAATGTTTAATTTGAAATGTATAAAACATTTCAATCCATACTTTTATTGCTATAGTAAATAATAGTTCTGGCGTTATACATTCTTCCTATCTGTTTTTTTTTTTCAGACAAAATTGTTAGCTGCATATTTATATGAGATTGGAAAAATAGGAAAGAAGTGACTTTCATGAGGTCTCAAAATAGAAAATCAAATGAATAGTATTCAGCAATGTTGGTGATAATCTATGACAATTAAGAATAAAATATGTCAATTATTTTTTAAATTGAGTTTTGTAAGCTTTTCATTCCTGAATGTATAAAGCTTATACTTTAGCTAAGTATTGATTTATGTGCCTTTATATTGTTTGAAGAGGAACTACATATCTTATGATGCTAAGCATTTTCATTGACTGAATATATTTATAATTGTTCTATTATGATTGGATTAATATTATATATTATCGTATTATTTTATAAAAATGAATGTTTGGGTTTATACTATACTTAAATTACTATTCTTATTGTATAAAATAAAATAATTATTATTTTATTTCTTGATTATACAAGAAAAGAATACCACATTATTGTTTATTATTGTTATAAATCAGTGGTTTACATATCATTAAATCTTAAATAAAAAATAATCAAAATATGCCTGATTAGAAATTAAATTATTGTGCCTATTTACTTATAATAAAGTGCCAACTAAAGACAATGAAATTCCATTGCCATATCAATATGAAGTTTATTGCTTGTGAAGCATGTATTATTGTTTAATTATTGCTCAATCCAATAATTCATTTTTATTAGTATTACTGTTATGAATAACAACATTTATTCAGTTGTTGCTTTATTGTAATCATTTTATTGTAATATTAAATATACATTAAACCACATATTTTTATTTTGTTTTTCAAATGCAATGACTTTTTTCTAGATATGTTATTAAATTTTGTAATTATAATTGAAACTAAGGATGGGAAGACTTGTTTGGAACAAGTTTGTTTATCTAATAATAATAATAAAATGCTTTGTCCTAAATGACTGACTGACGGATCAACGCACAGCCTAAACCGCTGATCATAGAGATCGTAGAGACCTGTATGACGTTGGCGTCCGATAAGAAAGGATTTTCCGAAATTTTACCCCTAGAGTAGGGGGTGATAAAGTGGTTTTTTCATATAAGCAGCTCCAAAGATGTTTTAGAAGTAATTATCTTCTTTGAGGTAATTAATGTTATAAACAAAATTAATAACGTAAAAAAACAATTAAAAATCCTTTTAGAACCATTTTCGACTTGTACGTGGACGAAGTCGCGGGCAAAAGCTGGTATTAAAAAAAAAGAATGGGAAGTAGCTTAAGTAAATTTAAACAAAAAAAAAATGGCATGTTATATCATAGAACTGTTGTAACAGGTCAATTTTTATAATAAATATAAAAGAAAACAGGTTGCCTAATTGATGGTGATTGGACCATTGGTAATTGATGAATTATTATAAAAAATTTGTAATTATTCTTTACAAAAATTGAAAATTTAGTTTAATAAGGAGTGTCTTATTTCGCAGACAGACAAACGAGGTACTAAGTGACATAATTTTGGTAGCAAATTTTCAGCAAAGTATGGTTTTTATGTTTAATGGTAAAACTTTCTTTTAAATAATGAATTTTTGTCATTAATCTTTATATTTGCAAAAAAAAAAAAAAAGGAAAATAAAAAGCCATATTCTTACAATTAATAATTAAAATTTCATTTAAATTAAAATAAAATTAATATTACCAATATGGTCAAAGAGTCGATAAATAACTGGTGCAAATTGATATTCTATTCGTATGTCTTCTGAGCATTTGTCTGATCAAGAATAGGTTGTCTATTGATCATCCTGGGCTGAAACCGCTTTGGTACTCACCCGGTATTTTTCACTCTTACATATTGCTACCGACAGGACCTTGTAAATTGTTGACATAAGCATTATGCCTCTGTAATTTTTTGGCGCTGATGACCAATCAGTTTTTCACCTATATTCAAAACAACCAACTAACCAACCTCAGTAATTTTTGCACTCCGGCCGATTCTCTTTTGTATGTATAGGGACTGTGGGGAGTGGAGTGGCTCAGTGGTAGAGCACTGAGTTGTCATACCGTAGGTCCTGGGTTCAAATCTCTCTCACTGACAAACTTCTATTTAATCCGTTAGTGGCCAGAGATGGACCCTGTGGGATCTAGGCCCCTACTGGCTATAAAAGTGAGTACCCAAAATAAGGGGGTAAATTTGGCTGTTGAGTGTGATCTAGGACCAATCACTTCCCTGCACAACAAAAAAATAGTACAGTCTCTACCATGTACTGAACCTTAGACCCTTTATGGGTTGTAGTAATACAGGTTTTATAAGGACTGTAATAGCTTCTTACTAGCAGCTTGCATTTCTTCCTCCATCCATATGTCCCATATCATCTTAAGAATCTCCCAAGTGTCTAAAACAGCATACTTTATTAACTCTGAAGGGATTTCATCAGGCCCTGGAGCCTTATTATGTTTTAGAGACCAGGTTATTTTCACAATTTCATCTCTCAGGTGGTACCTCCTCCTCAATAATCTCCACATTGTCAGATAGTAGAGTTTCTTGTTGCTAATCTCTGGATTTAGCATTTCCTTAAGTATTGGAGCCACCTACTTTTGTATCAGCCTCATTAAGATTTCCTCATCAATCTAGGCACACTTCAGTCTGTTGGGTCCAAGACCTGTCATAGCCATTTAGATTGAAATGGAATTTGGATAGAGAGAGAACTCTTATAGAGCTTTCAGCTTTCTCGCATCTGGAAAAGTCCTTGCATCTAGTCATTTTCTGGCATTGTGTTTCCTCCTTTCTTATCTTGTGTTTCTTCTTCTTTCAGAATATGCATTGTATGTACTATGAGCTTTTTTTTTGGAGCATCTTCACTCGAGCCTCATTACTTTCTTTTATGGCTCTCTCACAGTCCACATCAAACTATGGGTTCCTTCTAGCCTTTTTTTTTTCTCCCAGAACTTTGTGTGCCCTAACCCTGATTGATTTTCCTAACTTAAAATAATCCATTTCCTTTGTCTATTTTTTGAGTGAATGTAACTTGTAGAAGTCAACAGCACAAATTAAAGTACTAATATATTTAATAATTCTTATGGATACAAATTTTAATGTTGAATTCAGACTTGTTAGTTACCACGGGCCTCCACTAGATAGTGCTAATTAGGTGTCTTGAGTTAATTCAGCTGGACTCTGGAGTTGTACCTTTATTTATATTTATTCATAAATAATGTATAAGTATATTTTTATTTTCATGCATACACAACAGATATTACCATTCCACTACAACCATAATGGTTGGTTACCATACCACTACAACCATAATGGTTGGTTATTATACCACTACAACCATAATAGTTCCGTAATTACGGAATTAATAAGTAGATTTTCATAAAAACCGAGATAAAGCTTGTATTTTAAGTATTAATTTCGCTAATAACAAGTATTGATAAAAAAAAATTGAATCGAAAAAACAAAGCATTCATATGTTATTTTCGATTACAGACACTTGAAATCTGAGACAATCACGTGCCTTCCTATCAAATCCCCCTCCACTTAAAAAAAAATTCTCTGTACACTGCTGCATCAACGTTCAAGGATTTAGTGTTTTAATTAAGACTATACTGCTCATGTAGATTGAGGCCTGACGACGGATTCATTTTAAATTCTACATAGTCCTCTATACAAGAGATTATTGGGATGAAAACCATCGTTTCGCATATGAACTCTTTTATACGAAACAATGAATTTTGACGTTTCATTTAAAGAATGAACTTATGATTGAAATTTTGTTTGTGTTACCAAACAGATTTCAACTTAGCATACGTGTATTCGGTTGCATATTGAAAACCGACGGCTACGGAATCAAGTATGAATTTTTATTGGAAATATATTTTGAAGAGAAGGAAATAGTTTAAATATTCAAAGTTCAACAACCTTTTTGAAATACTATATGTAACTATCAGCGTTGTAAGCGGAAAATTTAGCATCTCTAATTTCGATGTGCTTCGTTGATGCAATTAAACTATTAGGTACTATTTAAGGAAGTATTCGATGTTTTACAACATTTAGTCCATTAAGCATCAGCAGGTTTTTCATTTAGAAAATCTCTTCTGTAAGTTTGCGAGCTGACACATTTTGGCTATCTCAGCAGTTAGTAAAAATTGTAGTGTGTCTCATCTTTACCGACCAAGATCCAACCCCAGACTTAAATTATTGACTCAGTCAACTGTCAACCCTTGACATCATTATAAACCCTACAGGAGACCTGCAATGTGGGTCGAAATGTTAGATTTAAAATAAACAGTTCTTCTAACTAAAGAGATTTTTTTTCTGGCCTCCACCCGTACCATTTTCTTCTTAATTTAAATAATTCAGACTACAATTGTTTTAGAAATTCAAAAGTTATTCCAAAGTCTCGAGTTTTCATTTCTGTAGGCAGTCTTCATGATTGACCATTTAAATTTTTTTATTTGGTTGTAATTTTTTTGCAGTACAGAAAATTGACTACATTTTGGCTATGTAAGTTAGGTATGGCCATATGTACAACGACTTGTTTAGAATGCATTTTAACATAAAACTACCAATGTTTTCTTAAATTATAAAGCTTAGTCAACTCTATGCTTGGATCATGATGACACCCCAACTATTTTGCCCTACATACCTCAGACCCCACTCCAGTGGAAGAAGCCTCCAAGGTCAGACCTTTGCACCTGCTCGATCCTCTCACCTGTCTGTCTGCCCTTTCAATCTTTGGGCTGGTGGATTGGCTCTTTTAATTTATGGCGCAACTACTCTTCGTCGGTACTTGTGATTCAGCAGGTCGCCATGGAATGCTATCAGCTATTGTTTATAACATGATTATGATAATTCTGATACTGATAATAATAATTAATCATATTAGCGGAAAATGAAATATACAAATTGGTATAGTAAAATGCTAATACTAGACCACTGGAGCCACGTTCCTTAAGGAAATTTTCTTCCTACACTTTCGACCGAAACATCTCCATTGCGTCTTCTTTCCAAAGTATATTTGATGTCCCTTTTCTCATAATTTGATCTTTGGAATTAATCTGAACTTATGGAATTTATTTCACTGCTTCTTCCGAAGAATTTAAATACGGTAATTCCGAAAGCCTTATACTATCTATTTTAACTAGACAATAACAATAAGAAAAAAACATTTAATTAAATAAAGAACTTTAAATATAAACCAACTAAAAACAAAATTAACGAGACAAAAACACTAAATACGGTACCAATTTAATAAAGCATACACAAATAACTCTTTGTCATATCAGAGCCAGGTAAATATATTTTGTCAACTCAAAAGTAGAGGAAGAACACCCTAGGAAAAAAATTAACAGTGAATAAGTATTATCCAATTGAAGGAAGAAAATCTAGAAAAATAAATAAATATTAAAAGTTAAAATGTTTCAAGTATTTTAATAAGAGTTGACCTTAATGATTAGCCTTCGTTTGTTTTATTGTTAACACGTTGAATGCCACGGTAGTTTTCAGAAATCTGATCTAAAATGACTATTTGATTTAATCACACTATATTATTAAAAACTCTAATTATAGTGCATCGAGTTTAATCGTAGCTGCACAAAAATGGCAGGTAAACACAGGACGAGATAACTCGTAGTTGGCCTCCTAGAAAAGAACGCAATCTACGAGTTATCTCGTAGTTGGCAGTCAACGTGTTTATATTGTTTAACGCCACTTTATGCTGCTACGGCTTATCGGACGATGCTGTAGTGGGAGTCCCGAATTTTGCCTATCCAGGCATAACTAGGATAGAGTATCTTTGACGAGCACCGGATACCACACAGCACATGGTGTGTCACACAAATAGTCTTAATAGGTTGACATATTAGCAAGGATAGGAATAGGAGTTTTAAATGTTGGTATCCTCATACAAGATTGAAAATACAAGAAACTGCTCCACGTTTTCGCCTACTTCAACATTTACTGGACAAACGCTCTAAGCTCCCAATCAATTACAAAATACTCATTTACATGACAGTTATCAGACCTATTTGGACATACGGAGTTGAGCTTTGGGGCTCTACTAAACCATCCAATTCATCTAGTATCTAATCCTTACTATCCAAAATCCTTCGTAAAATCCTCATTGCTCCTTATTATATCACGAACAAACTCATCCATCATGATCTTAATATCCCATATGTTGCTGATTTGTAAACTAGATACCAATCCTTCCATGACAAGCTCCATACATACTTGAATCCGCTAGTCTCTCAGCATGCTTCCCATACTATTCCTGATAACCCTCTTAGGTGTCTGAAAAGAAGATGGCCTCGAGACCTTCTACTATAGAACTTTATTGGAGTGCTACCGATGGTTAGTTTCTCCACAAGTGTTTTTTTTTTCATGTCATTTGTTCATATTAGCAAATTTACTTGTTGTAACATTATTACAGTTGTAAATATCAATAAATTAATCTAAAAAAAAAAAAAAATGTTGGTAAGGGAGGTGCAACATTTTCGGCTCTCAGGAGCAAATTCGAGGGAGTAGGGCTTAAGGAATGTTGAAATAATGAAAATCTATATAAAAGTGTAGAAAGATAGGAGGACCGACATCTTGTGGGCTAGAAGTGAATATATTGAATATAAATGCATCCCCAGAATGCTTGGAATGATAAACCTGCCGAGGTTCTTCACTCCTTCAGTTCATTTAAATAAAATAAGGAATAGTTTTCTTTACTTGATTAGTCTACAACTTTGTAAAAAATGGTCTTATTTATAGCCTTTAAACATTGAGGCTGGTATCGATCACGTTTAATATAATTAATTAATTAATAATATAAGAAATAGAGACCCAAATGCTCCACGAGTTACATTATCTCAATTTCATCAAATTAGGGAAGAGAAAAAAAAAAAAGTTTAGTCCGCCTGTAACTAGAAAAATGGTAAGTTATTTTCTCAGTTTTCGACCACCTAGTTCAAATTGTGATTGGAAGCAGCTGAGAATTATGTTCACGACTCCAAAGGACTAGATGTTTGCTGGAACACAGTATCTCCTTTGTTTCTCATCTACTCAATCAGCCACTAAACATTCACACACATTACATAAATAATAACAATGATTCACATAACAACACATATCATATTTATGTCAAATGAGATGGGTCGTGGACGGAACGGTGCATGAGAAATAAATATTTGGTGAATTTAATTATTCAATTAATTTAATGCATTCTTATCTCTTTCCACCTTAAGCGCAAAATATAAATTTTATAGTTAACTCGCTTCACTGATTTTAAGCTGTGAAATTTGTCATGACTACGAATATACTATCCTTGTAACTACAATCCATGTGCAAGTTGGAGGACACATCCACAGGTTGGAGGACACATAGCATCCATAAATCACTAGCGCTTACAAAGTAAAAACAAGCTTTCATTAGATACTGAAAGTAATCAAACTTTATTGTCACATCATATGTTCTTTATTTATATATATTACATGATTAACTATTAATTATGCTAAAAATAAATGTAGGCGTTATATATTAATGAGCGTATTAGTTATAACATTAAATGTTGAAAATATGTAAACAATAAAATACATTTGGTTTTCTCCATCAAATGAATGATATCCGATTAATGTTTACTGATTTCGTAATTATAGTAATTATTATAATTAATTCGTAATTATTATTTACGGTCACTTATATCCAGGCATCTGCATTTCTCCTTTTTAATTTTATTTATTTTTAATTTTTCACGCTATTCACATTATTTACGGTCTCTTATTGCCTCTACATCTGCATATCTCCTTCCCCCTTCTTTGTCATTATTTTTTTGGCCGTCAGAGATCGCCTGTATCGCTTCCTCCAGCCGGCCTAACGTATTTTTATAACGTATTTTTGCTCTCACTTCTTTCTGAGCTCTCCTAGCTGCCTCGTGTTTTATTCGGTTAGTACATACCTTGGTATTTATCTTATCTCCATCCTTTTCACATTCACCTTTTTTCTCACCTGTTCTCACACCTTCTTTTGGCATCCATCATTTGTTAATGTATAGAGTTCATTATTATTTAGCCTCATATTTTTCATCTTCTGTATTTCTTTACCTATTTTCTACATGTTTATGTTATATTCACATCTTATTTTGCATTAATGCCACTGCTTCCTACTGTATACAGTTACATATTAACTTCCCTTACTTATATTTTCTTTTTCTTTTAATTCCTCATAGTGCATAGTTATAAATACCACTATGTTCAATGTTTCATTTTTGAAATTTATCAAGCTTTTATTTCTATATATGCTTATATTATTACACTTTACCTATGTAACCCCTCATACCTATGTAACCCCCTTTTTCTATAATTTTAATCTTCTCTTCTTGTATCTTTCCGTTTACCTCCTCATTTTTCTTTCCCTTTATATTATTGTTTACATTTTATCCTTTCTTGACATGTATTTTTTATATTTTATATTTGTATTCTTGTTTTTTATATCTGTCACCATTATAATTTCTTTTCATCATCTACAATTTTATTTTTTTTATCTATCACTTTTTTAAGTTTATTATATTCTGTAACCAGTCTTATATTCTTTCTTATTTATTCTTTATTCTTTCTTATATTCTGTAACCAGTCTTATATTCTTTCTTATTTATCATATATATATTCACCATTTCATCATATCTAGTCACTATTTTTATCTATTCACTATTTTATCTTTTCACTATTTCATCATATCTAGTCACTATTTTTATTTTTTCACTCCTGTACCACTTTTTATATATTCTTGTTACTGCTACGTTTTTATATATTTTTGTTTGTTTCTCTCTCTTAGCCCTGAAGATGGCCTACATTGTAGGCCGAAACGTCGGCACATAATAAATAAATTTTTTCTTATTTTGGTGTTTTCTTTGACTGCACCCCCAACTATTTCTTCCTTAAATTAGAAGATACAGTCGAACAATTCTTCTCTAACATTAATTGATAGTTTTGAATATATTTATTTCTCGTGTGTAAGAATTTATTTAGTTATTGTGTAAAGGAATGCATTAGACCAAGACAAGAAAGAACACGTGCTAGCTTAAGTGTTTCAATCCATCTGTGAACAAAGCGATATCAATAATTTGAGAGGCATTGCACAACTAGCGACAATCATCTCACCATCAGTAATATCAAACATTTATCTACCTCAGGGATAAAATATATTTATATATACAAATACATGGTTTTGACTTTGAGTATCTATGAGTTTTCATTGCATAAGTCTAATTGAACACACGATCACCTAACCCCCGTGCAGATTCCTCAAGATCACCTGTGGCCGTTAGAAGATAAAAAATTTATCTAACCAAGTCGAATTATAATCTGAGACCAGAGAACCTCAGTACAGAAACTCAGCGTTTCACATACTGAGCTCCCTGCTCATATATACAAGGTATCCCATTTCAAGTGGATCAAATGTTTTTAACTTTTAAACGAAACGAAATGTTACATACATTTTTCCATGTTTTGTATTGTACATTTCAGAAAAATAAAAATAAATGAGGGTCAAGAGGAAACTACATTTTTTGAAGGTCGATATTGACAACTTAAGTAAATAACCAAAAAATGTTTTTTTATTTCTTCAAACTAGGCCTGAACAACTACAACTTTTATCTGAATCGTTTTTCTGAATTTTGTTTTGTTTAAAAGTTTGACGTTTGATCCACTTGAAATGGGACACCCTGTGTGTATATATATATATTTATATATACCAGCAGATAATAATCAGGGATCAGATAATAATTGAGGTTTACCAAATAAAGTCCTTTGAAATCAGTCATTCCAACTGATAAAGAATCAACTTTTGAATACGATCTATCGTTTCTTATGTTATTATCCTAATGCCATGGTACGAAAATTTCTATTTTTATATAAAACTTTTTTTTTCAATACTAATCTTCCGTCATGACCTCCTATAAATCTTTAAACTCCTTCTGTTCCCTTATCTCTTACATTGTTTACCTCATATGATAGGGTTACCTCATACCATTGTTTATCACTTATAATATTATTGCCTAATGTCATTGTATATCTCATACAGAATTGTTTACCATTTTAAATATTATTTTTTCCATATCATTTTTACATACATATTATGTTAATGTTTTTATGTACACTATGTTACGGTAATGTTTTTTTCTGAACTATGACTGTCATCCAGCTATAAGTGAAAAGCTGAAAAAAAAAACCCAACCTTTAATGCTATTATTTTTTTGGAAAGCGTACGTTGTTTCTACCTCTATAAATTCATGCAAAATACTTTACATAGTTCGTCTATTTTTCTTTAAATGGTAGTTTCAACAGACAACATCATGGAATAAACCTACATGATTATGGTAACCGATGCTTTATATGGAGTCACCTAAACAGAATGCATTAAAGATGTTTTTAAAGTTGAACTAAAAGAATCAGAAGATTGAATTAATAAACAGTTCTCTACAGAATAGTCTTCAAAAATCGAGAACAACTACTGCAACTTAGAATTCTTTTTCTTTTTTTTAACGTAAGATAAATTATATAAAACAAAAATTAATTATATATTGTTATTTGTTTTCAGAGAAGCAGAGCCAGTTTTTAATAATACTACTATCTACAAAATAACGCAATACACTTAAGAGCGGGGTTGCTTAGTTAATTGAGCACTGAGTTCCTGTGTTTAAGGTCCCTAATTTAAATCCAGCTATGGCTGATAACTTACTTAATTTTAATTGAGCGGATACCCTTAATTGGGAATGACCTGGCTGTTAGGAGCGGTCTCAGACAGATCACCTCCCTGCACAATCCTCGTCATATAAATTATAGAAACGGTACCGTCTATACCACTTCATGAACCCGAAACCTTTCATCATGGGTTGAAGTGGTACAGTGTTTTTGTTTTTAAAAATTTAAATATTAATATTGCTCCAAAAATAAAAATCTTAAAAAAAAATTCTATGCTTCTAATCTCCAAAGTTATTATCAGCTAGAAACAGCACATCATGCTGAAATCAAGAACTATTCTCATCTATGATAGCATCGATAAGCCTCACAACAAAAATTATACTAACTATAAAGTAATAAATTATATATTTTTTTTAATTAATCAAAGTTTACTATATCGTTATTTTTCCTTTAGATACAGTTTTATTTAATCAAATGTTCTTTCTTTCTATGGCATAGAATTAATCTCAAATTAGTACACAAGGGAATTTAATCAATTAAAGATAATCTACCAACAGTAGGAAACATATGGATATATAGATTTAAGTCCTCTAATATGAAATTATGCTTTAATGTTCATTAAGAGGAGTGATGGTGTGGCTGGTGATGGTTCAGGTCCATGTTGGGTGTGAGGAATTGGATGGCGGTACAGGAAGCCAAGACTCGAAATCGAGTTGTAGCGCCAAATGAATGAATGTTCAATAAGAGATTGATCGAGGCAAAAACTTTGCTAAAATGTACAAAAAGATAAACTATTAATAGAACCTTATACATCGTATCATTGAGCAGGAAAATATTGTCCACGTAGCACCCTCTGATAAGAAGTTCGACAGAACGCCATCTTCCTCAGCGTCTAGTATGTTTCTTATCAACAGGGTTAGGCTAAATAATTTCAACATATTGTTTATTATTATGTGTTAATTATACAAATTATATATATATAAACAAGTAGGTAGGAGTTAAGTGCAATTGTTAGTCCGGGTATTATTAAAAAAATAAAAAAATCGTTTTCTGGTACTCTAAAAGATTAAGCTATTATTAATAGTATCAAGAATATCAATTACACGTAACTTGTAATTTTTGTGCAGTCCCACGATTTTTCTGTTTATTATATGTTGCTATATCTTTAAATATACAATTATTCTAAACATGTGTATGTTACTTAACTACTAAACGGTTGGACCGATTTTGATGAAATTTTTGCCTGTATTCAAGTGACTTCGGGAATGGTTCGAATTCACATCTCGACCCGAAAGATAATGTTTTTAAATTAATTTATTAAAGTGAAACTTTTATTCTATCGCCCCCATTTTTCGTTCATCTATCGCAAGTCGCATTACACCTAGAGAAGGGGTAAAGTGAAAGGGCAGCATGACAGGGCAGCCAAGGCCAGTATGGCGACGCCCATTCAGCTGACCGTTTAGCATTTATATTCTCACTTACCCGGACATAAGTCAAGGGTTAGGCTAGAGTTTGTATAAAATGATAAAATACATCAATGATATATAAAATACATCAATATATAATCATAAACAAACACTTTATTGTGAATATCCCTCTTATATAGTAATGCTCTTACTTTTTAATATGCGTTTATCATCTAAATGACTGTATTAGTTATGTATTCCGTACTATAATACGCAAATTGAAATTGAATTTTATAATTGAATATTTTGTCTACTATTGATTTCCCATTATCATTTCCATTTCTCAATAATTAAGTTAAGATTAAAAACGCAATTTTAATAACCTACATTCCAAAATACTTTAGTTAAACGCCTACAAACCGAAAAAAAAGTTTCACTTGCATCGTGGTTTCGTAAAACCACACAACTTTTTTCTATTAGTCTTTATTAGAAGAAATATTTGAATTTTTCCTTTCAAGCCATTAATTACAACAGTTTTAAGTTTATTTTTAACGCATTTAAGCTAATACGAGTAGTATACAGATATACTCAACTGATAGATCAAGTTGTGATAACTGTATGACGTATTTTAGTGATTTAGTTTTTACATATATTTTCATCAATACGGTTCATATATATTTTTTAAAATAATTTTCGGATTTAAAATTTTGAGCAGGACAATCTCGGTCGGGTTAGCTTGTATTTTATTAAATTTGTTTGTTTGCGTCTTATGAAAATTTCCAATAAGGCATTTCCACACAATATACGTATTAAAATCCATTGCGAAGAAGAACATTTAATACAAATCTTTGTATACTACAGAAATAAATATAATCAATGTTTCTTTATGAGAGTGTTTTTTTCATACCAGTAGTAATTCCTTTTGTAATATCCTGCCATGATTGACCCAATAAGAGTAAGAAAGAAGATTAAAAAAAAAGAATAAAAGGAAAGAAAAAATTTATTGGAAAACTTTAGTTCGTTTTAAAACTTTTAGTTCCAAAGGCAAATGTTTATTTAATATTAAAATTATTTATCAGCATTAAGATCAGAGTCTGGATTATAAGAATCAGGATTAATTTCCTATTTTAACTTCCTCTTTTAAGATCCCACCTGAATTCTATCAAATAGATAAAAGGATTATCAAGAACAGCATAATGAAAGTATGTATTTAATTTACTGATTCTGGTGATATAGACTACTCCTAAATAAATTGGGATATTTCTAAACTCTTTCATTTCTTCTATCTTAGTTTAAATTTCTTCTATGAGCTCGATTATTTCTAGTTTAAAGGTAATAGGAATTAAACAATAATTATTTTCAAACTATCCTTACAAATTAAAAAAAAAATATCATTAATTATACAGAGCACTCATTAACTTGTATGCCCCAAATCGTGGGTAGCAGGCCGGCAGGTGATATATATTGGTTTTTTTAAAGAGAGTAAAAAATCCTTGGCTATGTGGTCCTTCGGAGGGGACGTTAAATGACGGTCCACAACGAGTACCGTGATACTCGTTATAGATCTCTACCCTGATTATATCGGTATAGACGAACTTTGTAGCCCCCACAATAGCATCGTCCGATTAGCTCTAGTAGCATAAAGTGACCTTAAATGAATAAACAACAGAGCATTTATCTCGATCATAAAAACAAACGAGGCCGCCAGAAGCTCCGCTGTGTGTGTCCAGGACGTAAACAATTCCATATGATGAAATCTGTGCTTCAGCGAGGCAGTTTGTGATCGTATTGGCCCAATATTGTATAAAATATTTAATATGTTGTATAAAAGTTTTTAACGTTGATATTCCAAAAGAAAATGTCGAAATGCATCTCTTTATCACTCCTGAAGACTAGGGACATAGAAAAAAGATCGATGTATCGTATTCGATAATCAATGCACTTTTTATTTGAGATAATTGAATTGTGACATTATATTTTTCAGAAGCGTTTATATTTTTTCTATTGTATGTTTTGTACTCAGTTAGTACGCCAGTATTACTTGAAGTGTCACTTTTTCAATATATTGCCCCCATATTGTTATTGTTCGAATAAAGAAACTCACATTTTAACATTTTGCTGCTCAATAGACGCCCAAGGAAGTAGTTTGATAATTAATAATCAGCTGGATAGTGGTAACTGACTAGCTAATAAGCTGACGTGGTGTGCCTGCATGGACGGGACTCTTCTCTTCTATGTAAGCAGTATTCATTTATCTGAAATAAAATTATTATGGGCTGAATTTTCATTATTTCTGTATTACAGTCAAAACTAACATACACTTTGCCGAATATATTGACCCGCTAAACTAATGCAGTTACCCGAAAGACACAAAATGGATAGACAGAATCCACAAAGAGTCGAAAAAGTTTTTTTTTTTTATAGACGATCTATGTCGAAAAAGTTGCAAGTATGTCTAATTTTATGCTCTTGTATAAAATTCCAGCGGTTCTTCTTCAACGGGAGAGAAAACTGGATCAGTCGGGCCAACAAAAACAAAATAAAAATAAATTTCTTCAGTCTGAAAAAAATTATTGAAAATAGTCCTCTTGTTTGAAGACAAAGAAATTTTTTTAAAAGCAAAACTAAACAATTAAATAATTGATTAATATGCATTCTATTGGTCAATATACAAAGACGTACTGAATCAAATAAAAATACTTCATTGAATACAATTTATTTAATAATAACTATGATAAGTTAATATATATTATTTATTAAATAATATATAACAAATAAAAAAATAAGATAATATATATCGTGGTTCTCGGTTGTTCATGCTTTCATTATGCTATTATTATTTATTAAAGCTGCTGTTTCATTAGCATTATTGTTTTTTTATTATTAGACAGATTTCATAATTGATTTATAATTATATCGGATCATGATTATGATATTATGTAAGTTTCATTAGTGCCAAACAAAAAAAAAAAAAAGTAAAAGAAAGAATATAATAAATATCAGCAAAATTGTAGAAAAAAATAAAAATTTTGACCATGGGAGCTCATTTCGACTTGTCAAAAGGTTGAATACTGAAAGGAAAAAGTCTCATTTATCAGAACTAACCAATGACGAGTAGTTTTCTCTTTTGGTGTGTTGATAAAGAAAACCAAAAATAATTTTCTATTTTCTAAAAGAATTGGTTTTTAGTACAACTAACGACAATTATAAGATTTACGACTAATTACTAAACTTAAGTCAATTATACTATAGAGACAAAACCAATATAAAGTTGACCAATATAACCAGTTAGGACCTACACTTTTTTTTTTTTGGACTGATTTCTTCAGACCTCTGTCGGTTTCGAACATTTCGAATCGATATATGTCGCAATCTAAAATCGACTTCTGAATCGACCATAGGCGTAACGAGGGGGGTTATTTGGGGATGTAACCCCCCCATTGCCTAGAAGAAATTAAAAAAAAAAATTTTAACAATTTAAAAAAAATAAAACTGAAGGATTTTACTTTTTCAAAGTTATTATTGTGGGATTACAGAAGTAAGGGTCAATAATGCCAAAAACACAACAAAGAAAGTGCGAACACAGTTATTTTAATGAATGAAAAAGTAATACTGTTTATTTACAATTAATTATATTATTATAGCGGCAGTAGTGGCATCTAGCGGCAACAATAACAGCGCAAAAGTGAGAAGAACAGTTTAGACAATTCTTAGAATCTAGAAGTAAAGTCTGGATGGGTCTAGAGTTCCCTATGCAATTAAGAATATTAAATTATTGTAACCAATAGATAGGGTTACTTGTATTTAAAAGCTACTTCTTGATTGCCCTTCCAAAAATAACATTTATAAAAAAATTTAGTCTATTTATTTAATTTGAAGCTACATGATTATAGTATAATACATATTATACCTAGGTATATTACGAGACGCCTTTTTTGAAGGAAGTAATATGTTGGAGTGGTTGACTGGTGGGGGTTATCCCCCCATGAGTCAACTCTAGTTACGCCAATGGAATCGACATCCACTTGTCTGCTTCTGAGTAAATAGATGAGAGTCGATATTATCGCATACATTTTGGACTAGGGTTAAAGTTGGTAGAACAACATAGTTCTTACTGAGCCATGCCTATTTAATTTGCCAACTTGAGCTGGACAGGGGCCGGTTTAGATAACGGGTGAAAAAATATTATTCTTATTTATCATTTAGCCATCGCACATATATTCCTCACTAACATTTTTAAGTTTATTTATTCTTATTCGATATTTTTCAGTTGTTACGACAATTTTTCACAACGACAATTGTGTAGATGTTGCGTGAATAATTGAAAATGAAAAATAGTTTAATTATACCTTACTGCTATGACATAATAGCACTATAATGATAAGATGATAAACTATTAACAGCTTCCTCTATTATATCGTCTGTCCTTGTCTTATGAACAGACGCTTCGCCACTTAATTTACAATTCACTTCCCAAAGCAATATGCTTTGTATTATACCGGTAATTTCGCGCACATGTTCTATTATATTCAATGATAAATTATCATCATTAATAATTATTTTTCAACGCTTGAATTTCTGATTAACATTATGTAGTTATTATTAATGATTTTTTTTTCCGGCTATTACTCCTCACTGTCCAAAGGAGTAACAAGTGATTGTTATTTGTGAACATTTATTTCTTTTCTGATAAGTTTAAGCATAAATTACACATTAAAAATCTCAATATTTACCGAATACCGAAATATGTAGGTAATTATATAAAATAAATCACATTATACGAATTACAAAGTTAAACATAGTATATATGCCCTATATTGTCAGTCGTTTTATTCACATATATTTTACTTTGTTATTTGTTTTCATTATTAGATTTTTTTTAATAAACTGTTGACTTGTTTTATTGGAGTGAAAAAAAGTCCATCTAGTAAATAAAAAAGGTTTACTACGTGTAATAGATTTCTTAAATGTGTAAGGTTAGATAAAATAAATAAAGGGGATGCCTCCATGGTGTTTATAATTATAGTTTATTTCCTTTACATCTTTACCATATATAATTATATACAAACTAACATTTGTCCAAGTCAATACAACATAACATAACATTTGACAAGTCACTATAGCCGAAGCACCCTCTATTTGCCCTGAAGATAGCTACACCGTAGGCCGAAACTTTGGCACTATTAAAAAATAAGTTCTTCTTATTTTTGTGTTATCATTGACAGCACCCCCTGACCAATTCAACCCATCATTAGAATTATCCAGTCAAATATTTTCCACTCTATTCGTACTTATAGTATGAAGTACATAGTTAATTTTTTTATGTTGTGTTTTATACCTTATACCCTCATATATTCATAAAAAATATTTCTTGCTAATTAATTTATAACATTGGTGGAAGCGTTTACGGCTTTACCTGTTTTTATTTTTATGAATTTCATTACTTGCACTTATCTTGTTTTAATGGCGGTATTAATACGAGTTTTTTTAATTTCTTTAACAAATCTTGTTCAGTTATAAGTATCTCTTTTATAGTATCATAGTATTCTTCTTGTATAGTATTTATATTATTTTTTGATTAGTTAGATAGTAGGAAATAGTTTGTAGGTCAATGACCATGTGACGACGGCTCTCTCTTCTGATGTAAACCTAAGAGTCTATCAGATTATGACCGAGAAAATATCAGATACTAGAATTCAATAAGCACCGATCGCCTCCTTTTTATTCAATTAGTTTCTTTATATACTATTTTAAAGCAAATTAAAAAAATACTGACACGTCGTTGAGGTATATTAAAAAAGTTGTAGTGTACCGCGGTAGCTGCAGAAGACACCACGGAAAAAATACTGAAGTAATGAAAATGCCGTATATTCTGATGAGGAGCGATTTTTCACAACTTATAAACATGCAAAATTAAACCCACTTTTATGACCTGATCATTGTATGATCTGAAAGTGGGTCTATCGGCCTTTTCCATGAGTCTATCGCACTTTTCCAGAGAAGGAACTGTACTAGGGAGTACTTCGAACAGAAGATTAAATAGAGGCACAAGATGAAGATGGTGGCCGAACTGTGGAGTATCGAATGTCATTAGTGTGTTAATCTTGAACAACTTAAAGCGGTCTATTGTTAAGCGGCAATTCATTACACCACATTGCTAAAAGTATCGAGCAGAATAGGGCAAATAAATGAAATACAATAAAAATAATATTTCTTTTAAAGATTTCGTATTGAATAATTAAAAATTCAGTGCTTAAAAAACTGGAACAGGATAATTTTTATACGCTTTCTTGAAACATGATCACTTATTAAGTAATAGTAATAATTTCAGTAATAGTTAACTTAATTTCACAAAAAGAGAAAATAATATCTACTCAATTGTAGGCCTGTAATAAAACAGCTACTTAAATAATTTAAAGAGAAACACATAATCATTGTTTTTGTATGCTTTCATTTTCATCAAGATTTTCATATCAGCCAATATTTAAATTTTGAAGGTATTCATCTAGCAAATAATAGGGAATGCCTAATATTGAAAGAGCTTAGAACCCTAATAATCTCGTGAACACATTGGTGGCCATTCATTAAAAAAAAAACTTCTAGCCCTTAGCAATCGATTGATACTTCAGTATTCTTATTCCCACAAACTATCGAATCTAAACAATAGACAAAGATTAGAATATTACTTATTAAAACCTATATTGACGAATGCTCCAGAAAGTTTCAGAATAGTTAAAAAGTCTCTGATTAAAAAAATACCATTTAAAAAACTATCACTCGTTATAGATCAATAACAACAAATTATTTAAATATTACGAATTAATGAAACAAGGTCTCATTCGAATTTTATATGTAAAATTTTATGATATACTCCTCAGCCTCAAACTGAAACTAAACATAGCCTCAATAAAATTGCATAAATGCACGAGAAGGCTTTAGGGATTTCATGGAATAAATTTTTCTTTTAGTTAAAGTTAGGAGGCAAGCCAGTGATATCATAATAAGCAATATAAGCAAAAAATTAAAAGGAATAATGACAGAATTTAAAATCTAACTTTACACGGAACAACCTTTTTTAATTTATAAACATGCATATTTGGATTGGCGAACGCTTTGTTCATGGGTCGATTAACACCATCAGTAATTAGTGATGACGACAGTTAATTACCCAATTGCTCTTTGTATTGACTGTATTTGATTGCGTTGCATAAGCGGAGATCACTGGAAGCTGATTAGGCCTTATCATTATGTACACTTTATCGATGGACACACAGAGGAGATACGATAAAGATACAATAATTCGGTCAGGCTCAAGTGGTCAACACATGGGCCAAAACAACACATGGTCAATGCAGCTACGATTCCTCAGAACTGTTTATAATTCGTCCAAAGAAAGTAAAATAAGTTTGAAGAAATCCACAAAATACGGTTGTTAAATGATTGAAAAAGTAGGAATATAAGAGGAAGAGCCTTGAGGCAGCACCCTTGTTACTATCGAGTCTGAAACGGCACCGGCGGGTGCCCTGGTGGATCTATGAAATAAATCCTGAACTATGGAAGCTTGAAGTGGTGGATAGCTCGATTATCCTGTTTCAACTGGATTGCTTAAATACGTCAAACTGAATTAATAACAAAGACTATGGAGATATTAAATAAGAAGATTATAAATTGACATGAAGTGACATGAAATGGTCAGGGGTGCAGTCATTTATTACGCAAAATAAGTCATTCTTATTTTGTGTGATCATTGACTGCACGCCTGACTATAAGATACAGTCGAAATATACCTGATTTTTTGTATCAATTGATACAAGTATCGGATACGGTCAGATTGATACAACCTTACCCATCCCTTCATTTTATACCATTTCATTCATTATTAAATTCTTTCATGTATTGCCGCCCGTTTCATGAGGTCAATACATAGCAATATATATATTTGTACATATTTAAATAAATAAATTGTTCTATAATTTTTGAGCTTGAAAATTTTATTATCCCACTATAACTGTAGAAACTTAATATGTAGATATGAAATACTATTCAAATATAAATTGGTAAAAAATTAGCTTTAAAATAAGAAACAAAAGTGAACCTAACAAAATGCTTGTTGTTGGAATATAGCAATAATAAATTTCTCAGCTAACTAGTCTACGCATTTACTGAAAAAAATAGAATGAATAAACAAAGCGTTTAACTATTTTTCATTTAGTTTTTTTAAATTATTATTAGCCTATATGTTGGCTGTGAAACTTGTTCTTAGTTTAATAATTTGAAATGAAAATTCCTTTTTCTAGTTTTTATCAAACTAAATATTATATTTAAAAAAAACAACTTTTTTTACTTTTTCGGACGCCAAGCGTGTTCTCCTTCCATTTAAAATTTCTCCTGCTTTAGAAAAGACTCTTTCACAAGGCACTGATGTTATCACTGTACACAATTTTCTACGAACTACCTTTGATAAATATGGAAAGTTGACCGCATTTTGCATCCACCATTTCAACGGGTCACTGTTTTCTTTCGGAAGAGGCTCATCTAAACAGCCCGACTTCTGTTGTTGCCCGTGACTTTGACGTTCTGACGTTAATCATTTACGCCCTCTGTTATATAGTTTATTCAATAGGATAACACGTTCTTATAATATACATTATTCCTGTTACAGGCTGTTTTTCTTGTTCGATCTTAGCTGAAAAGAAATTGAAGACCAATTGGTAACAGTAGTAAGGTAACTAAGAGTGTTAATATTCGTGGCTACATTGTTATAACTGATTTTACTTATGTTACTACTTCTGATGGGATCGGAGTGGCTCAGTGGTAGAGCACTTTGTTGCCATGCCGAAAATCCTGGTTCAAATCCCACTGCGGGTAAGGCTCATTTTTTAATTAAAATTTCTTATGGATTTTCTGGTTTCACCAATTCACCAAAATAAAAAGATCGATGAATTGTGGTCTACTTTTATAAATAGTACAAGGCCAAGCATAATATTTATGATAATACATACATAGTTCCCATTAGGAAGCTTCCTAGTTCAATGTTGTGTTATGAAAGTACCATAAAGTGTATTAATGTTAATCTTAAGACGGTTGCTGTAAATCAGTAGAGTAAATAAAATAAGTCTGTGATTAGTGGTTATTATTATGAATTAAAGAAGCCTACTGTACATTTTGGAGTCAGAATTATACCAGAAATAATATCAGTAAAACCCATTTATATAATTCTAAAGAGAAAATATTCCTTAAACTCTGAAAGTGTGCACAGCTACAGATGCATTGTGGATGAAAACGGTGATCCACACTTAGAAGTACAACCAAGTTAAATACAACTTGTTTCATCCTGGTTACAATTAAATACAACTAATATGATAATGGAAGTGTGTTCCTGAGGAAAACCGAAAAATTCCTAAACTTTAGCCTCATTTCATTGAGCGAAAGATACTTGGAAACAGCAACGTGGCGAGGCGAAGGACTTAAAAGCTTTAGCCCTATTTCGGAATAATTTAGTTTTAAAAATCAATATTAAATATTCCCTCATTAAAAAACGCTTGTTACTCATTTTGACTCCTTCTCAAATCAAAGTGAAAGCCATTTTTTTTTTAAGATTGTGAAATTACTAGCCCCTGTCAGAGTATAATCCTGGCTAAGTTCCAACTACTACTTGGGTAAAAAATATGGGCCTGACAACTGGTTAAAAATAAACACTAGTCAGCTGTGGGGCGACTTTGACCTAGCTATCAGCTATCGATAGTGCTCAATCTAATTTAATTTCTAATTGGAAGGTACAACTGAGCAGGTTATGTTAGCTGCACCAAATAAGTTGTTTTGCTGACAAGTGTTTAGATAATTATGGGATGCGTAATAAAACGGTTTGATTCGGTTTTTGAGTCTGGACAGCGGAGCTTGGATGACATACTTAATTAAGATGTAGTCGATTCAAATAAAAAGTGTTATTAGTTCCAGTCATCTTCACCCTACCATAACATCCAGCGCATTATAGAGGGATCTTGTGAACCTACATGTATAAATTTTACTCATGCTATTGCCAAGTCTGTCGGATTGCCGAAGATGACGAACTGGGCAACATAAGAAATTATCAGTTTGCATCCTTATACAGCCGTTTTATGTTTGATCTGATTTTAAATATTCTATTAAATTAAATGAATATCAAAAATCGACCTACCACCATTCTCTTGCACTTCATGAATTTTCACAAGAAATTTCTTAAAAATTAAATATTTAATGTGGAATTAAATGTTTAAATAAGTTAAACAAAGAAGACTGCGTGGTTTTTAAAGTCATATTAGGCCGATATTGTCTCGTCTTCTTTCAAGGACTGTTCAATCTGAAGACAAATGCTGAAACAATGGGAGAATGTGTGACTGAATACATCAGGCATTCATTAAGCAATGTTCCTTTTTTAATTATTTAGTATGTAATTGCAGACATGGATATTCTTCCTACATAAATTTGTAATTATTATGATTTGCATGTTCTCTACTACAAGATGTACATTGTAGGAACCAGGAAACCGAAGGTTTCGATTGTGTTTTTCAAGTGCATCAAAACAATTTATCAGTTAAATACATCAGACATTGTTTAGTAAGAGAACAAAGGTTAAAAAATGTATTGGTAATGGATATCTGCTCACAATTTTGGCGGTATTTACAAAGCAAAGACCTTCTCTTGTGGAGGTTATCTTCAAGAAAAATGTCTAAAATTTTCGAGCTTCAAATATTATTTATATTATCTAAATGGGATAACCCCCATTTAGATATAATTATAATATAAGACCAAAGTTATTGCTTTATTTAAGGGAAAATGCATGGATTTTCAATTTCTTAATGCCAATTGTATTATTAATTGTATGATGGCAGTCGTTTTATAGTTCCTGTATTATAAGATATGAAGACTTTAGGATCTTTTTTTGTTTATTTGTTACAATATGACCAAATTTGACGTAAATATACCTTGAAGGCAATTTTAAAAAAATGTCTTGAGTAAATTTAATTTAAAATGGATTTGGAAAATTTTTTTTTTCATAAATCTAATTTTATTCCCATATCTGAAAAGTGCTATAAATATAGCCACAAAACCTATCATAAATAAGCTTGTGGTTTGGCTAATCTATAAATGAATTTGACAAGTTTTATACCATGAAAACAATCAGGATCTGAAATGTATATTATGATATTTTATAAATTTCTAAGACTAAAAAAAAGAGTAATTAAAATGTATTAATTAATTTGTCAATATTTTTAGCTTAAAAATATTCAAAGTTACAACGATAAATCTTTTTTGTAAGCATCAATAGATCTTATTGATTTATTTATGAGAGTTTTCAAAGTATTGATTTCAAAACTCCATCTATTTTAATGTTCTTGCGATATAATTTAAGATATTCATTACTTGAGGCTCTTAATTAACTTACAGTTCTCAGTTTTCTTATAGATACAATAAATTTTAGGTAATTTTAAGGTGATGAAAAATAAAAATCCTTGAATTTCTTCGCGAGAGCTGTTGAACACCCTAATTTAAAAATTAATTCTTTATTTAATCGTATAGATGTTTATGAAATATTTTTTATTTTTATTATTTCCTTTTTTTTTACTGATTATAACAGACAGTTAAATAACAAGAGAAAAGAAATAAAACCTGATATAGGAAATCTTTATTTTACTATAAAGTGTTCTATAAATAGAGTTGTATTGAAATAGAATTGGTTCATCGACTCTTTAATTTCTTTCAATTAGAAATGTATTGCCTGGAACAGCAAGGCCATCCCATTCGAAAAAGAACTGAGCTGAATGGAATGCCTCAATCTGATACTTAGCAACAATAACTGGATCGCTTGGTGTTTTATTTGTTTGCCTTACCGTAGAAAAAGACATTAATGTCTAGTTTTACTCGTCGTTCGATGTTCTTTGAATTTGTTCAGAAGTCGAGAACAAAATTCAAATATATAAATTACGAATTGTAGAAACTAGTTTGCTTTTTGAAATTTTACAAGAGACGAAAATCTGATTAACTTCTAATTATTTTGTATCTGAGCATTTTATATTTATTGTACAATGGTAAGCGAAGTAGCTCAGTGGCAGAGCCGAAGGTCCTGAGGGTTCAAACCTGCTCGCTGGCAGACTTTTATTTAGTCTTTTAGTGGCCGGAGATGGATCATGTCGGGTCTAGGGGGGGATCTGGCGGTTGAGCGCCAGGTAGGACAAATCGCCTCCCTGCACAGCCGTTGTCCAAGAAACAATACGGTATCTACCACCTACACTTGCGGTAGGTATTCATTACTACATTATCAAGAGAACATGAATAAATGGATGGAACTAAACCACTTTAAAAACTAATTGTATAATTTTCTGAATCTTAGTGTAACAGACAAACTTACAATTCCGGACAAGTAACAGATTGTCCTAGCATAAGTACTTTCACCTTCACAAAGAACCCATATTGTTTTACTAGCGGAACCCCTAGATGCCAAGATTTAATCTGAGATAAAAATAGAAAGTGTTCCTCCAGAGGAACGCTGTGTATGTAAGGTTTAATTCCGATCCAAGATGACTGTCACTAGGGTATCTGTTTGTTACGTGAGTACAAGAAAACGATTTGTTCAATATTCTTCAAAATTAGAATAAATACCTCTTAAGTACGGTAAAAACACTATATGTGTAGGAATTTTTACTGTTTTAATGGTAAAAAATAGTAACCGAGGTTTTTATGGGCCCGTGCCATGAAACATCTTTTGCAAATAAAATGTTCGTTAAATTAACAAAGCGGTCTTAACAACTGCCTTTTTTCCGCCAATAACGAGAACAGTGCCGCAACTTCCTATAAAGATAACATAGATAATTTGTCATCAACCTTGTTTTCTTTTTTTTAAAGATAATAAAATGGTTCTTCGCCGATGGCTATATTATTAGTTATTATTTCGTTTAATTAGATCAGTTCATAAATTACTGGTTGTCACAAACCAGCAATGTGGAACAGGTGATCTACAGGACTAATAAGGCATTAATTTTAATGTTTAATAAGTAATACCACATACTTTATTTAACTCTGACAATGAGTGCAATGTTTTCTATGCAGCGTCCTCTAAATCTCGTAAATTTGTATTTTTTTTTTGGTTTCTTTTCAAATAATAGTCAGTAGTAATTTATACTACAACGGTATAATATTTAGAATATTTATGTTGAGAAAAAAAAATTCCTTTAAAATAACTTTTCTATTCTAGAGAGCCTCCATATCTTAAATTTCCATGGTTCCCTATCTGTTAAAGTTAATGAAAACGTTAACCTAATTTAATAAGATGTACATTGCTTATAACTTTAAGATAAAACAAAGTGTTGTCTGTTGGCTAGCGAAATTGTTGGATTTGTATTCAATTATTCAAATCTTCTCGGGAAAAAAAACTCAAAATTGTTGTCAACAGGTTTTCTTTAACCACGTGGCTTTAAATGTCACTAAAAGATTTAACTTTCTGAACAAATTTTGTTAATCAACAGGAATTAAGGATGTATTAATTATAGCCATTATTTTTACTACTTTTATTATATTCACGGTAATGGAAGTATTGTATGAGCGAAATCAGATTTCATAGGTTTTATTCATTTTGACCATCCTTGAATCCATTTTCACTAATTTCTTCGTGACGTCCATACCCACGTTTGTATGTCTCTCGCGTGACTCAGACCTTCAGAAAGTTAAACTTTCGTATTTATAGTCGTTATAACTAGTTTTGGTCATCACATGAACATTGAAAGTTAACAATGAAAAATTTCTTTATTAATCGTAATTAATATTTTTTTATGTAATTTCTAGTATTTCTTAAACTTGGCCGCTTTCGCTGAAGGATGAACAGCCTCTTCACGTATTAAAAATAAGGCATTACGTAGAATATTCAGTCCAAAAGAGAATAAGACCACAGGGGAATATAGGCGATTATATGACGACGACTTGCGAAGCATGCATCCAGTAAATATTTTTCAAGTGATAGCGTCACGAGAATTAAGATGGGCCTGTAAAGTTGCTGGGCTTAGTAGCGAACGAATTCCTAAGATGTTAAGCATTGGCGGATTTGGGTTTGTGTTGTGGTCCGTGGACAGAAGTTTGTCAGCAGAGATTGGTTGTATCGGCAGTGAGCCTTCGGGTTCGCTAAGCCTTATTATTATTATTAATTTGTAGTATTTTGTCATGAGTAATAAGAAATAATTTAAAAATAATTGCTTTTCAGACTGAGCTTCATTTTATTCAGAGCCACTTATTGAGCTAACGACATATAGTTAGTTAATGTAAGCATATTATATCTGCAGCCCCGGTGAATAAAAGGTTCAGTCTAATTTTGTCCAGAGAGAGTTAAATGCATTTAGGGAAGGGGAATCGTGTCATTCTCGATTCCGCTTTGATGTTTGGCTTCAAATGAAGTTGTAATACAAGCAATAACTGCTTTTCAGGCCAATGCCTAACTTAGCCACTTATTCGAAATGAAAATAACAGGATTCCGCTCCTCTAAATTCACAAAACTCATTTGTGAGAAAATTCGACTTAACCAATTATTCAAAGGGGCTAAACATAGGTGTATACGTATATGAAAGATAAATTGGACTCTATGAATTTGCAGAACGCTGGACCTATAGGTTATAGATGACACTGGTTGTAAATAATTGTATTTAAACTGTAGCAATATTGTGATATTTTGATTATAGTTATAGCAATTAAACTGTACTATCCGTTATTAAGACATTTTTGGAATAATAGTAAGTAACAGTAAATTTCTTATTTTTATTACATCAACATTATTGGCAATAATAAAACACATGAAATATTGAATAGGAAGAGGTTGCTGAATTATATTTAGCCTAAATTATAAAAGCTGTACCAGGGTTCTATTTTATTTATTTTTTCCAGGGGAGATATATATTTTTCTATATAAAAAAATATATATCAACAGGTACGGTTAATGAGTGGTGAAGTCGGATTTTGTCCAGAGAGAGTTAACTATTTTCAGATAATCGGAATCGTATCATTTTCGTAATTTTTTGCTTGAAATGGAGTTGTAATATAAGCAATAACTCCTTTTCAAGCCAATGCCTTACATAGCCCCTTTTAACTACGAAAATAACTCGATTCCACTTTATTAAGTACAAGAAGCTCATTTTGGAGAAAATTAGACTTAACCACTTATTCACCGGGACTGTAAATATATATCTGCATATCAAACTAAACTCAGAACGTTTAAATAGAGCTGTGAATTATCTACTTTTGAAGTACACCCTCATTACAGTTGCAGTATTCTAAAACAACTGATTTACTGTTTGCTCTTCATTCAAAGTACTATTTTTGCAGCATACTTGAACATTACATTTTTCTTTAGCTGTAACACAACATTAAAGTTTTAAAAAATGATCATGTTTCATGCAATGTATTGTCTAAGGTTAGAATAGCATCTGGAGCCACTGCCTGTCTAGCCTCCAAAGCAAAAAAAGAAAAGATATTACTCAAGGTGAAGGAAGCTTTTGAAACGGCTTTGGTAGTGAATTATTTCCGTTGGCATATCCCTTGCTATGAATTCTTTATTTCTGGAAACATATACTTTATCAGATATCTTATATAATAACTATTGGATATCGATTTTATAACCATTAAAATCTTGATGTTATTCCTAGTCATTATTATAATTGATGTAATAATTTCTAAAAAAAAAATCTCGATAACATTATATACTAGTTTTTGCCCCCGACTTCGTCCGTGGTGATTTTAAATAGAAATCTATGTTGAGTTTAAATGGAGAGTGAATTTAGAATTCCATAAATTAATTCCATATTATAAACAATGACTTAGAGCATTTGTGAATTCAGCCAGCCTATCAATGCTTATCCCTTTGTTGATAGATTTTACCATGCCATAACTGCCATGACAGTTTATTACCATACCATTGGTAATAAACTATCCTATTAAATATTAAATGGCATGATTACAGAACTATCGATAAGTTTTCTATTGAAATCCACCATGTAATATCAACAACTGTAATATCTAGGGGTTTATTTTGCAAAATCATGAATACAATTATTATTATGTTAAAATGTAAAGCCTGCTTACTGAATTCACATCTCTAACTTAACATGATATCAATTCCCATTGAGATGTAACAATGAAGAAATGTCCTTAATTTTTTTTCGCTTTGCGATATATGGGCTAACGATATTCTGCGTCAAGAAACTGTATACATGGCTCGAATTGAGCATATCAGATTCTTCTATTACAAAGTATGCTGTATTACATAATAACCAACTATTGAATTGTCAATACGTACACACATAAAACCTTTTTGGTCTTTACTTTTTTTTGGTTTGAGCTCCTTTTGCAAAACAAATTTTGCATCGCTGCTATTATAATACTTCTAGTACCTACATCTTAACATTTAAGAATGTGAAGTAATACGTGCTTCATCTTAAAAACGAAGAAACCGTGAATATTAATGCTCCCTCTCAGCAGCGTAGTAAATGGACAATATATTAATTTTTCGAACGTTTTTTTACAAGTGCAGGAAGTTGGAATTGTCTTATTTTTTTGTCTTATTGAATATAAAATTATTGATAAAATTAAAAAAAACTAATTTTCCTCCATAAATAGACGTCTATGATTTCATTAATGAATAAGAAGACAGCTTAATTGTTTCCATCGATGAGTTTAAAGAAGGCCTAATGGATTTCCTTATGAAAAGTAACCAGAATAGGGAAAAAATGGTCCGACAATATAGTAACTCAATTAATCTTTGAGCTGTTCACAGCTGATATCCAGCGATTAAGTTGTTCGTGCTCAACTACTTCCAGAATCCATTAAGTTTTTGACTATTTACTTTGTATAAATAATATTTTTAATATCAAGAGCATAACCCGAGACAAGTGGATGATGTTTGAGGAGAGAACGAAAACCTCGCTTTAAAATCTCTAAAGAAGAAAGGATAAATCAGAGAGGATAATGAAATACTGGGCGGTGAGAAACTCACAGAAAATACGTAATCGATTGATCAAATTATATACTTAATATTAAAAAGGATCATAGTTACTATAATTGTTACTGTTGAGACAAGCTCGTAATTTCGGTTATAAATTTCTTAAAAGGAAATGCAGGTTTCGTTGAATCTATCTCGCTCTGGGCGTGGACTGTATGTTGTAATTTAAAAAGCTTTCGTAACAATAGAGAAATAATATGACAGCCTTGGAGAAAGAGGAAGGCAACAGCCTTGAACAATTAGGTAGGCAACAGCCTTGGACAAATAGGAAGGCAACAGCCTTGAACAATTAGGAAGGCAACAACCTTGAACAATTAGGAAGGCAACAGCCTTGAACAATTAGGAAGGCAACAGCCTTGAACAATTGGGAAGGCAACAGCCTTGAACATAGAGGAAGGCAACAGCCTTGAACAAAGAGGAAGGCAACAGCCTTGAACAAATAGGAAGGCAACAGCCTTGAACATAGAGGAAGGCAACAGCCTTGAACAAAGAGGAAGGCAACAGCCTTGAAAAAATAGGAAGGCAACAGCCTTGGACAAAGAGGAAGTCCACGACTCTACTGGTCGGAGTCTTTTAGTCTGCTGCCCACCCTGAGGATTCCTAGAGTGTCGACGAGGGTTATGATGGTGTAAAGTGGCTGGACCGGTAGATCAGCTCGGATTTTGGGCAGTAGTAGAGAAAAGTGTTCCGCTTGGGTGAGTAAACCAATAGTGAGCAAGGCATCATGTACTTCTGACAGGACTAAATGCCAACTGAAACTGGTTCGGACAGTTTACGTGATCGACACTTCGGTGCGAAGCGGCGCATCCAAGCTACAATTCGTTGAAGTCTATTGAGGGATGAAAAAGGAGAAGAAAAATGATCAAAGGTTCGATCTGGTTGTGCCTTAAGCTCAGGTAGTGGCTTGAGTTTATCACCTTGTATATGTGGCGGGATAACACTTTTTGTTGGTTCTACTTTAGATGTAGGAAATATATTAATGGGATTTACAATATCTTTGCAAGGAACAGCTGGTGCTGGCCTAGAAATAAATGTAGATCTAGGTTTGTGAATTATTTGTCGAACTGTAAGTTCGCTATTTGATGAGAACGGTAGTTCTAGTAACTTTTTGGGTTGACGTTTTTCAGGATTTTAAATGATTTTCCTAGCACCATTTATTTTATGCTGTAAACTTAGTTCTTGTTCTGGATTATTAGGTGGTGTGGTAGCCTGGATAGGCTGTATGCTGAGGCTAGGTGGCTTAAATGCATCTCCAGCAGGGCAAGGTACTGTTGAGCTAGAAGGAGTCGCGTCTGGCTTAACAGGAAGAGCAACAGAGTATCGGCCATCATCATTTCGCTTGTGAGTGGCGGTGAAATGTTGCTCGTAAATAATGTCAAGAGGGTCTTGAGAAGTGGTAGTAACAATATTTTGAATTTCCCAAAACTTATGGAAATCCTGGGAAATTTGACAAGAGGAAATTAATGAAATGGTTGGCTGATTGGAAGATAAGGCCTGGATAGGACCTATGATTGTCCAACCGAAGATGGTATTAATAGCTATTGGACCTACAGAGCTTGGAATAAAGGGTTGAGGCAATAGTAATTGCGGGTAGATATCGGCACCTAACAGGAGGTCAATTTTGTCTGATTAATGAAATTCAGGATCGGCCAGGGGCAAATGCTCGAAGGCGCGTACAACATCTACTGTAAGACCTTTAGGAGGCAACTGATTTGTTATGTGAGGAACCACGGATGGGTTGACGAGAATGTGTCTCGGAGACAGCCTAGAGAAAATGTCACATAAAACAGTGCCAGGAGAGACCGAAAGACGTCCACCGATCCCTGAAACAGTAATGGGTAGATTGCGCATTTTTTGACTCAACCGGTCAAAAAACGAAGATAAACGAAAGTTGTGATCCAGGGTCGATTACTCCTCGGACTGGGACGAAACCTATTTTTGAATCCAAAATACGCGCGCGGAAAGTGCCTAAGAGTCGTAACTTCACTCTTCAGCTGGGTTCTCGGAAGTAACACAGCTGAAAGCTATTGAGGAATCAACTTTTGATTGATCAGCGGAAGAGGTTGAATTTTCACTGGATGTATGATTGCCATAATCTGATGTGCGATTAGGCGTGGAGTTCAAAGGTGAATTTGAATGTACAACTTCAGAGGGATGCAAAAGCGTCTGGTGATCGCGAGAATTACATTTACGGCACGTGAACTTGGACCTACAGTTGATTCTCAGGTGAGGACCTAAACAATTGAAACAACGCTTGTGTTTCTTGAGAAGATCGATTTTTTGATCTCGACTGAGAGGAAAAAACGCAGAACAGGAAGACAGTGAGTGTGTCTTTGGACAAATTATGCATCGGAAATTTGAAGAGTTTGATTGTACAGCAGGAGTTTTATTTGATTTTTCTAAAGAAACAGGACTACTATTGGCAATGAGAGAATTGTCTTTAAAATTCCCAATGTGAGTATTAGGAGGAGGTAACGAAAAATTATCATGAGAAGCCTGAGTGGAATCAATAACCGGCGTAGAGGTTGAAATGGGTTGTTCCCTCCTCAACTGTATGTATTTTGCCTTAATTTTGATAAAAATGTAAAGGCAATTAGGGGGTCCATAGTATTGACGAAATTTTGTTTAGGTAAGAGTGCGTTAAGATCGTCAATTTTGTCATTTGCCGCTTCAAATTCGGCTTGAAGGGGGGTTATGTCCTCACAATGTGCCTGTACAGTTGAAATATCCGAAACATCGGAATTTTTTATCTGGTCCCAACGAGATGTAATATTTTCAAATAAATTTTCCCTTATTGACAGCTGCTGAGCTTGAATTACCAGATATTTATCGTACGCAGGCATGATGAAAAATGTTTAATTAAATAGTGAGAAATACGGTAAAGCAAATAAATGTTGAACAGAAGTAAAAGTGAAACTAATTGAAAACCTATTTGAAATAGAAAGTATGATTTATGAATGAAATAGTAAATTTTAAATAAGCAGTGAATAAAGCAGAGATAAGAGTACGAAAGAATTTAGAATTAAGGTTATCAGTAATACTTTGTACCGTGTGCCTAGCAACAAGGGTACCTAGTAACAACGAATGTATTGAAACATGTAAACAAATGGCTGCCTTTAGCGTGGGTTGTTAATACGTAAATTATTGGGAATAAAAACCCCGACAAAAAGGCTGGAAAACCTTCAAAACTTTTGGAAATTTTAACTTTAAAATTAATGAAATTTCTGTTAGAAGTTAAATATATTGGTTTCACTTGCAAAAAAGAATGATATTCAATCTCTCTATGTTGCGAACACTTTTTCAAGGTTAAGAAATCGTAAATTTCGGTTTGTAAGGCCAATAATTTACGATTACTTAGGAAAATAGGAAAATAAATAAACGCTTGAACAAGTTTTAAGAAATTTATCCGGCACGCTAGGACCAAAATGTTGAATTTTTAATCCGGCCCGCTAGGACCAAAATGTTGAGACAAGCTCGTAAGTTCGGTTATAAATTTCTTAAAAGGCAGCGTAGATTTCGTCTGAATTCAATCTCGCTCTGGGTGTGGACTGTATGGTGTAATTTGAAAAAAGTTCGCAACAATAGAGAAATAATAAGAAGAAATCCAAAACATAGAAATAAAAGTTACTTACCCAAGCGCAGGCCGGGCAGCTTCGCCGATAAAACCTTGGCTCCTTGAGCGCGCTCAAAGACCAAAAGAAGCTGGTAACGTCCTTCCAGGTGGATTCCTATGATTTAGAAATCCTCCAGGTGAAACGAGCATAAGTTATAAAAACATAAATAGAACGGAACCACGGAAAGTTGAGAACTGGTTATGGACTAGACTCGCTATAATTAAGCAAGTATTGCCCATATTTCCGCTTGGAATACAGTGTGTGTCGTGCCCAGAGCTAAGTAATGGCCTGTGCTCCGCCATCCCCTAAACCTGAATCCCGAGCCGTCGCCATGCTCCCCTTTGGATCCATCATTGTACACATTTAGGCCATCGGGTGGGTTAAACCAGTAATTTAAGTATTTATTCTTTTGCCATAGTTCTTCCTTTGGCTATGCGTCATATTCTTCCAGACTTCGCCTGGAAGCTTGTTTGTACAGTCCTCAGAGGTGGTTGTCAACTACTGTGCAGACGATTCTCTTTCCTCTGCGAGGTCTGAGACGTCACGTTCTAAATTGGCCATCATTTCAGAGACCGATTGGCTACTTTCTGACGAGTCAGTCATATTAGATTCCATGGAATCTTCGTTAATTTTAAAAGGTTTTGTAATTGGGTTTATTATGGTTTCCACGAGTAGTCAAGGAGTTTATGAATCACCCTCAGCAATCCATCCAATAGTCTATGCAGTTCCAATCTATCTAATAGTCTATGATTGGGGGATATTTATCGACTTCCCAGTCTAGTTCCGATGGGTTTCGTCAGTGAAGAATAGCACTCCCCACTGTGCAGGGGTACCACGTGCAACACGAGGCTCTTCACCTCGCTTGGGTTCTGGTACTAATAAAAATTCCTCAGAAGCCAAGACCCGATCGGACTGAGAGATGCCTATCTCCCTGTGTGCTTTTTAGCTACCCTAACCCCAGTACATAATATATATATATATATTTATATATTATGTATATTATATATATAATATATATATATATAATATATATATGTATATATATATATATATATATATATATATATATATATATATATATATATATATATATATATATATAATTACTAGCTGACCCGGCCACGCGTTGCTGTGGCTGTTGTAATAGTTTTTAAAAAAAATTATTTTAAAATTTTAATTTTAATGAAACAATGAAAGAATAGAAAAAATGAATTAAATAGATTTTCGATTTTACATTTTACACATCTTATATCTAAGTACAGTATATAATAAATAAATAATATACGAAATTTCTGACTGATAAAATAAAAAATATCATGGTATATCATGGTTTATTTTTAAGTATGACTAATAATATGTTTTTAAATTATAACTATTTATTTCAATTTATTATGCGCTAATCGATGACCAATATTCTTTTTAAATCTGTCCTTTGCTAATACAAATAGATTAGATGGTTTACTAACACGTGAGCATGCGACATATAATTGTCTATGGGAGGAACATAAATGTTTTAGGTCCAAACCGGCAATGGACATTGACTGGCCTTGAGACATGCTGATGGTTTATAGCAATAGCCAAGCCTATATCAAATTAAAGTCTTTTGAACGGTATTATGGGTTCTGATGGTGTTATTGGAATACATGGCTACAGGACGGCTTTTCCTTAAGTCGTCCTGTTATTGAAAGATTCCATTCAAAATTGAACCTTCAATAACATTCCCGGTGATATTCTTGATGACCAAGTCGTCAAGTCGCTTCGGGGGAGTTCTGCTACAAACACTGTGACACGACAATTTTATATATTAGCTAGAGCTAAGATTCCGGTGAATTATTATATGATTGCAACTTAACTCAGGATCTGTTAAACCTACAGAGCTGCATTTGGACTCAAAATGTAGCAATTTCAATCTTCATTTAAAAATTGTTAGTTGTGCTTTTTCCCTAAAACGCAACGATTAGGAGATACAGGCCAACAAAATGTCGAAGTTTTTCGGCCTCCAAAAGTATTCCCGCGCGTTTTTTCGGTTGCAATCTTGGATATACACTGTTCAGACGTGCCCTTACAACATATCAAGAATGCAGCGTCATCAAGCGTCACTGCTACGATCGACGCTTAACCGATAATAATGGCCGACACATATAACTTACGGGTATGAAAAATAGTTTACATCCGATTCTCAGACCTACTGAATATAGACGAAAAATTTCATAAGAATCGGTCAAGTCGTTTCGGAGGAGTTCTGTTACAAACACTGTGACACGACAATTTTATATATTAGATAGGGCTAAGATTCCGGTGAATTATTATATGATTGCAACTTAACTCAGGATCTATTAAACCTACAGAGCCGAGTTTAGGCTCAAATTGTAGCAGATTCAATCTTCTTTAAAAATGTTGATTTGTGTTTTTCCAAAAAACGCACCGATTAGGAGATACAGGCCAAAAACTGAAATAATTCCAAAAATTTCGAAGTTTTTCGGCCACCAAAAGTATTCCCGTGCGTTTTTTCGGTTGCAATCTTGGATATACACTGTTCAGACGTGCCCTTACAACATATCAAGAATGCAGCGTCATCAAGCGTCACTGCTACGATCGACGCTTAACCGATAATAATGGCCGACACGTATAACTTAGGGGTATGAAAAATAGTTTACATCCGATTCTCAGACCTACTGAATATAGACGAAAAATTTCATAAGAATCGGTCAAGTCGTTTCGAAGGAGTTCTGTTACAAACACTGTGACACGACAATTTTATATATTAGGTTACCAATTATATACATTTTGATGATCACCGTGTAATATTTTATTTTACATATAGGGTGGAATAATAAAAATGGGTCATAAACAATTAAGTTTAACTGATGAAAGGCGCACATAATTTGTAAAACGGAGGTCGGTTACCCTTCATTTCTCGATAAAAATTAAATATTTTTCCTATAATTTTATAGAAAAAAATTGATAAAACTATTTCACGAAGTTCTTTTCTGGGTTTGTAGACCTCAATCGTTCTAGTGTAATTGAAATTCGATTCCGAAGTTTAGTAGTTATCATTTAAAACTAAATAAATATTTGAATACCAAATCGTAGAGTGAAACTAATGAACAATGGAATATTTTATCGACAAGTGAATACTACTTTATATAGATAGGCATCCTTTACAAAAGTAAACAACTAATTTCTTTCCTAATTTTTCTTTTATATATTTTTTTTTGCAAAGTTCTATATGATTTGCACAGTATCTTTCAGTTGGTTGAGCATTTTTAATTTCTAAAAAAAGTACTTCATTTCGTAATTCCAATTAGTGATACATTATCAAGGTTTTGGCCGCATGGACTTAAAAAATGTTTACTTTTAGGTATATGGTAGGAATATAATCGTATATGGACACATCATAGTAATATAAACTAGTACTGGATATTAGACCCAGTAGATAATAAACTGTATATCAGTACATAATAAAAATTTATATGAAGAAATAAACAAACATTTCTTTTTCCCATTGTTCCGTTTTCACTTTTGAAAGAGCTTCTTCCTAAACCATTTGTAAATCGTACATAAAGTCTACTTCTTTAGAAAAATATAATTGAGAACATAAATTATATTTAGAACCATAAGATTGAGAAACTTAAAAAATAATACCTTTATAGTGAATAAATATATTGATCACAAAAAAATCAGAACATACTATAAAAAAAGTTTTTAAATGTCTCTAAAACTCTAGTAATTTGTTTTCCGTTATTATATAGTAAGGGAAATACACGTTTTCAAAAATAGAGTAAAGAAAATTTAGCATAAAATATAGAATTTAGTAACAATAATCATTAATATCGGTTTTATGTGATAAACAAGCACAACGCAGTCACTTCACATATGTTCATTCTGTGTGTTTCACCGTTTGTTCTAATTTTAGTTGAATCGAAAACAAAGCCAAAGGATTCAAGAGGATCCTTACCTCAGGCGGTGGTTCTGCAAGGTCTTGGCTCCTCGACTTCGATCACACTAACACTAATTATTTAATTATTGTAAAATATTTACATATTGTGGATATTATATAACTGTAAATAAAAATAACTGTAATTAAGTGACGTTGTGCTAATTAATAATTACTAAATATTAACACTAAGTGGGTCAGACTCAATGGCTACATGTTGTACATTAAAGCCAATAAATAATTCATTATTGAAAAATTAACCGCTTTGAAGGTAATGCAATGAGTGTTAATTGTAAAATAAATTACACAGGCCAACAAAAAAAACCTTTTTGAAAACTTTTTTAATTTTAATAGCTGATCTTGATAGATTTTTATGTGCTGAATCCAAATCTGCTCGTAGTTTTTATGTATCACCCTTAGTTTCCAAGCAAAATGTATTTTATTATATAGTCTAATACCCATTTACAGTATATAGGGAAATCAATGAAACACTGTAGAATCGTAAAAATGGTTTGTATTTACAGTAAAATACTTGGAATAGTAATTTTATGTGATGATACAAGGTTCACTTGTCAACTGGAATTGGTTTATATTTTCTTTCCCTTTTTTCCTTGAAGCTTCTTGTGTAGCTTTTCCTGCGATGAATAGCTTGCTGAACTTCCCGGTGAAGTGACCAACAGTAATCCCCCATCATGTTGGTATTCCAGCGGCCCTGGTAACGTTTTTCCATCACTTTAACGTCCTGGTGAAAACGCTCACCTTGCTCCTCACTAACATCTCCTAAATTTTCCGGGAAGTAATCGAGGTGGCTGCTCAAAAAGTGAACTTTCAGGCTCATCAAACATCCTAACTGTTCGAATTTTTTTAACATGTTAGCAACAATAGCCTTATATTCTGGGTCTTTTTCATTTCCCAAAAACTTGGTGACAACTTGCTTGAATGAAACCCATGCTTCCTTTTCATTTGAGGTCATTGTGGATTCAAAGTTAACGTCAAACATCATTTTTCTAATATCAGGCCCGGTAAAGACGCCTTCTTTCAGTTTAGCTTCTGAAAGGTGTGGAAACTTCTGACAGAGATATTTGAAACAAAGCCCATCTTTAGGCAAAGCCTTTACAAACTGTTTCATGAGACCTAACTTAATATGTAGTGGTGGTAGGAGCATGTTTTTTGGATCTACAAGGTTTTTGCGTAAAATGTTCTTCTCGCCAGGCTTTAAAGACTCCCTAGCAGGCCAGTTCTTTCTGCACCAATGTTGATTCCGAGCTCTACTGTCCCATTCACACAAGAAACATGGAAATTTGGTAAAACCCCCTTGCTGACCAAGGAGCATTCACGTAACTTTCAAATCACCACATATCATCCAACCGTGTGCAGAATAACCTATTTTATTTAACACTATTTCTAGATTTTCGTAACTCTCTTTCATATGTACAGAATGACCGACAGGTACAGAGGCATACATGTTACCGTTGTGTGCTAAAACTGCCTTCAAACTATTTTTGGATGAATCAATAAACAACCTCCAATCTTCTGTTTTGTATTCAATTCCAAACTCATTCATTAAACCATGAATGTCTGAGCAGTACACCAAATCACCCTCTTGTTCAAAATACTTCGAAAATTGTTGTTCTCTCTTCCTATACACATGAATGCTGGTTCCAGCCGCCAGCAAGTTCTTTTCTTTTAGCCTAGAGCCAAGCAGTTCAGCTTTTTCTTTTGTTAAGCCCAGATCCCTAACTAAGTCATTAAGCTCGACCTGAGTGAACAATTTAGGCTCTACATTTTCTGTAACACATTGGAATTCTTCATCGTGTTCATCTAACTCCGACTGTACATCAGAAAATACTTCTGTTTCAATAGAATTTAAGTCCTCTGGTGGTTCCGGGATTGGCAAATCTACACCGTGCCCTACTGGTCGGATGGCGGACGGAAGGTTAGGGTAGCTTATTACCTTCTTGTTCTTAGAGTTATGACCAGTAATATCTACACTGCAAAAGTAACAGTCATCGGAATGATTTTTTGGTTCCCTCCATATCATGGGAACAGCAAATTTAAAGTGTTTTTTCTCTTTTTTTGACCATTTCCTGAGGTCTTCAACACATACATAACATACCTTATGCGGTGCCCAAGGTTTATCCTGGTCTCCAAGTTTGGTTCCAAAGTATGCTAGATAAACCTTTTTCACAAAGTCTGTAATGTTTCTTTGGTGCTTTTTAATAACAAACTCACCACAAATATAACAAAAACTGTCAGCAGAGTTTTTACAGCCGCGATGAGACATTGCACTGAGCACATGTACAGGAAACGTAAAAGTGAGGTTATGTTGAAAATAAACAAAACATCAGCTGTTTAGCATGTGTTTCAGCAGTGCTGCCAACATCATCTTTGTTCATTAGACCTATTTTTTCATGTTATCTTAACTATGAAAAAGCTGTTAAATTCTAAAAATATTTCTTTATTTCATGAATTTAACTATAAAATGTGAATAAATGGTGGGTGATACAACTTTTTAAGCATCATATTTGGATTCAGCAACCTAAACAACATAAGAATAAGGTATTTTCATTAAAAAAGTTTTTTCATCGTTGGCCTGTGTTATCGTTTTGCCGAAGTCGTGGGACAAATCTAGTAATTATATCTTGTAATCATTTCAATCGCAATTCTTGAATAAAAAAGGGGAATAATAATAATTTAAATCGGTTATCTAATAAGTTTTAAGTTATAACCTTTTAAAGGAGCTAGATTCCAGTGGAAATTTAACAGACCGATTGAATGCTATTCTTCAGTAGGTACATCACAAAACTTTTATTTGTGCCTCGATAAACTGTCTTGGAACTAAATTTAAATATATCTGATGCACATTAATAATTATTAATGTTTTCAGTGCTGACTATTAGCTGTTTATCAAAATTTCGTAAAAGTTTTTATTGTACCATGTTTGACATTTGTTTGTATATCAGTGAATCATCATCTACATCACATAGCGCTATGGGCCGCAGATGACCTTGAACTCCTCATCAATGTTCCTCCACTTTGACCGATCTTCCGCGGCTCTTCTCCATTTTCTTACCCTCAGGAGCCTAAGGTCTGCTTCCACATCGTCCAGCCATCGCATTCTAGGCCTGCCTCGCCTTTCTCCACCTGGACGTCCCTCCATGATAAGCTTTGGGAACCTTTTTTTAACCATTCTGTGTACGTGCCTCAACCATATATCCATCAACAACCCCCAATACATGAGACTACATCAGGTTCTTCATATAGATCCTTTAGTTCTTGATTATTTTTGATGCAGGAACGATTTCTTTCCATGGTTGGGCCATATACTCATGTAAGGATCTTTCTCTATCAGGTATTCAATAATTATTTTATTGAATACATAACAAAATTAAATGAAAATATTTGCTACCGAATTTCTGTGAAACGGAATTATAATACTGAAATATGTGCAGTGTTTCCAATTACTCTGAAAAAATGAACACAACTATTTAAAAAACTAGAACATTATCACTCGGCGCACTTTGATTCAACCAAGGGACGCATCACGTAATGCGTGTGATGAACAAAGTGAGGAGCAATCAAAATCTTTAAGACAGGAAGTTAAGAAATACTTAAATTTTCACAAATGATACTAAAAAAATAAAATTTTTACCATTAAGACTATTAGATGTTAGAAATTTGACAGACTGGCTGCCCCTCTCCCTTCTTTACTGGCATGAATTGGAGGTGAAAAAACTCTTGAGACTAGAAGCATTTAATATATAAATCCTATCATACCTAATCAGAATATAATTTCTAAGAACATTTTCTGAAATGGATGAAAAACATTTTGGTCTAAGTTAAGCCAAGTAGTTTCCAGGCAAAACGAAGTATCGATTTATCAACTGTCGATGGTTACACACTTGCGATAGTGTGAGTTTTATATCGTCATTTTGAGCGTAGCCTTCTTCGAATCTGCAGGTGCACGGGTTCAAATGTAGTGTTATTAGAAACCGGCAATGAAATTTACCGATTTAGTTTTTTTGAATAAAAAAACGTTTATGTGAACCGCTCATTAAAATTTTCAAATCCTTTTTTTGTTGTGGAAATATTGTCGTCGTCTATTGACTATTAGTTATATATTTTTTAAAGTGTCCTCTAACTATTAGAAAATCATGAAGATTGACAAGAACTTGTTGCCTATGAAAGGCCACTACTTCCTGTTTAATGCTGGTTCGTTAATTATTTTATAATCTTTAAGTTTTACACTAAAAACTTTATTGACAAGTCTTAATATGTTTTAGGAACTGGATTAGTGATTCCTTTCCTTCCTACATTAGCCAAAGATTTAGGGTTTTCATCTGTTGTTGTTGGAATGGTATATACCCTTTTGCCTATACTTGGATTAATTGCAAAACCTACCATGGGGGCATTGGCTGACAAATTTCACTGGCAAAAGGGAATGTTTTTAAGCTTTATTTTCTTGACCATGTCTGCATTGGTTCTCATACCTTGGATACCAGCATTACCTTCCAATAATAGTGTTGAGCTGCATTGTGATGCAGAATCTGATGTGAAAATGTGTTCAAGTGCTTTGAGCAATAATGTGTGTGACCCTGAAAAATTGAAAAGTTTGGGAAATAACAATATTACCTGTAGTGTGAGTATGTATTAAAAATTAAAGTATAGGACTTTTAGGACATTACTTTGCCTTGATTTTATTAAGGTAATTTTGATATATTATCTACAGATGGAGTGTGCAGGTGACTCCGATTTTATTGAATCAGTATGTTCTACTTGGAAACAACCTCAGTTCTGTGCCACTGTCAAGGACCTGAATAATCATTTGTCAAAAATTGTGGAACAAAATTTGACCATTAATAAAAAAGAAACGCCAGCAAAATTTGTAACCGTTGGTTCTCAGAACTTCGATTTTTCAGCAATTCTTTTACCACAGCATGCATATCAAGTGAGTATTTTTTATTAATTATCATATTTCAGTTTGTATGTAACCATGATATTTATTAATCTTAATACTATTAACAGTTTTGGCTGACAGGATTTACATGTTTTATGGTATAACTATCCAATTAATGATTGATTACCTTGGTAAAATTAGAAACCAACTGAATAATATTAAATGGTAATTATTCCGCAGGTTGTCACTTAGGGTCACAACTAGTATTAACTTTTCATTTGTTTCCCTTTTAATATTTTCCCAAAATAAAAGTTATCATAAGCTTTAGTATGAAAAAGTGAAATTAATTATGGAAAATGTGTATACATTGGCAATCTCGTGACATGTAGAAATGAAATTCCAACAAACGGATGTCAGATAAATTGACTCTAAGTGTGCTTCTGTAGTGTCTGAAATCATGTATAATATGTTTTCAAACAGCGAGTACAACAATCTTGAGTTCCTTGGGGATCCGGAATCCTCCTAAAATTTTTCACTTTTGGAAAAAATTGGGTATTCTTGAAAAACTAGTCCATAAAATTGTTTAGTTTTTGGTTGAATATTTATTTTAATAAAATAATAAATTATTTTATTTTTCGAGGAAGAAAATGGTCCGGATAGAGGTAAAAAAAATTCTCTTATATAGGGAGAACTTTTAATTAATACGCCAAGGTTTTGACACATATTGCAGGTCTTCTTCAGGGCTAGTTAATGGGCAGGAGGTGAACACTGGACTGAAATGAAACACTAGATGTCCAGTGTTCACCAACTAGCCCTGAAGAAGACCTGCAATGTGGGTCGGTAGTAATAAAAAGTTCTCCCTATATAAGAGAATTTCCTTGACCTCTACTCGTACCATTTTCTTTCTCATATATACATAAGGTCAACTAATATTTGTCAACACTTATTTTATTTTTCTATTGTTAGACCCTGATTTTATGTTATTTACCAAATTTCTCCCACAAATGACTCCCACTACCTGCTGATAGCTGAGAAATGTTATGGAATATTGTAATAATTTGTTAGCTCCTATTTTTGTCATCATGTTAGCCTCCCTAAATCACCCAAGCTCTAAAACAACTCCGAACTGCACATTTTACCGATTGACATGTTTTATTCTTACCATTTGTTTTCTACTTTCTCTTTATGCTGAAGAAATTTAATTCCTGTAATGATGATAAATTAAATGTAATCCTACTCCTATGTATGAAGTTTAGAATTTTGAAAAATACATTGTACAAATCAAGCAAAATATAAATATAATGTAATATACTTGTTCTATTATAAAAATATATTCCTGGTTGTTTTTATTTTTGATTTAATATTGAGCCTGCTCTCTTTAAGCAGTTGAGTAACAACTTTTCATTATCTACAACTTCTGTAATTATTCAAATTTATTCTGAAATTTATGGTTTCCATTTTGTTTTATAATTAACCAAATGAATGACATAAAGTTGGAATATTTCAGTTTACAGCCTTTTGATTATAGAATTATTATTCAATTTTTTTATGTTGATGTTAATTTCTTTAGAGGCAGCCTCAATCCAAGATTCCTGGATTGCTCTTTAAAAAAAAATGAAGAAAAATGTGGTTGTAGTTAGACAGGGTTACCTTAACTGTTAAATAAATATATACAGATTACTGCAGACAAAAGAATTTAATATGAGATATATAGTAATTTGTTTATGTAATGCTTTGACACAGTTATCAAACATGTTGTCAGCGGGCTGTTTACGGCCCTTGAGTTGATTTACAGTTATTAAGCAATATTATTGATTATTATCCTAATTTAGTTTAATACGTAATGTTCTAATATTCCAACGTTTATTATCTATTATTTGTTTAAATATTTAGAGATTTAGAAAGGATATAGGATTGTCTGAAGGGAATGTGAAGGGTTCTGCTAAAGACACATTTAAAGACTGTATTGCTTATTATTTCAGGGGGAAACCTTGCTGCCACTTGCTAAAGGTTGCTTATTAGTCCATTAAAAACAAAATATGGGATTTCTATGTGTCTGACCTCTATTGACTGACAGTGGCATTTTAATCAAAAATGTTCTCTCTAAATGTAATTCAGTTTATATATAGTGAATAAGAAGCTGGGCTTCTGAGTTAGTAGAGAGCTGTGTTACTATCCCGAAGGTCCTGGGTTCAATCTGTTACTTATGAAATCTGGAGAGCCCTCTGGGTCTCATCCAGCAACAACAAAGTGGGTACCCTAAATTGGGGGTAAAATCTGTTGGTTGATTGTGTTCTAGGACAAATCACCTCCCTGCACAACCACTGTACTAGAAACAATATTGATTCAACCATGTACTGAACCCAAGATCCTTTAGTGATATAGATTTCATTATTTATTTTCGTTAAAATTACATTGCAATGCATGTACAAAATGTGGTTAGCATTAAATACTTAAATGAGTGTGGCCAATGAATAATAACACTCCGATAAGTGAACTTTATTTTGTTCTCGTGTGTTATTTGTAGGCCCTCATTGAGATAGTTGATAACATCAAGAAGAGCTATCACAAACCTAGTTTAGAATTATTTATACAATTTAGGACGAAACTTAGGGACAAACTAAAAAAATAAGACTTACTTTTTAGTGTATTTTTCATTGACAGGACCACCTCATTAACTTATTTTGTAAAAGTTATAATAATTTTATGGGTATGATCTTCCATCCAAAAAATCAACAGTAATTACTCTGTTACTTGGCTCAAAGCTTACATGTTTCATGCACATTTTATAAGAGTATGGAGCAAGTTTTATGTGATTATGTGACCTCTGTGTTAAGATTCACATCTATGCATGTCACGCAACATGAGTTAGTAAATCTTATATCAGTCAAGACCCAAAATACATAAAAATACTGTCCTGTAGCATACTCAGATCCTTTGGAAAATCAGTCAGGGCAGTCCATTATATGCTAAAGAGTTTCAGTTAATCCCAGTACACGTCAGCCTTTAGAACTGCTAATTCACTCTTTAAGAAAATGATAATTTTATTATTTTAAAAATTTCAGTTATTAGTTAGTGTGTTTATCTTAATATATATATTTTTTGTTTTAGTTGAACAATTGTCTTTTAATTAAGATTGGTGAAGTCCAATTTGCTCCTGATAATATTATTCATCCTTATTGCAATAAATTTGAGAAAGCTAAATGCGAAATGAAATGTGATAATGAAATAATTGCAGGATTAACTAGAAATCCTAAGATCAATGATACAGATGCTGTTGGATTGTATCAGTTCTGGCTGTTTTGCATCTCGCTTGTGGTGGGCTGGGTGAGCATGGCAATTGTCGTGAGCATTTCTGATGCCATTTGCTTTGAACTGTTAGGTAAATTATTCATAAATTACTTTTATAATAATAATTTATTTTATTATTATATAATATAATTTTTTTAATATTTTATAATAGTTTGGAATAAATAAATAACAATAATATACTGGTTTTAGTATAAATATAATGTATACTTGTTTGAGTGGAAAATGATTGACTGGATAATTCTAATGATGGATTGAATTAGTCAGGGGTTGGAGTGAAAAATAACACAAAATAAGCAGAACTTAATTTTTAAATTATGCCGATGTTTCGGCCAACTTAATTTTTAAATTATGCCGATGTTTCGGCCTAGGATGTAGGCCATCTTCAGGGCAACCAAATAGTGGGTGCCCAATTGCACAATTGAAAAATAAGTTCTGCTTATTTTGTGTTATCTTTGACTGCACCCCCTGACTAATTCAATCCATCTTCACATTGTGCACTCTATGACCGAGGAAACCATACTTTGTTAATTTATTTTTATTTATTGTTCTTTTGATGGTGATTATTTTTAAATATTTTTATTTTGAGGAGAAAATATTTGTAATATAGTAGAACATAGACGGCCGGGTCTTCATCTCTAGTGCAGTGCTCTAACCATCTGAGCTACCAAGGCTCGTAACCAAGCCAGACAAATCCATTCTCATCACTTTGTCATTTGATTGATTTATTGTTCTTTTGATGGTGATTCCTTTCTCTTTAAAATAAAAAATGTTTAAAAATAATCACCATCAAAAGAACAATAAATAAAAATAAATTGTAAAAATATAAAATTGACGTCAGTCAACGAGATCCTAATTAAAGAAATGTTCAATGAACATCCTTCCCCACGTGTACATTGCAAAAATTGCGAGAACACAGGATATAGGATCGGTGAAGAGAATGGATTTGTCTGGCTTGGTTACGAGCCTTGGTAGCTCAGATGGTTAGAACACTGTGCTAGAGATGCAGACCTGGCCCTTTAACCCGGGTTCGAATCTCGGCCAAGACAAATCTTTTCTCTTCAAAATAAAAATATTTAAAAACATACTTATTATAATATTATATCAACTTTAATATTAGCAAGCACAGTATTATCTGTATTTATTTATTTTATTTTTTTTAAGTAGAATAAATAGTATATATTTATTTTATTCTCATTAACTATATTTCGAAAGTGTCCAATTAAAGACTGGCATTATATGATTATTGGTACAAAATGTAAATGATCATATCGATCAGTGAAGAATTGAAAATATATATATATATATATATATATATATTACTAATATTATAAATGTGAATGTTTGTCTCTCTTTCACGCAAAAACTACTGGACAGATTTGGATGAAACTTTACAGTAATATAGGTTATACATCAGAATAACACATAGGCTATAGCAAGCGCGGATTTATGGGAGGGTGCAAGGGGGCACGTGCCCCCCCCCCCCCCGACAGTATTTTAGGTACTGGGGAGAATCCAATATCGTACATAAATAAAGGCAAATCTCATGATGATCTATGTGGGGGCACGGGGGCATGTGGCCTCCCCCCCGTTATAGTACATAATTAAAGGTAAATCAGGAACTTAGCATCTTGAAATTTGTAGTTAGGTTCTGTGTATAGTTTAAGAAAGAAATTCGGATAATTCCACTCCAAGGGTTTCCCCTTTAATATAATAGGGGTTCAAAGGTTGTATTGAATCCGTCAGTTTTGAAGTTAGACATCTGAACTTTCGGATGTTCGAGTAACTTATATTTAAAAAAAATAATTAAATTATTTATTTAAAATGATCTTTCACGAAACTTTACGTGGCAGACCTAATCCACGCGTGCGAAGCCGCGAGCATAAGCTAGTGTATTATAAATGTGAAAGTTTGTATGTTTGTCTCTCTTTCACGCAAAAACTACTGAACGGATTTGGATGAAACTTTACAGTAATATAGGTTTTACATCAGAATAACACATAGACTATAGCAAGCGCGGATTTAGGAGGGGCGCACGGGGGCACGTGCCCCTCCCCCCTCCTCCCAACTGTTTTTTAGGTATTGTGGAGAATTCATTATAGGACATAATTAAAGGTAAATCACATGACAATAGTTGTTAAAATAAATGAAAGAACATGAGTGAAACTATTTCTTTTGATATCCTACTAATCTTACTAATATTATAAATGCTAAAATTTGTATGTTTGTCTCTCTTTCACGCAAAAACTAGAATTTGACAGATTTGGATGAAAATTATTGAGTAAAATAGGTTATACATCATAGGCTACAGCAAGGGCAGATTTATATGGGGGTACAGGGGCTTGTGCCCCCCCCCGTTATAGTACATAACTGAAGGCAAATCAGGAACTTAGCATCTTGAAATTTGTAGATAGGTTCTTTGTATAGTTTAAGAAAGAAATTTGGATAATTCCACCCCAAGGGTTTCCCCTTTATTATAATAGAGGTTCAAAGATTGCATGGAATCCCTAAGTTTTGAAGTTAGCCATCTGAAATTTTGGATATACGAGTAACTTATATTTTAAAAAAATAATTAAATTATTTATTTTAAATGATCTTTCATGAAACTTTATGTGGCAGACCAAATTCCACGCAAGCGAAGCTTCGGGCATAAGCTAGTATGTATATATATATATATTTCAGCTAGAGACATCGGTTTGAATTTTAGCTTGTTTTTATAACCTTCAAACTTCTATTAATAATGCATTAATTATTATTAAGTGAAGTTATGAATAATTCCTACACATACACAATTACCTGGGCTGTCAAATATTATTTACAAAGTATCAATTTCACTGACTAATTTAAAAATTATTGAAATGTTACATATGTTTTTAACTTACTTCATTAGCTGTAAATAGTTGCCATGATGAAAACATGTACATAACTCGACACTTTATTGAAAAAGTAGGTTTGAGGGCTTTAAACTGCAGGAACAACTCTTTCCTAAGGAGGATACAAGATTTTAATGTCATGTCAAATTCTGCTAAGCACACGACACTCTCTGTTTCCTTATACACCCATTTTTTTTTCCAAAATAATGTTAAAATCTTTAATTATTAGTCTGGCCCTTTAATTTAAAAGTTTCTCATTATTTAATAAAAAGTGGATTTCAGTTATTACTTTGTTATTTAATTATGTAATAATATGTTTAATGATGCTTTTGAGCTGAATGATCATGGTTCTCATGCTATGAAAAAAATTCTTGTTTTGTATTGTAGACCATTGATCAATACTTCTTACTAAAATTGGAATGTTATGAAAAATTGGAAGAATCCATAAATTTCAGGAAATGAAAAACAATGCTTAATGTAGGTCAGGGGTTGCCAAACCTAATGATCTTCCGGATCAATCATTACTCCACGGGCAACATATAAAATATATCCCCATATCAAATTTGACTCACTATAGACATTTTTTGGAGTAAATATTTAAACATAATGAGTTATTATCATGATTTTTACTTTTACTCTTACATGTAAACATAGATAATATAATAATAAAATAATATTGTAATCATTACAATGACTTTATCATATTAAACTTCTTCATTTCAACATTTAGTTTTTGAATGTACAATGCAAAACAAATGAATGAATGGATGTGAATTTTGTTTAGGAATTTGTTTTTGCTAATTTTATCATTATAAAATAAGTATATTTTGTAAAAGATGAATAAATCCCATGGGCTGAAAAAACATTAAAGGTAGGCCACAGGCTGTCCACCCCCGGTTTAGGGGTTTCTCTTCTGAAACTCAATGCAAACTTATAATATTAAATTAGGTTGTCTTGCTTTAGATAATTAGTTTTAAATTTAAAAAAGTGAATACTAATTTAAAATTAGTTAACCAGCTTTAAGAGGTAACTAGGCTATGAGGAAGAAAACCAGTAAACTCTTGCTTTCCCGAAATAATTAAAACAAAGAATAGACAAGTCGGAAGAAATGCGAATTAACTGATAGGGTAACTTTATTAATAACAAGCCAGTTTCAACAATGTTCACTCTATTTGATAGTTCTGAAATTTATTTTTTTGTCCTCTACTTGACAAGTAGACTGACATTTCATGAAATATTGAAATATACAGTATAATATTTATACTGGTTTTATCTTATGTACTATGGAAAGACCTACTTTTAACATGTTTTTATTGAGTGCATTATTAAAGTTTTTATTTGAAAATATTAATAGAATGTATTTTCTACAGGAGATTTCCCCTCTAAGTATGGAAACCAAAGGCTGTGGGGTTCTTTGGGATGGGGCCTCTTTTCATCAGCTGCTGGTTATATAATTGATCATTTTAGTGGTTCATCATCGTCAAAGAACTATAAACCTGTCTTTATATTAATGATCATAACTCTGTCGAGTAATTTAATTGTAGCCTATAAACTAAAAGTAAGTTCTAAAATAGATTTTTTTAAAATATTGTTCTTATTATCTTACGTAAATTAAATTATAAAAGAAATACATATTTTTAATTTATATATAGTTTTAAAGTTTTCTGATCTGAATATTACAATACTCATGTAATATCTGTATAATAGATTTGTAAATATGATTTATAATATTATGTAACACTTTAATTTCTATTGATTTAGTATAAACAAGTAAAATCTTCTGCCAGCATAATCAATGATGTTGGAAAACTACTTTCTGAAGGAAGAGTTATTATATTTTTACTTTGGTGCATTTCTATTGGTATGTGCACAGCAATGGTTTGGAATTTCCTATTCTGGTAAGATATTTCAAATTAATTTTACAATCTTAGCTATTTATATGTATACTTTCTTAATATTATGTCAAAGTTCATTCTAATATTTTGCTGGCCAACATTCAACAGGTATTATTGAAAATTAAATGTAAATTTCCTCCCAACCCAACCTAATAGATGTAAAAAAAAATATACCCTTCAATGTTTTTGCTGAGATAAATGCTATTGAAGTTTTGATTATAATTGACACAAATTCAAGACTGCAGGAAAAAATGTTTATATGTATTTATTGAACATAGTAGCAGACTTTTTGCTAGTATTTCAAATTGAAATATTGTTTGATGTTTACCTTCATTAAAATACTGTTTTATATTTGTCTTAGTGGGAACGATGTCCCATCAAGTTGTTTGAATTTTCTCCAGTTCACGTATGAAGTTTGTGCAAAGTGAGAGAGCAAGTGCTACTGGTGTGTATCAAGGTTATTTTGATAGAGTAGCCTCTCTTGGATTAGTACACAACAAGTTTTAGCCAGATCAATCTACTTATTTGTGTTCAACATCCTTTTAAATTGAGGAAATCGAGCGATTTTAAAAAAATGGACGAAAAATAATTTTGTGTTGATTACACTTATTTCATGAATTGCAATATGCCTCTAGAGACTTTATTAAGGCAAGCTTGATAATCATTATGGTGACTGCACCTGTGGTCTGAAAGTTTAAAAGTGGTTTCAAAGTTTTTGGAGAGCCCATATGGCGCGATTGACACTAGCGTTCTAAACACCCTGTTGATGTCACTACTCCAGAAATCATTGTTAAAATGCATGATATGGTGGTGGATGACAGAAGAGTGTTGGTGCCTGAGATCGATAGTGCTGTGGACATCTCGAATGAATGAGTACATTATGCATCAACATTTGAAAATGAAAAAGTTATTTGCAAGATGGATGTCTCGATTGCTCAAGATTGACTGAAAATGAAATTGTGTGAAGTGTTGCAAGGATGGTTTGCAGCTGTTCCAGTGGGATCTGCAGAACTTTTAGCGTCATTAGTCACAGTGATGAAATATGGATACATCACTATACTCTGGAGAACAAAGAACAATCTATACAATGGGGAATCTGCACCAAATTAGGTGAAGACCTTTCCAGATAAAGTTATGGCATCTGTCTTTTGGGTTTTCAGGCATAATCTTCATTGACTATCTGGAAAAGAATAAAACTATTAGGTAGTGCTTGGGCTGTTACTGCTTCACTTGAAGGGTAAAAGGAGAGGCTCTTATATACATGTTTACAAAACAAGGTCCTTAAGTCATATTATTTGTTGTTATTAGACCATTTGAAAACCGAGCTGCTGACTTGGACCAATCCCATTATTCAGAAGGGGTCAACAAACGAGAGCAGCGTTGGACAAATTCGAAATATACTACTGTGTCATTTAAAACTCCCGGGCATTAGGAAGGTAGGTAATAATTTTTTTTCCTAGATTGTAGGTAGGTTAGAGCCTTATGCGTCGTTTGCTTGAAGCTGTTTGTCTGAAACGGCCGGAATTATGGGCTAACAACTCTTGGTTCCTTCATCACGATAATACATCCGGTTCACACTGTATTGGTTCTTCACGACTTTTTCGCCAAAAACTCGATTCATATCGTTCCGCAATCAACGTATTCACCTGATTTGGCTCTATGCGACTTCTGGCTGTTTAGCAAACTTAAAAGGCCAATGGGGGGACGCCGTTTTGACACGATTGAGGAGATAAAAACCGAAGCGAAGAAGGTCTTGAAGGCTATATCGAAAAAAGACTATTCCGACTGTTTCGAGGACTGTTCTAGAAAAAGCGGAAAAAGTGTGTTTTATCGAACAGGGATTACTTTGAAGGGGATGAAATTGATTTGGAAGAATAAATAAAGAATTTACATTTTATAAATTAAATGTTTTATTATTTTGCAAGAATGAATTTTATGACTACAGTATGTTTTATAAAATAATATGTTCTATTCCAAGCTCGTAAATTTTATATTAACCATTTTTTTTCTTAGGTATTTGGAAGACTTAGCTGCTAAGAATGGTTGTGGAACTCAAATGTGGATAAAGACACTCGAAGGATTAGTCATGCTGATTCAGACATTTGGTGGCGAATTACCATTTTTCTTCCTCTCAGGTAATTTTTCAGATGTAATAAATAATTAATAAGCCATTGCTAATTGAGTAGATAAAATTAGTATTACCTGAAGAATATACTGAAGTATAGATGACTTTTTGTATTAAAAATATTTAATTTTTGACTTCACAGATTTGTAGTGTTTTTTGTGAAAGCTCGCCTTCCATTACAGAATCAGAATGAGTTTGGCATTTTGTCATTTATAGAATAGAATAGGATAGAAAAGTAATTTGATTCTTTCTTTAGAATAACAATCATGAACAAAACAAAGCAATTAAACAAAAGAGAATAAATAAATTAATAACAACAGTTAAATGCATTACCTAGGATCCGATAATTTTCACATACATAATGTAAAGGGTACCCCAAAATTAACGCAAGATTTAAATTTAATAGAAAACACAGTTTTTACTATTTTGATTGTTATTTTTTTATTGAATTATAAATTACATAGGATAGGGTTATTTATGGAATAACACATCAGGCAAATGGCCTCCACGGCTTTGTATGCACATACGCACTCGTTTGTAAAAATTTTCCATGACCATTTTGCATAAATGTGGCTGAATTTCGTCGAAACTCCTCCTTTAATGCACGGGTGATTGTGGGCTTGTTGACATAGACGTGTGATTTCAAATAACCCCATATTAAGAAATCTAATGGTGTTAAATCATACGATCTAGGGGGCTGACTCTGATCACCGAAACAAGAGAGTACACGACCTGGAAATGTCTCATGCAGTAATTGAATTGTTTCACGTGCTGTATAGCATGTGTGGCACCGTCTTGTTGAAACCACATATTGGCCACATCAATATCATCCAATTTCGGCAGAATGAACTGTGTTATCACTTCGCGTTTCAAGCACCAGTAACAGTCACTGCTTGACCAGCCTCTCATGCACTGCTTCGATATTGACACTTGAACGGCTTGTTTTTGGATGATAGTCTTATTTGACTACCTGAATGGTTAGCATGCTGCTATTAGATATGTTGGCACTGTTAAAGAGATGATGATACATAGTCTTATTTTATAAAACTTTTATTATATATTATATATTTGGGGAGCGGAGTGGCTCAGTGGTAGAGCACTGAGTTGCCATGCTAGAAATCCTGGTTCAAATCCCGCTGCAGGCAGAACTTTTATTTAATCTGTTTGCAGCGGGAGATGGGTCATACGGGATCTAGGACCCTCCTGGAGCTCAACCTCTATATAATATTATAAAAATAGGGTACCCAAAATAAGGGGGGGAAAATCTGGCAGTTGAGCATGACCTAGGACAAATCACCTCCTTGCAGAACTGTTGTCCATGAAACAGTACAGTCTCTATCATTTACTGAGCCCCAGACCTGTTCACGGGTTGTAGTGGTACAGGTTTTTTTTTTTTATTATTATATTAATATGAAATATAACCTTCATTACATGTTAGTTTATATATATTCATTCATTCTTCTTATTCCCATCATTTGGCTATGCTCGGTGATAAAGCCAGGAAATCAATGGTCCACCTGAGGTCATCCAGGGTCTCATAGAGCTTCGTCTCCAGTGCCGTTGGCTCAGGCCAAAACTGATTGCGTGCCTCTTCGAGTAATTTGCAGTTTTGCAGGATGTGCTCATCTGTCTGATTATAACCTTCATTACTTACATGTTAGTTTATATATATTCAGTCATTTTTCTAAGTGTAATTGATCACTGTTCCATGTATTTATGCATCACTGTATTTTATCTTTGACAAGTATCTTTGTCTTCTCCTCGTTAATGTGGAAACTCATTGTTAAACTTAATGGTTTGTCGAGTCTTCCCAGCAATATCATCTGCATATCTTATCACTTCTGTCACCTGGCTAAAAATTGTCCCGTGGGATATTGGTCTTGCTCTTTTTATAACTGCATTTAGTACAATATTAAACACCATTAGGGCCAGTGAATCTCATAACCTGAGTAGTGATGTGCCAGATCTTTAACGAAGTATATCTGTGGATATGGATCCGGTTATGGGTATTTGGTGTCAAGATCCGTGGATACCGATCTTAACTTTTTTACTCAATCGCTTTCTGTGCGCGTGATATTGATAATTGTTGCCACTTAGTGTGACAGACAGGACAGTAGGTTAGGTACATGTTTCAAGTTTTCGACTTGCGCTGGGCGGCATAGATAACGTTTTTGTTTGGTAGTGAGTTATAAAATTGTCAACAAAGAAGTTTTCTTTAAACCTTGAAAGGATTGCCTGAGTAAAATGTTAAATGTCAATAGTTTTTTACTACTACCTACTAACATTTATTCAGGGTGTTTTTAAATTTACTGAAAACCACTCAGGTACGTGTTAGTAACACTATAAACAGCAAATTTTGTTCTGAACAAACATCGTAAACGAAAAAAAAAATAGCTTTTTTCCATATAAACTAAGATCAGCTGATCGGTCATTTGAATGGAGGACTGAATTTTTTTCCTTTCGACGTTGGCCAGAACAAAAGTTGCTGTTTATAGTGTTACTAACATGGTACCTAAGAGATTTGCAGTGAATATAAAATACCCATATATAAAATTTTATCTATGTATTGAAAATTAATAAGGTAAAAGATCTGCCAAAAAAGTCACGGATACAGACACGAATATCGGACACACTAGTCCTGAGCTCCCTGGGAATGAATCTCCAAAATTTTTTCCAATCTTGACCTTGCCAACAATATCTTACATCGCACACATCGTAATTCAGACCAATTTAGCTTGAATTTCCATATCTTTCATAGCCTATTGCAGCTACCTTCTGATGACAGAATCATATGCAGCTTTATATTATTTCTTGTGCCAAATTTTTTCTAATACTTTGGTGATTTCTTCAGCTATTATCGGGCCTCCTGAGTTCAGAATTTTTGCTGGAATGCTATCTGATTGAACCGCATTTGTTTTTCAGCTGATCCAAAATTAATCCTATGTCAGTGCTGTTAGACGGAACCGACTCACTCTCATTTTCATCTTCTAGTTTTCAATCAGTTGTCTCATCTTCAGCTATGGGATTGAGGAGTTTCATGAAGTGATCTCGCGATCTTCCTGTTATGTTTTGGTCTACAGTTAGCTTACCCTCTCCGGTCCTATTTATTGAATTGTTGCTGTTAGTTGTAGTAATGGCCTTATATTCTTTAAAAAACATGTTTATCTTATTATTCCTTCTTGATTCCTCGATAGCCCTCACTTTTTCTAGTAGTGCTTGTTTCTTTTTTTTTTCAATACAGACTTTGTTTTAGTTCTGGCTTTGTTCTCTTTTACACTCCGCCTAGTGTCTTACCTCATCTTTGATACAACCGAATAGTGTTTCGGGTTTACATCTATTACACGATATGACCTTAATTTGTTTCTGTTAGACAGCCCGATATCCAAGGCTTGGTTGTATAGCATTAGTAACTTGATACTTTTTTTTTAAGAGATGGGTCGTCAGCCCTTTTCTTAGCTTCTTAACCCTCCTCCTTTGTACAGGCTTAGGCAGTATGGTCCAGTAAACTGTTTGACCACATTGCTGGAGTATACCTTCCTGATTCCACCATTTGTTACCTTACCTATGATTCTTGATCTCTTATATTTTTATATATTGAAGCAAATGGACTAATACCTAAATGTGTAAAAAATTACTTCTATCTTTGAAATCCATGAGTTGGCAAAATCAATACGGTGACATTTATATTATTTACGCTTTAAAAAGCATATCGTCTGCTTTACACCTATGCTTTAGGCATTGTTTTCTATTAAATACTAATGTTGAAATAAAGAATCACATTTAACACTGTTATAATATATACTGCACCTAATGAGAAGATTGTAGGTATCCGTTTAACTATGTATTTACGAGAAATGAATATATTAAGTAAATATACAATAGAAGAGAAATAAACCAGGTAAATTTTTAATATTTAATGGATCAGATATCTACATAAGTATGTGGATAATCTGAATGAAGAAATAGCAGCCATTTAAATTTTAGTAAAATAAATATTTACTTTACTGCATTTTAACTCATAGGATGAATAATGCGGATTTCTTTTTCAATCAGGCGAATCCATTAAATATAAATACACCTTGTTTTCCTGTTCCTTTAATTATAACAACAATTCAATCATAACATCCTCGTTAATATTAATGAAGTTTTTGAAATTAACTTACTACATAACTTCTTATATAAAATTTTGATCTTACTTATTAATGATCCTGGTGTCGCTATCTGTAGTTATCTTTAATTTTTTCCCACTTCTTCCTTTTATAGAATGTTAGTTAATGATTTTGCAATGAACCTGCTCCCTGAGAAATGGACTTGTGATTGATATTATTTGGAATTGTGAGGGCTTGGGTTAAGAATATATTTAAAAAAATTTCTGGTAAATAATTAAAACCAAGATTAAATCGGTAATAATGCATGTAAATTAAACTGTTATTTAAAATAGATATTGGATCATATCAATATCATTTTCCAATGAAATTTTTCAAGAATTAGCTTCGAAATTGTATTATAGACAATATAAAAATTTTATGGAAACCATTGACTTTAGAAACTACTTCTATTGATTAAATACTTATACTTATTTTTTATTCTGACAATTTTAATTTTAAGCATTACATAATTTTAATATATATTTTTTTATTAATTTGTCTGCTTTTATTTAAATATTCCATTCTCCTTTTAAAACACGGTTTACTTATTGTTATATTTAGATTTTCTTTTTCTTGTACTTTAATCATATTATGTCAATAATGTTTTTTTCATTTGTAACCTATTTTTTAGGTTGGGTTCTAAAGAAGATAGGCCATATTCATGCCATGTCTTTGATTTTGCTATCATTTGGTGTGAGATTTCTCCTGTATTCTGTTCTTATTAACCCTTGGTGGGTACTCCCAATAGAATTTCTAAATGGTCTCACATTCGGACTTGCATATGCTACAATGGCTTCTTATGCTAGTATTGTAGCACCTCCTGGCACTGAAGCAACTACACAAGGACTTGTAGGAGCTGTTTTCGAGGGATTAGGTATAGACTTCAATTATTTTTTAAATTTTGTATATACTTGTTTGTACTGTTGTTAATATAAATATAATAATAAAATCTTAATGATATAAATAAATTAGGTGTATCTCTGGGAAGCTTTATTGGCGGTTTACTCTTTGATAAAATGGATGGATCTAAGGCATTCCAAATATTCGGAATTGCAGCAGCTATTTGCTGTTTTCTTCACTCTATTCTCCAGCACTTCATGACAAAACGGACAACTGTTTTACACATACATGAGAAAGGTAAGTGTTGCACATATTTTATTACAATTTTTAATAGAAAAGTTTAGACATAGCCTACAAATAAATCATTAATATTATGAATAAATGAATTAAGTTATTTAGGAATTCATAGCTACTGAGGATTTAAAATTTTCATGTTTTCTTCAGATTGTTTTATTAAAACATACATTACACTTACATTCAGATTTTCAATATTATTTTAGAGGGCATTAATGTTTTGTTTTTTAAAATAGTTTTATATACCTACCATATTTATTAAAATTTAATTTATTTTTCGGTATTGTGCTGCTCAGTGGCGACCACTCCATTGTTGAAGGGTGAGTTAGAGTTAATTTAGGACATTCATATGCTGGGAAAGCTTACTAATTTTTATTTTTTTATGGGATTGTATCAATAAACTTAGCCATGAGGTTTAGCTGCAGCAACTTACGACATCTCATGCTCTTAGCTATAGCTGCATAAAATTTGATTTTTTTTAAAACTGGTTTTCTGCCATATTTCTTGAAAGCAATCAAACTCATATTTGAAAATATAGTTTTTTGTTTTTCACTCAAACTAGATTTTCCCTACACCTTGAAATAGAGAGATTAGTCTCTTTGTATTTTATGAATTCGGAGAGTATCTTTGATATATTTACAATATTTTTGATAAAAGACATTTGTTGTTTCTCTTCTTCTTTCTACTTTTTAGAAGAAATAGAAATTTGCCTGAAAAATGTATTCATTTCGTCGTGAATAGCACCTTATTGAATTGTCAGATTGTTGTTTTTACAGAATGGTTTCCTTTAAAAATTCGTGGTATAGCATACCCAATTCCATTGAAAAATCTTAATCCATGTGAGCTGGAGAGTTATTTGACATAGTTAGAGAAAATTTTAGGCGGAGCAATTGAATCCCACCAAGCTTCATCTAGAAATTTAAAACAGTCTTGAATAGCCACTGTGTTTGTGTGCTTTTGTGGTAGCACAAGCTTTTTAGATATTTTTTTTTATAAAGCCAAACAAAGAGATGTGTTTCGTTTTTTTCTATTTTGAAATGGTAGGAGTCTTTCGTTTTCTTTGACATGCATTTTAATTTTACAATTCAATAATTCTCTCTGTTGGCCATTTATTAATTAGCTGGTTATGATTGAGATGATAAAACTTATAGCTTATAAGCCATATAAATCAAAATTTTAAAACAAACACGAGTGTAATTTAAAAAATGTGATATGACCTTCATGCTTTAGTAAGTAGTAGATTGTTAATGGAAGTGTTGTTATAAAAAATTCTTTTCTTAAGAAATTCAAATACCTTAGTTTAGATTATCAGTATTGAATGGTAAACAATGATAATATTCTTTTTAATAGCTCCCTTACATAATTACTCTTGGTTGATTGCTTTTTTTTTTTCAATCGATTTATAATCCTAATTTTACAAAGTTGCTCAATGACAATGAAGTATTCTAGCAAACAGTTGTTGCCAGTTACTATATTGTAAACAATGATAATATTCTTTTTAATAGCTCCCTTACATAATTACTCTTGGTTGATTGCTTTTTTTTTTTTCAATCGATTTATAATCCTAATTTTACAAAGTTGCTCAATGACAATGAAGTATTCTAGCAAACAGTTGTTGCCAGTTACTATATTGTGCTTGTACAGTACAATAATAAAATTTATTGAGAACTTTCAATTATTGAATGGCCTTGAAATGATTAGTACTTAAACTTAAAGGAAACAAATTTTGATTGAAAAGGAAAGGCAAAAAATAATACATCAGTGTAGTGATTCTATTTTCAGCATAATATTTGCTGATTTATAATTATAGAATTTCTGACTGTAAACTGTTACATTTTTCTAACAATAATTTATAGATTGTCTTATGAAAGTAGATTTCACTTTACACTTTCATAAATTGTAGCAATGTAGCATTTATAGGAATTATAGGTAACTACTGTATGCATGAAGCCTTTAGTGGCGGTTTAGATTTGGTACATTTTTTTTTAATTCACCCGTCAGTTATCTATTTTATTTATTTCATGATTATTTCTGAAGAGCAATTATCTTAATCGTTTATACTCGTATATTTGTTCTAAATTGTAAACTGGTCAGTTCATTCCTTGATTCTTCTGATAAACCATTTCTGTTATTGTTTCAAACAACTATGACGAATGTCCTAGGAGAGTGATGTTAGGTGTTATGAAATTTTATAATATTTATTTTTAAAAAGCTCAAAGTAACCTTCATAATCAATAATACACTCACTACAAGATTTTTTTTGTTTTAATTTGACTTAGAGTTGAATTTATAATATAAAGTAAACCATTAAATAGTCAGTATTTAACTTTTTTTCATTGTGGAAACTTGTCTTATTTTAAATTTATGAAATATGTGTCTGTGTCTATGAAATATGTGTAAATAAATTTAAGTCTGGCAGTTGTAAATTTTTGTCTGAAGATAAGGTAAGGTCTACTTATCACTCATAGCTGTTCATAAACATCTTTAAGAATTTAAGCTTCTTATATTTACTTAATGAGATAACTTGGCTGTGGATTTTTTGATAACGATTAATTATCTGATAATCAAACATAGATAAGATGAATCTTATAAATACCACCTTGATATAGCTAAGTCATCAGTTATGTGTTCTTACAATTAGTCTTATTGTATTAGCATTTACATTTTTTAAAATATGTTTATCCTCTGTGCACTCGCAAAATATTTTGTATTTATTACTTGTTAATTTTACTGGCCAATTAAGTATGTTTCTGATATTCTTGTACTTAATTAAACTTGAAAATTCCAGTTGTGTTTTGTCCTGTTATGTTTTATCATGTACATGTGTTAATAGGGTTTAGAATTTTTTGAGCAAACCCTTTGTCATAAAATTTGGAAAAAGCAACACTTTCTCTAAGTATTTTTGTAATTACTAGCTTTGTAGGAATTAATTAAAAGTAATGGGATTTTTTTTAACATATAATTTTATATTAACTGAAATTTTCTCTCATCTGATTGACACCTAGATAGCTATCAGAAGCATTGTCTTTGAGGGGACTAAGAAATAGAATAGATAATTAATGCTTTAATTAATTTAACTAATAATAATAAGGGATTAATCTACAATGTACCAATTCAATTTATATTGTTCACAAATTGTAATTCAATTTTTTAGTTATTTTCATTTGATTGCCTTTAAATTGATTTTTTTTTTGTTAAAGGTATATTAGTAAAGGTTAACATTCATACATGGCAAAATTCTCATTTTCTTTGTTATAATAATATACTTTTTTAACAGTTTTAACCGTCAGGCCATCCTCTGAAATTATATTTTATCTTTGCTCAGTTTATCGTATTAAGTTTCAATTTGTAAGTTCATTTCATTCTATATTTTTCACAGACTTATTTATTTATTAAAAAAAAGTTTTATTGTCTTTTTTTGAATATAATAAAATAATATAAAGTTTTATAGTCTTTTTTTTTTAATATAATAATATAAACTTGCTTTTTTTTTGTCTTTGACTCATAACTTATTTAATTAATTTTAAATTGGCTTCTTTATTTAATTAATGTTTATTAATCAACTTTTTTAAATATATTAACTCAATTTACCATGGTTACTTTTGAGTAAAGACCAGATTTTCAGTAAAAAAAAAAAAAAGTTCAATGAAAAATGGAAAAATTGCGGTAAAAAACTCAAGTTCTGAAGTAAAGGCCCAAAAAAGTTTGAAATTGAGTATTTAAGATCAAAATATGCAAATTTATAATATTAATATAAGTGAAAAGCTTGTAATTTTTACCTTTATTTAAATGTTAACTATAGTAATTATAACTGAGAAATAATGTAACTTAGGTTGATGAAACAACAACTTTTTTATTCAATCGTGAAAGAAATAACCTTAGTATGCGTTTAATGAAATTTTGATCTAAAATAGTCAAAAGTCACCTACAAATTTAACATTCAAATTGACAAATTTTCAATTTTTTAATTCATATTACTCCAAAAGGCATCTAACATCCAGTATAATCTTTTACAAGTGTGTAGCCACCTATGCAGACTATATCAAACCTTATATTGGTTTCTCTTTCAAGTAACAGTCACTGAAACAAACTTTTAAATTTTTATGGGTAAACCCATTATTGTACTTCCTCGTGCAAGACAATGTGAAATACTGTTAATAGAATTTTCGGGACTTAGTTTACTATAAGTTTAAGGGGTTAAGTTTACTTACTATATCCTATCATAAATTTTGCAAGGATTATTCGTTGTGCAAAGGTATTCGTTTCTTCTAAACTGGAAAATTATCAATGTAATTTACAGGAAAAACTATAAAGTTTAATTATGATAGATATGTACATTCATATATTATGGAAAATTTGTTTCTACTTATCAATTATACTATAAAATCTAAAGCGTCAAATTTAAATCTTAAAATGTACAATATATAATTTTAATGGATTCAGTAGATGAATCTGATAACTAATGAGTCATTTTGTGATATTTAAGCTGTTACAGACATACAAATAATGTATTATACAATAATATGGAAATATGATAGCTATTCATCAATTTTGGTTCTATTAAATATATTTTAAATTAGTTTTATTTATTTTTCTAAAGTGTTTATTGTGGGAGGATTAATTAAATTCCTAAAAAAAGTTGAATTTATAGTTTGTTCAAAAAACATTAGTTGTTTCTTCTGGTTTAGACCGTGTCGGTGAATTTTCTGCCAATGTTTCGCCAGGCATGCTGCTGACTTCCGGAACGTTGGCAGAAAATTCACTGACACGGTCTAAATCAGAAGAAACAACTAATGTTTTTTGTATAAATAGTGATCGTGGAAACTTAAAGGATTATTATAATTTAGATTTTACTTCACCCATTTAGCAATAGAATAAAAAACTACTACTGTCTTTAAACATCAGTTATTTAAAATTAAATTAAATTAATACCATTGATCAATCTTAGTTCGTTTGATTCTCAAAAGCATCCCCATAAAAAGGGTTCTTATTTTCTTAGTTATTTAAAATGAAATAACCTGAAATAAATGCTTCCGTCTATAAGTATTGTCGAAATATTATTTCTATACAAAATCCAAAAAACTATTAAATTAACGTTAAAATAGGATACTATCTGTAGTTATTGTCATACCAACTTTATGCTTTATTAGGTTGTCATTTATTAATATGTGCTACTTATTTCTCATTTTTGGGTGATAGGAGAAAAAATATTTGGTTTTATTGGGTGAGGATAGCTCAGGTGGCAGAGCACCATGACGCAAACATGGAGACCCGGGTTCGAATCCCCACCCTGGACTTATCTTTTCTCTTCAAAATAAAAATAGTTGATAACATCATTTATTAGATTATTTTATATTTTAGACAGTTTATGTCCTTTTAAAATGAGGGTCATTACTTTTTTATTCTCATTGTATTTGATTCCAATTGTGCAGTTGTTGTTTCCCATGTTTTATATTTAAACAAAGTAGAATGAATGCATGGTATTTTCTGTAGTGCTTAAAACTGTCTTTGATATAAGCCCTATTAAAATGTAAATGTGATTATAACATTTATATGATCAAAATAAATTTAATAGATTTTTTTTGCAGTAAGTGAATTTGGTTGATTTAAAAGAAAATTGTTGTGTTTCTTAAACAGTTTAGGAAACAAAATAACAGTTTCTTTTTTAATTTAAGGCTATTATGAAATGCTGATAGTTTTCTGAAGTATCTAGAAAATTAATATTGATGTGGAAATGTTTGAATAGATGTAACTTGAGAAATCTTGAAAATAGTTGGAGTGTGCAGACAATAAAGTTAACACAAATAAATACAACTTATTTTATTTTTGCATTGGCAAAAACATTGGTTTTGGCCTAATTTTAGGTAATAATCATGGCTGAGAATAAAACATAACAGAATAACAGTATCAACAGTATAAAATATAGCTGTTTATGGAGACAATGGGAATTCCTATCATTTCTGTATAAACTGTTGACTCTGATATTCTGTTTTGTTTTATTCTCAGCTCTGATTATGGCCTAGAAATTGGGCCAAAATGTTGGCACAATTAAAATAAGTTGATTTATTGTCTGCTCCCCCTCTCTCTCTCAATAATTTTCAAGATTTCTCAAGAAAATTAACTTACTTAAATGCTTTGTTCATTTTTATTGTTTAAATGTAGGTTTTTGTATTGGATATTATTATTTTTTCTTTGGAATGGATAAGTCATTTGTAAATACTTATGGCCTACATGATCATATGTCCCAGAATAGTTCTTCTCTGGTCTACAATTTTATTATGGAAGATTCTCAGTCAGTTCATCAAAATACCTATGAGTTAATTGTAGAATTTATTTTGTGACAATAGGGTAATTTATTTTGGTAGTATAAGTGACTCTCATGTGTATGAAAATGTAATCTGGCATCTATCATATCTCTTGTAATTTTGTGCTTATTTATTTTGTAAATTTTAAAATTAATCCCTTATTATTTTATGATGTCATCTGTGTGTGTAATCAGCGTGTGTGTGTGTGTGTGTACTGTCCTGTTAAATACTAAACAGTTAATATTAAGGCTTAATAAGTTGGATGGTACTATTTATCAGTTTTGACTATATGTCTGATCAAGAAACTGCTATCACTTTTGTATTGAATTTACGGCAATATTCAAGAAGAACATCATCTCCTATCTCATAAGACACCATAACTTTTACTCAATAATTAATACGAGTTTCAGGTTGTTATTTAAGATATATTAAATATGTTGCTAAGTCAAGTCACCTGCTATTTCTCTTCTGTTTCATCTTTTATTTCTAGATGTCTGCTTTTTCTTCATCTTTTTGCTATCACTACTGTATGTAGTTGTCTATATTTTTTAATGTATGTACAATTTAGTTATGTCTTTGTTTGTGTTTTGGCGTTTTTTATTTTAGATTTTTTTCATTTCATTCATTAAGATAAGTTTTGCAGTATTATTTTTATCCTTATTATTATTAAGAATAATAAAATAAACCATCTGGTTTGATATCAACCAAGCACCTTCATATTGATTTGATTTATTTATGATAGTTTTATGTGAGCCTCATCTTTAAATTTCAACTACTTATACAAATAATGGAATGTCATTCCTAGCTACAAGTAATAATATTACAAGAAGGTTACATTATTATTGGAGGGTAGAGTAATATTAAATTATTATTATTATAACTAAAGCAGGTTCACTCTCATAAGAGACATTTTCTTGGTATCTGGGAATGCCTCTGTAGCAGTCAAGTTGTATCAATTACTCTTTTGGTTTAGTTTCAGTTGAGTGTCTTGCAAGAGAGTATGGCTAACTTTAGGTGTTTTTGTTTATTTAACTATGTGCCATTATATTAGTTATCGAAATGGTTACTGATTCAATTTATTTAAAAATGCTTTCTGATCCAGTCATATATTTATTTTTAAGATTAATATTCATCTATTTGAACTAATGTCTTTCAAAGTTGCTACAGCCAAACTTTATCTATGAAAAGAGGTATAACATGTAAATAGCGTATTAATATTTAGCATGATAAGTAAAGTATTAATTATTTATTTTATCATATTACAGGGAATAATGCTGATACGTAAACAGTTTTGTATTAACCCTTAAATATAATTGACTGTAAATATGCAAAAAAGATTCAGAACAATAAAATTGTCTGCTTGCTAGTTTTTTGAGTCTAGTCTTAAAACCATAGTTGGTGTTTTCAATTGAAAATGGTTGGTTATTAAAGGATCGAGTCTTTTTTTCATAACCATGATTGTTTGATTAATTATTTTTATTATAATTTTTAGTTGAGCTTTAAGCTTAAAATGACAATATTATTCCTATCTATATTCATATATTTCTTCTGTATTGAGGTATTGATTTGTATTCATGTTAAAATAGATGGAGGATGGATACACGGTTTTTAAAAAATGGTTAGTTTAGTTCAGGAGCAACCCCCTAAAACTTTTGCAGAACCCTTCTTAAAACATTTTAAGTTAGTGGTTAATTGTGGTCAGAGACAAAATTAGTCATTAGATTCATAAAATAAAAGATATAGTCGAGCCTTAATTAAATATATTCGAGGTTAGTCTAAAATTAAACAATAGTAATTTCATTTTAAAATAATAATAAAAACATTTACTCATTTTAGAATTTATGTTTGGTCTACATTTTTATTTTAGAGAAGAAATTAGTTGACTGGAACTTCTAATGTAAGGATAGAGATAGTATCCTCTATAACTACATTTTTATTTATTTGCTATTAAAGTGTAGTCAGTTTGTTCTCTGTTGGTGCCTTTATAGGTCAGAATATGAAATTTTATCTTAATTATTTATGATTATTTTTCAAAATGAAAATGCCATAAATGCAGTTTTTTGAAACTAGATTGCAATGAAGTAAAGTAGTTCAATATTAACTATGTATTCAAAGTCCACATTAACCACATTTTGGGAGAATGGTATTACTAAAATAGTTGGTATGCATGTCCAAGGTAATAATAATTTTGCATGTTACACGATTTATGTCTGTCATGAGTATTTTGCATCTGTTAACCTAAATTATAATTTTAAATTGTTTTACATTAAATGAAATGATTTGAATTTTGATTGTATTGTGTAAATATTTTTTTCATCTAGAAATTAATTGTTTAAAACATCAGTTGAAAAATTTGTTCTAATGGTGTTTAACAGGAATTGATTAAAAAAAAAAATTAAGGTTTTCCAAAAATTTATAGTTTATAGGTTTTAAAAAGTTAGATCTTTTAAATTAGATATATAAATATATACATTTATACATTACTGTTTTGTGTTTTAAATCAAAGTATGTCCTATGGCAATTATCAGACTTGGATCTTCTATCACAATTTTAAAACCAAAGAGTTATATTTGTTTATAAAGCAATCATTTATCAAGACTATGATGCTCAACCTTCTGTGATTTTTGACTACTACATTTGAGTATATTTATATTAATTCCAAATATATCAATACTAGTTTTGCTTATTAATTCCCACATTCAAAATACATAAATGTAATATAATTGATTAATTTGTTTTTATTAATATGCAATTATTTTATATAATTTTACAAAATTGTTTTATTTCACGAGGCTAAGAAATGTAGGTACTTGTTATTTTCTATATATATATATTTTGGTATTTTCTATATTTATATTGTACCTCAATGTTAAGTTAAAATATATTTGTCCCTAATGGCTCAGTTGTTACTTGCTATACTTCGGTTAGGATTATATATCTAAGAACTATATTTAGTTTTGAAACTTAACATAGAGCAAAGATTTATCTGGGAAAAATTGAAGTTGTAGCTGTAAAGACAATGCTCCAAATTTTGGACACGGAAAATTGCTATGCTGCTCAATAACTCCTTTTAGTATTTTATTATGTTAAACATTTATTCCTATACTAGAACTAATTGGTTGATTGTAATGTATTGTATTACCATTTATTCATGTATTAACATTTGGTTTTCAATTAATATTTAATATTAATCAAAGTGTTAAAATAGTAATAACCATTCCTCTGTTTAAAAAAAAACCTATATTGCTCTGATGCATTGCTTTATTCAGCCTCAAAAATCAGTAGTTATCCAATTATTTTGATGTTGGATAATTAGTTATTATTTACTTTATATTGTATTACAAATATTGTAGAATTGGAAACAAACTCATTTTTAGGATCCTTTTTTCTTAAATCACCTTCAACATACAGTTGGTTTTCACAATTTAAGGATTTAGTACATAAAAGTAACATAAGTAACTTTATTGAAATATTATACAATGTAAGAAAGTAAAAAACGTAATTAACATGTTTTTATTATAATTTTTAAAAAATGAAAAACCATTCAATATAGATTTTGTTTATCTTTATTAATTTTTAAAAATTTTTATTGGATGAGTTGTACTAGTACGTTTAATTGATGTACTGAACTGGAATGTCTTTGTTTTATATAACATATATTTTATCTTTTCAAGTACTCAAAAATTACTCTAGCATTTGGTTTTCACTCCTATAGATATAGATTGGTCATCAATTTTATCCTTTGTTTCCTCCATTTATTTTTTTCGGATTTGATTTTAATTGAATCAATTGTATGTATTAATGATTTGTTTATTCCTTTAATATCAGGGAGAAGTTAAAGCGTAGGGTGCATAAAGTGTCTATTTACTTATTGTTATAGTTCTGTAAAGAGAGTTATGTAAGAAATAAATAAAATATATATATAAATTTAAAATATATATATGTGTGTGTGTGTGTGTGTGTGTGTGTGTGTGTGTGTGTGTGTGAAAAAAAAATTATATATAATCAGCTACTGTGATTAAATTAAATTAATAATTAAATTTTTTTTTAATTCTTTGATAATAAAAATTGGCAGAAGCAGAATCAGTTTAGCTATTGCTATATATGCTGAACGTTTTATTTTTTCATGATTTATTTTTTTAAATATTTTGATTGGTTACTACTTAATTTCTACCTTCCTTATTTTGTTTCTAATATTATATTACTAATTCTTGCCAAGGAGGCAACTAGTCGGCTGCGGTTTTCTTAAAATCATACTTTAATTTTGCAGGTCATGCGATTAATTACCATTTTAGTGAATTACAAATGAGATCCCTTCATATAAATGGAATAAATTGGTTATTCAATAACAAATAAGGTCAGATCACATATTCAGATGTTTTTATAAATCCTCATTAAATACTTCTGGCAGTTTAACAACAAACTCATGCGATGAAGATGATGGACACCTTTTTTTTTACATCTACAAACTCTGTTACAGCCTGATAAATAAACAAAAAAACAAGAAAATGGTTCGTTTAAAAAAAAATATATATATATATATATATATATATATATATATATATATATATATATATATATATATATTGGTTTCTACTTATCTTGACTGTTATGGAAATTATATTGTATTTTAGTTCTTGAGTTTCAGTCTTTCTTGAACTTCTTAGGCGACGTTTCGAGACTAGGTTAGTCTCATACTCATGCCAAGTTCCAAAGAATGAATCAGTTTTTCATTAATCAGTTGCCTCGCAAAACAGCATAAAATGTTTGTATTGCAATTGCTATGATCAATTGGGATTACTTACTCATTGATCATAGCAATTGCAATACAAACATTTTATGCTGTTTTGCGAGGCAACTGATTAATGAAAAACTGATTCATTCTTTGGAACTTGGCATGAGTATGAGACTAACCTAGTCTCGAAACGTCGCCTAAGAAGTTCAAGAAAGACTGAAACTCAAGAACTAAAATACAATATATATATATATATATATATATATATATATATATATATATATATATATATATATATATATATTACAATTTTCTGTACAATTCTACTGTACAATCACATTATCAGTATTGGCTAGAGTTTGACTCCTTACTTTGGAAAGCTGAAGATAGCTGCACCAACCTAGATTCTAGCATAACCACTCCTATCTGAGATATCTAAGAGGCCTATTTATATACTAACATATTTAAATAGGTTTATACAATCTTTGTTTGCAGATTAAGTATACGTAAAAGAATTTTTTTAATTTTGGTAGTGCTCCCCTTCTCAGAATTCTCCCCATTGTCTGATTGTCTCTATACCACTACTCTAAACACCTGATATCAACTAATAATATTGAATCACTTCAGTAAATTTTATGATTCAAATGAATATAAATTAACATTTAAATTGAAATAGTAGTAGTAAGGCTTCGTTGGGCTGGTCATGTACAAGGGATGGCTGAAGATAGCATTCCCTAGAGGATAATCAATCATGCACCAGTGGGGAAAAAGACCCCGGACAAGATGGTTAGACCAGGTTGGATGGGCCACGGTGCAGCTGGAGGCGTCAAGCTGGTGGACGATGGGCAGGGACAGGGACTGGTAGGGACAATTTCTTCTGGAGGCCAAGGCCCGGACTGGGCTGTAGAGCCGAAGATGTAGCAGTAAGTTTTGCCACCATTTTCCAGTAAATTAGGTGGCAAACTGTAGCCTGTAATAACAATGAAATCATATATTGATGTTGTATGGAATTTTCTTTTCTACTATCACTATTTGCTTGCTATCTCTTTGGATTTCTTCTTTTATTATTTGATTTACTTTTTTGGTAAATGTGTCTTTCCGTCAGCTTTGATTAGGCAAATACTGACCTCGATCACAACATTATCAATTAAATCATGATTGAGAGGAAATTGTTGACTGGAAGATCTAATGAGGGATATAGATAGTCTGGGGGTGCAGTCAAGATGACACTAAATAAGAAAAAACTTATTTTGTGTCATCTTGAGTGTACCCCTAGACTATCTATATCCCTCATTATCAATTAAATCATAACATTGAATTACCATCCATAGCAAAGACATAATCACAGATCAATGGAAATATTTAATTTTTAGGGATGTACAGCTAGAAGTTGAGAAGTTCTTGTTGTGAAGTTGTAAGTTAGGATAAAAGATTTGCTACCTAGGACTCAACTTAGACAAACGTCTTACTTTGAATCTTCACACAAGACTGAAAAGGCAAGAAACAGCTAGACACTTCTGACTACTTCAACACATACAAGCTTCAGATCAATTACAAAAGACTTATTTATATGACTGTTATTTAACTATGGGGCTCCACCAAACCATCAAATTCCTCTCGTATTCAATCCTTGCAATCCAAAATCCTAAACGCTCCTTATTTTGTCACAAATAAAACCATCCATAATGACCTTAACGTTCCATATGTTACAGATTTAGTCCATTCCAGATACATATCATTCCATAATAAACTCCAGGTCCATCCAAACCCAATATTTTCCATCCTTGCATCCAATTCCATCCCTGACAATCCTCCTAGGTGTCTGAAGAGGAGAAGATGGCCTCGGGACCTTCTATTATAGAAATGTTATTAGAGTGCTGCCAGTGGGTAGTGCCTCTACATGTCCTGTCATGTATCCTGTATTTATTCATACAGCCTTTGTACTAGATGTATATTTTACAGTTGTACAATTCAATAAAATAATAAAAAAAAAAAAGAAGGTAGGATGTTCGGGGTAGGAGCAAGTTATGAAATGCTCTCAATGTGCATCTTGAAAATACTTGGTTTAAGCCATGTGCTTGAAATAAATTTGTATGCTGATAGATTGGCACAAATTACAATTGCGGTGTGAAAGAGTGTTGCCAATATTTAATATAATATCCATACTTGATTGAAGGTTCTTTAACATTTTAAAACATTTAAGGAATATTAATCCAAAGTCAGTGATACTGCATCGATCAATAAATTATTCCAAATTTTTTTGAAAAGCATAGCCAGAGATGTGGCAAAAGATTGAATAAATAGTTTATAAAAGCTATCCGTCTATACGTTAGCTATCCGTCTATCATATGTATATAAGTACTTATTTTAACTGCTTCTTTTTTCTCTTTTTTTATTTCTGACCAACAGATACTTTAAAGCATTCCTTCATACCTTATTGTGGTGTTAAGTAGTTGGTCACTGCAATGTTTCTGAAGTTTATTATTAAATATGGAATAAGTTCTATTCTTATGGGTTTAATATAAGGACACTTGTGAAATAAGAACCATTTATTTCATAAGTGTAGCAATATTCATTTTAAAAATCAAATACAGATTTTTCAATCCGATTTTTTTATATTACTTTGTCGCCAGTACAAGAGTTTTTCCAACCAAAATGTCAACCCTTTTGATCATCTCACCTGAAATTGATAATCTTCCACCATGTTCTACATCATGATAGACCTTAGCAAAACCTGTGAAATCCCTTATCATTTGTGAATAGTATTGTACTCCTGTCAAATGTTGGGGAATTTTAGTTAGTACTTAAAACCCTTTTCTCCTTTTAAATACAAATCATTACATGGATTCAGCATTTGGCAGTAGTGTAATCAGAATTTCATTCACATGTTTTTACTCAACTAACAGTATATAGGGTAGAAAAGCCTGGCAAGGTGTTATCGAGAGTTGGAGAATTACAGTGATTACTGGAAGTAATATTTAAATCTCTCCATATCACTTTGGGAACTGTACTGTATAAGTATGCCTTCTTAATTTTGTAACCAATTGCTATTTAATATGTCAGTTCTGTAGTGAGGTTTATTTGTGGGCATATTGTGATGTCACTTTTAACTCAGTTGATTATTAGGTATTCACTTTGTTTTTTCTTAGTTTTGTCATTTAAATTATTATATTTATTCATAGGTCAAGATAGTGAGGATGAAAAACCATTTAGACAAGTTGATTCATGAAGGTAGAATTTACTATAATGTAAAGGTAACTAGACCCTCGAAATACTTTAACGAATTCTCAATGCATTTTAATGAGTGCTCTATACATCGTTTATGTGATAGTAGTTACTGCTTTAGATTATTAGATGTTTTTGTATACTTTATTTTATTCAGAAGTATTATTAGTATTTAGCTTAGAATTGATGTTGTAAACTTGCCATGTTTGTATAATTTTCTATTTTTATCATATTCAGTTGTATCATACTGTTTTTAAAAGGCCTTAATATTCTGTATTTTTAATTCTTATTGTTTTACTTATTTTATATTCTTCATTAGTTTACTATATGAATTTGTTAAAAAATTGTTTTGTTGTTAAAGTGTTGTTTTCATAATTGCATGGATATTTAATTTCTAAATCTATGCAATTTTCCAATTATATAGTTAGAGATAGTGCATGCTACTTTAAATATGTATTTTCTTAGTTTTTTTCTAAACATAGCTTGAATTATCTGATCATAAGTTTTCTTTACATTAGAGAATAGCTATATAATTAAATTTTTGTACCAAAGCAATTTATGAATAATGAAGTTAGTAAGAAGGACTAACTTAGACATAAATTTATTTTGTTTAAGCCAAGGTAATCTCTATTTGTGAACAATTTATTCTTTTTTAATATTATAATAATTGGTCTGGGAGCAGAGTAGTTAGGGTCCTGGGTTACTGTTCTCTACCCAAATTTAAGACCAGCTAGACATATTATTTGTTCTGTTAACAGCAGTGGATCGATCCTGGTGCTCACTTAGCACTATAAAATGTATACACTCAATTGGAAAAGGTACTAAAGGGGGAAAACCTGGCTGTTGTGCCAGACAAATCACCTCTTTACAGATGTTCTGCCATCTATTGAACCACAATGCCCTTCATGGAATGTACTAGTAGTTATACATGTTTTATAGTTATTGATATAAAAGTCAAAGTAAAAGTCTAAATCAACAAATAAAAAAACTAAACCTTTACCGTTAAAATCCATGGAGGATCTTGGGTTCAGTACGTCGTAAAGACCGTAAGATTTATCCTAGATCTTGCTCAACTACCAGATTTTTATCCCTATTTTAAGTACCCAGTTTATGGAAGCTGGGTGAGCCTCAGGAGGGTCTAGACCCCATAGGATTCATCTCCGGGCTCTAACAGATTAAACGAAATCAGCCAGCAGCTGGATTCAAACCCAGGACATTCGGCATGACAATTTAGCTCTTTTTTAAATATACATTGAAGTGCTAAAAAAGCAAAACTAAGAAGTTTATACTTGTGTTCTAATTATATTGATTAGTACCTTTGATGTTTTGAGCTAAGTATGAATATTTAATAATTAGTAATTTTTATTTTTAAATTAGTTTTTTTTTTAGAAGGATCTTTATATAATTCTCAACAATATTTAATTTAAAACATTATTTATTGATATTCTAGTTTTCAACTTGGCACTAATTTCAAGCTTTTTTTCTAGTTTAAATATTGAACATATGAAAACATCATTCCTTATTCATCTAAAAAAAAATTGGGATGTATTTTCAGTTGAATATTAATTATTCATTTTTTTTCTTAGTCTTGTCATTTAAATTATTATTGACTTTGAGATTTGCAATTTCAGTATAACTTTTAATGTTTCCCTCTTCACACATTCAACCATAAATATTGATACAAGTAAAATAGCTTCACATGATGTAAAAGTTGCTTCACATAATGCAAAAAGATATTCACATGATTTCAAAGATTGAAAAATATATACTTAAATTGAAATATATATATTGTTTTAATCCTGTTGCTATTTAGAAAGCAATTGAGTTTTAAAAAAGTACATTGCAAAATTATTTTTTTAAATTTATTTATTAACTTTGCATTAATAATTTAGAATTATTATCTTCACTATAATAATAATGTTTTCTATATATGTATTATTTTTTTTCTAGATTTTAAGCACACAAGGTATGCAAGTCCGAATGATGCAATTCATATGCTCGAAGACACCCTTCAAGACTTAACACCACGTTGAATTCCAAATAATTTATTTTATGTAGTAAATTTTCTGTCCAATTATTGTTGAAACTTTTAAATATAGATAAAATATTTAGATGCTAGTCATAATGAAAAATCGATTTCCAGGATAAATATGGAGCTAAAATACTTAGTATAACTTTTATTTTAAATGGATTTTGTACATATGTACTCTTAAGGGTTATTCTAAAGGTATAGAATAAAATGGATATTTTTATGATGGAGTAAAAAAGGAAAATAAATTATCATGTGATATCTATTCAAATGGTTTGAATGGAATAAATGCTCTAATGAATGGACGTGAGGTTCAATTGCTCTCCAGGCGGATAGTAATTTTCATCCTTCTGCCTCTATTCTTGCCTTTTGAGTATTCCCTTAGATTGAAGGTAGTTATAATTTTAGTTCTTAAAGGAAGTGTGATCTCTAATTATTCATTGAACTGCCTTTTCTTAAACTGACAATAAAGAATATTGTAAGTAGATTTACTTAAAACATTGTGACTTATAAACAATTATGTTCTTGTTATTTTTATATTTCAGAATTTATGTTAATTCTTATGTATCATTTTATGATAAAATAATGGTTGGGGTTGATTATTCTGCTGTATATTTTGTATACCTTATTTATTTAATATTTCAGTTATTTTACTGATGCAAAAGTTTGTAGTTTTCAATGTTTAATTATATTTATGTCTCAATTGAGTTCATATCTTTATCCATGACATTCCTGGATTTCCATATTATAATCTACCTAAATTATAATTGAGGTTCAAGTTTTATTGTATTAGATTATAAAAGAATATCTATCCTACTTTAGATGTATAAAAGTGGTGCCTTTTTATGTATGCATCCATGTTCCATGTTTTATTTATAGAAGAAATTATTTATTTTGCAATTTTATTAATAAAGCAGTATTTTTGTTATTCTTGTATTTTTGAAAATACAACTATTACGTAATATTTTAATTTTTTTCTCCCATTTTCCATAGTATGATTTATATCAGGATTTCAGTTTCTTAATTGCTTTTTATTAAAGTTTATTTATTTTTTACTCATTGTTCTGTAATATTTGTAGAATTGTGTTTATTCCTAGATTTATTAATGTGAACAAACAGATAAAAATGATATGTCTTAGATAAATTGTTTCATTTCATTAGACATTCACTGTTAAGATTTCCTTTGAATTGAAACTCTCTGTTAACTTTATATTTTCTGCCTGTCATTTATAAATCCTGGTAAGATACATTTATTATTTATGAATAAATTGATTTATTCTTTTATTAGATATCATATATCTCACATTACTCATGGTTCTTGTATAAATTTATTATATATGTATTTTTTCCATTCTAGGTCACAAAATGAAATTCAATAAAAACTTATTTCCAATGAAAGCTCACTTTTTCATGATGATGGCAGGTGGTTATTAATTCCAAATACGTTTTTTTTAGCATTTTAGATGTAATATTATTAATGAATGAAGATTTTATAATTCTTTACAATTGTTTAATTCTGGCTGTTAACAATGATTAACTTAGTAGTGGTGTTAAATTAAAAATCTTTTAGATTATTCAGAAAAACAGAATCTCGGTAAATTGTTTTGTTATATAAGATTAAAAAAATTTCTAGATTTTATACACATGCATGTTCCAATTCACCATCTAATGAAAAATAGTGTGTAATTATTTTATGGGTAAGTTTTTAAATTTAAATAAAAAAAAATAAATCAAAATTTATTTGATAGTATTGTTAGGCTTGGATTTTTATATCTTTTATAATCAAATTGGCAAGGTTCATAATAAAATTTTAATTCTGGCTACATGATTTTTATATATATAATTAATATTATATATAATTAATTAATTTTATAACATGAATGATATATATAATACTTGTGAAGTACAAACCATTGAGCCCAAAATAACTATAAGCCCATAGATTTTTATTTTAAGAAACAGGTGTTTTTACTGGACTTAATTGAAATTTTAAGTTTATTATTTTGTGGTGAACGGATTGAATATTAATTTAGTGTTTGATTACAGCTAATTGTGATAAAGAACTGTCAACTATTCATTTTATTTTAAACATTTGGAAAATGACAAGACACCTTTGTTCAAAATTTTTGGGGTTGATAAAAAATAGGAAAATAACCAACAAAATTGCTGATTACTAATTTTAAGACTTAATTCACATATTTTTTCAACAGTTTTGATTTTATAAATTATATTTTTAGGCTTGTCAAAAATGTGACAAACATTATTTTGGTTTGTACATGGATTCACACAGTCCATTGCTGTTAGTGGAAGTCTTACAACATATTTGTGTTTAATGCTATTTGAGTAAATAAATTGTATTATTGTATTGTCATGTAAAGATTAGTTTAATTAATTAATTAGAAATACCTATAAAACTGAATGTTTTAACATGTGGCATTCAATAGGAAATTTTTTTTATTGTTTTCAGTTAAATATAGAGGGCTGCTGGTGGGGACTAAGAAGATTGATATCGTATTAATGATGGGTCCCACATAAATTGTTACACCAAGTTAAAGTAAATTAAATTTGCTACAGTACGTTCTAAAAAGTGGGTATCCTTAATCGAAGGGAAAAGGTTTGAAGGTTAAGCATGATTTTTGTCACTTTGCTCTTTGTTGTCCAGAAGAAGTACATTCTTAATAAATACTGGACTCAATGAGTACTATAATCTTGATGGATTACAAAAGATCTGTACCACTTCTCTTCTTTTCTTTCTCCTTATGCCTCTCAGGTTTAAACAGGCACCCTGGTTTCTCGTGAGTACTCTCATTTTTTCCCTCATGATGGTCCTTGCCTGGATATGAAGTTTTCTGACGTCGTCGCCATATCACTTAAGCTGTCTTTTCACGAGTATTTGTTCCAATGGCTAGAGATCTAACTTTTCTTATTCTGTTGTTTTGTATACAGCCTCATCTTGTTTTTCAAGTCACTCTTTTGAGGTATCTCATTTCAAATGTGGTTGTTCTATTTTTATATCTGTCTAGAGTTACCCAGCTTCATTCAATTCGTTTTATATTTACAGGCTGTTTTATTTTAGTGCCTCTTTTACCTGGTCATCCTAACATTTCTATTTCCACTCATTCTTACCATTTACATATCTACTCACAGGCACTTTCTCTTAGTCACTTCAATAATTTTATGTATCCATGGGGTCATCTAGGTTTACAGTATCTAGGACTGAGTCTAATTTTGTCTCATACTCAACCTTCTTTTCAGAGTATTGCAATTCAATCAAAGCAATCTTAGTATATTCCTTTTCTGGCCCTTAGTATACAAGTATCAGCAACTAGGAGGAGATGGTCTGTCCTTAGCTTTGCTGCTCTTACAACTTTTGTGGCAGTGAAATATCTTTATTGTCTATAAAACTATTGGCATTCCTTTCAGGCACAGAAAGTAATTTTGTGGACTGGCTTGTGAAGATAAATGAATTTCCTATCAGCAAGTTGTGGACACAGAAGTCTATGAGACATTTTCGGTTTTCATTCTTTGTTGCCTCCGTTTCATGTGGGCCTATTGTTTCATGTGCTCTATTATGAATTCATGCATTCAAGCTTCCCATTATAACAACATTTCTTTGCTTATTTTGGCTTGTAATAATGGTCCTTTCTAGGACCAATATTAAATACAATAAAATAATTCTATGCAATATTCCTCTGTTGGAGTATACACTTGTATTATGGATGCTTTGTCAATTGTGAGCTGAATGTCTGCTATAATGATTCGTGAGACTGGCTGCCATTCCTCTACCTCTTTGAATAACTTCTGTGTCATGATAAACCCAACTCCCTCTTTATCTCTTTCTCCATTTGGAATTCCTTTTAGGCTATAATTGTCAGCAAGTAGAACTTCTTCACTGCACTTCTCTTCACTAATACCATGTGCTGGACCCTTTAGGTTTTCATCTCTTCTGTAATTTGTACCTCTTTTCCTGTCAAAGACCTTATGTTCCACGTTGGAAATCGTATGTCCTTTTCCATACTGTGTCAATTCCTTGTAGGCTGACTTGCTCCATGGCTCGATGTTTCTGTGTAAATTAATACTATTAAAAGAAATTAATATTTAAAGCAATATAATTGTTACAAAAGACTTTGTTGATTTCTTCTGGTTTAGACCGTGTAGATAAATTTTTCGCCAACCATGCTGCTGACTTCCTCAGGGCTGAGATGAGAATGAGGGCTCATTCTCATCTCAGCCCTGAGGAAGTCAGCAGCATGGTTGGCGAAAAATTTATCTACACGGTCTAAACCAGAAGAAATCAACAAAGTCTTTTGTAATAATAGTGGTCGTGGAAACCTAATAGAATATTTAATATAATTGTTGTCATTTTCATCACATGTATCATTTTATTATTTTTCATCCATAGCTATGTTCAGTATTATCTATCACATATGTATACAGAGTTGGTCACTCGAAAGTAACATTGGTTACCCAATCTTCCACTGGGTTGCTCAGCTTAACAGGGACACCTCTTGTTGGCTACCCGCTGGAGTGAGAATGAAAGAGGCTAATTGGGTTTTCTGCCTGAACTGAACACTTTATGATGCTAAAGTCAGGCAGTGATCCCTTAAAAAACTCCCATTAGCCCAAATCTACAAGAACTCCCCCAGGCTAATTCCTAGATACAAATATGTCATTTTTTTTTTTTTTTTGTCTAAACATTACTGACTGGTCATATGAATGGGCTTCATATGCCAACAAGCATTACTAGACACTGAAAAATTTCAATTAGTCATTCTACTCTAAATAGAAAGGAATTTATAAAAAAAATAACTTTTAAGCTATATTTCAGTCTCTCTACTTTTATTTTAATGTTTCAGGAGGTGCTCCTATTTATCCTTTCTTACCAATAATATTAAAAGAATTGGGATTTTCTTCAATATCAGTCGGATGGATTTTTACTGCTTACCCACTGATAGTAATCTTTGTGAAGCCCGTATGTGGTACCATTGCAGACAAATATAGATGTCATAGAGTTGTTTTCTTTGTTTTATTAATTGCTCAGATTATTACGGGTTTCGGAACTCAATGGTTACCTCATATGCCATTTAATACAACAGCAGAAGTAATTTGTGATAAAAATCTCAGTTTGAGGATTTGTTCAGAAAAACTGAATGACTCACTAATTGAAAATGTTAAATACATTGATAAGATTGGAGAGTCTGTCAATAATACTGTCACTTGTAAGGTAATTATAAAACTATTTCAAGCTAGCAATGTTAGCATTTTAACAGTCCGTGCTATAAATTTAGATATTTCAGTATAACAACACTAGAAAATTTCAATGTATAATATAGCTGTACAATTTTAATGAAATACAATAAAGAGAATGACTTATAATCAATGAAAAAATGTTTTCTAAGAATCAAACAAAATTATTTAGATTATATTTGCATTTGTTTGATTACATATTTACGAAACGAGAGTTATCAGTTTTGTATTAATAGTAATAATTTACTTTTAAACAACAATTGGACTGGAGATGATTTTAATAGTGGTTATTTTCTTTGTATGGAAATACCAATTTTCATAGCAGGAGGATGTAATAATGTTTTTAATTGAAATTTATGGAAAATAACACCTATTGATAACAGAAACTTCCAGGCCTCTTTTTTGGTGTAGTACAGTGGTTCAAGGTGGACGCCTTGGTAAATTTGTGTTCTATAAGGATACCATGAAATATTAAAATTAAATCTTAATAATCATAATTAAAACAATTTTATAATAAAAAAGAAACCAATCCACAACATAAGTAAAAATGAGATTAAGTACTTATTTCTTCAACAGAATAGGAATAACTTGTAGTTCTGGAATTTCATCACTAAATGGTTGGATAGCTAATGTATTATTGGAAAAAGAATAGTGGATTTTGTGACTAATTGGACAATTGACTTCCTCAGATTTTTTCAAACAGGTTGACAAGGAAAATTGGAAAAAATATTCTGGAAGGAAAAATCAGTTTGACGATGAAGATACATTTATTAGATTGGGCCCAGAATATTATTTTAAGGTATGTATGTGTATTGCTGTATCATTAGAAACAGTTAGTAATTTTGTAATAAAAATAAAATAACAAATTATTCTAATTGGAGTTCATAAATTTAATGCAGACGTTTTATATATAAATTGTATTGGCATGAGATTTATGACCTATTTAATTCCTTCTTTTTTCCTGTCTATGCACATAGGTGTGGTTGTGTGTGTATGTATGTGTGTTTGTGTTGTGCGAGTGCATGTGTGCAAGTGTATATGTACTGTCCATCACAGTCGGCCAAGTTTGATAGTTCTGAGGTCTTATAGAGGTCATATATTTCTCTGTTGTATCACCTTCTCCATATTCCTTCCACTTTTATTGGTCCGAGAATCTTCTTCAGGATTGTCCTCTCGAAGATTAAGAGCCTTTTTTTCATCTGCCTTTGTTAGAGCCCAGGCCTCTGAGCCATATGTTAGTACCGGTCGAATCAGGGTTTTGTAGATCAGCAGCTTTGTCTGCCCAGAGAGGTACCTGCTAGTTAGTTGCTTCCTTAGGCTATAATAGCACCTATTAGCAGGATTAGTTCTTCTTCTTATCTCCTGAGACATGTCATTTTGTGAATTAATTTCTGTCCCTTAGTAGGCGAAGGTGTCATCGCAATCGAATCGGTACTGACCAACTTCGAAGTTTGGTCAGTACCAATATTCGCTCTTTTCCTGGGTTCCTCCTTTTCGCATATACTTGGTCTTCTGTATGCTGACACATAGGTGACATGCACATAGGTGTGCTTATGAGTCTATGTATATGTGTTTGTGTTGTATGAGTGTATGTATATAATAATGAAACATAAATATAATTAACTACATTCTCAAGGATGCTTAATTGATTTATGGGATATTAAACTGTGTGGTGGATTCTAGGAAAACTGTTTAGTAGCAGAATTATCACATTTCTTTGATCCCTCAATACAAACTGTGGAACAATGTAAAAACAAAACTTCAATTTTAATGGATGTTTTCTGTGAGGATGAATATATAATGGAGATAATAAAAAAGAAGTCTGTTGATGGTGACGTAGAAATTGGAAATTCTGCTTTTTGGATTGCATTTTCTCTTATCATTACCTACAGGGTCATAGGAAGTATAGCACTGAGTTTTAGTGATACCTTTTGTTTTAATCTTCTAGGTAAGCAAAATTGCTATAATATAATTAATAATTTACTTATTCTTACAGTTGGGGTTTGAGGGTGAGAGCCTGGTGAGTTTAGTTTGTTCATTTAACGTCCACTTTATGCTGCTATGGCTAATCGGACGATGCTACGGTGGGAGCTCTAAATTTTGCCTATCCAGGTTTAATTAGGATAAGGATTTTTAATGAGTACCTGACATCGTACAGGCTCAGGACCTCCGTTTAACGTCCCTTCCGAAGGACGGCGTAACTAAGGATTTTTTACTCCCTTTTAAAAAATCTTAGGGCCACTACTAAGCCCACCTGCCGGGCTACGAACCCGCGATCTTGGGCTTAGTAGTTTGTTACGCTAACCACTAGATCACAGGTCGCTCAGAGCCTGGTGATGTTTGCATTCATGATGATTTATATTTTATTCCTCCATATTGTTTTAATATTAATATATTTCAATCACAGTGAATATTGTTAAAACCAATGGGTGGATGTATCTTTAATTATATCATCTGAACCAAATTATTTGAATATATAATCATCATCATAATTAGTGGCATGAAAATCTGCCTCCTAGCCGGGACCTTTAGAACTTTATACCAGCTTAGTTTCTTTATCGAAGGCCCCTTTATAAGTCATGAATCAGTAAAATTATTCCATGTTGTGCACAAATTATAATGTTTGGCCTAGAAAAGAAACTCAAGAGATGTAGTAAAGGAAAACCTCCAAATGAGTAGGCTACCTTCAAGTCCACTTGGCAGAACCAAGACCAGATATTTTAATTAAAGACATTTATAAAGAACTGGTATCAAAGAGTTCCCTTTAATCCCAAAACAAGTTACTGTAGACTAGAAGTTGGCATAATGACGACAAAGGTGGATGTGATATTAGACCGATTGACAAGCCATTTCGGCAAAATGCTGAATGAGAAGACAGGAGATCAGCTTGACAGTGATAATTACTGGGAAATTTATCTACTCAACTTCCCATACATTATATTTTCCAATTTACAGTATGCCAGATTGCTACCCAATGCTGAGAGAGAAATAAGTAAATACCAGAGTGGGTTTTGAAGAAACAAATCCATCCCACTAGATTAGCTTTACTCTTAGGATAATCTGAAAAAAAAGCAAAGGAGTGAAACCTTCAGATACACTACTTATTTGTGAACTTTAGTTCAGCTTATGATAGTGTCCGAAGAGAAGAGTTGTACAAAGCATTATGTGAAATGAATGTTTCACATAAACTCGTGTGCTTGATTAAAATGGCTATGAAAGACGCCTGATGTAAAGTATTTGGGAAAAAACCCTCAGCAAGTATTAACTAAAGGTTTAACTAGAGCATGTACTATTGTGACAACTCTTTAACCAAATAATGGAGCATGTGGTCCACAAAGCACGATATTATATAACTTGATGCAGATTTTGGCCTATGCAAATGATGTAAACATCATAGGAAAGTCCTCTATAAAATGGAAAATGCATTCCTTTACCTGGTCAGAGCTGCTGTATGAATAATAATTGGGATCAAAACTTAATACATGCATGTGAGAGGACTCATGGAACAAACTGGTTTTGTTGAACTAGGAGTCCTTAGTATTGAATGAATGAACTTTTTTACTTAACCACCATCACCAGTGATGACATTTAATTGAGGTCAAGAATAGGCAAAGAGGGCCTGAAGCAAATAGTTACTTCTTTGGGATCAACCGACATATAAAGAGCAAACTTATGTCCTCTTTTTTATATCTTTATAAAAAATCCTCTACAAGACACTCATTCTGCCATACTAGATGGTTCAGAAGCCTGAGTCATAACAATAGTCGATGAGAAAATGGTGCTAACTTTTGAAAAGAAGATCCTATGGCAAATATAGGTGAATCTATTCCAGATCACACATGTTGTTGTTAAAGTAATAAAGTTTAATAGGTTGTGCTGGGGTGGGCCATGTGGCCAGAATAACAATGGTCGAATTACCTGGAAGAATAATGGAACAAAATGTGCAGTGTACAAGAAGAGTAGGATGACCACAGCTATGATGGCTGGATGGGGTTGGCAAGGTCTCCAGGAGCTTTAATGGTCAGAATTGGACGGCTGCCACATTAAACTGGGAGGTCTGGCAGAAACGGATTGTGGAGGACAACGCCCATTGATGGTATAGTCTAGTCATGAAAGAAAAAAGAAGAAGATATAAAAAAATGTGCAATGTAAATTTCTTTGGATTCTGTGCCAAGAACCGAAGTATGAAGTTCACTGTAGGCAAAGAATATCTCTGGGAACTTGGTCATCAGATCCTCATATAAAGGCTCTAAAAAAATAATCAGAATTAATGGAAATGAATAAAAAAACTTCAATATGAAGAGAGACTTCAAACAGGGAAATGGTCATGCTCTCTCAATTGGCATGGTGGTCAAAGTCCTGAAAATATGACAGCGAACTTATCAGCACTGGGAGCATGGTTAGCAGACCATCCAGAACTTCAGCTAGCTGTAGTTAAATGGGAAACGTAGATAGAAAGAAAGGATTTAATAATAAATGCCAAATGCAGCAAACATGAAAATTGGCTAAAAATGAGGATGTGCAAATTTCTTGTACAGGAGAAGCTCTTGAAGCAATTATTTTGGCACAGTTAGTAGTAAAAATAGAGGAAATGAGGAAGAAATATTTAACCAAAATAAAAATTAAAAAAAACAGCACATATTAATAAATCCGCAAAACTTGTTTGGAAACATGAAGCTGAGAAAAAATGTAAAACTGGCCATTTCCAATTCAACTTATTTCCCCATTATATCATATGGAAATGAGCTGGACTCCCTTATATATCTTAACATTTTTTCTAATTCATTCATAGTTGTCTTTGCTACATATTAAGGTTGATATATAGCACTGAATACAGTCTCTACCATGTACTGAACACAAGACCCTTCACGGGTTGTAGTGTTACTTGTTCAGGTTCATATAGCATTGATTTTAAGTTATAATCATTAACGATAAAATTTGTTTGAGGTTTCTTATCAATTGCTCATTTAATCTATACCTAAATAAATGGTTTATTCCAGGTGATAAACCTCAAAATTATGGTGCACAGAGAATGTGGGGTGCAGCTAGTTGGGGTATTTTTTCTGTCATCAGTGGCATAATCTTGGATACAGTCAGCAGAGGAAAGCCAAATAAGAATTTTACTCCTTCTTATTACATGTTTCTTGGACTGCACTGTTTGGATTTAATAATTGCGTTCAACATCAAAGTAATTCTTCAAAGTTTATTTTGTAACAATCCAAATAATCTTTGCATGTGTATAATGTGTTTACATATTTTTTTAAAGGCGAAATTTACCAAACAATCAAAAAATGTGATGTCTGATATTAACAAGTTATTCAAAGATCTTCGTGTTACCCTGTTCTTGTTTTGGTGCTTCCTTGGTGGAATCTACTGTGCAATAATTTGGACTTATTTGTTTTGGTAATTAAAAAGAAATATTTCATTACTAAGTTTAAAATATTTTTTTTTTCTAAACCTAATTTACGAAAGTACTGTAATATTATGTTTTTCTATAACTAAAAATTTTGCCATCATTATTTTTGATACACAAACAATTTCCTTCTTTGGTTGGGCCATATATATACTCTTTTTTGATTCTTCATCTTCTAATGACTATGATAGATTTTTCATTGGGGTTTCTTGAGAATTTTATTGCATTTCTTAATTTTAAAAAAGTGACCTACATTTTATCCTGACTCTTTAATTAAAAATAAAAATGAAGAACATTACATTTCCTAAGTGATACTCCTACTAACTTTTTTCAAATATTTTAAAAATATTTGCTAATAAAAGAAGAAGATAGGTAGGAATTGTTTTCTATTATTCCACTAATCTACAAACATTCATTTTTAAGATTGAAAGTGAAAAAAAAAAAAAATATAATCTTCGGTCTCCATCTACCTTTGTATGAGCCCCTAGATCCAAACATATTCAGTTTGTTTACCTCTTCACTGGTCAAATAAAATCCAAAATTGTTTACTTACAAACTGATTTATTTTGTTTTTATGCTAATGAAGTATATATAATCTTTCTTTTTTTTAATTTTTCTCAGGTTCGTTGAAGATTTGGCCGCAAATAGCCCAGGATTTGATAAGTCATGGTTAAATACCCTGGAAGGGCTTATGTTGACTGTACAGTGTTGTTTAGGAGAATTACCATTCTTTTTTGCATCAGGTATGGTGTTTAATTTATATTCCCTCTATACTCATTGCTATTAGAACTCGAACCAGTATCTCATGAAAGTACTTTTCATAAGCATTTAATATAATTTATAAGTATGTTAAACATTTAATCTCCATAAGTAAGCTCTTGTATTCTGGGTATTTAATTTACATTTTTTCTGTAGGTTGGATTATAAAAAAAATTGGCACAGCGAAATCAATGGTAACTGTACTTTTCTGTATTGCTGTCAGATTTCTTCTCTATTCTTCTCTCAGTAACCCTTGGTGGATTCTTCCAATAGAAACTCTGAATGGTGTAACATTTGGCCTCTTTTATGCAGTAATGGTTACCTATGCCAGTTCTATCGCACCTCCTGGTACAGAAATGACGGTGCAAAATTTATTTAGTTCAGTGAATGAAGGAGGAGGTAAGATGACTTGAGTTTTGCTTTTTTCCCCAAATAAATACAATTAATTTTCAAATTATTAATTAATCCTCTAGAAATAAGATATCAATGAAAATCTGCCACTGCTCCTATTCACAAAATTAAATCTCTATCATCAACTCTTCCGATTGTACAATTTAATAATTAAAATAATTACTTACTATAAAAGGGAAGTAGTTTGTAATGTAATAGTTACTTAGTAGAGTGGTACTCTCAAGATTCATTTGTTCCGGTTTCCAATGAATAAATATAAATTTATCCTAGTGGGAATCAAACACACACTGATTCATACTCCATCAACACAGCAAATGTGTACTCAATCATCATGGGGACAAATTCCAGTACATACCATTGCTCTTGGTCCACATTGATGCTGATATATCGACCAAAACTATTTTATTGCTGTAGGAGTCTTCCCTGTAAGGACAAATACCAAGAAAGCAACCATTACTATATGGAAGGTTGCTAATGTACTGTTTACCATTAGCATAAGCCAAAAAGTGGTTTCTCTAACAGGCTTTACTGTCACACTCCAGGCATTGGCATTCAAAGATAGGAAAGGTTACCAAAACTCAGAGTAGCCATTGAAATCTGTTTGTGATTAGTGAATGGTTTATGATTTGTTCATCTATGAATTAATTATTAAATTATTGCTAAGTTTTAGTTAGATAATAAGCCTACCTCATTTCTCTGTTACCTATGCTAATATTGGCTAATGAAGAAAGACATTAAGAACATGAGAATGTGGTAGTGGATTCATGGTAGACAGATTATTATACTATATACTTGTAAATATATATATATATATATATATATATATATATATATATATGTATACCCATACATGTAGTAACTGAAAGAAAACATACGTTATGTCCCTTAGAATCATTTTAAATGATTGGGGCCGATGAATACCTGCTGAGTGACTTTCCCTTATGATCCCTAATGGAAGAGACTGTAGATCATTTTTTAATTTTTATCTGTGCATACTGATAATGTTATCCTAAAGGACACCTTAGCAATGGTATTCCTTCACTAGATTGGGCACTTTGACTAACATTAATGGTCAGCACTTGCCTCTGGGCACATTTACTGTGCACTGGGTTCTTGCATTGAACAAGGGCAATGTGCTCTTACACTGCTATTGAGCAATGATTGGACTACCAAGGGCATGTGTTGGCTAAAGATGAAAACATTTTAAATTAAAATTCATGAAACTCTTTATGGAATATAATGGAGACAGAGATTGCAATAGTGTACATAGTACCTAGCAGCTAGGATTTAATAGTTGGGCTGAGGAAATCATAAGGAAGTAGCTTGTAAGGAGTATGTTGGGTATAGTAAACACTTAACAATATGTTGTACCATTTTAGTAATAATAAACTGCATCAGCATGTGTCACATATTCTTTTCATTTATTCCAATTAATTTTTCCTTAGGTATCTCCATTGGTAGCTTACTTGGTGGATACATGTTCAAAAAAATTGGAAGTTCTAAGACACTCCTAATATATGGAATTAGTGCATTGGTGTTTACTTTCATTTATCTAATTTTTCAGTCCAAGCTAGAAACAGGCACGGAAAAGAATGGCTTGGTAGATAAAGGTAAAAACCTTTCTGTATTTTATTAATTTATGTTTTTTTAATTACGAGATAATGTTATATTTCTTTCATTCCTAGTTCACATTAAACTGAAAATTTGTTTTTAATTAAAAATAAAATTCTAAACTTATTTTTACTTTTATGGCCATTAACTTTTCAAATAGGTGTGGTGTTATTTACTTTCCATTAAGTACTAACATTTAATTAAATTTATCAAAATTTAATCCAAAGAACTTTTATGATTATTTATATATTATTAAACATTAAACATAATTATTTCTTCTTTTAAATAACGGCTTAGTTGGTAATGTGACAATTTTTCCAAATATCTAGATGAATTGAACTTTCATTTTTCTTCATCTTCTTCTTCCATCTCTATTGCTTGAAGTAAGTTTTTATGCTTGCTGTTAGAGTCCAAGACTCACTTGATATGTCTAGTTTTGCAGGAAAGTATTTTTTTTAAATTGTTAATTTTTTAGATGGAACCTCTTTCCTATGAAAACATTTCTTGATAGCATTAAAACACCTCCCAGCTGCTCTCTTATTTCTCTATCCTCCACACTTGTTCTATCTTGCTTCCATCCAGACTTATCACTTGGTCCTCTAGGTTGGTCCTTTTTATGACTAACATAATTTTGGTTTTATTTATATTTATCGCTATTTCAATTTATTTCAGTTGGTCCCTTCATTAAACTGAAAGTTCTTTCCATAGATAGAAGACAACTAGGCCCTCTGCAAAGGCCAGTAAGGTGAACTGTATAGGAAGCAATATTTTATAGTTGAAATGAAAAGATCTTTCATTTTGGTCTTTTCTCAGGGCCAATATAAAAAAGAGCAAACTTAGGCTTCCTTCTTACCTGATTCCATCATTGATTTTAATTTGTTTGGACGTGCTATTTCATGTCATGACCCCCTCCTTTTTTTTTATATCTGCTTCAATTGGCTTATCTCCATCTCAAGTCCACCCTTTTCTACTTGTGAACCTCTTTCTATATCTTGTGTTTTGACTCTGTTTAATGTCTTATTTAGATCTACAAAACACGTCAGCATGTTCTTGTTTTTTTTTTTTAATATTAAACCTTTGAGTACTACTATTGGGTAGTTTCTCTACTTGCCTTTATCTCGGGACATTATTTATCTTTCATTATATTTACTTGATGTATTCAATATACAGTTGTGAATTTCAATAAATACATTTTTTTTTTTAATATTAAACCCTGTTTGCTTCTACGGGGCCAGAATATTGCCCTCCATTAACCAGAACTTCTCAGTTTTCCTGAGTCTTTTTTCCAGAGTATATTTTTTCTGGTACACTAAGAAAAGAAATTCCTCTATGGTTCTGGCACTGCCTATTGTCTCCTTTCTTGATTATTGGTACTGTGACAGAAACCTCCCTGTCCAAATTTCGAAGTTTTTGAATGATTTATATTCCTTTGGAATCCATATTTTTCAGCATCTCTGGAGAAATCCCATCGATTCTAGCTGACGTCTGTTTTCAGTGTTCCTTGATTTCATCCTTATTGATCGTCTCCCTTTTCCATGTGTAGGCTGTATTCTTCATCCAGATCAGAATAAAGAAGCTCCTTGAAGCTGCCCAGTATTTCATTACTTCTTCGGACATTTGTTGATGTTCTTGCTCTATATGTTGTAGTTAATAATATCTAACTAGATACATCCAAATAAATCTCTCCTTGCTTGTTATTTTTGGGTCTAAATAGTGGATTTTCCAAATGTTTAAAACCAAACGTTGGAGGTAATTTTGACTGATTATATTTGAATTTAAGGCATCTAGGTCAATAAAAAATTTTGTAGAGGAGACATTTCTAAAAACCAAATTAATGCTAATGACTCCAAATTGAAATACTGCCATGCACTTATAAAATAAAATGGCCTCCATTCAGTAATGGTGCAAGGTAAATTTTTTATAAAAACTTTTTGGATTTCTTAGTTATAGAGTAATCACACACAAAATAAAAATAAAAATATTTAAAAATGGTCAAGCAACCCTCATTGGATTATTTCATATGGATTGTGCTAATTGTGTTTTAGAAATTCCAGATGAAAAGGATAAAAGGATAAATAAAGAAGAATTAGAGAAACTGGCAGCATCATCGTGAAATGATATATTATGTAATTATTTAACAGTCAAACATATTAACTAACCCAAAAACTTATTAACTTTACTTAAAACAATTATTCTGGTCATGTATATTTTATCTATACTTAGTAAATTGTAAATACATATTTAGTATTTTATACTTTCAAAATAAGTTTGTGCTTTATGTTGGTTATGTTATATATTAAACAAACTGATGTTTAAGACTGTATATATATTAGCATTGTTACATTTCTTATATGATAACTTAAAATATAGAAATGAAACTATTAATAGAATCAGTTTATATTATTTATTTTTAAAGCAAACATTTCTTGTAAATAAAAATTGTTTGTGAACATATGACATAATAAAAGTGTTCTATTATTTATTTCATAAGTTAATCTTCACCTTTCAGTACAATGGAGTATATTATAAATGAAAAATAGCAAATTATACTTAATTTTATACAGTTGGTATAATTCAATCTGTAGATAGGCATTCCATTGCATTAAAAGATTATAACTCTTCTTTTCTTCTTTTTTATCTTTCAGTGTCAAGTTGTACCAACCAAGGATCTCTATCCCTCACCAGGTTTGTCATCTCCTGCAAAGTCTTTCCTTCAGGCTTAGTACTTACAGAACTTGCCTCCATGAATTTTCATGGGTGAGGCTTCAGGCCTCATCCTAGATACATGCTCAAGCCATATCAACTCTTTCTGTTCCAGAGTCTTTCTCATTGTTGGGATATCCAATTATTCCTTGATGATCTTGTTCCTGATTCTGTCTCTGTTTATCTGCAACTCTGCGCAGTTATTTGGCTCTGCTTCTTGTCCAAACTCTTTGCTTCATATAATAATCCTATAATAAACCTCATAGTATCTGAAATCTCTCCCAATTGATCTCATCTCACAATTTTGTTGCAGATGGAATAATATATGTTATTGGTCTCAGCTATAGCAGCATAAAGTGATGTTTAATGAATAAACAACATCATTACAAGCCAGATGGATTTTCTCATGCCTCATCCTACTTGTAAGATCTTGTTTTGCTTACATTGATACTCATTCCCTTCCTTTTAGTTCTGCTTCCCACTATACCAGGGCCTGTTGGAGGTAGTTTGTAGAGTCTGCAATTAACCCTTTAACTGCTGTGAGTGAAGAGCTTTACGTCTATCACAGCTCTAAGTGGGCCGGCTTCCCGTCTACCGGCCTGTGCTACATGTCAATACTGGCAGTTGAACTGAGGGTTGCTTCACAAAGAGAGACAAAAAAAAGAATGAGATTGGTTACCTGGCCAGAGCAGGTAGCCACCGATAGCCTAAGCTAACGGTACATGAATGATATATGAATAAGAACGAAGCAAGGTCACGTAATCTATACTCGGCTTTAGCAAATAAATAGAAAAGCAGTGCGATGGCATAAATCGTCTTTAGCACTGAGGGTATGTGTGATGCAGGACGGCATATATCATCTTTAGCAAAGGGGGCACTTCACTTGCGCCGGCATATATTGCCCGTAGCTGTAAAAGGGTTAAGACTGTGTCCTCAGCATGTAACAAAATTTTTGCCAGCATTGTTTGCATGCCCCAAAGACCAATCAAAAAGTTCTTGCTATTCTTCTCTTATATATTTTAATAATTTCATCCATTAATATGATAAACAGTAGATGCCACATTAAGGCATTTCATATTTCTCTTGGCTCGGATACATACAGTTTTTTTGTCCAAAAAATCAAGTTATATGTTAAGACTGTGTCCTCAGCATGTAACAAAATTTTTGCCAGCATTGTTTGCATGCCCCTAAGACCAATCAAAAAGTTCTTGCTATTCTTCTCTTATATATTTTAATAATTTCATCCATTAATATGATAAACAGTAGATGCCACATTAAGGCATTTCATATTTCTCTTGGCTCGGATACATACAGTTTTTTGTCCAAAAAATCAAGTTATATGTTTTATTTAAATATTTTATTTGAAAAGAAAAGATATGGCCAGGATCGGGACTCGAACCCGGGACCTTCACCTCTCCGTGGTGACGCCTCACCATCTCGGCCATCCTGGCTTCGCTTCACGGCCAGCCATATCCCCCTCTATTCACTTGATCCTACATCTCCTGTTCTCGCAATTTGCAATGTATACACGGGGAGAATGTTAATTGAACATTAGGTTATTTTGGATCTAGTTGACTTTAAGTCGTTAATATAATTAAATATATAATTATAATTATATATTTATTTTATAATTTATAATTTATATATTTTTAATAATTAAATTATTTAATAATAATTATTAAATTATTAATAATAATATAAATTGTTAATAATTAAATTATTATAATTTATTTTATTTTTATATGATATAATTTTTTAAATATTTTATTTGAAAAGAAAAGATATGGCCAGGACCGGGACTCGGATAACCAAGTGACAAGAAGGTGTAACTTTAATATTTTGCATCAATTTAGCCCTGCATTTTTAATGGATTGTATGTATTTTGGATTAATGCCCTAAGAATGCTAAATGCCCTGAAGAAGACCTGCAAAGTAGGTCAAAACGTTGGCTACTTAATAAACATTTCTCCATATCTAAGAGAAATGTATTGATCTCCACCCAGACCATTTTCTTCCACATATATTATTAAGGTCAACTATTATCATTCAAGAGATTTTTCCGTTCCTCATGCCTTCCCAAACTTGATTCATTGCACTAATCAAAGGATGTTAAATGGCAGGCCCAAGCGTGCCAGGTATTCAGTAAAGGGCCTTATGCTAACTATACCTGGATAGACAAAATTTAGGACTCTGCTGGAGCATTGCTCAATTAACTACAGCAGCATAAAGTGACCTTAAATGAAACAAGCAAACAAAGAAAGAAAGTGAATAAAAAAATAAGCACAGGATATTTAGTAAAATAAAGACACCAACGAGGGATTAGATTCCCATTGGTTAGATAAAGCTGTACATTCAATTAATAATTCATTCTTTCAGTTTCTTTTCATAGTGCAATTTAACATTATAAGATCTAATATTTTTTACATTACATTACATTTAGCTTTTGATGTAAGATCCTAAAACATAAAGAAACTAATGCCTTATTAACAACATGACATGACTCTTTAAGTGTTGAGATGAATCACAAAACATTAAGAAAAGTTTATTGCTTAATAAGAAAAGTTATTGAACATTCCTAAATGCCTCAAAATAAATTCATTTCAATAATATTATTGTTCACAGCTCATTATGAAAGTTTTATACTTTAATTCATTGATAGCGAAAGAAAATCTTTCTGCGATTGGCAACGTTGCATTTCTTGTCTGTAGGAACTGTCTGGAGAATTTAGATTGAAATGTATACTCATAGGCTGGATGTGAGGGTTGCAAGTATAGTCGGGACAGATAGTTCATTGCTAGTTTTTGACGCCTGAATAATAGTGGTGAGACCCCTGACTCAGCACATATACTTAAAATGGGGCTTGTCCTAAACGCACCAGTGGCAATGCGGATTCCGGTATTGTGGATGGTATCGAGTTTGGCTAAGCTTTGGAAGCGAGCTGAGTCATATACATTTGCTTACTTTTTATTTTCTATTATTACAAAATATCTTTTCTTATGTAAACTAACTTATCCATAAACAATTCTCTAAATGAAAATATAGAAACTATTTTATATTGATGATGTTTGGTTGGGGAGCAGTCTATGAAATGTTTTTGCCTAAGTTTTAAGCTAGCAGCAAACCAGCCAGCAAAAAGTATAAAATCCAATATTTTTTGTGATACCATCTATCAAACACTACTCAACTGTGTGTATCTATTTGTATCGTTTAAAATATCTGTGCCAATTAAACTTGCAATTTACGAGTAAGTAAGAAAGAAGATGCATCTTGAATTTAAATCAAAGCCCAAGTTTAAAATAGTTGAAAAAAAAAGATTTTACAAATCTTTGAAAATTTGAAGAATTAATGCTTATTAGCGAAACATGTGTAATGGATTTTGTGACTAATTGGACAATTGACTTCCTCAGATTTTTTCAAATAAGTTGACATGGAAAATTGGAAAAATTATACTGGAAGGAAAAATCAGTTTGATGATGATGATGGCTTTCTTAGATTGGGTCCAAAAAACTATTTAAGGTACGTTTGTGTATTGCTATATCATTAGAAACAATTAGTAATTTTATAATAAAAAAAAATCAAATTAGATGAGCTAATAACTTTAATAACTCTAATAAGCGGATATTCTATTATACTGGCATAAGATTTATGATCTATCCAATTACATCTTTTTTCCTCAATATACATTTATGTGTGCTTGTGTTTTGCCAGTATGTGCGTGTAAGTACATGCATATAATAATCAAATTCATTTATCGGATATTAAAATTTTTGTTAGATTCTAGGAAAACTGCTTAGCAGAAATATCACACTTTTATCTCTCAACTTGCTCTGTGGAACTATGTAAAAACAAGAGTTTTGTTTTAATGGATGTTTATATAATGGAGATAATAAAAAAGAAATCAGTTGATAGTGATGTGGAAATTGGAACCTCTGCTTTTTGGATTGCATTTGCTCTTACCATTTCCGTTAAGGTCGGAGTGAGCGTAGCTCAGAGTTTTGAGGATGCATATTGTTTTTTTATACTAAGTAATTGAAAGCAGTTATAATCTAATAGAAGTTATATAGTATAATTATAGTTAATTAAGTAATTGAAAGCAGTGTTATAATCTAATAGAAGTTATATAGTATAATTATAGTTAATTTAAAATTGCAGTTAGGGTATGAGACTGAGAGTTTGATGATATTTGGATCGATAATGATTTCATTGAGTTCCTTCCTGGAGTTTTAATATTAAAATTAATAATATTTAGTATTAAAATAATATAAATATAAATTTATTTATAAACATTGCTTAGTATCTTTTAAAAACTAAGAATATGCCAATAAAGCACGGAGGGATAGTTACTCCTCCTTAATTATAGATAATTACACCTTTGAAAGAGTATGATTTGTTTACTTGGGTTCTTATCCAAACTATTGCCAAGCTATGGAGCAAAATATTGGTATAAGAATATTAGCTTCCAACTGATGCTTTCATGGCTTACATAAATGTTTCAAATTCAAGTTTTTTGAAAAAGGTACAAAGGTGCTGATTTATGAGACCCTTAATAGACCTGTGCTGACCTAAAGTTCTGAGAACTGGGTACTAAGAAAGAAATGTGAACAGCGCATCAGTGTTTTCGAAAGTACACAGGACAGGGATTGGTATAAAAATCACTTGGAGGAAGGAAGCCACGGCTCGGGATGGGCTGTAATGCTCTAAAAGTAGTAGTATTAAAATAACATTTCCTAGGAATATAGAAAAGTTAAAACCAGTGGGTGGATATATCTGTAGTCATATCATATGAACCAAATATACCCAAAATACATGGTCATCACCATATTTTGAGGCATTATAACTGGCATTATAGCTAACTAACCATGTGCTCTTCCATCTTGGCCTCTTGATTGCAGTATCATACCATTGTTGTCGATCCTCATTGACACTGATTGATCAACTAAGAGGGTTTCTATTTCAATTTCAAAGGAGCTTTCACCATGGAGGCAATGAGGAAAAAATTCAACAAAAAAAAAACGGTAATGGTTTGCTTTTCCTTGACATAAATAGGAAAGTGGTTGGTTTATGAGAATCTACATTCGTACTCAAGGCACTGATGTTCAAAGAGAAAAAGAATTACTAAAACTGGAAGCATCGACCAAAATCTGGTTGTAATGTGTGGCAATAGCAATAGAAATGAGTGGGAGCTGATAGGCGGGCCAAGGAAGAATATACATTGAGTCAATCATGTTTCCCTGCTACCTATACTACTATAAGCAACATAGTCTTATCCAGCATTAAGAAAGTAATTTCTAGAAGACAAACTGATAATATCATAACTTATAACCATGAAAATCGTTTAGGAAAACTAGAGCCCAAGAATAGTGTAATATAACGTAAAAGAATGCAGTGCCCTTCTTCTGAAGGCTAGCAGTATGCTCTTGCTCTGATATTGAGCAATGGTTGAAGAGCCAAGAAGGGATAGCAGGGATAGAAGTGAAGAACCACTTTAAATCAACGTAAAGGCAGGACACATGAGACCTCCTCGTGGCGTCAAAGACAAATTGAAGAGAACAGTTCATAATCCGCATCAACCTCTCCTCAAGCCTGTTAGAGAGGCCACAATATGCCACCCAACCATAGTCAAAGTGTGGAAAGATAAAAGAAGTGATGAAGAGCTTACGGATAGATAGTGTTAAAAGATGCCTGGAATGGTGGAATAACTTAAGAGAGCTTATTGATCGGTGGGAAATTTGGGCAATGTGGGATTTCCATGAGAGGGATTGGTCGAAAATGAATCCGAGGTTTTTAACTGAGGAACTGAAAGCAATAGGGTGATCATTTAAGGTTAATTGGGGAAGTGAGTTGATAGATTTAAGAAGGGTATTGGAACCAGTTAAAATGACCTGAGTTTTTGCTGCATTCAACGACAGATAAATAATAAATTATAGTTCAAACTATGTTTTGATGTCAAGCTTAATATTAAATCTCTAATGTAAATAATACTTAAAGGAGGGTTATTAAGATGAATAAAGTAATCTTAGTTCAATTCCTGTGTTATTATTACTTTTCTTTTCGTCAGTTTAAACCTGCCTTTGTGTAACTGCTTGTTAAAATGCCAGGATGGGAGCTGACAACCCACCGTTGTAAAAAAAAAAAAAAACCAACGTTATGAACATTCAACAGTCCTTGGATTGAACCTGACTGATTTGAGGAAAAGACATGGCTTATAGGAAAAGGAGGCTTAAAATCGACAAAATAGGAATGTGGAATGTTAGAATACTAAATAGAACTGGATCATTAAACAAATTGAGAGCAGAGGCCAAGAAGGGTGGTCTGGACATTGAGGTTGTGCAAGAGATGATTGGGCACAGGAAGAGTTAAGAAGCATGACTACTATATAGCAGTTTATATAGCGCGATGAACAAAAGCACACATGAGGAACGGCTTTTCTTATTTTAAGTAAGACTGAACTGGCAGTGCCTAATTGAATTAGAGGTCAATTCTGCAACATTTCTATTCTAAACAGACATGCATTGACAAAGAATAAAGAAACAGTGTTAAAGGACATCTTCTATCAAGATTAGGAGGTGGCATATGACAGCTAACAGTCACATGATATGAAGATAGTGCTGGCATATTTGAATGCAAAAATAGTAAAGGAAGATAAGTTTAAGGCCACCATTGGGAACCGCAGCCTGCATAACCAAACAAATGGCAATGGAGAAAAACTGGCCAACTTCTCGTTGTGTATAATAAACAAGTATCTCACAATAATGTCCACATTTTTTCCTTATAAATCTACACACCAACATACTTGGTATTCCCTGGATGGAGCAGCAACCAGATTAACCACATCCCTAAGTCTAGCCAACATTTCAGTAGCATGAATGACATTTGTTCTTATAGAGTAGTGGATGTAAATTCCAATCATTTCCTGGAGGTCAAGAAATTGAAGCTAAGGGTAAAAGTGAGAAAAGAGGAAAAGTCCAAGCATGGAATATTGAGGTATTAGGAGACGATAAGAAGCAAAAGGTAAATGAACCTACTCAAAGTATTCCTGATGCAACAAATAAGTTTCAATCCAAACAAGCTGGCATAACATAAAAATGCCAATCACCTAGGCAGCAACCAAAATTTGTCCAAAAACTGCAGAAAGAAGACATAATGACTGGTTTGATGCAGAATGTGACAAAACAATCGAAAATTGAAAGATCAAAAGATCACAGTTTTTGAACAGGAGAACTCGTCCAAGCAGTAAATAACATAGAAATGCTAGAGCACTAGTCAAAAAGGGTGTTAGAAACAAAAAGTGAAGAGCGCTGCAAAAGGAAATAGAAGAAATTGAATCTTACAGGTAAAGAAATGAGATAAGAAATATACACAGGAAGTTAAATAGCTTTAAGAGCAGGTACAGGCATCTAAATTCGGTTATTAAAGAAGAAATGGGGAAGTGCTGGTCAATGGAATAGAAGTGCAAAGCCAATAGGAAAAACATCTCAAGAGGAGATAAGGCCTAGAAGAGCCAAATTCATTACATATTAATGAAATTAGAGACAATAGCAGTGATGAAGGGATACCACAAGACAAGAGAGGATTTTCCAGCAGAACTTTTAAGAATTAATAGAAGTTTGGGAAGAAGAAATGATCATTGGTGATTAGTAAAGTGGCCAAATAGTGTCAATTTACAAAAGAAAAGGGGACACTGCGTTGTATAAGAACCTTAGGGGAATCATGCTGCTCAACAGTGCATTTAAGGTCTTCTCTGTTGCCTTGTATAACCGAATTGTGCTTATATTAAAAATAACAAAATAATATTAAAAAAAAAAAAAAAGGTGTTCATTCAGAATTTTATTTTTAAAAGTGAATAAGTTTGTACACGTCTAACACTTACACAGTTCCACTTACATAAACAAAAGTTCTAAAATTATTTCACACATTCACATAAAAAAAAAAAATTCACCAAACTGAAATACAAAAATTGAAAAAAAAAATGTTTCTTTATCAGCGTCGAGCTCTGCCTCTTCCCCTCCCTCGCCCCCTTCCACCACGACCTCTACCTCTTCCTCGTGGTGCTCCACCTAAAATTAAAAAAATAGTGAATTATTATATATAATAAAAAAAAAGTAGCATTATTTCAACATTAATGAACATAAATAATATTAGAAATCTTTACATGTAAATCATCATAATATAAATAAGTCAGGGAAAAAGAAAACCATCATTGCTACGTCTGAATGTGCACTCTCAAGAAATGTTATCAGAGCAATCACACAGCTGCTCAACAATCAGGTTATATTGGAATTTCTAATTTAAAATTTCCTTAGAATACATTAAATGACAGCGCAATTATTTTGTAGCCTGTGAATCTATAATTAAAAACAAAAATCTCATTACCCTCAGCGATAAAATCTGATGAAGTATTATAATCTGACTTCCATTTAATATATTTCATAAGAGCCAAACAGTGTAGATATAAATACAGGAATATTCATACTGTGTCACGTAAGCAAGGCATTCCTTATAACCTCAATTTCGTTTTGAATGCCTTGTATGTTATAATAAATTTTATTTTAAATCTACCAAAGTTTTTTTTTCTTGTTTTTTTTTTTAAACAAGGTGGAAATTTCAATAGAAACCTGAGGCCAACATTCTTCAGATACTGTGGGACTCCCCCCACTAAAACCACCTTGTTATGCAACAACTGAGCTAGCCCAACAAGTCGCTCCTCTTTCATGTGCAAAATCTCGGGTGTGGGATATAGCCCATTGGCTAATCTCCCAATTTAGTGGAATTTTCTTTCATTTGGAGTTTTAATTTATTTACTCTGCGTAATTCACTTTAATATCAAATCACTAGGCTTCACTCTTTAATAGTAGGTAGAATTCTTCTGGAAGATCTCTATGCAGTTTAAATTCTAGTCCTGAGTGCCAGAGTTTATCAAAAGCCTACGCTACATCTAAGAAAACAGCCGAGCAAACTTTCTTTTCCTCAAGAGTCTTCTCGATCACGTGAGAAATTCTGTGCAACTGTTCAATCGTGGAAAGTTGCTGTCTGAACCCGAACTGGTGATCCGGTAGTAGACTTCTCTCCTTTAATAGTGGCTTCAATCTCTTCAAAAACAGCTTTTCGGACAGTTTCGAGATTGCTGGCAACAATGAAATTGGTCAATACTACTCCGTGTCGGTGCTTTGTTAGGTTTTAAAATCATTTTAACCTCAGCCACTTTACATAGAATTGGTACATACTTCAGCCCGAAGGCCGCGTATATAAAGTGTAATAATTTCCTTAGAGCTTTTTCCAATATTTCTTTTATTGTTTACCCTGTCACTAAGTCATATCCTGGTGCTTTTATTCAGGCTTAAATTGCTTTTATCTCCCCTTTCAATTCTTGAAATGTTACCTTTTTTATATTTATTTCATCCACTTTTTGGCTCTTGGAAGCATTTTCTACTTCTGCCTGTTGAGGTAATGGTTGAAACGTCTCTTCAAGATGGTCTGCAAATAGGACTGCTTTTCCCCTATCGCTTTTTGCCCAGGTTCGATCTGGAAATGGGCGATCTACCTAAGTGAATCCATTTTTGTTTTAATGTTAGGTAGAACAAAGCAGTATTATCAAAAATGAAACTGTCTTCTTTTTTTTTTTTGTCTCATATAGTGTTGTTGAAATATATGAGGCCATCAGAATACGAATTAATTGCATTTTGTTCAAAAGAAATTCACTATGTTTTAAGTTCATTTGAATGCTATTCTCCAGGTGTAAACACACGAAGCTGACTTATGTTTTAACAATTCTTGAACTGACTGTTTTTAGCATCCTGACTCAAGATAATTTTATGAGTTTCATATTGTTTTTCAACAAAGAACATATCGTCACTGTCAAAACAATACCGCCTATGTACACTTTGGGCGATTTTACAGGAAAGAAAAAAACCCCCACCATATGTTATGTTACCTTATGTATATCGGTTATCTTTCAATTGCTAATTACAACACTCTGCCTTGTGTTTAACCTTGAAAACGTTTTTTAAAATTGTGTAATTCAACCTGTAAAATGCATTACCATTACTAACTCATTTTCACCAAAAGTTGTAGATAGGCGGTATTGTTTTGACAGCGATGATATGCAATGATCTGTATGCCCTACTGAGTGCTTGTTTATTTTTTTAAATGTTAAGGTCTCACGTTGTTTTTTCTTTTTTACGTTTGGGATTATGGAACACAGATGAACAGAAGCCTTCTGATGAGTGGAATAACAAAATAGAAGCTTTTATAAAACATAATTGACAATAAGATATGCAATGACATAGCATGCAATGAGATTGAACAAAAATAAATGTACTTAAAGAATAAACATAACGATAAAACCTAATAATCAGTTTGATAATTGGATATCAATTAGTAAAATGATTTTTCATTCAATGGATGATATAATTGTGATAGAATATCAAATAAAACAGTCCAAAAGAGCAGAGATTAGGCTAAAAAGAAAACTTTGCATCGGCTTTTTTTGTTTATCTCTCATAAAATTTACATATTTCGTCACAAGGTTCTACAATTATGATCAAGTAAAAAATATATTACCTCGAGATGAATCCTTCTTCTTGGCTTTAGCTTTCGGTGTGTCATCTATCAACAAGGTTTCTAGAGGTAATGAGTCAGGTAAAATGTAATAACGGATGTTATTGCCTCTAATACTTAACGTGTCTAACTGTACAGGATCTCTGTTTTTAATAGTCATTTTTACAGCTTTTAAATGCGTGTTCATAGCTACATCAACACCTGCAACAAGTAAAATATTAGCCAAATACTATATTAATTGAAAATTTCAAAGTTGTTATAAAAAATAAATGGTATATTTATCATAGTATCATCATTCGCGGCGCTACAACTCCTGTAGAGTCAAGGTCTTCTGCTGCTTGGTTTGCCAGTCTTCTCTATTGGTTGTCAATGCTCTCCTATTGCGAATTCCCAAGATGGACCTGGCATCCGCCGCCACTCCATCGATCCATCAGAGCTGGGGTCTTCCCACTCTTCTTGTCCCATAAATTTTTTTGTCTAGGACCATATTAGGAATCTGATCCTGCGTTATTATAATTAGACCTGTCCATCAAAGCTGGCCTACTTTTATTACCCTTAAATATCTGGGCTCTTGTAGGGTCTTGTTAGCTCAGCGTTTGTCCTTGTCCTTCAGATCCCATTGGTGCATACTGGGCCATAAATTCTCCTCAATATTTTCCTCTCGAACCTTAGGAGAAGGGCTTCCTATGAACTGGGTAATGTCCAGCAATCAGAGGCATAAATAACAACTGGTCTTATACAAATGCACCTTTGTGATTTGAGAAATAGCTCTGCTTCTAAAACGCTTCAGTAACCCGAAATAACATTTATTGAAGACATAATTCTGCGATGAATTTTCTGCTTTAATGTCATTATCCGCGTTTACCTGAGATCCAAAATACACAAACTCTTTCAATTTTAAAGTCTCCAGCCATAAAATGCGATGGCTCGTGCACATTCAGTTGTGGGTCTGCATGCATATATTGGGTTTTTGACTCATTGACCTCTAAACCCAATTTAGCTGCTGCTATCTGGAGACTGATAAAAGCATTTTCTAAATCTGTAGGGGTTCTTACCACAATATCTATGTCATCGGCGAAGGACAAAATCCTAGAAGATCTATTGAATATAGTTCCCCCAATTTGTATTCCAGATTTCCGCACTGTACTTTCAAGGGCCAAATTGAAGAGAAAACATGCGAGGAAATCACCCTCAGCCCTTTGTGAGTTTCGAGGCTTTCAGTCAGCTCACCTTGAACACGCACCATGCATTGCACCTTCTTCATCGTAGCCATAATCGGTTGTATCAACTTTAGTGATATTCTCATTTCCAGAAGCTCCTACTACAGCTCGTTCCTCTTTATACTATTATAGGCCATTTGGAAGTCAATGAACAGGTGGTGTTTATAGATATGTATTATACTTCCTCCACCTCTACAGAATGCTTCTAATGGAGAATATCTGATCTATGGTAGACTTTCCTCTCATAAAGCCCGTTTGGTACTTTCCTATATTCTGCTCGGCAAAAGGAAGAGTTTTTTATAAAGTATCCGAGAGAACACTATATATGAGCACTATATATCATAGTATAGTAACAGTTAAGTTTCTTGTAAATTAGTCATTGACATAGGTATTCCAGTAATTATTCCGTAGTTACTTTGAATAGAGTCAAAAAGTTTTACCGTTTCATTTGTTTCCCTTTTAATATTTAATAATTTAAGTAACCTTAATAACATTATCTTTTCCCATACTAAGGATATTACAAAATAAGGATATACAATATTAAAAATACAACATATAAACAGTTGAGACATGTAAATCAACTTGAAGCAACAACCTGCGGAACAGACATCCATATTCCCATTAAACAAAAAGACTGAAATATAAGTTATTCATATCAGACATTCTTAAACTAATTTTATAAAATACAAATTGTAAAATTTAAAAAATTTGTATTTATTGATTAGCAATTTTAATTTATAGAGTCAAAATTATTCATACACCTGTATAATTCACGAAAAATAACAAATATTGGTACATATTATGTAATGGGATTGATAAAACAATAAAATCACCATTTAATATATAACTTAAAGGTAATCAATAAATATATTTCTGAATTATTATACAAATTTTCATATAACATCATATAAACAATATTTTAAAAACAACAGGAAAAACCAGTCAAAAGTATTCGTACACTTTGGAACATTTATATCTGCTAAACTTTAATACTTAGTTGGCCCACCTTTCGCTTTTAATATACACTGTATACGATCTGGTATTGAATTTACGAATTTTTTCGTTAAATCAACTGGAATTTAGTTCCATTCCTCTAAAATGACCTTTAAATTTCTAAAGTTTGTAACATTTCTTTTATCCACTTGATTTAGGTATTTCCATAGATACTCAATATTTTTCTTTAATGTCCGGAGATTGAGGAGGCATTAACCATCCACTTTGGTGTATTGTAAGGGATCCACATTTTTAATTTCCAAGCCGTGTGCTTGGGATCATTGTCCTGCTGAAAAATGTAATTTTCTAGTATCCCAAATTTTTCAGCACTAATCAGGAGATTTCTTTTTAGAATATCAATATACTTTACAAGATCCATTATCCCATCTATAAATTCAAGGGATCCCACCCCAGCAACATTCATGCACCCCCAGACCATGAGAGACCACCATGTTTGATTGTTGGAACTATATTCCTTGTCTCCATTGCTGTATTTTTTTTGCTCCATACTTTTTGTTTTCTTTGAGTGTTCATTTCAATTTTGCACTCGTCGGTAAATATCACTCTACTACAAAGCCAATTTCACTTTTTTGATAGTCTTTGGACCATTGATATCTTTTTTTTATATATATAAACAACACTGATAAATGGTTTTCCTCGAGCTGTTCTCCCATGAAGCTCGTTTCTTCGTAAGCATCAACGCATTGTTGATAAGCTTACTCGGACTCCTGATTCAGAAAAAAGTTCATCAACTAATTTAGGGGCACTAATATTTGGATTTTTGTTAACCTTTCTAAGGATATGTCTTTCTGTTCTACAATTGATATTTCTTGGTCGTCCCGTTCTCTCCCTAGAGATAAAACTTTTTCTCAATCCATTCCTGTCGATAATGTTTTGTACTGTTGAGTGAGGTCTAATTCACAATTTTGGCGATGTTTTTAAGCGATTTACATTCATTATGTAAACACACTATAATTTTTCTTTCCTCTTCGGTCGTTTCTTTTGATTTCCTTCCCATTTTTTATTTGAAAAAAATAAAACACACTTTTTAATTATACACCTTTGCAAAGACCTCTAGGCAAGGACTGATTGGAGGTAATCTTCAAATCATCTATCATAAGCAGGGGAGCAAAACAAAGGATTGAAGTCCAGTGTACAAATACTTTTGACTGTTAGTTATGAGTGCATCTTGTCTAACTTATTATGTATTATTCTTAATTCATTCGTACTTAATATGAAAACTTATTTATTCCATTCTTCAGCTATGAATCAGTTATTACATACATTTAAATTAAATAATAAGATTATAAATAAAAAATTAAACGAAAGAAAATAATAATAATATTGAACGAATATTTATGACTCTGACTGTATATAAATGCTATATCACACCCTAATAATTGCTCCATATTCTGTTTAGTGTGGAATGATAAGAATGCAGTGATCGTCAGTAATCCTCTTTGGATTTTTCAAAATTATATAATGTAATATCTGTGTTGTTACGCTCTTAATTTCAAAATAGTTCTGTTATTAGTTTTTACTACTCTATTATTGCATTGTTAATCATATGATGAATTAATGTTATGATATAAAAGTTTTCTCGGGTAACAATATGAACATTATAAATCAAATCATTTCCCTCTAGTTGTCAACAAATTAACTAATTTATTTGGGGTCATTAAAATTATTACTCTGTCACTTTTTGACTACTACATGAAATTTATGTTTCTGGAATATTGACAATGGCATGAAAACTTTATTAAACTTATCTCACCGAACGTTAAATCACATTAATAAGGTAGAAAACATTTCTTCATCATGAACAATTAAATAGAAAATTTTAAATTTTAAAGTATAAAAACTATGAATTCAACTAAAAAGCATTAGTAGACCAAAACAAAAGATGATGCAGCATGTATATCAATAGATGAAAGAATCCTAGAAATCACTATCCATAATACAAACGAAAATATGAATTATCAATACCTGTAATTGTTCCATGAACTTGGGTACCATTCTTCAATTCAATCGTGACTGTTTCATGGCTCAGTTTCATCAAGAACCTAAAAAAATAATTTTGTTTTTTATCATTAACCTATAAAAACAGCATTGAATAAAAGTTTTAAATTTCAAATTATATGATAAAACGATCTTGGAAAAGATAAAAGTTCTGCTTACTTAACTAGCTTCATGTTGAATATTTGTTTTAAAACATTAATCTAATGAAACCTACACTACGTTTGTCTTTTGACCGGCGTTTGGGCAAGCACAGTCTACACAATGTTACCAACGATCGTTTTTAATTTACTGTGTTTTATTTTTTAGTCTAACTAATTAAAACTAAAGAAACACCTGATTATATAGAAACAATATTTATAACTAAATTATTTTGAAAAAAAAACATTTGTTAAGGTACATTCCAATAAATGTCTATAAGATATTTTAAATTATTAATGTGATAAGAAATATCTGCAAAAGTAATCTTATTTCAATTAAAATATTAAAAAATAAATAAATATTGTAAACTGTCAGAAGGCTCCAAGTTTAGGAAGCCTTTGCGATAAAATGGAACGGCATCTCGTTTGATAATTTAAACTGTCTAAGAGATGTGTAAATTTCTGTAACGAAATGCTTTATATTTAAGGTATCTTCCCAGTAAACTTCCAAGTTTTAAATTTTAATTCATTCCCTTTTTAATATTCTCGAAGATAAAAATAATCTTGAGTTTTAATATGAAAAAATAAAACAACTGAGGGGTGTAAATTCAAAACTCCCTTTCTCCACTTCTCACAACTTTCGGTAAAACCAAGGGCGGATCCAGGATTTTTTTCTGGGGGGCATAACAGGCAGACGGGCAAAAAAATCAAATATAACTTAGAGATAAACTTGTAGTATTTATAACAAGGTTTCAAAGGTTTATTAAAATATCAAAATAGTAGTTTCACTCATATTCTTTCTGTGATTTTATTCATATATTTTAATAACTATGATCATGTGATTTGCCTACAAGTCAAATATACTGCAATGGATTCTCCACACTACACCAAAAACCGCCCGGGGGCACGTGCCCCCTCTAAATCCGCCCTTCGTGCTACTGATTGATTTGTTGGCATTGATGTAGTTGCCGCATCCGAGGATGAACATGGGACACCGCTAAATTCAATCTCCTTCCCTGTATCTGCAACTGCATCGTCGTTTTTTTTGTAAAGAAAAACGCACTTATGCTCCTTTGTCTTTTCCTGTCTTTATCACTCATTATATATTTATTACTTGTAACTCGCTAAAATTACACTAAACAAAGTGGGCTACAAAGAGAAGTTTGTTTTATTTTACGTAATTACAACAAGCGCATGAAAAACTTTTTAATTTCCATTAATCTGTCGCGATCTGACAGCGCTCAGCGCTGAGAATTCCTGCGCACCGCTCTTATCCGCCAACGCTAATTATCTATCATCTCTTTCATTTGCAAGTGCTTGAAACGGACAAGAGTTTCATTAATGTTTTTTCTGTTATTTTATTCATGTTTTTCTATTATTTAACAACTTTGATCATTTGGCTATATAATATATATGATCAGCATATACTGTAATGGAATAAGTAGGTACATAAAAAAACCGTCTGGGAGCACGTGCCCCCGTGCTCTCCCCCATTGGATCCGCCTGTGGGTAAAACGATAAAACCTTTTCTGTTGTAAATATAAGAGATAAATAAGTCAGCATTTTTAGGAGAGGAGCGATAACTACCTCTTTTCTTAAAAATGTATGACTCATTTTTCTCCTATATTTATAACAGAATAGTTTTTTATTGTTTTACTGAAAGTTATGAAAAGTGGAGAATGGGAGTTTTGTATCTACACCTCTCAATTTTGTGATCTTACTGGCACTATATTGCCAGCATGTATGTACACAACTTATTTAATATTTAAAAAATTGTTTGTACAATATTTATTAAACAACTTAATAACAATGTTGTACCCATTTCAAAAGCCTGCTGCCGTTTTAGTTGGATTATCCTATGGGGTGAAAAGAAAGCATAATCCAATTGGATTAAAAAATATAAAAACTTGACTTGTAAAGATTGAAATGACTTTCATTTCCTAGAAATCACTAAAATATAATTTCTTTCAATGGATTTTTAAATACGAAATTGCCTGTACTTTTTTAAGGTGTTGGTTGAGTAGGAAGCTCCATTACTAGATCCTTCTCCCAATAATGAGGGGAAAAACCTATTCCACAACAATCTGTGAAGGTTCTTGGGTTGTGTACCAGGTAGAGACTGTACTGTTTCATGCACAATAGTTGTGCAGGGAGGTGATTTGTCATAGATCATGCACAACCACCAGATTCCCCCCTACCTTGAGTACTCACTTTACAGAGGCAGGATGAGTCCCAGGAGAGTCCTAGATCCTCGACTGCTGACAGATTAAATACAATTTTCCAACAGCAGGATTTGAACCCTGGGCATTCGGCAGGAAAACTCAGCGCTCTACCACTGAGCCAGTCTGCTAACCTTCCCCCAATAATGGGTACCTACCATCTTCATAAGAGACCTAAAGGAGGGTCCTTATAAAGCTGATAACAGAGTAAATAATTTATCTGTCACAACTGGTATCACAACGCATCTCGTGCCTGTAGTTATCAGAATACTGCCCTTAAGTATTGATTTACCACATGCTCACCATTATAAAATCAAGAAAAAACATATTCAATTATTTCATGGTGGTTTAATTTTAACATCAGCATGGTTAATGGGAAAATCGTTATTAAAAAACATTGAAATTGACTCCAAGTAATCATAACTAAAATCAAACTAATTTAATCTATTTCCAATGATCATTTAAATTTTTTTATAAAAGAAGGAATAATATACATCAGGTTCCATTTAAAGTAATAATTCCGAGACAAATAGCATTAGTCATAATCCCTTATATGATTATAAAATTTAATTTAATAATAAAATATAATTTAATAATAAAAAATAATGTTGAGGTATAAAAATATAAAAATAGTTTATTTAAATTTATAAAAAAAAGTAAAAGAATTATTTAGGTCCAACAATCATTATATATACAACATAAAAAAGAAAAGTAAAAAACATGAAAAGAACAACAAAAATAAATGTTTTCCTATTTTCACCATAACATCGTTTTAATTCATTTTCGCTGTCTAAGAGTTGTTTCTTTATTTCTGCAAGTTCTTCTTCTAGTTTTGACCTGTAGAAAAAGAAAATTTAAATAATTATTGCATTAAAATTAATTATACTTATACTAGTTTTAGATTTGAAAAGTAACTTGCCTTTGTTCCACTGACATATCTTTATTTCTCAACATCTTTTCCAGATATTCCACTCTATACAAATATATGTTGACTTTGTCTTGAGTTCGATTAATCTAAAAAATGCAGCATAGTTATTAGAATAAAGGAAAGGATTGTCCATAGTAAATTAGGATCTAGTTATAATGATTATCAATCACTACCATTGATTCTCATAATGGAATGTGATTTAGCTTAGTTTATTTCTGACACCTCCTTGATATAACTGAACTCCATTAGAATTCATTTTCAAACATATTATTATTTTATTATATTCCATCCCCTCTTCTTTTTACCATTATTGGCAAAGTTATGGTAAAAATTATATGAAAATATTGAAATTTTCCAAACAAACCTGTTTAGAATAAGAAGTGATGTATTTAGCAGACATTGCACTGTTAGTGGTGTATTATAGTTTTAAATGTTAAGGAAATTTTTATTGATTTTTGATTCTAATTAGAATAACCAAATAACATTGATGTTAACAAGTGGGGGAGATAGAAGTAAGGTTAAGTAATTCAAGAAGGTTCAAAAAAGGTTTCTCTGGCTTCTGTTTATCTTATCAATTGTGTTTTGAACTTCATTACATTCTGGCATGAGTAGTTATGCCACATACTTACATCTGAGTTGTTCATTTTACTGAATGATTCACAATGGATTGCAGTGAGCAAAAAATAGCTTTAATTACTGGCATTACTGGCCAGGTATAGTGAATTATTATTTTTCCTATTTGTTTGTTTTAGTTTTTTAAATTAATTAATTGTTTTTTATGTTTTAGGATGGTTCTTATTTAGCTGAGTTTCTGATAAGCAAAGGATATTTTGTTCATGGGATTATTCGTCGTTCTAGTTCATTTAACACAGGAAGACTTGAACATTTATATTTGAAGCCAGCAGCTCATCATGGTGGCCAAATAAAATTGCATTATGGAGATATGACAGATAGCAGTAGTTTAGTAAAAATTATTAGTGAAGTAAAACCAGCTGAGATATATAATCTAGCTGCACAAACTCATGTTAAAGTGAGTTATATCATTGGTATTATTTAAAGCAATTATAAACAGATAATATTTAAGATTAATTTTGAATTACACCAAGAAATTAATTTTCTTTTTAATACTCAATAAAAAAAAAGTGTTATATTTTGGAATTATAAGATGTTTTTGAAATTTAGTTACTCAATTGTGTTGTATATAACGAGTTATTTAATAATTTTGTGAAAATTCATATCAAAGCTCAAATAGTTTGATGGAACCTAAAACATTTAAATTCATATTATACTTGCATTATGGCCCTACATGATATTAATTAAAGATTGAACGGCAAAAAGCTTTTGAAAATTAAAATATTGACATTGTTTGTCTCTATTATTAGAAAAAAAGGTAGCAGTTTGCAAATCGTCGCATCCAATTGAGTCTCAGCAAGTTTTAACTTTTTAGTTGTTTCTTTTCACATGTTTTATTCTACAAAAATTCAAATTCATAATTATGAGCCTTAGAATGATAAAAAGGGTTTAATTAAGGGAAATGTGTATATTTCGATAATCATTTCATCTAGAAATGAACGTTTCAACGAACATTATTTATTACCTATACTTCGAAATGTTCATTTATTGATGAAATAATTATCGAAGTATATATTCGTTTTCCATAAGTACTTTTTTTTTTTTCTCGAATATTAAAAAGGAACTGAATGAAAAGTTGAAACTTGTGGTGACAACTTGAACTGACCACCTGCAGAACTTATACTGAAAAAAAATTTGGCAATTATGATTTTAGAATTAATTTGTTGGTACTGATAATGTTGTTTATTTTGTAGGTCTCATTCGATTTGAGTGAATATACAGCAGAAGTGGATGGAGTTGGAACATTAAGACTTTTAGATGCTATAAAAACATGTGGTATGGAGAAAAAAGTTAAATTTTATCAAGCATCAACTTCGGAATTGTATGGTAAAGTTCAAGAAATACCACAAAAAGAAACCACACCTTTTTATCCAAGATCACCATATGGTAATTCATTGTTATATTATGCTCTACTGAACTATCTATACCAAGTCTATACGTATACATTAATATTCTAAACTGTCTATATTAAAACAAGTTTATTTTTATTAAACCATTTTTTGGAAATGTATATCTTTTTGGGATTAGTTTATTACAAGTTCTCTCCTTCTAAACTAGGCTACAAAATTTCAATTCTTTTATAAAAAATACATTTTTGTATTCCAATTACTTTCTAATAAACTGTCATCTACCTAATAGCAATTTATTTTTATTGCCACAGGTACAATCATGACCTCGAGGATCTTTCAAGGCTGGCATTTTTTTCTGTAGCTGATGTTAATAATATTAAGATTAAAAAAAAATGTCCTATATTGTAACTATTCTAAATCCTTATTGAACAATTTTCCGTTAGTGATTATGTTTTTCAATAATTATAAGATCATTTGAGCTCAATAGTATACAATTTTATATACATTAAGCCTTTTAATTAAAAAAAAAATTAATAATTTGAAATTTAGTTTATTGAATATTTTTTACCTGAGTTAAGGGTTAGTTTATAAAAATAAGAGTAATGTGACTCAATTTTTAAATTCTTTAATCCCTAGCAATTACTTCTATTTGATTATGTGCTTTATATTTATATGCTGCCAAGAATATGTTTACATAGTAATTAACAATAGAAATAAAAAAAAAATATATTAAAAAATTTCTATTATAGTGCATCAAAAATGAGCAACGATAAGGAAATACAATTATTTAGAAGAAAAAGTGTTTGCTCAAATTATAAAGTTTTAATTATTTATTAAAATCTATATTAAAAAAGAGAATGTTACAAATCCTACTTTTCAACTGAGTTTTTTTTCCCTGCATTTCTCCAGTTTTCAATTTCATGATTTGTAGTATACTGTCTTCTAAGATATATTATATGTTTTCAGCTTGTGCTAAGCTTTATGCATTCTGGGTTGTTATCAACTATAGAGAAGCTTATGGCATGTTCGCCTGCAATGGAATACTTTTTAATCATGAAAGTCCTAGAAGAGGTGAAAACTTTGTGACTAGAAAGATTACCCGATCAGTAGCCAAAATATCTTTAGGATTACTAGATTATTTTGAATTAGGAAATTTGGACTCAATAAGAGACTGGGGGCATGCTAAAGATTATGTTGAGGTAAGATTGGCTCTACTATATCACTCTTCTGATTTATAGTAAGAATTTAAGGTTTAAATTAAATTTCAGGCCATGTGGTTAATGCTGCAGCACGAAAAACCAGATGATTTTGTTGTTGCGACTGGAGAAGCCCATAGTGTCCGTGAATTTGTTGAAGAATCATTTCAGTACATTGGAGTAGAAATAATTTGGGAAGGAAGTGGTTTGAATGAAGTTGGAAAAGAAAAAGCAACTGGAATAATTAGAGTAAAAGTCAATCCCAAATATTTCCGTCCTACTGAAGTGGTATGATAGTTGATTTGTTCGTTAATTTTATTATTATTATTATTTTTATTTGTTTTTTATATTTATACATTTTGGATTGATTTATACTAACAACTTAACAAAACCAATATTTACTTATACTTTAATATTTATAGGAATCATTACTGGGAGATTCAACTAAAGTAAGGGAAACTTTAGGTTGGAAGCCAAGGCTGAATTTTAAGGTAATATAATCTTTGTTTGTAAAATACATGCTTGTGTGTTTTTCACAGTGTATATTTTTCTTTTTCACTTTTCATATTAAAAATCTTATGCAATATTGTATTATTGAACAATTATATTACAATGAAATTCGATGTTATTTCCTTCACATGATAAAAAACATAAGGTAGTCCCATTAGCATAATTATTCATGTTCATTATGTGTTTGTGTGCATATTAATTTTGTAAACAATTACAATTGTGTAAATTTATTCACAGACGTGCTTAGGTTGTATAGAGATAATTTTGAATAATATAATTTTTTCATTTTGTCAGTTTAATGACTGATTGTATGTTTAAAAAGAAATAGATGCTTCTTCATTATTGTTTAACAACTATTAAAGTTAAAAATATTTTCAAATGATATACCATTGTTCTTAATTTGTTATACACTTTATTTATTGTAGTAGAGGAATTGTATGCTATAAAAGATGGGGCATAATCTTCTATTTTTTCAAATTGTCAACTTGACTTTTTCAAGTGCTAACTTCTTAAAATTTCCCAAAACAAGTAAAAAAAAATGTTGTAAAACACACTCGCTATAATAACAAACATATGGTTGGGTTTAATGGATTACTTATAAACATTATAATGACCCATAATATATCATCCTGGTTTTAATTTTCTTATTTTCAGTCTCATTGGAATCTTATTTGTTAATTTCTCTATAGATTTTGAGTTTGTAATTTTTAAATGTTATTTAATTTTAATAATTTTATTAAATTTTCATGATCATTCCATTATATTTTCCAGGAACTTGTGAAAGATATGATGGAAGCTGATATTAAATTAATGACAGCGAATCCTAATGCTTAATTGGAAGGAATGAAGTTATGATTCTCTATACTTTTTGGATACGTGGAAACTCGTTCTTTCCCTTTATTGAAAATACACAATAATGAAGAATGAAAGAAATGTTACAAATATTACTGACATCAAATTTGTTGGTCTCAGTTTTAGTGATTGCTATTCCTGATGCACAGAAGATTGTTATCAAGTATTGCATCACTATTTTCAGAATATAGAAGCTTTATTTTTAGCTTTTGGTATGTATTTAAACACACACCAATGTGTTGCACCAGATCTCTTCAAATAAATTTAGAAGTTTCTCATAACAAAAAAGAAAAAAAGGCTCTAAACTTCCATGCCAATTCTGTTTGAAGCTATATCATATTTTTTTATTTTTTTTTTGTATAATTATTGGTCAATTGTTTTGATTTTTAAATATTTTTATTTTTTGTTTATCAATCAAACATTCCATTAGTCACTACTAAGTAATTGGTGTTGCTTAACTTAACTTATAAAAACATATTTTGCCATAACAAAATATTTAATTGTACACAAAATGTTACATTTTTATAATATGATATACAATAATATTCTTTTAAAAATCATATACTATAAATATTATTTATTTTATTTTATTTTTTTATTAATTGTTATAATTTTTAAATATTTTTATTTTGAAGAGAAAAGATTTATCCAGGGCCAGGATTTCGAACCCGGGTCTCCCACGTATCCGTCGTGGTGTTCTGCCACCTGAGCTAGCCTGGCTCGTACCCCGGTCAGAATAGTGTCTTTGCTATTGTAGGTTAGCTGAAGTGGCACCCCTTTTACTCGGATGATTATTTATTTTCAGCCTGAACTTCCTAAATCCAAATGACTAATGGAAAGTTAATGATAAATAAAATGTGCATTTGTCAGTTATTGGTGTCAATATCTTTGGCTGGTTTGTAATAAAATGCCTTAAAAGTTATTGCATTTTATAGGAGCCGTAACTATTCATAATAACTTTTATAAAGGATTCTGAAAGGAAATACAATTTATATATGCCTAGGTAGTTATAATAATAAGTACAATGACATAATAATAAAATTTTTATATATACAAAATATTTCTTTGACATTTCTTTTCATTTTTTGTACAAAAAGGATTTTTGACTTCTAGTACAAAAAAAAGAGAGATTTTCTAGTACAAATAACGACTATTAGCACAATTATTTTCTTTTTTATGAAAAATTGTCTAAATACGTTATAATTTCATTCCTTTTTATCAAAACATTTTTGATTAAAATATGAAGCCAGTCCAATTATACAAGAGATCTTTTATTAGAGAATAAAATAAGATTTGATGGGACACATGCCTGAATTATAAGTCATGAAATTGTTTAATCAAAAGGAATTAATACATTCCACTTTCAGTTATTCCCTCAGAGATGCATTAATTATTGTATATTATTATTGGTGAATAATATTAAAATTTGTGTTATTTAATAAAATAACTACATTCCTTCCCTTATGAATTATAAATTAATTTAAGTTATTTGCTAAATATTAATTCATTTACTCTTTTTTAAATTATATACTTTCTTGTCTGTAACATGAATTTTGTATTTTATTACTGACAATATTTGAATATTCAAATTTCTGGAAATTCATTAATTTTTTTAACTATTGGTTTCTTGTTAATTGAATATATTTTAAAATATGATTTTTTTTCTTTTGTATTGTATGTTAAAATATATTCTATTAAGGCTACATTTGCTGTATATTATTGTAATTTCCTACAAAAAATAATTTAAAAATGAAATATAAAAATATAGATTTTGTTGATATTTTGTAAATATTCTGTTTAAAGGTAATGTGCATGCATTTAGGAGAGCTATTTTTTGTTTTTTGGCTTTCAGTACTTTTATTACATAGGCTTTTCCCTTTATTGGAACATAATTTGGCTTTTGTTGTGACCTTTAATTATCTTTTTATTCCATCATATTTTATTGTTTCTATTGGCAAATTTATAATTATTTCTATTAAAAATAAAAATAGTTGGAGTAACCTAAGTGATATATTTGCTTTCAAGATATTAATATCTTAAACAAAGCTGATCTTATCAAAGTCTTAACTTTCATTTAAAGTTTATACAAAATCTTCAAAGAGCAAAATGCTTTATAAATCATAAAATTTTGTATTAACTACAACTTGATTTTCCCTATAGTTCAGAATTTTGCAGTGCTCATTCCTTTTGCTTTACATCAAAGCAGGGCATGAACGATACAAATGTCTTACTGAGTAAATTAATGCAATATACTTATGAAATGCATGAGATGTTTTATAGTTGGATGATAGGAGACTGCCTTAGGGCTACGAGATCTGGATTATTATAAACTATTCTTTGAATATCATATTTTGTTAGACAACTGTATTTTAAATTATATAAATTTATTAATTGTAAATAATAATCTAAAAAAATTGTTGTTTTATGATGTATGTGGGATATATCTACAGCCCCGGTTAATAAGTGGTCTACTTGAGTTTTGTCTAATATGAATCGATTGTACTGAGAGAAGCAGAATCGTCTCATCCTCATAGTTCTTGTCTTGGATTAGATTTATAATAACTCCATCTCAAGCCAATGACTTAGCCACATCTGCAATACATGAATGACATGATTCCGCTTCCTTTAGTACTAGAAACTCATTCAACTTAATCATTTATTCACCAGGATTGCAGATATATAATTATAAAAGTAGTAAATTGAAGATATTAATTTAGGACAATAAACTCCATCTATTTATTGTCCCTATACTTAGGGGAAATAAGAACAACTTTCTTATTTACTATTAAATGTAGAAATTATTTATTTAATAAATATGGTATTCATAATTGTTTTGAGTTAGTATGAATGTTTTAAATGTACTGCTATATTGGCTTTACTGCCCAAGCTATGATCTTAGGGAAAAGTCAGATCCTTTGATCTGAATATAATTAAATACTAAAATGGGATGCCACCCTGAGAACGTTATACTTAATATGTAATAATTTTATGTTATTAATAATTAAGAGACTTATATAGTCTTCTCCAAAGGTTAACGTGGTTGACTGACCAGGAGTTGTTTATTAAATAAGAATAATTATAGAAGAACATTATATTTTATTTGTGCTGATCATGGTTACAGACTTAATAAAGCTTAAAAACAACTTACAATGAAAAAGGGAAGCTATTGGTGACTTATGATACATGGGGCTTCATTCTGCATCCTCCTCCTTACGTCTTGACTTAGTTGCTGCGTATCGACGACTGCCCCCTCTCTTCAAAGTAAAGTAATGAACCCTAAGGATCATTTTACTCTACCTTGCCTAGGCCCCTTGTTGTCACCTATAGCAGTACATAAATTATTATTTTATTATGGTATTATAATAATTTATAACTAAAACATACACATCTACTTATTTATTTAGTCTTGAAAATAATGAATTTAAAAATCATGACCTTGGTATGTCAATAACAAAACATTGCATACGAACTTAAAAATATAAACGGTTGACGAACACATATGAACATACTACAAGCGCTTTCAAGAAAAACTACTCGGACATCCAAAACCATTAATAGAACAAATAGCCACAACTCTCATGCCTCAGAATACTAGGAGAAGACTAAAAAGAATGTGGATGAGGGATCTATTATCAGAAATTGAACCAAGCCAAGGGGGATTCTTCTTTATGCTGTTCTTCTTCATGCCTCTCATGTCATTGTATATTATGTTACTGTCAGCCAATCTTTTGACTGTCATTATTTTTATTTTGACAGGTGTGGATAAATATATAAAGAGAAAAAAAAATCATGATCATCAAATTACATTTTTGTGTGAGTAGGATGCAACATGTAACATACATTTTTTGAAAATCTCAAGTTGTTTATCATTTGAAATCACATAGGTTTACTTGTTTTGAGGCCATTTTTAATCCTTATATAATTAATTTTAGGCCTATCATAATTAATGTCTTCAGCTATTAGGTTATTTTATTTAAAGCTCCTTCTCTGAGCTTGTAATTTATTTTGATGTGTTGTGTGGTAATTTTTATATTTATATCTCGATTTTTTGTAACTATGAAAGTTCCTTCTTTTTTTTATCTTATAAAAAATTACTATCATTTCTTGTTTTTTTATTTATGGACTATGCATTTTCATGTCAGTTTTTACGCATTTTCATTAATTTTTTATTTGTGTGTAATTTTTTATTGTAATGTAACCAAATCCCAAAATTTAAAGCCAATTGAATTAACTAGCGTTTCTGGTATGTATGATTGTCTAGATGTCATATTATTTTACATACTGAGTTTTCTGTCTATGAATATTGTTAATTGATCAGGTAGACATTTTTATTTCTAATTTTACAATAGATTTGTTCCATTTTTTTTTTTATTAGATAACTTAAGTTTTCTAAGCACCTTACTTAATCTCAAAAAATATAGTGCACAAAGTATTGTTTTATGTTGGTTTTGTTCTAGGTATAAATAAAAAATATGTTCTAAATATTTTTTGTTATGAGAGGGTTTATTGTTTTGGTTAAAAGGAAATACAATAAAAGTGTTTTAACTTTTTTATTTAGCAATCAGCACTATGTCATGATTGAAGTATTTAGTGTTGTGATATGGCTAACCAAAAGTCAAATTGTATTATTAATTTAGCATCATAATAACATTGAAATTAAAAATATATATACCTTAAGGTATTTAGTCAGGTTCAGATAATTTTATTTTTTATATAAATGATGACTGCGTTTTCTTAGGACATGTTTATGAACTATACATTTTATGTTTTATTTTTAAATATGTAATGTGGTTATTAAAAAATTTATTGAACTATTATTTGTTATTAATTCTTTTGTTTTCAAGAAAAATGTGATATATTTGGTTTGATTGAATTGATAAAACATTTATTATAGAGTTATTATCAATATTTATAGCTTTATTTTTATTAATTCTTCTTTTTTTTTTTAATTTATAAGTATTTTCATATAGAACCTAGAATTGATTTTTTTTTTAAAATAAATTATGGTTGCAAGTATATGTAAATTGTTAATTAATCAATTTCTTGAATTTATGTTTGTTTGAAGACTATTTAAATAAATCCCAATCAAGGGTGAGCCCAGGGAGGCTATTGGCTAGAAGGAAATTGTTTGACTAAACTAGTGGAAAATGTAAAAAAGTAAATTTGTGAAATTTTAGAGTCATCCGCCCTGAACTCCTCGAATAGTGAGGAGAATGAAAAAAATATGTATAATTTTATACTTTTTATTTTCATTTTAAGTCTAACTGTAAGTGATTTGAAAGAAATATTTATTCAGTTTCGGTTATCTTATTGAGGACAAAAATATAACCTTCAACAATAGTTTTAGTAAGATTACAATGTTCTAGCATGATTTCTTTGTTAATATGTATTTGAGTACTACCAGTGGGTAATCTCTACTTGCCTTTATCCATGCCATTATGTATCATTAATTATATTTACTTGTTTTATTATTATTATACAGTTTAAATTTGAATAAATAAATAAAACAAGGAAGAAAGTGTGGTGCAAAGTTATAATGGGGAAAATTGAGCCAAGGTAAATATACCAGCATATCAACAAAACTATTATCTCTGAGGTAGTGTTCCCTTAATATTTTTTAAATTTAAAAGTGTATCTTGTAATTGTTGTAGCTACTCCTTATGGAATACAAAACTAAATTTATTGTAATCAGTATATTTTTCTTAGTTTTCTCAAACAACAAATTTCCATCAATAGTGAACACTTAAAAATCACATCATTAGATTAATGGTGTACGAATATTTTTCTTGCCTCAAATTTTGTATTAGTTGAAAAACATTAATGTGATGTGTTTTTATTTTACAAAGGTATCTCAAAAGTAAACAAATAGTAAAAACAAGGAAGGTTGTGTCAAATAAAAAGTATAACTTCAGATTATAAACGTTTATTTTTATAAAACACTCCTTCAAAATAACATCATTGCTCAAAAAAACCTAATTTTTTACTAGAGGTGTTTGAAAGGTCCAACATGATATTGGTAAAAGAAAGCATTCCTATTGTAATGAATTGAAATTATTTTATTAACCATTAGAAAATTTTTAAAAGCTTGAAACTTTGTTGATTTTAACTTATGTCATTATTCTCATAAAACTTTAATGTCAAACATGATACAACTCAAAATATGACTTTATTAAAAAAGATTAATATTGAAAATGAAATATCAGATATGTCATTACTGAATTAAAAAGCTTCAACCAATACAAATGCTGCTGAAGGCTTAACTCAAAAATGCCAATTTACTATTTAAGTTATGAATTATGTTGTTATTCTTTTGAAGGATTATTATAAATTATAAATATAATTTTGACTATGGAGGACTAGAGATCTCCTTAAAAATTATTTTTAAAAGTATTGACTTTCCAGTTAAGGATTGCAGAAAAAGAAATAATTGAAAATGACACCATAGTGTCGAAACGTTTTGTTTTATAAAACAATAAAATAATTGACTGGAAGCAGATTTTTTTTTTCTCGAAGATGAAATTTACAATAAATCCAGTTTAAAAAAAAAGGAAAAAAAATTATATTTCTATAATTAGTAAAGCTACTTGTAATTTAACCGCTGGTTTCTTGATTTTGAAAAGTCTAGCTATAAAAATATATCATTGATGCAAGGCCAAACAGGTATATCAGCATTTTTTTTATTTCTTTCATAATACCGAAAACACGGGTTCTCACACCTAGTTCAATATGTGACATCACTAATTACGGATCCAAAATAAGACCAATTCAATTAAGCAATTAGCTGCCACACTTCAGCAGCCATTATCACTACTAAATATTTTCAGCTATGTCACTTTGTCAAGGAGGACGATATATATAAGGTTGGGTTAATAATGATAAAGACCAACTTGTTCTTACGACTGGAGATGTAAGATGTAAAAGGAAGGTGAAGGAGAAAATGCAGAGTAAAACTTTTTTCCGGGCCTATAAACTTGTTATCCCCCGGCGAGAGAAAACCCCCTCCTCCTCGAAGCAGCCCCGAATTCCCTGTTTGCCGAGTGTAAAAAGTGTATTTATAAAACAAACAATTGGGCCGGAGACGGAACGAGGGAGGGAGCCTAAACAAACACCGGTTGGGCGGGCATAAAGGCCTTCAGTATAAGCACCAGATATAACAACCAGTGAAAGGGCCACATTGATTCTTAGGGAGTAGGAATAAACTTTTGCTTATGTTCACTTCTCCTCTGTCCGCATCGCCATCTACTTCCGCTCTCATCTAGCTTCTTCAATGCGAGCGATACGTTTTTTAAATTTTAATACATGCAGTACAAGTAGCGATCGTTAGTGTAACCTTGGGTTTTAAATAATTTCACTCAATAAAAACAATATATCGCAGGAACTATAAAACATGTACTGTATGGCTTTGACGACAGTGAAGATTCTCTGAAATTAAGAAAAATGAACATGGGAGGAGGCTATTTCTAAACTTCCTAGTTTAGGAAGATGATTTGGTTGAGATCATATTCAACCGCTAGGTTCCTCTCAGTTCAGGGTACATACTTTACAGAGACTGGGTGAGCCCCGTGGAGGTCTCCAGATCGCACATAGAAATTCACACTGGTTAACTAATTTATAATTATTTATACTAAGAATAAATTATTTATTCACCATAGCCGGTATCGAACTTGGGATCTACAGGTCAGTGACCCAAGACCATACTTTGGTTGTTGGTTGGTTCATTGAACGTCACTTTATGCTGGTATGGTTTATCAGACGATGCTACGTTGAGAGCTATAAATTTTGCCTATCCAGATTTAATTAGAATAGGGATTTTGAACGAGTACCTGACATCGTAACGGCTCGGGCCCCCGTTTAATGGCCCTTCCGAAGAACGGCATAACCAAGGATTTTTTACTCACTTTAAAAAATCCTTGGGCCACCTGCACGGCTACGAACCCGCGATCTTGGACTTAGTAGTTTGTTATGCTAACCACTAGACCAGAGGTCGCCCCCTGGGAATGGGTGCCGTAAAGCAACTAAATTCACTGAACTTAGTCCTCCAAGCCGTTTGGTTCGGCTGAGCGTTTTCAGTATCGCATATATTTTTTTAACTATATATACATACAAGACTGAAAAGACAAGAAACTGCTCGACATTTTCGCCTACTTCAACATTTACTGGACAAACGCTCTAAGCTCCCAATTAATTACAAAAGACTCATTTACATGACATTTATCAAACCTATTTGGACATACGGAGTTGAGCTTTGGGGCTCTACTAAACCATCCAATTCATCTCGTATCCAATCATTACAATCCAAAATCCTTCGTAAAATCCTCAATGCACCTTATTATGTCACAAACAAACTCATACATCATGATCTTAATATCCCATATGTTGCTGATTTAGCCCAAACTAGATACCTATCCTTCCATAACAAGCTCCATACACATTTGAATCCGCTAGTCTCTCAACTTGCTTCCCATACTATTCCTGATAACCCTCCGAGGCGTCTGAAAGGAAGATGACATCGAGACCTTCTAATAGAATTGAGTGCTACCGAGTTTTACTAAGTTTTTTTCATGTCATTTGTTCATATTAGCAGATTTACTTATAATATTATTTCAGTTGTAAATATCTGAATAAATGACTAAATTTATTGTAATCAGTGTATTTTTTCTTAGTTTTCTTAAATAACAAATTTCCATCAATAGTGAACACTTAAAAATCACTTCATTAGATTAATGGTGTACGAATATTTGTTTTGCCTCTTATTTTGTATTAGTTGAAAAACATTAATGTGATGTTTTTGTTACGGGCGCCGGCAGGAAGACGGAAGCAAGAGGATTAGCGTCTTAAATCCGTCGGCGGGAGAAGTTAAAATAGGATTAGGACCGTTCTAGATCGTCTCCTTTTCTCGGCAAAGGATTAAGAAGATTCCAGAATTTTCTGGCCCCTTCGTGTTCTAGAATGTTCGGCCTTGCCTATAAAAAGACTTCCCTCACCTCGAGTCAGTCAGTCTTAGCCTGAGAGTAGACCACGCAAGATCTGTGATAAGTGAGTGTTAGTGTGATAAACTAGTCAGTGTTGAACCGGCCCGTGTAATAAGTGTATCAGTGAACTGTAACAGTCTCGCGAGTGTAATAAACTGTTTCTGTTTGTTACTGTGTGTCAGTTTGTGATACTTGAAGAATCTTACGGTCGGTGGACTAGTGAACTGTAAGTGTTAATTATTAGTTATAAATTGTAGTGTAATTTTATAATATTCATAGAAACTATTGTAACTAGTTAAGCTATCTAGAATTAGTAATATCTAATATTATTGTAATAATTAAATAGGAGTTAGGCCTAGATTATAATCTTTAGAATATTGTCATTATAAATTTATATTAGTTTAATAATTTAATTGTTAATAGTTTAATTGTATCCTTTTTATCATTGTGTTAATAAATATTAGTATCTTTAATTAAGGAATTGTTTAATTCATTTTAATACCCAGTAGCCCGTAACATTTTTTTATTTTACTATGCTAGGTATCTCATAAATAAACAAATAGTAAAATCAAGGAAGGTTGTGTCATATAAAAAGTATAATTTCAGATTATAAATACTCATTGCTCTAAAAACCTAATTTTTCAACAGAGGTTTTTGAAAGGCCCAACATGATATTGGTAAAAGAAAGCATTCCTATTGCAATGATGTTTGTAAATATCAATAAATTAATCTAAAAAAAATCTATATATAACTCTTGGATAAAAAAAATATAGAGTGATTGACTTAATAATTATTTTTTCTTGAGAATCATAGTCAGTTAATATAAAAAACAAACGCTGAATATCAAAAGAATGGCTTAGATAGCGTAAGTATTGTATGCTGTCTCCCTCAGACCGACACGCGTCATAATCAACTCAATTTATTAGCACATTTGCCGATTTAATAAGTTTTTAGGATGCAAATAAAATTGATAAGATGAAGAAGAAAATAATAATGATTTGTTCCATGTTGTAACATGAACTTTATCGACTGTTAACCACAATATATCTTCCGATATACCAAATTTGACTCATTCGTTTTTTGACATTATTTTTTTAATTTTAGAATGCAAGGTAGACTACATTGGAGTTGTATTTTCAAATATGCTTCCTTTATTAATTGCATCGATGTTTCGCTCCGATTTTTTTGTAATATTGTTATTGAAGTTCCAGTATACCTCGGATCTGTGGTCACCCAGGACAATAAATCCGATTTAGAGATAAGGAGAAGAATTTCATTCGCCAACAAATGCTATTATGGATTGAGGAAAAAGCTAAGCAGGCGGATACTTTCCAGGCAGACCAAGCTCCATTCTTTAAAAAGATTGGTGCGGCCCATTTCTATTTGGTTCTTAGTACTGGACAACTTCAAGAGCTACTGAATAGAACAACTGATTTTTGAAAGAAAGGTTCTCCAACCTATTTCTGGAATGTCTAAAGGCTGATGATGAATTCAAACGGCTCTCGAACCAACAACTGTACAGTATTTACAAAGATTCCGACGTCTTAAAAATAATGTAGTAAATAAATAGTTGAGGCGCTTAAGATATGCAGGGCACATTGTCAGGATGGAAGATAGAGAAATGCCAAAAGTATTCATGATCATACCGCTTCATGGAAAAGGAAGAAGAGGGAGACCAGAGCTGAGGTGGTCAGATGGTGTGTTAGGTGATGCTCGAAACTAAAATTCGAAAATGCTGGGAGTTAGGAACTAGATGGTGGCACAAGACCATGGCGTTTGTAGGAAGCGGTTGGAGGAGGCCAAGATCTGTAGCTGGGTTGTAGCGCCGTTAAAAAAAAAAAAAAAAAAATTGAGTATAGAATACCGTTGATAAAGAACAAAATCATAGAACGATGGGCTCAAGTGACGAAGAACTAAAAAAACTTGAATAAAATATTTGTATTCATTTAAATGATAAAAAAAGTTTGTTATCATAATTCACTCATTACTGCAGTGACAATAGAGTGCAAATTAATGGTTTGGCCAGGTTCATTATGAACAATTTTCAATCTCATCAAACACTCTGTATTAACTTCCTTGGCGTAAATAATGGCGTTTGCAACCTTCTCTGAGCTTATACCACGATTTTTTTTATTCATTATTGTCGTACGCGATCAACTTTTCACTGTCCGTAGTCATCCATTTCAAAAATGGTTCGATATTATTTTGTTTCACCACACAATTTTCGATGAACTTACACTGCATATTCCTCTTTTCGGAAATAAAAAAAGCAAAGTATGATTAAAATTACCTCCCGCAATCTCCATTTTCAAAGCTCAATAACATTAGATTGAGTAAGCTAATGATGCTACCTTCGTATCTAGAATGTCCCATGGATTGTTAACTTTCAATCGAATAGTATATTATGGCTTCATTAAATAAATATTGCTAGAGATATTCGACTTTAAAGCTATCTATTGTGAAACTCGAAATTACCACCTATTCGCTATTACAAGGAGTAATAAAAAGTAAAACAAATTTTTTGATTATAAAAATATACAAGATTCGATCTAACAAAATTTACATTAATTTACTCGATAACAATAACACTTGTTCAAATACTCTTCAGGTTGTTTAGTTAATGATATTCGAAGCTTAAGGCAAAAGAAAAACAATGTTAGTTTCGGCTCATTGCCGCTTGAGTCGCTCTCGGGCCGCACACAAATGTGGTTTAGTATTAGAAAAAATTGAAATTTTGAATTTGTTTTTAATTGATAATATAAAATTAAAAACTTTCTCACTATCCAGTTGCCTATGGTTGATTTTTGTTTTATTAAATTTAAAGTGTAGAATAAGTTGTCACTTCAACCCTTTCGATCTCAATTTGAGCACTATTATTAATAATTAATTTCTGTTTGAGTGGCAAATAGTTGACTGGATATTTCTAATGATGGATTGAATTGGTTAGAGGGTGCAGTCAAAGAGAACACAAAATAGCAGAACTTATTTTTTAATTATGTCAACGTTTCAGCTTATGGTGTAGACCGTCTTCAGGGCAAACAGTGGGTGTGGTGACTTGTCAAACTAACGCTTGTCAACAAACGCTTGGTTGTACATTGTAGGCCGAAACGTTGGCATAATTAAAAAATAGGTTCTTCTTATTTTGCGTTATCTTTGACTGCACCCCCTGACCAATTCAATCCATCAATAATTAATTTCAATGGGGAATGCTAAAACAATGTTATTTATTTAAAGTAATATAAGCATTTTCGAAGTGTATCAGTGGATTTTTTATTTTAAATTATATGAAGATGTTATTGTTTATTAACATAAAGAAAAAAAATTGTTGAAAATCTAGGTTTATCAGAAAAATAAATATTATCTGACATTATTGATTGCTTAGGTTGTTTACTTTAAGTGATTCAACTCTGATAAGGAAACATAAATAGACAAGGATATCAGCTATTGATTTTCTGTTCTGTTTCATTCTATCATTTAACTATACCGCTTAGTTGGATTTCCATCAGGTTGTTTATGCTTTGTTTTAGAGTAATGACAATTATTTTAAAAATCGGTGTTCCCTAGACATGAAACTATTGTTCAAGGTGACCACTTTAACTGAAAATTTCTGGTCATCAGATAAAAATGATAATTTTTTTATAATTTTATTTTCGATTAAAATCTCATGTTTCCCATTTAATGCAAATATATATAATAGAATAGAAAAAAAAATTATTCTGGGACCTGGTCCCTTCAGAATAACAGAGATGAACAGATTTAAATAAATATATATCTGGCCAAGCGGCTACATCAGAGTAAAACAATATTTACATAATATCTTGAAAGTAAATAACTAACAGGTATGTTTTGGTAGAGAATTGGAAAATGTAATACAAAAATAAAATAAAAATCAGACAAATTTACAATTGAAAGAAATAGGCTTATGGAAAAATAAGTGAATAAATTATAGCATCTAATAATATAAAAAATGATATCATTATGAGTGAGGAATATTTACAGTAATTCATCAATCGATTAAGTTGAATATATCTATAATTATGTTTTGATTATAGAGCATCTTTTCGGTAATTTAGAAGATGTTGGAAAAGTTTGGATTTAAATGTTTACCTTGTATATTTAATTTGAAATATATCAAATCAGAAAAAAAAACTTTACACCGAAATTAGTTTGTATCTTAGATCTGTAATCAATAAATAAGATGGCTCATTGAATTGGATTTCAGAATCGTTAGAAAGTGAATTAATGGTTTCTAGAAAAGAGGTTAACTCGCCAGTAAATTGTTGCAACACATTAGTTTGACAAAATTCTATTATTGGTTTTGTTAATAGGATGTGATTGGATCATTAGAGATAGCCGTGTACACAGTTGTGTAGGTTCAAGTGTGAATCATATTCCAGTATTATTTACAGAATTTCTAACTATAACCATTTCTATTTTAGGTGATAAAAGGTGTTATCGTGTTATTATTTGTTCTTGACGCCTTGTTTATTTATTTCAAGAGATACCAAGTACATTGCCCCATCAAAAACAGATGCGGATGTCGCAACATCCTCATAAAGGCATTTGTTTTACCTCTCCGTTGTTGAGCGCTTGCTTACGATAATTGTTAATCCATTCGGGACTCTTAGAGCAGTATTCCAATGGTTCTCATCCCGGAATAGTAGTTTTTTAAAACAATTTACAAAATGAAATTTATGTGTTAACTTTAGTTCATCTGTTTGTTTTACTCTGAAATAGATCCTAGGATTTAAAATGTTTACTGAGTTTATCTGAAGATAGATATGTACGCGTTTGGTACACATTACAGCTATCTAAATTATCTGTTTTATTGATGTTGCTGTATTTATTTTTACTCTCAATAACAAGTTGATTTGGAATTCAGCATTTTCCTCTTTGAAAAAAACAAAACATGTTAAATAAAAAACAAATAACGAAGATAAGTTCTTGATCATTATAAATAATCGATCGATTTATACTGGAGCATATTATATTTTAAAAATTTCAGGGCATTTTAGATTTTAAAGTAACTTGGGAGAAACTAAAACAATTTAGGATATTTGTTAAAAAATACATATTGGCAAAAAAGCCACTTTGACATAGAACCGACATGTACTACTCAGATCTCTTAATATTTAAAAAAAATATTCTGACTCAAAAAAGGTTTTATTCACCAACGATTGAGTGCAAAATTATTTATCGATATTAATTTATATTAATCAGATTGGTAATATTATTATTAATTTATGTTTTAAATAATAATATATTTTAAGTGAAAGGATCACAGGTGGTAGAACAAACAGAAATATTTTTTTCTTTTGAAAATGTATATAAATTCAAGATACAAATTAAATATACGGACTTGTGTTACTTAGAATGTAAATTAAATATATAGTACCGTTTTCCCTTTTTTCGAGATTGTTATGTAACTTAAATCTCTGTTATATAACTGTAAATCTTTTTGTTAAAATCGTGAATTTCAGAATATTCATCAGAATATATTTTAAACACATGCGAAATTTTTATAATTCACGAATCATTTTAGGTTCTTAGGTTCCAACAAGACAGAAGTAAATAGTAAAATTCAATAAATGCAGAATGGTGGCTTGTGTTGGTATATATTTGAGTTTAAAAGGAAATGGAAATTGATCAGAAAATAATCCCGCTTAAAAATAAAATAAAAAACACACACAATGGGTATATCAGCTGAGAGGATGGTTAAAATTATCTTTAGATTTTTTGTGAAAGATAAAATGTACAATATTCCACAAAAAATCTACATATTGAAGTATTTATTATTTTGAAATTAGTAGGGGAGAACGGGGCAAGATGACTATGTTAATAATTTTTGTTGTTTATGAATTTATTTTTAAAGATTGTAAAATTAATTTTACACGAACTATTAGAGGAGTCCTTTGTGGTATTAAATATAATTTAATTTTTCAAATAAAAAAAACAACCTGTACCACTACTATCCGTGAACGGGTTTGTGGTTCATTACATGGTAGAGAGTTTACTGTTTCATGGACAACGGATCTGCAAGGGGGTGACGTCCCAGGTCCCGCTCAACCGCAAGATTTTCCCCCCTTATTTTGGGGACCCAATTTTTATAATAATTTATAGAGGCTCGTCCTAGATCCTTTATGGTCCATCTTCGGCTGCAAACAGACTAAATAAAAGTCTTGCCCGCAGCGGGATTTGAACCAGGATTTCCAGCATGGCAACTCAGTGCTCTACCATTGAGCCATTAAAGGATAATTTCATTTTTTCATTAACGAATCGAACGGCCCAATACTGGAGCAAGATGACAACACTGTAACAGCTTGAACATTTTATCATTTGAATATGTTACATGGCTTAACAAATGATAAAAGTGTTTTTACATCTTACAAAGTATCAAACTAAGTAAGATGTAAGTAATGCATTATATGTAATGTTGAAGTGTTTAGTTGTGCAGCCAACGATAGTCACAAATAAAAATGCCATTTTAATAATATTAACAATGCTCATGCCACCACTCTTTTGGCATTTACAGCACTGGATCCATTCTTCTGCTGGAGGGTTACAATATTCCTCTTCAGAAGCAGGACATCTTATAATACCATCCGTTGAAGTTGATGCAACTGGACTGTTTGGCCTGGATTTTATAAACTTAGGCCTACAGGACCTTACTTTGAGTTTTTTACTCCCTTTTTAGCTTCACGATCTTCTTTTCTCTGTTTTTCAAACGTTTCTGTTCTTCCTTCTCCTTTTCCCTTTGTTCTAACATTTCTTTGATGAGTGTTCTTGTAAGAATGCTTGAGCTCAGTTTTTTTTTTTTTTTTTTTTTTTTATTTAGTGTATTGGTATATTGTTTATTGTTAACTAATACTTAATCAAGCCAACACAACAGCTCCAGCATCATAATCATAGTTAGTTTAATAAATTGCAAAACACGAGCTCGTCATCTTGCCCCATTCATCTTATCCCGGACTGCCTGTTTAAAAATATTCGTTTTCATTACCATGATGGAAGGAGATTAGTTAGTATTTGTTCATGGTATTAGGTAGTATTTAAACTATAGTAAGTTATTCCAATTCGATATATTTCACTGGACTTCAATACTTTAAATATAATTAAGTAAGAAAAACCATTATCCAGTATTACTTCATTATTTATTAAATTCATTATGATGATTTAAATAATATAGTGAATGACGAAAAAGAGGCAGGAGAGATAGGTAAACTTTATTCTGTTATATTAAAACTTAAAAAACAATAATACAAAAATAATTCAACTTCAATATTTTAATAAAGAGTATTGATAACCTGACCCAGTAATCTACCCACATTTTCTATTTCTTCATTAATTTCATATCTTAATATATATAAATTATGTGTCACGTTGTTTGTCCGCGATGGACTCCTAAACTACTTAACCGATTTTAATGAAATTTGGTACAGATACGTAACATTGTCCAACTTAGGATATAGGCTATGTTTTATTTTGATTAACGACTGAAAACCATGAAATTTTCTGATTTATTTCAGTTTTTGGCCTGTATCTCCTAATCGGCGTAGTTTTGGAAAAAAAGCTCTACTTTTGCCGATGAGAGCAACGCATGATTAAAACAATTGTTTTCATGGTGAAATAGAACTGCATCCAAATACAAAATCCATCAAATTACCAGAAAATTTCAGCGCTGTTGTTTAGACAAAATATGAATTAATTAGGAGTATTTTTCTGGATGTACTAAATAATTATATGAACCATAATTGGCTCAGTAATCGTGTTATTTTGACAGCGAAAAATGCTGATTTTTACGAAATTAACTTTTTAATACAACTGTTGTTACCAGGTGATCTAATCCCCTTTAAATCCATCAATAATATTGTTGATGAAAACCAAGCTGTAAATTATCCAACTAAATTTTTATATTATCTCGAGTAATGCCACACAATCTTCGGATGAATATTGGTTCACCTATCATTCTTCTGCGTAATTTGAATCCACCTAAATTATGCAATGGTACACGTTTGGTCATAAAAAATATTACCGGAAATGTTAATGAAGCAGCCATGTTGACTGGCATATTTAAAGAAGAAATCGTCCTGTTGGAACGTAGTTCAATAATACCATCAGAACCCATAATACCGTTCAAAATACTTCAATTTGATATATGCTTTTGTTTTGCTATGCCCATCAACAGGTCTCAAGGCCAGACAATGTCCATTTGCGGTTTGGACTTAAAAATCCATGTTTCTCCCATGGGCAATTATATGTTGTATGCTCAAGTATTAGTAAATCATCTAATATATTTGTATTAGCAACGGACAGATTAACAAAAAATATTGTGCATCGATTACCGCTCAATTAAATTTAAATAAATATTTATAATTTTATATAATATTACTAGCCATAATTAAAAATCAAACATTATATACCTCATTCATTAAACTCATGTTTATATTTTATGTAGTCTTATGCCTGTTAGTGAGCGTGCAAACTCAATGAGATTGATACATCCTAATCCTTGGTGTATCAAGGTGGTAGCTTGATCTGTAGCGGCAACAGTGTTTGTTTCTGCTACTGCTTCCTATGTGTTACTTAGATTTTCTAAAAGTTTATTTTGCTAAACAAGAAAAGCGTTGACACGGAAGTTCGGTTTGCGTTGAATACTGCTTAAAATATAAAATTTGTTTGAATATCTTGATGTGACTTACTTAAGCCGATTAAGTCAGCCCAAGATGAAGTTAACCAACCTCTGCGGAGGACTGCGTAGGTTAAAATAACGAGAGGTCTTGAGATGAGCAATCCTTTCAGGATAGGGTTGTGGTGTCTCACTGCTCGAACTGTGATTCCAGGTTTAACGGGATTCTGCTTACTGGACCAATAACACGTAAGGAGATAATATTAGATTCTGCAAGCCTCGGACCAGATCCAGGGTAGGCGCAGTAACTCGACGGTTAAAGGCACAAAGAGATATAAAGAAGAAGAAGTTTGCGTAAAGAAAAATAACCATGTGAAAATAATTAGTACAATATATTTTATTTTAAAAATCTTAGACGAGTTTGTGACTTCGTAGCTGTCGATGTATTTATCAGTTATGAGTGTTGTATATTATATAATATAGTTAGATATAAGATGAATAAAATTTAAAATCAAAAATCTATTTAATTCATGTTTTCATAAATACATTATTTCTTTTAAATTCAAATTTTAACTAATATTTTTTTAAACTATTATAACAGCCACAGCAACACGTGGCCGGGCCAGCTAGTAATTTTATAAAATATCTTATAATGATAATACAAATTAAGTAAAAATTAAAAAAAAATAATTCTTTTGTTAATTGTTAACTTATACATTTATAATTTAAGGCATAAGGATTTTAAACAATAGTAAAAATTATATTAACTCCCTTCTTATCTCATAGTTCAAAGTCTCAAATCATTCCTTAAACTTGTAGTTGACCATAGGGGATAAGTATTCCCTAGATGATGAAAAACTTTAAAATTATTATTATAGCAATGCATTTTAGAGGCTTTATAAAATGCTTTATTTCGCTAATTGTTGGGACAAAAAATGTTTTAAATTTATATTATTTTACGCCTACTTCAACATTTACTGGACAAACGTTCAAAGCTCCCAATTAATTACAAAAGACTCATTTACATGACAGTTATCAGACCTACTTCGACATACGGAGTTGAGCTTTGGGGCTCTACTAAACCATCCAATTCATCTCGAATCCAATCCTTACAATCCAAAATCCTTCGTAAAATCCTCAATGCTCCTTATTATGTCACAATCAAACTCATCCATCATGATCTTAATATCCCATATGTTGCTGATTTGGCCCAAACTAGATACCTATCCTTCCATGAAAAGCTCCATACACACTTGAGTCCGCTAGTTTCTCAACTTGCTTCCCATATTATTCCTGATAACCCTCCGAGGCGTCTGAAAAGAAGATGGCCTCGAGACCTTCTACCATAGAACTTAATGGGAGTGCTATCAATGGATGGTTTCTCCACAAGTGTTTTTTTTTCATGTCCTTTGTTCATGCAGCAGATTTATTTGATCTAAAATAATTACAGTTGTAAATATCAATAAATTATTCTAAAAAAAAATATTATTTTAATTAATTTAATTGTTATTGTTGACTATAAAGAAAAAATTGACTTTTAACTTTATATAGTTATATGCATTATATCGCTGCTTCGGAAGTGTAATGACGCAACTGTAAAATTTTGTGAAATTGACTTTATTTTCTTGGCGGGCTTATAAATGCATTTACTAGATGTTTGTAAATCGACATAATTATATTTATAAACTACTCTAATAGGAGAATTAAACCTATCTATAGGCCATTTTATTAAGGCAAATTGGAATTACATATTTTTCTTCTGCTTGTCCTGTAAAATTTCATCTTTGCAGTTGTGTCATTACACTTCCGGAGCAGCGATATGTTGATGCATAAAACTATAAATTTTAACAATTAATAATGACTAAATGTCGAAACGTATGAAGAATTAATAAATAATGAAGTATGGCTGGATAATGTTTTTTCTTACTTAATTATACTGAGTTATTCATAAATATTAAAGAGAAACGAAATATCTTAACTGTTTCTGTAGCAGAGCTTATTACACATGAATAAAGGTTATAATGTGGCAACCGTAAACAATCAAAGCTTCATAACTAACACAAAAATGGCGATTTCAGCGTCTCTATACTATTATTTAACGAACGGCCGATAAGAAACCTAGCAGTGTCCGGTTGATGATGTCACGTGTTTGAAAACTGAAAAATTACGACATTCGTCATCTTGCCCCCCTCTTCATCTTGCTCCGGTCTCCCCTAAATGCTTTTAAATGAACAAATTTAAAAACTTTTTTATGACGATTTGATATTTCCGATTTTGTCAAAATACAGCATTACTGAAAGATCTTTACTGATTAAAAAAAAAGAAAGAATTATTTGGATTTGAGTTGAGTGCAGAGAATAAAAATGAATCATCGCCTGTTAAAACAATTAGTTACAGATTTAGAACAGAGTGCATATTTCTAGCGTGTAAACAGTAACTCACTTCTGTTACGCAGTTCATCTTTATTGATCATTCTGTTGATTTAGAGGGTTGGCTTGAAAACAACTAAATAAAATGAATTAAAAAACAAGTAATAGATTTATGAAAAAAAAAAGAACTCATCAAATGAAAAAATAGTGTGCCCCTAAAAACATTCAATTTTTCAATACATAATTATAAAAACGTGATATGGGGTTATCATCTGGGTGTGGTTATATTGTATACGAAAATATATTTTACGAAGAAACAATTTATCTTCGTTCTAGAAACAAACAATTTATCCATAAAATGACACATGGGCCATAAGGTTATCTCCTTGGAAACTGTAAACACATTGTACTGATATGATACATCAATTATTATTATTTTATTTCTTATAGATAATATGTGAAATTACTATGTTTTTCATTTATTTAACATGTTGAAGAAATAAGCTGATTTTTAATACTTTAGTTTTATCAATAAACGGATCCTTTTTCTTCCAGAATAAAAATATTTTTTAAGTTCAACGGTTTTTATGGTTGAAATTATTATCTAAACAATTTATTAAGTTTATTTGCTTCTTTAATTGCTTAATAATCGTCACCGTACTCTACCGGCTTGTTAAAACCTGTATTTATGAATTAACTTAGCGTTTAAATATATCATATGTATTTATTATATATTTTATAGAATTATATAATATGTTATAAAATTACACTTATATTTTATTACAATATATATTTTTTACTTACGGTTCTCGAGATTCAATCAATTCTTTTAACTTCTTTTTTAAGTTAAAAGAATTGACTATATGTCGAGAACCATAAGTAAAAATTATTTATAACAGTCAACAAAAGTAGATCGAATAAATATATATATATGATGTATTATTATATTGGTATCAGTTCCGTAAATTATCTGTTTGAGTTAAGTCACAACAAGTTTTAACTTTTCATTCCTTTCTTTTTTTAATATTCTCGCAAATAGAAATAATCATGATTTTTTATATGAATAAAAAAGTTATATGTATAAATTATCTTTTTAATGAGAAATAAACGTTATATCTAATATTTCAAAATTTTGATGATATATTTTTGTTGAAACATTACATTTCTTCATGAAAGGATTACTTAAATATCTACATTTCCCATAATTATACACTATTTTTTTTTCATAGTAAAAATCACGTCTGATTTCATTAAAAAGTAAAAAAAAGTTAAAACTTAAGGTGACAACTATATTGAATATATTACTTCATTTCCTAATTAAACGGAATACTTTCGAAAATAAAGTAATGTATGAAAAGTAATAATTTTATAAACTTTTCATAAAAATTCTCCAAATTTAAAATATAATTGGTAGGAATACTTTTTTTTTCTGAGTTATAATTAGTCTTCTAAAGCGACGTAGGAAATGTGAAGCATTTACTTTAGACATGGCGGCGAGGCATGGCTGAACTGAATCAACAGACCCACCTTCGTTAAACAAAAGATTGACGAATTTACAAAATAATACCACAATGGGAGGAGTTCCGGGGAGTGCCATAGATTCTTCAGAGCTTATGGAATCAAATGACAAACACCTTTCCGGAATATTAACGACTTAAAATTACGAAATAATTTACTCGTTAGCATCTGATCGATTAGCTGCAACAAATAAGAAAATAAATGGAAAATTAAAAATAACTTAAATATTTTCTATTAATAATAAAATCATTTTTACAATATAATTCTATTATCTATTATTATTGAAACAAGTGATGGAATCACGAAACATCAGAGGATATCCCAGTCAGATGGAAGAGAAAATAACACTATTTGGCTTTAAAGGAAAAGACTACCAGGACAGTGGAAAAGAAGAGGATAGAGGGGAAAGATGGTTGGAGGAGCGAAGGAAAGAGATTAATGAGAAGGTGAAGAGAATACGGGCTGATATGAAAACTAAGAAATGACATGGTTCTTAAGGAAATGGTTCTTAGACGGCCATTATTACTAAACAATATATACTAATTAAATATTTATTTTAATTGATTATCAACATTTTAATCCAAGAAAATCTATTATTGCCACTGTGGATGTCATTTCGAACTTAATTAGGTCATTTTAAACTGTAATATTACACATTTAGAAATCTACATTTTATACCTATAATTATTGATTGGAAATTTCATATTATCAATGAAATAAATAATATTATAATTTTGTATATTGTAATTTTTAAAAAAAGTGTAAATTCTTATAAAATTTTTTTTATTAAACTGGACTTCACTCTTCATTATTAATAATAATAAATAACAATAAGCTTTATTTTTTCCTCTTTCTTCTATGTACAATTTTTACATGCTTTTTATATTTACAAGGTTTTTTTAAAAAGAAAAAAAGGCCCTTCTTTGAGCATAAGCCTCTCCCAATTTACCCCAGCTACGTCTGTTCCAAGCCGAACGGTGCCATAATACTCCTATGAAGTTTTGTATGTCGTCCCGCCATCTCGTAGCTGGTCTCCCTCTTCTCCTAGTGCGGTGTATTGGATACCAATCCGTTGTTGCCTTAGCCCAATGTGTTGGTGCCATTCTTGCAATGTGTCCAGCCCACTGCCATTTAAGATCAGATACTGTCTTGAGAATATCGCGCGTACCAGTCAGCTTCCGTAGTTCTGTCTTCTTTATTTTTTCTCTTCTACTTTTCCTTAACGTACTTCGCTCCATTGCACGCTGAGTGATTGCTAGGGATTTAGATGTATCATTATTTAGGCTCCAAGTTTGGCATCCATAAGTTAAAGAGGGAATGATGCAAGCATCAAAAACTTTTCTCTTGTGATGTATGGCCATGTTGCTTTTAAAATATTTTTGTGTGACCAAAATTTGGACCATCCTATTTTAATTCTTCTATTCACCTCTTTCTTGGATTTATCTGCAAATGATATATTGGGGTATATTGTTTCTTTAACCCATTGGAGTTTGCTGGTACCGAGGGAGTTTGCTTCATTATTAGGGAAAGAGAAAAAAAAAAAAACATTTTCCAGTCAATGTATATTCCTGATTCTCAAAATCATTCAAAACGTTTCGACATTATCGTGTCATTTTCAATCTTTACAAATTTTTTCTCTCTGCATCATTACAAAACTTTTTTACATATCTTTACATCAGTCATAAGTCTAAAATTCTTGAAAGTCATATTTAAAATGTTTTTCCTAAAATTCTTGGGGATCATAAAATAATCTTTTACATAATTTTGTATATTGTAATTCTTAAAAAAAGTGTAAATACAATGATAATAAGGCTTAGCTAAGCTGAAGGCTCGGGGCTGATACTTCCAATGTTTGCCTACAAACTTTCGCCTACAAATTGCCTCAGATCACTATTAATACTCATATTTAAACCTGGGTGTATGCCTCAGATGTTTACCTAACGTGGTTAAATTACCTATAACTTATTTTTTTAAGTATAGATATAATAATTGCAAAAATTTAGCTTATTTATTTCTAAACTTTTAAAGCTGTATTACGTTTTCGGCATGAGACTTATATTAATTATTTTCAACTTGAAACAAAATTATTTTTGCCAATAAATTTTTATATAAGTTGGAAGAATTTTCATTTAATCTGATAATTATTAGAAGAAGTAATGGAATGTTGATGACTAGGATTTCTTCTAAATAAGAAATAACAGGGACAGTTATGGCCAATGAAACTCTTCTTATGTGCCAGATTATAGAAGAAAGAGAGGAACACATGGATGGAGGATGTGAGAGAAGGAATGGCAGCCACAGGGCTGCGAGAGGAAGAAGTAAAATAGGCTGATAAAAAGAATTGAAGGGAAAAGATTTTGGGTATCGGGATACGATCTTGATTTTTAGTTTGGAAAAAATAATGTAATAATGAGAAATTTGTACATTCCGATTATCATTTTATCAAGAAATGGATGTTTCGACAAACATTTCATCATCTATACACTGAAATGTTAGTTGAAACGTTTATTTCTTGATAAATGATTACCGAATACACATTTCTCTTACACTTTTTTTTCATACTAAAACTCAGGATTATTATTATTTTCGAGAATACTAGAAAGGCAATGAATGAAAAGTTAAAACTTATGACTTAACTCGAAGCGACAACCTACGAAACTGATAACAAAATGTATTATAATAATAAAACACACATTCGAAATTCTTCTAATTTTAATTAGGTTTATTAAAATAATAGGTACATGTGAGTTAGCCGATCTGCAGTGACTGTCATCCGCCATTGTTTATAACCTGAACACTGATAATTCAGATATTGATAGCACCTACCTCCTTCATATTAATAGAAATTGAAATAAACAAATTGTAATAATGAAATGCTAATTCTAGACCCCTCAAGCCACGTTCCTCTTATAATGTGAATATTTTCCCCACACTTTCGACCAAAGCGATTCCATTCCTATCCTTGTTAAAATCCATTTTCATTCCATTTTTCACATAATTTCATCTTTGGAATTATTTCGAACTTCTGGAAGTATTTCACAGCTTCTTATTTTTAAAGACTATTCCTAAAGTATTAATTTTATATAGGCAATAACAAAAGGAATAAGACAAAAACACAAAATTAAATTTAATAAACAATACAGGAATTTAAATAGACAATAAAAAAATTTAACATGATAAAAACACTATATAAAAATAGAGAAAATAATTTAATAACCCACACGCAAATAACTCAATTGAGAAGAGTGATCAGAAAAGGTTACACTAGATAAGGAGGTAGGCTTCATGCAGACCGGCTAATACCCAGGCACCAAATAATCAATCAAGAATTAAAAATATTAAATTGCGATAGGGAAAGGTTAATTAAATTTGCAAACTGCATCGCGGAAGAAGACAAAAGGCGGTGCCGTAATAAACGATTGCTAAGAGCAAACAAGACGCAATGTGTACGAGAATGCCATTGGCAATCGGCAAGATATTTATGCTGAGCGCTAGAGAAAATATTTGAGGGGTCCGGGAGGGCTGGCTTAAATAAATATAATAAAGAAAGGGAGAGAGGTTTGGTTTGTGTTGAGCTGTAAACCCTCCACAGTTGGCCGCTAAAACATAAAAGCTGGAAGGGAAGTGTTTGCTTTAGTCCCTGCCTCCTATCAACATAGTTCTGCTCCTCCTGTAGTCTCTTCTCCATGGTCGATCCCTGCTTTTAAGATCGATATCTGCCATGCGAGGAACTTTCCTCCCATCAGGACAATAAGGAGACAACCATCGGGTTCAAAGGCGAAAATAAGAAAAATGATCTAAAAATCATTCTGATCCCGCCATCATATTTTATGTATTTGGACGCAAATATTTTTATTTTTACATTTATAATTATAATTACAGGATGTGGAGGAGAGCATGGCAATAAAATCAAGCATTATAGAAGGAGATAGTTGTCCGAGATATTTTAGGAATGATAAACTACAAAGTTGTAAACAATCTTTAAATAAAACATTTATACGGAGAACTTCATTGATTGATCGTTTGTTTATTCATTTAGCGCCACTTTATTCTGCTATGACTAATCGGACGATACTACAGTGGGAGTCCTAAATTTTGCCTGTCCAGGTTTAATTCGAGTAGAGATCTTTAGCGAATACCCGACATCGTACAGGCTTGAGACATAAAAAATCTACTTTTACCCCCCCCCTATCTGGCTAATGGCGTACCAATCCCCATTTTACGTCCCTCCTGAAGGATTTTTTACACCCTCTAAAAATCTACTTTTGACCCCCTTGTCAGCCTAATGGCGGACCAATCCCCATCTTCGACATTAAACAACTGTTACTTTAATGGTACTATTGGGTTGTAACATATGAAATATCAGTGAAGGTTTAAATTTAAATTATTAGCAAAAAAATTATTAAACAATACTTTTATTCTTTTAGGTTTCCACGGCCACTATTATTACAAAAGACTGTATTGATTTCTTCTGGTTTAGACCGTGTTGCTAAATTTTTCCAACGTTTCGCCAGCTATGCTGCGAAATGAGAATGCTTCACGGCTGAAATGAGAATGCTTCTGATTTCATTTCAGCCCTGAAGAAGTCAGCAGCATGTCTGGCGAAACGTTGGCGAAAAATTTATCAACACGGTCTATACCAGAAGAAATCAATACCAAACCAATTTTGTAATACTTTTATTAATCAAAATAGGATCCTTCACTTTCAATACACTGCTCCTAACGTGAAACTAGCATTTCTATCTCCGCTCTGTAGAAATTAGGTGTCAAGGAAGAAGCGAAGTCTTGGAAAGCCGATTTCAGGGCCGATTTTCGTTGTCAATTTTTTTATTTTTTAAAAAATTATCCAAAAAACGGAAATAGTAAAAATCAGTTGTGGAAAGGTCCGGAGAATATGGTGGGTGGGGAAGGTCCCCTATATTCAGCTCCTGGAAAAAAAAAATCGGGTGAACTGCTGGACCTCGATTAATTCATGTGGTACCCATATATCCAGTTTTTTTTTGTCTTACCAAGCTCTTTAAAGTGCCTGGAAACAGTCATGGCACTTGCTCCAAATTGTGAACCTAATTCGCGAGTGGTTTGGAAAGGGCTCGCTTCGACCAGCTCTTTCAACTTTTCGTTAATCTAATCCCTAATGAAAAGAAAACTAAATAAACGAAACAAATGAAACTGACATTTCATCCATTACGACCCAATACAGCAGGTACTTAACGTTTTAGTAGAGTGATAGATATCACTCTATAATTTTAGTAAAGTGATATAATTATAGAAATTAAAGCTCAGTTCAGCACTTATTTTATACCCCCTTAATGAGCCTATTAGTAAGTACCCAATTAGTATTCATTTGAGATATTTAGTATTTTGGCTTCAATAAAATAACGCTTTTTTTCAATTTTAGATTTGTTTTATAAAAAAAATTTCTTAATCTTATTTCACTACATTCTCTGGACTGAAAAGAAAGTACAGAATATAGAAAGTCAAATATTAAGAACAGATGTAGCTTTTTTATTTTTTAAATCGAAGCATTCCATTTAAATTAAACATTTATAGGGTTATATTTTGTGTAACGGCTGAAAAATATTATAAACGAACAGTGGCTTTGTGATTTGCAAATTATTAAAAATATTTATAATTAACTGATTGAGCACAACAATCGACATAAAGAAAGTAATCCCTATATAAATATTACATTGCTAAAATAATAAAAATAAAAAATGTGTATATAATAGAGAGGTGCGATTTAATGAAAGAAAAAAATAAATATTTTTTTTTTTATTTTATTCCTAAAAAAACATATATAACTAAGACCCATGAAGAGTCTTGAGTTCAGTACGTGATAGAGACCATGGTTTTTCTAGGACACCGGTTGTGCAGGGAGCTGATTTATTCGAGATCACGCTCAACCACCTGGTTTCCGCCTTAATTTGGGGAACCACTTTATAGAGGCTGGGTGAGCCCAGGTGGGTCTCTAAAACCCAAAGAACCAATTCCCGACTGCCAGCAAATTAAATAAATCATCTGCCACAGACGGATTTCAACATTACTTCAGTGCACGACACAAAATATTTTCTATACAATGAAAACCTAAATATCTTGGGATAAAATTCAGTTTTTATTTTACATGTTTACGCTTTGAGACGTTGAAAATAGAATTGAATTTGAAGTTGTATAATCCAATCAATAAATGGTTTCACGTCATAGTCTTCCAACCGGGTGGGATATATGTTTTGCAAGCGTTACTAGAAAAATATATCGGTAAAGCGTTGTTTACCAAGGATGGCTGACATATAGCTGCCCTATTTTAGTAAGACATCCTCAAAATATATGGTCATACTTATTTCAGTTACTTGGAGATAAGCAATAAGTTGCTGTGCGATATCACCTTCAGCACAATATATTATATATTTTTAGTTTTTGATCGTAACTTCTCTAAATTACAAAGTGGATGATTTATATCACGGGAGATTATTACATGGTTACCAGCAGTTCTATAAAGAATGGTAAGCAATAGAAAATTTTAATTCAAGATTTTTGAGTAATTATCATTTATAAACATGCCCACGGGTAGCATTATATATGGGTGTCACTCAAGTGCACATTGAGTTTGTGATCACTAGGGATCGGATTTTTATGTATTTAAAAATGCCAAATATTTAATTAATATATGCATACATTTTCGTCAAATATGTGATTTTCTTAAAATATTTTCAGAAATATTTAAGTAAAATGGAGATTTTTTTTAATGAAAATGGAATTTTATTGGAAAAGAAAAGAACATTTTTACAATTTATAATAATTATTAGGAACAAAAGAACATTTTTACAATTTATAATAATAAAAGATGTGTTAAATTTTCAATTTTGAAAACTCTTCGAAATTGTTTGCAACCACATGGAATTTCAAATGTTGGAACAAAGCGACGACGATCTGGGCGTAAGATGGAATTGTAACGACTAAAAGATCGTTCAACTTCTACAGATGTTATAGGTGCCTTGCTGAAAGAAGTTATCTCGTTGGGGGTAAAGGACACGATGTTCAGAGGTGACTTCTGTTCCACTGTTAACGTCAGAAATCTGGCAGATGGTCTCCCACCCTTTGTTCTTGTTCAGTACTGCCAGTTTTGATCTGATCAGATCTCCTTTACTCCCAGGTATTCCTTCCACCTTTTCGATGAACTTTTTAACGTTAGCCACGTTTTCTGTCAGTGGAATATTTTGGGACTCAAGTTGGACAATGGCTTGTGCGAGAAATACGCAATTCTTAGAAATGAAGGCAAGGTCGTTCTTTAAATTAGGTTTCTCGAATAAAGACTTGGCTGTATTTATCGCTACTGCTTCGTCTTCGAGATGTGAAAGAACATCTACGATTTTATCGTATCTCGCATTATTACTGAGCTGCTTCCAGCCAAGTACCCGATCTTGTCAATATTGGTTCTGGTGGAAGGCACAAGTCTGGATAGAGATCTTTTAGTATTTGAATGCGACTTGGTGCTTTTAAGAACACTTTTTTATTCGAGGAGATTAAGGAATCTACGTCACTGAACAAAGATCGGACAGTTTTTGCTACTCGATGCAAGGCATGAGCAGTATACGTCACATAGATTATCTTAGGATAAAATACCTGAATAAATTGCACAGCCTTGACCATGTTGGGTGCTGCACCAGAAAGAAACAAAAGAACTTTTTCGTTCAAACTCCACTGGGCCATAGGATATGCATCGAGCCATCGAAGAATCGTGAAATGGTGGAATGGTTGCATTTTTCGAGAACTTCCGAGTTCAAAATGAATGGCTTTGTATCCACATCACTGTCAAGTTTTCCAATAACTACATTGACAATATACTTGCCCTCAACGTCAATGGTTTCATCAATTGGCACCCAAATCGGTCCATCTTTTATGTTCTCGAATTTTGGCTAGTGTATCTTTATAGAAATATCCCAGGTAGTTTTTCCGCTGAGTGCTCTCATCAGGCATTTTTTTCCCAATGTAGGTCTCTAAGAATCCTTTGAAATGAGGATTATTAAGTTTGTGGAAAGGGGTCAGATTGAACAGTTAGTTGAAATTAATTGTCTAGTGATCACATACGCTCAAGGAGTCTCCGTAAATTCAATACTAAATACTAGGTAAGTATAATTAGATTGAATATCCTTCATTAATGTTCTACTATTCAATATTTGAAATATTTACATATCGAATAAACAGTATAAATAGTGCTGTAAATATTAATTTAAATATTATTTTTTAAATATATAATATACTAGCTTATGTCCACGGCTTCGCTCGCGTTGAATTTGATCTGCCACATAAGGTTTCGTGACAGATCATTTTAAATAAATAATTAAGTCTTACAGACTTAACCACCTGCTTACATCTCCTAACTTATCCCTCCGCCTCAAGCTGACCATCTACAAAAGCATCTTAAGACCGGCGCTCCTCTACGGAGCACCACTTTTAAGTACCATCACACCGGCGACAGCAAAAAAGCTCCAACAGTTTCAGAATGGCGTACTACAACGCATAGTGAGACACACGACATTAAACAAAACAAAAATGGACCTCCTACACACTACTCTCGACTTACCGACAGTCACAGACTTCATAAAACGCAGACACATCAAATTTTTTGACAGTCTGAAATACAGTACTATCCCTCTTTTCAGGACACTCACTCCAGCAGGACGGCCACAAACGTGGCAAGATCACGTTCAAAGTCTCAGCCTGAACTGAGAAATAATAAAATAAACAATAAAAGGAAAAGGACACGGTGTGCCCCATCACCGGAAAAATCCAAAGTTAAGAAATAAAGAAAGAAATTAGAACCTTCCGTCTTCTCATCCTCCTCTTAAAATGTGCGCAGTACAGTAAAAGAGATTTCTCTCCAACCTAATCGTAACCCAGATTACAAATCTTCAAACTTATAGGGGTTAAGAAAAAAAAAAAAAAAATAAATAAATAAATAAATAATTTAATTTTTTTAACTTTAAGTTACTCGTACATCCAAAATTTCAGATGTCTTAATTCAAAACTGACGGATTCCATACAATCTTTGAGCCCCTATAATATTAAGGAGGAAACCCTTGGGGGTGGAATTGCCCAGATTCCTTTCTTAGACATCAGATTACGCTGTACAAAGAACCTATCTTCGAATTTCAAGATGCTAAGTTCAGTGATATCTGCTGTGCGTTGACCGCTGGGTGTGTTAGTCAATCAGGTTACAGTTTTATATAAACTTCACCTGTGTGGTGTGTTGATAAAAGTAGCCTATGTCCTTCCCCAGACTTCAGATTATCCATATTAAATTTCATCACAGACGGATCAGCACAGCCGTGAAATATTCATTGACACTGATTAACAAACGGGAGGGACAGAAGTTTACTGTTGTTCGTGTTAGTAAAGGATAAGTATGTAATGTTATTGAAAAGTATTACTTAGTATGACGGTTTCACTTAAACAGAAAGAAATTAAAACAGAAAGAATTACAATAATGTACATATGTAGGTAATTTATCGATGAGTTGTAATTTAGCGGTAAAACCTATATTACTGTAAAGTTTCATCCAATTCCGTTTAGTAGTTTTTGCGTGAAGGAGTAACAAACATGCATCCATCCTCACAAACTTTCGCATTTATAATATTAGTAGCGAAAACACGTAGATTTGTCGAGAGTAAGAAACACGTGAGCAAGCTACTCAGGGGAGAGCCCTGTAGCGATGCTAACAATATTTAACAATTAAATTAAATAACCGCGATTACCTACTGACCATACGTTGGAGGTAATAGTGAGAATGTGTTATGACCTAGTACTTTTTAATGATACTTATCGTTATATTTTGACCAAATTACAAAAAATCATTATAAATTGTAGCCTATGTGTTATTCTGATGTATAACCTAAACTGCTGTAAAGTTTCATCCAAATTCGTTCAGTAGTTTTTGCGTGAAAGATAGACAAACATACAAACTTTCGCATTTATAATATTAGTAGGAAGTAGGATTTATGACAGTACAGAAATTTACTGTACAGATATACCAATAACATATTTTAACCGGTTACTAAATTTAAGAAAATAAATGATATAGACTGTTAAAATCAATATTAATGTTAGGAGTTTAAGCAATACTAATAATAGTTTAATGAATACGTTGATACAGCGGACATTGAAGATTACTACAGCTTAAAAATGAAATATATTTTTGTTCATAAATGATATAGTACCTTCAATTATTAAAGTTTTAAGGATTAACATTCCACCTTTAATTTTAACAAAAGTAATAAGATAAAACAACTTATTGCGAAAGCTGTCTTTGTTTGCTTTTCAGGGTAATATGATTAATGCCATTGATTGTAAATGATATAGGAACTTTAAGGATTTAAAGTAAATGCATAGAAAGATAATGAGATTAATGTTTATTGTTTACTTTTTGCAAAAGAATAATGCAGGATTATGATGTCATAGGATCGTGGATATATTTTGGGAGGACAACCATTAGACTATCGTTAGTGTTTTTATTTATGCAAGCGAATTTTATAAATTATAAAAGGGGTTCTACTTATCTACAAATTAACAATTATAGGGACTAATAATAAGATAAATTATCAGTTTCAAATGTCAACGCTTGGTCCCATTATAATCCCTCAAGAAGACCTGCAATGTGGGTTCAAACGTTGGCTATAAAATAATTAGTTCTCATTATTCAAGAGAATTTTTTCTGAACTCCTCACAGACCATTTTCTTCTTCATAAACAAGTTCAATTAATATTATTCAATATAAAATATAAAGTTTAAAAATTTAAAAGGTTTAAAAGTTCTGAGGTGCAACCTCACCTCTCCTGATAATATGGGAGGATTATAGACCTTATTTACTTTTCTACTCGGCACCATCCAACTGGTCTGATTCAACGTGATTACTCTATTTAAAGGTAAGTAAATTTTATATGTTTGTAAATATTAAATTCAATGTAAACATTTAGGAATGAAAAAATTGATTTGTAAACAAAATGAATATCCATTTAACGATTACGGGAATGTGGGTACATGATTCCTTAGGGTTCAGCTTTCAATTCATAGGGCCTTTTCAAGTTTCAATAACAAAATCAGAATTTAATTTAATAGAATATTGCTAAGTAAAGAAAGCAAAATAGCGATTGGACCCACTCTGTTTCTTAAAAATGTATTATTTTGTCCTTTGAGCTCATAAGTTGTAGAAACAAAAATTGTGCCGTGGCACACTCTACATTTATAAAGTAAGCACCCGACCCTTCCAAAAACTTTAAAAAATGTAGTGTTAAAAAATGAGAGATCAAAGTGCGAGTTTATAATACCGTTCTCTGACCAGTAGTGACGTATGCTAGTGAGGCGTGGGCCCTTAAAAAGCTACCAGAGAGTTTATTTAATGGGAGAGAAAAATCCTGAGAAAAATATATGGCCCAACCAAAGTTGAAAATATATACAGGATAACAACCATTATAGAACGAAGATCGGTATAGACACCGATTTAGTCTCATATATAAAAAAAGGGAGAATAAGATTACTCTGTGCTAGTTCACATCGATGGCAATAAGTGGAAAAGACGCAATTGTCATCATAATTGGTTTGAGAAAAATGAAGTGAAGATTAAATGACTAAACGAGTATCTTAATCCTTTCAAATAGATATATTTTTGTACTATATTTCCAATATATTTTTGTACTATATTTCCAATATATTTCCTTCCAATATTTTTTTTTCAACTTCGGTTTTACATTGAAAATACTTAAACCAAGAGATAATTTTTTTTGAATAGTCTTATCTCGTTGTAGACCACCTCTAATTTACTTTTACATATTTTATGTTTTGATCTTCTTTTTATCATATACAGGCACGTTGAATAAGTGGTTTAGTCGAAATTCGTCCATTGAGAGTTCTGTGTATTGAACGAAGCGGATTCGTGTCATTCATTAGTTTTGAAATGAATTAATGAAAGGAACTGTCCTCATAAAGGAAACCATTGAAAGATGAAAAGAACAGTTTATGGATTTACTTTAAGGCGAAGACGTACTACCATCAGTAGAACAGCATTAAGAAGGGGAAGAAAATGATAACATATCGGAGGATGAACTCGTGTATACTACTTATACAAAGAAGTTTGGAAGGCGGCAAGGCAAGAAGATGTAACCCTAGAAATGCTTAAGTAAATGAGAGAAAGAGATATTACTTCACCTTCTAAATTTGGTATGGAAAAAGAAGAGGATCCTAAGGGAAATTTCCACTGCATTTAAAATATGGTGACAATCGAGAATGCCTGAATCATAAGAGCTTATCTCTTTTAAGCATTCCCAGTAAATTATACACCAAGAACTTGAAAGGCTAAGGCAAAAAGTGGAACCATAATTCCAGGAGGAACAATATGGTTTTAGTGAAAACAGGAGGACCCAAGATTCGATTTTCACCTTGAGATAGATAAGTGAAAAAGTCATTGAAAAGGTAACTGTGAAAAATGTGTATTTACTGTGTACTTCGTAGGCCTCAAAAAGGCGTTTGACAGAATAAAGCAAGAGGACATCCATAAGGCTCTAACAAAGAGAGGCATTAACAAAGGAATAATAATGCGTCTACCTCTGGCAAGGAACACCCGAAATGTAGTGTGGACATCCAATCGTTATTCTCGAGAGTCAAGATTCCAAGTCAAGCCAATTGAACAGGTGAGAAGCTTTAAATATCTGGAAGCACACCTGAATGAGAATGGGTGATAAGTATTCAAGGACATCAAGTTGAGGGTGTATAAATCTACATTTCTCGCCATATTGACTTACTCTTCCGAATCTTGGACATTCTAAGATGGTTTGGACATTTTCTTATCCTCCAAGAATGGAAAACAACAGACTGGGCAAGATAACATACCAGGCAAAGGTTGATAGAAGAAATCCAGAGGAAGACCCCGATATACCTGGGAAGAAGGTTTTAATTAAGGAAAGCTTTGCGAAGAGAAACCTGGAATGGAATAGAAGAAGAGAAATGGTAGAGGACCGTACGGTGTAGTCCGGGCTGTGCAGAAGGAAACGTCACTCTTTATGAGCGGTACAGAGGATCGACTATGATGACGATTAATTAATGAAATATTAATGTTTTAATATTTCAGTAGTAATATGAGCAATAACTCCTTTTATTCCTTAACTAGGAAAACGACTCGATCCCTCTCCCTTGAGTACAAGAAACTTTGGAGATTTGGGAGAATTTTGGGGGAAATTTGGGAGAAAATTCGACGAGTTGTATATTTATTTACATTCGATTATTATTATTATTTATTTCCAAATAAAAATCATAAAGGTCATCTTTAGGTTGTCTATTAATTTATTCTAATCTTAATTGAGAGGCACTCATCCTTGTATTCCTTCAGCACTTGAAGATTCTTTAAATTGCTTGTAAACAACAGGAACCAAAAATTAATAAAACGGTTATTGATATTTTTAAGTGTTTTTGATTTTGCTAATTAAACTTAATATACCTATATCATTATAAAAGACAACATGAAGGCCAAACCTAAGAATTGGCAGCTAAAAAGAATATGGCATGAGGTAGATGATTTATTTTAGTATGGAAAGTGATAATTTAGCCTGGGATCCTGTCACAGAGTTATTGGTAAAGGGAGCATCAATCATTCTAATGGATATTTCCCCTGTTTGCCAGAAACTATCTATGATGATTAGATACTGATTTGTTTGAAAAAGCGTTAAAACACGCGACAAGGTTACGTAATTTATAGCTTGCCCCAAAGTTATAAACTTGTGTCAGCGGAAGATATTTTCCTGTTTACAACATAATACATTTTTTGACAATGGCTTCCGATTGTGGTAATTATCAAGCGGCACTAACTGAAAACCAGTTGCCGGCGTCAACAAGGAAAGGAAATTAGCATTTCAGTCCATTTGCTACAGATTTTACAGGTTAGTTTAATTAGTAATATCTTGATATATAACTTTAGATTGGAACAGAAGTATAGAAAGTTTCAGCAAAATCGTTAGAGCCGGCCATCTATATAAAAACAAGCTTAATAGCCATTGGTAGAAAAATTAAAATATTAACGACTATCTGACTTAAACAACCACAACCCATGAATGCTATGGGGTTCAGCAAATGGTAGAGACTGTACTGTTGCTTAGGCAACGGTTGTGTAGGGAGGTCATTGGTAACAGATCACACTCAACCGTCAGATTTTCTCCCATGTTTTGGATACCCATTATACAGAAGCTGGGTGAGCCCCTAGAGCTCATAGGATCTATCTCCAGCTGATAACAGATTAAATAAAAGACTGCCTGTGAGGGGGATTTGAACGCAGGACCTTCGGCATGGCAACTTAACAGCAACCACTGAGCCACTCCGCTCACAGAATCCAAAATCCGGTCACATATTACACACATAATACCACAACACGCAATACCCTTTACTTTAAAAACTACATAATTTTACCAGGAAGAAATATAAAATCTTGTTATCAACTCACTTTTCAGATCTCTTGAATTTCCACAGAATGATCATAACCATAGGTAATTGACTAAGAAATTTTCAGCTTAGACTGAGAAAAAAAAAATAGTTTCCAATATTTCTACACTACAATTTTTCTCTTTCCAAGAATTGCTACCAAATTAATAAATCAATAACAAAAAAATTAAAACTAATTCAAATTTAAAAACAAATTGAGGAATTTAACGTAAAGATTATTCCATATTTGATTAATCGTAATGCTTATAATATATTCCTAATATCCTAATATTCTTTTAAATGTTTCCCTATCTTACAGACGTCAGAGGTACTTTTTAAATCTCTATTTGATCGCCGTTTGATACGGAATATAGATAAAAATAGAGATAAAGCAAATAGGAATGGCCAATTTCGAGGACCTTAATATCGTTACCAATCAAAAAGATAGCTCAGAGATCTCGGAGAAATGCCTTAGAAGACGGATAGACAATTTTTTTTTGCTCATTTGCTCGTTATAAAGGTTCATTGGTATAAATATTATTACAAAAGGAAAAATAAACTGAATCCTTGATCTATAAGGTGAAGATGTGGGAGACATTAATTATTAAAATTGCGTAGAGATGGAGCAACATCTAAAACTCCTAAATAGTTTTAAGAAAATTTAGATTCCCCTACTTTATTTTGACGGTAGAAATGATGGTTACGAAAATCAGCTCCAAAGGCTCGTATAGACTGACGTAATAGAACGTAGGAGAGGGAGTATATCTGCAAAAGGAGGCCGGGATGTTGCTTCAAGAGGCACGGAAAGAACAGAAGATGGTTTGGGTAGGGATGATGGCCAATCGCGGGAGACGCCCTAGCCACCGACGTACCAGACGAAATACACAGAGGTACCCAATTCTAAATACATACTGAAAATACACCATTTGAATAATACAGCTAATTATTGACCATTAAAATATTTTAAATAGTTCTAATCCAAATAGCCTGCTGTGAAATACCACGGCAAAGACAAGGAAGCTTCCTCTGGAGCATTATGGGGGCGTAATTATGGAATAATTAAAGTAACTATACATCCCGTTTTGAACGGGGCTGTTCTTTTTAGCGGTCACCTATTGTGTTGTCCCAAAACAAAGCTCCGACACACACAATTTTCCCGTTTTCAGAAACCGCGCGTAAACTTAAAATTATGGAGCTTGCTAGGCAACCAAGTGTCTATTCTCTAATGAATAAATTGTGGAGGTTCGAAAAAAATCATTGGAAAGTTACATTTCTGAAGGGGGTGTTGATAACTAAGGTCAATTTAAAAAACAAAAATTAATTTAAAATCGTCACCAACTTTATTTAAGAAAATTTATGTCCTTGACAAATATAAATATAATTTAAAATATATGTTTCAAACAATTTAATAATTACTGTCAGAGGAACATTGCTTTAATAAAGCTGGTGAACTGATGATTGATCTTTATTTTTCACAATCCATTACAATAAAAATATTATAATTAACCTGAATAAAATTATAGTTAACAATAATTGTATTATATTCAATTTTCGAAATAACGAACATTAAAAATTTGTATATTTTATTATATTGTTAGATGTTATAATTTTTTAAATATTTTATTTGAAAAGAAAAGATATGACCAGTCGAACCCGGATCTCGCACGTATCCGTCGTGGTACTTAGCCACCTCAGCCATCCTGGTTCTCTTCTCGGTCAGACATATCCTTTCTTTCCACTGATCCTATATCTCCTTGCTCTCGCAATTTGCTTTGTATAAAAGGGGGGAGAAGTAATGTTTAATTAACATTATTCCCGTGTCACAGTAGGCTAGATGGATTAGAGCTTTTTAAAATATTTTAATAACTCAATAACCCTGAAATTTAATTATTAAAAAAAAGCATTTGATGAGTTATATAATGTCCTTCAATGTAAGTAACACAATGCGGAGCCTTTTCTTCTTCTTTTCTTCTTCTTAAAATGGATTTTAGGACAACATAAAATCCTTATAATTGATTATTTTATTCATATGAGGTATTGCGCTAGGCAGAAGTAATTTCATCGATATTTATTTGGAGGAAGTAGGAATATAAACGTTATTACTTTTATCTTTAATACTGAGAGGGTATTAAAGTTACGTAGCCAATTTATAGGTGAAATGAAATGTGAACAGAAGGAGGAAGTGTCTTGGGCAAATATTTGCCTTTGTTGAACATGTTATTGCTTGTGGGTTCTGCTTACATATCATGTTTGCTTAAATTTTGCTTTCTAGGTCTGTTTATCTCTTGGCTAGTAATGGAATTATTAGTAGAGTTTAAATTGGAATTCAAAATGAGTTGGTTAATTTACACTGACTCTGTTCAATAACTGTTTCATAAACTATGATAAGGCTATGTTGAGTTATATTGTTTTAAAATGCCATGATAATTTTACTTACTTACTCTACCTCCAATTAATGCATAATATGTATAAAATTAACTTGGAGAAAATACTAATGAGCAAACTTTATTTACTAAACATAAATTACACAGGTCTGCAATGATTTTTTTTTTAGCATATTTAACTAGTGGGTTTAGAAGTATTGTTTGTGCTGATTACGGAAAAAAATTCCATCACCCCTAGATAAGTCACAAATTTCAGCGGAAGTTTTAGGGTCTAGACTTAAAGAAAGACATGTGTTAGCCTTCCGTGTTTCATTTTCATGGTACCGATTTAGAGAAAAGCTATTTGTCCCTTTGTTTTACACAAGAGGGTGTCCTAGTTTTCTGTAATAATGTACCTGGAATCATGGAAATGTCCAAAATCACGTATGAACCAAAGGAATTGAAGCTTTTCATCGATTCATCGAAAAGGAGTTTGAAAGCTGTAATTCTTCTCAAGTGTAACCGATATGCTTTTGTGTCTGTTGGACAATTACTCCATTAGAAAGAATGCTACGAAAATCTAGAGTTTGTTCTTAATAAGCTCGGCTACTCTTTCCGTTATTTCCATGTTACTAGGTCAACAAAGTCGTTTCACAAAGTTTTCTGATTCCTCTGTGAAAGGGATAGCCGTGACAGGAAACAACACTATGTCAAGCAGACATGGCCAATCAGAAAGGCTCTTATTCCTGGAGTTAAAAATGTTGAAAGACAAAGTTTAATGGATCCTAAAAAGATCTTACTTCCACCATTTCGTATCGAATTGGGGCTAATGAAACAGTTTGTGAAAGCATTACCCAAAGAAGGAAAGTGTTTCAAGTATCTTCGAGAAGAGTTTCCTGGTATAGCGGATGCTAAGCTGAAAGAAGGAGTCATTGTTGGGTCTGACATCAGAAAACTTTTAAAAGATGAAAGCTTTGTCACTAAAATGCAAATGGAAGAAAAATGCCTGGAATTCCTTTAAACTTTTTGTAACAGGCTTTCTTGGAAACAAAAAAGACCCAAACAGCAAAACTTTGGTTGCTGAATTGTAACAAAACTAAAAAATGTTGGGCTGTAACATGAGTGTCAAAGTTCATTTCCTTCACTCACATCTGGACTACTTTCCAGAAAATCTTGGGGCTGTAAGTGAGGAACAAGGAGAACGTTTCCATCACGCTATGAAAGAAATGGAGCACAGATACCAAGGTCGATAGAATGTCAACATGATGGGATGTTAAAAAGGGGAATTTACAAGAACACAGCCGAAAAATTACCTAAAGAAGCTGTGATGAACAAAGAAAACGTTTTAACAAAGACTTATAATAACTTTACAACTCATGTGCATCACTTGTATGCTCATTTTAGCTAGGTATCGTGGTTTTTTTTTTTACTTCATGTTAAAATAAGAAAAACAAATCCAAAATTTGCCGTTTTTTGTACTTTTTCAAAAACTTTAACTGTATTTTGTTGGCAAGCCGTATGTGATAGAAAAACCAATGCCATTTTTTAAATCAGCTCAAAAAAATACATAAAGATCAGTTAACTAAATCAACACATTTTTTGAAAAAGTTTTTTTTGCAGACCTGTATTATCTTATTTATAATTATTTTATATTTTAATTATAATTTTTTTAATTATTTTTAATAAATAATTTTAATTTTTTAAAATTATTTTATAACAATTTATAATTATTTTTGAAAGTACTTGAAACTACCTAAAGTTCCCAGATTGCATTTTTTTAAGGTCATACATAACCGATGCATAACTTCCAATTATGCAATTATCTATTAATTATTACTACGCCTTAGTATCTAGCTACGAACGATCACTCCAAATGGAAAGATATAGTGGAAGATATGGAAATCAAGAAGACGATTTCAATGCTCCTCTGATGTTCATTCCACTCCATTGTTATTCACCGGAAGATAGGTATTGATGCTCAAGTAAACACAAGTAAGCAATAAGGCTGTAAAAAATCGTGATGCTATTTATGTTTCAATATAAGAAACATTAAATAATTAAATCTGAAACTCCATCCCGAAAAAAAAAAGAAGCAATGGACATTTCAAGCATTTTATAAATTATAAATTCACTAAAAAAAAGCATATAGGTAGCTTTACTCTAATTAATAGAGTCACAGTTTATTATATGATAAAATCATAGCTCAATATACTAATAATTCAGATAGGCAGAAATAAAATTTATGCTGAAGCTGTTCACACAATAAATCCTTGAATTTTTGGTAGCTGGACCCTTATATTATAGAATGATGTATGGAATTAGAGGGAATAGTTTCTTAAATAGTAAAATTCATTTTGGGCTCCAAAGGTATCTGAAAAGCTCTATCCCATACCAAGCTGTGATTAATTTAACATTTAAAAATATATAAAACAGCCCCAGGAAAGTTTCAACGGTTTCTGAAGGAGCTTCTAGTTGGAATGTCATGTTATCAGCTTCAAATAATTTTTCTAACCAGAGAATGTCAAAAATCCTTGAATTGAAATCGTTAAGGGGTTTCTGTTAAAAAAAATAAAACAGGATTAAGGTTGAAAATAGTAAATTGCATATTTTTTCTGTGATGTACTTGTTATGTTTGGGCAAGAAAAGTCTCTACCACTCTAAAAGATACAATTTAGCTGAACACTTAATGAAGACGTCTTCGTCATTATAACAAAAAGTGAATGATTATAATTTTGTTTCTAGTGATTTCATTTTTTAGTTCATAACACTTCTCACAATACGACTGGTATGTCAACCGAGATGTTCCTTAGAAAAAGATTTCCGCCATTTCTTGTCATCTTGGAGTTCGACGCAGAAGATTTGTATTGAAAAGAAGACTTAGGATTTATCATGGCTCAGGTACAAAGGCTTCTAAATGCGAACAAGATGCAACGAGACAAGAGCTGTGAATGGAAAACAGTGAAGAGGAGAATAAAAAAACTTAGTTATCAAGTTCCTATGGAAGGAGTTATGAAGCATAACCCTACCGATCAGCTGCGACGGGGAAAGAGATCCACAGCAGCAGATGGTCTGTCTGCTTGGACCAGTTGAAGAAGGCTCCATCACACTGTCTGAAAAGGTCGTACGAAGGGGGAAAATTATATGCCTTCTTCTACTGCCACTTAGTGCACAATGTTTTTATATCATCTTAACAAATTAAACGTTTAAAGAGTAACCCAAAATTGAACACCTTTGCTAATTCGCATTTTTTTATTAAATAATTTTTTCAGCGTTTACAGGTCATAATTGGTGTTCCATATCAGTATGACAATTAGATATTAACAGGCTTCAATTTATCATATAATAACATAATTTTCTTGTAGTTTCTATTTAAATAATTAAATAAATTTGAATTAACATTACATTTGAATTTGAAGAAAAAGTATAACAATTAATACATCCAATCTCAGAAGATTATCTGATTGTTGTTTAATAAATCATTTTTTAATAACTAATGTTGGATAATAATTTCAAACCATAATAACATACAAAGACAGTTTTTGTTATTCCGCACTACAATCCAACGAAGAGCATGTTTTAAGATGTTTAAATTTAGCGCATATTTATTGCTCTTTTGTTTAATAAAAACTTAAATATTCGAATATTACATAGATTTAAACTGAAAACTGATTAAAAGAAAACAAAAAAAAAACCTAAGAATAATTCCGTAGGTGTGGAATCGAATAATTAAATCGTGACAACATATTGTCGAGAATGTAACAACATACACACACAATTCCGTAGAAATTGTGTTTGTATGCTCTAAAGAATAATCCACCGCGATGTTATTAATGTTTATAAAGTATAAAGTTTTGCCATAGATTACATTTACACTCTGAGAGAGATTATTGAGAGGATGAATAGAAAACGATTTTCCTATTGGCCAACTATACCCAGAAATAGATCCACTAGATCCCAGTGGTGCATAATAAAAATAATATTTGTTTAAATAAAAAAGAGAATGCTCTTCATTAGCGATGTTATTATGTGATATATATCATATTGGCACCATAAAAATTATTTTCCTGAGAAAAATTGAAGGACAGGCTGCCACAGTCTTCCTGCAATGGTGATAGGGCGCCAAAACTCGAAAGCGAAAAGGGTGCCCAAAATTTAAATTCAACCCTGAAGAATTATAAACATGCTTTAACGTGTTTTTCGAACAGCAATTGAAGTAATCTTCTTAAGCTGATTCATATAGCCCAAGCTTTTAGTGCAATTTAGTGCAATGCAAAATGGCGAGTGTTATCTTGCAACTGTAACAGGGTATTTTTGAGTGAGAATTAATGATTCTCTCTTGCTAACCATTGGCCAGTAAACAGTTATTATTGAGGCTGGAACAATCAAGGAAGGGATGATATTTACCAAGATGAATCAAATCACAGCCAGTGCAGATGATCTAATCGTAAAAGGTAACTCTCATCAGAGAATAAACATTTATAAGCTCTAGATTTGCATATAAATGACGTGTTACATATTGAATAACAAAGTATTAAAAAAGAAATAATCTGACTGAATAAAACAATGATTGATCGATCCAGAAAAGCAATGCTATATCATAAAAAATGTTCATATTTTTTCTTCCACCAAAAAACCACAAAAAACAACTTAAATTATCAAAATCAGACGTAACGTTTTGTTACAGTCTTCTTCATATGTTGGTATCGCTGTAAATTAATTTATATTTTCAGTACTTTTTATGTTCCGTGAATCTTTCTTCTAAAGGTATAGGAGACTACATCATCACCATGTATCACAGAATAACGTCAAGATACTGTCGGAAAGTAAATATAACAAAATATGTAAACGATTGTTACTTAGCCTAGTCAAATTAGATTTTGGGCACGAATTAATTGAAAGTTGGAAATGAATTAAATATACTCTAACGGTCAGTTTGATGCTTCACATCAAACTGACTCACCGAAATGACCGTGTGCAACCTAAATTGATGCGAGCTCATATCGAAAAACTGGACTGATGGACTGATGAAATTTCATCATTTCGGCGTGACACACCGAACTGACGACAGTCCGAAGTGAGCATGTATACCGTCGCGTCAGTTCAGTTCAATCGCTTTTCCAGACCTTGTTTGTATTCCTTCGTTTTGTGTGTTTTTATTACTGAGTGATAATATGGTCAGTTGGGACAAATGTTTTGTTTTAGAATTTATAGAACTGTTCAGAGGGGAGGAATATTTGTGGAAAGTAACTTCAAAGGACTATCATAACAAAAAAAACGAGAGGAATCATATAAAATTATTTTTGAAAAGGTTAAAGGGATCGATCCCCTCGCAAACAAACCGGTAGTAACAAGGAAAATCAACAGTCTAAGAAGTGCCTTTCGGAAGGAATTAAAAAAAGTAGGGAAGTTGGTAAACGGTATGGGTGCGGATGACGTTTACCAACCGAAATTGTGGTACTACCACCAGCTGGGGGCATGGAGCTTCCAAGGGCTACTCATTGAACTCACCTTGCGTAAGCGTTTCAAATAAGAGTAATATTAGTGGTTTTCGAAGTAATCTAAACTTTTGGGATTTCAAGGAAAAATGCAATTTTTTTCTCAGAATTTGGTTTACAACAACGAAAGGATGCATTGTCAGTGTTACCTAAATTAAAGGACATTATTTAACTCATTAAATGTCTTTTTAAATAATTAAATTTCAGGTTTATTATGTTTGGTGATTATTTATTAATTATGTAGCATATTAATATTAATACTATACTACATATTTGCTCATTTATATGGACAGAGGCACTAAAAAATGAAAATAGTAAATTTTCTCCTATGCACGTTGATTCTGTCATTTTTAGTCTGATCAAAATCAATAATTTTTTTATAAATTGGAATTTTAATAAATTTCTATCTTCAAATTGGGTTCTCAAGTTTGGATTAGGGTGCTGGATTGTTTCTGAGTTCATGTCTATTACCATTGTGATGTTAAGACTTTAATTTTAATTTTATATTTATTGTTATATAAATAAAAAAATTATCTCTTTGTGAAATTAATACAAGGTTTGATAAAATAAAGAAATCTTGTATTATGTGAAAAATTGTCTCATTTTCAGTGACAATAAATACTCAAGGAAAATGCAATGTGACTGGAAATCTATGGAAATATTAAATGCAATAATTTAATTTGTAATTTATAGGTTATTTGTAATATCTTTAGGAGTATCCGAACATTTTTTTTTTTTGTTTATTAGAATGAACAACGTTTGCCTTATCGTTGTATTATTGGAAACCATAACTTAATAGAAAAGTTCATATATAAAATATTGATTCCATTAGTCATTATATATAGTAATATAGTAAAAGAAATAAATTGAATTGTTTTTATTTTTAAAAAATTGTAAAACGGAACCACCGGAACAATTAAAAATAGGATAGGTAAAAGCTAAATTAATATAATTAGTACTCATATCATTTTAGAATATTTTTATGAATATTACATTTTTGACTGATAATAAATTGTCGAAGTATATTAAATATATGTTGAAGAAATTGGTTCGGGTAGAGGTCACTGAATGAAATTCTCAAATAATTTCAGAAGATATTTATTGTTAGCTAACGTTTCGACCTACGTTGTAGGTCTTCTTCAGGGCTATAAGCAAAATACAGACAATTTAAGAAAGCGGTATGAATATATTAAAACATTTTAAATATAGATAAACTAAAAGAAGGTGAATACAGGCGAAAAATTGATAATTATGTGTAATAATGATGATAAAAATTGATAAAGGTGTACAGTAAAGTAATTATGAAGGTTAAAATGTAGAAAATAATAATAAAACATGAAGAAAATAATAATAAAACAGAAAGTGTTGACAGTTAAAAAATTAAGGTATAACAGATAAATAAAAACTGAATATACAATAGGAATGTGAAATGATATGGATAAATTAGAAATTGATAAGAATTACGCACTAAAATTATAGGTAATAAAAAAGAAGAAATAAAAATTGTAAAATTATAAAAATCTAGAAACGAATTATATAAAATAGAATAAAATTGAAAATAAAAATTATTTTAGAAAATACAGTATTAATATTAATAGGTAGAAAATACTTTATACTAGTGTAAAGAATATTAATTGCATAAGAGAATGTAAGAAGACAGTTTATAAAAGTGTAAAATATCTATTGTATAAAAATAGGTATGTTTTAAGTAAAGTACGTGATAATACAATCAGGCTATATTGGACTAATTAACAGGCTAATAACAGGCTATATTGGAATTATGATATATATTGATGAATATTTAGGGTGGTATATAGATAACTAAAACAAATAAACGCCTTACAGTAATAGTGTGCTTGGAAGTAGTGATAATAAGTGACCTCTACCCGGACCACTTTCTTCAACATAAATTATCATAGGTCAACAATTATTATCAATATATTAAATATAGCTTAAATGATATTTTATAAAATTATTTAAATGATATATTATAAGCTTATAATGTTTGTATGCCCTTGGATATAGAAATAAAGACGGACTGAAAAAAACAAAGTTTTATTTACAATACATAATTAAATGTCTTAAATAATTACAATAATTTTCAACTAAACATTCCCTCACCTGGAAAAAATAAAGAAACAGTATTAACTGCCTTTACTTCGTACTTCTTTCAAATTTAAATTTAAGGGCTTTAATTTACTCAACACACTGTAACAGTTCATTAAAACTATTCCCCCTCGATTTTTTATTTATAGCAGCAGTTGGGTCAAGAAGGCTGTGACGATATCGCAGCAAAGACAAAATTATTTAAAAATCCGTTGTTAGTGAATACAACCATGAAGTATGATAATAGCGGCACGATAATTATTTAAGCTTATAAATAATATTAAATATATGTAATAAAATAATTTAGTATTGTATGGAAATTATTATTATATGAATATATGAAAATTATATATTTTTTATTTTAATTATTAAATTGAAAACTGGAGATGACGCAAATGCCTTGAAACTTTGCATTTAGGAAAATTAATAAACAAGAAAGTTCGTTTACATAAAGCTTAAAAATATATTTACATAATTCTGATCCATTGTTTTCCTTCTTTTAAAACATTCCATCGTCGTATGAAACAGTTTCAAGGAAGACAATTTTTCTTTTTTCATTTATTACTGAAGTCGCTTTTTATTTTTATTAATTTCTATAATTTGAGTTTATTTTAGTTCTGTTAAGAAGAGGTACTGTAGTTGTGTTAACAGAAAGTACTGTAGTTACGTTAACAGAAGGTACTGTAGTTCTGTTAACAGGAGGTACTGTAGTTCTGTATAGAGGAGGTACTGTAGTTATATTAGCAGGAGGTACTGTAGTTCTGTTAACAGAAGGTACTGTATTTATGTTAACAGAAGGTACTGTATTTCTGTTAACAGGAGGTACTGTAATTCTGTTAAGACGAGGTACTTACGGTTTTAATATTATAAATACTGCTTAATAAATAAATTGGAGTGGTGTAGCTCAGTTTGTAGAGCGTTGACTCCATTTCGGGTGTGACAGATAAATTACGTACTCTGTTAAAAGCCGTAGATAGACTATTTGGGATCTGTATACCCACCTGGGGCTCAGCCAACCTCTATGAAATAACCTCTATGGTACTCTTAAGTAGGGGGGAACAGCATGCATGACATCGGACAATTCACTTCCATAAACAGAGAAATAAACAGTACTGTCACTACCATGTACTGAACCCAAGACCTTTCATGTGTTGTAGTGGTACATTTTTTTTTTTTTTAATGAAATTGTGCATATTCAAGGCAGCAAAATTCTCACCTGTATTTTAATTATTATTATTTTATATGTAATGCATTTAAAATGATTTTAGACCATAATTAATTGTTAATAAATTTATTTTGCTTTATTTACAAAGTTTTCTTATTTTTTTCTGTTAGGAATTACTTTTTTCGCAGAAAATTTTGCTCAGTTCATTATATCTACTAGTTTGAATCATGATATAATAAACGAATTGTTATCTATAAATAACTGGCACTGACCTAATCTATGGGCACCACTGATCAGATTGCCTAACCTTACATTCCGACACTAGTGTCTTAGGAGTTTTGCCGTAAGAAAATATTTCAAGAAGGTATAACACATATATATTTAAATAACATTTAAATTTAAATACTAATAATGTTGAAGTAATTCCTCTTTTGTATTTAATCTATATCGGTTATTATGTATTGTATTATAGACAGACAACACTGTAAAGTAACTGTTGAGATCATGTTGGCATGTACTCTGTCACCCATGTTTGTGTTCAGCCATTATGTGAGTTGGCTTCGTTTTATTGTTGTGACTGGATCGTTGATGTATAGTGTTTTTCTATCTGTTGTTTCTGTTTTTTTTATAGTTTATATATCCAATAAATCTGTGCCCGTATCGTTATAACTTGTACGTATCGTTGTTTTACCTGCATTTTCACCTTTTTACTCTCTATGTTAAAAGGTTATGGGCCCAGTGTGGGTTTGTGTAAATTATTTTTGTTGTTTGTTCATTTAACGTCACTTTATGCTGCTATGGCTAATCGGACGATGCTACAGTGGGAGCTCTAAATTTTGCCTATCCAGGTTTAATTAGGATAGGGATTTTTAACGAGTACCTGACATCGTACAGGCTCGGGACCCCCGAAGGACGGTGTAACTAAGGATTTTTTACTCCCTTGAAAAATCCTAGGGCCACTTTATTACGCCACTTTATTACGTTATTTTTGTTGACGGTAGAGCCTGATTTTTTTTTTTAGGATTGGATATAAGCTTTTGGGACAGACGCTAGTGGTTAGTTATTAGTTTGGGAATAAATCTTAGGACACACGTTTGCGGTCAGTCAGTTTTGTGGAATAATGGTAATTTTTGTGTTAGTTTGAAAATAACGAAAACACATTTGCGGTCAGTGTAACGATGGAGAGTTTTGTTAGTGATTATGGGTTCGAATTCCCGCCTTTTGATGAGTTGGGAGTATGGAATCAAGAAATTACTCGAACTCTTCGGCGTTCTAAGAGTTTTGAATGAAGAGCCTCCTACAACAGAAGCCGAATTTAAATTTTTTATTAAACAGGATGTGAGGTCCAGAGGGATTATATTTTGCAAACTTACAGATGCTTTTTTGCCGATGATAATAGATGAAAATACGTCAAAGGAATACATGAGAACCTTACACTTTATTTATGGAAGACGCATCAGGAAGTCTCTAGACAAAGACCAAACAGCTCGGAAAAAGATTGAATACCAGAAGGACCAACCTGAAGAATTTTTGGTACATATGACTAGCGAGGCAATTGTGGCTGATGGAAAATTAGAAAAAGAAGAAATTGTGAACACAGAAGAGGCAATTACCCAGAAAGAAGAATTTAACAATACAGAAGAAATAAACCCTAGTAAAAAGATAAATCTGGAGGATGTTAGCCATAAAGAAGAAATTAACCATAGTGCAGAAATTAATCTGGAAGAAGTAACTTCTAAAGAAAAAACAGATTGTATAAAAGAAACAAATTATAGTGAATACTCTTTTAAGTTTCCACAAAATAAAAAAAATACTATGCCACTATTTTTACAAAAGGCTTTAGTGGTTTCTTCTGGTTTAGACCGTGTAGCTAAATTTTTAAATGAGAAAGGAATAGTAAACAGGTCAGAGGTAAGAAATCAGGAAGAAATAAATCAGAAGGAAAAAGTAAACTTGGATAAAGTTAACTAGATGAAAGATACTGTTCCAGATAATTTACTCGTATTTAATTGGTCAAGTTTGAAGTCGACACGAGGAAACTTTAAACTTGATCCCCTTAATTGATTCCCTTTGGAATATGCTCATTTAAAGAATTTTTTATGCAGTTTGAAATGTGAAGACATGTCAATAGTGCCTAATAAAGTAATTATTTAATTTATGAGAGTAAAGGTTGGAGTTTGAAAAGTGTTAATGAAATAACTTATAGTGATTGTGAAATAATTATAGGTTTTAGTAATGAAGATATTGATTATATTTTATTTTGGAAAAGGCCAGCAGTTTTCCGAAACTATCTGCGGTGTACAGTGAAGAAAGATATTGAGGTCTTTACTACAGGCTGGAATATATTATTTTAATAAAGGACTGGAGTTGGACTTTAGATATCAATCTGTGGAAGTGAACTTGTATATATTGAGAAGTAATAAATATGGTAACAGGTTCTTGTAATACTAATATAAGTTAAGAAGTAATGAATATGTTAATCAAAATTTGTTACATTTTTTTTATATTAACAGTTTTTTTTGTAATGCTTGTGTATACTATAAAGTAATAACTTCCATTCATTTTATTTGTATTGTGGAATTAGGAAGGCTTGTTGAAATTACTTTTATGTATTTTATTTATATTTTGTAATGCGGAATTAGGAGGGTATATTGAAGTAATTCCTCTTTTGTATTTAATCTATATTGTTTATTAAGTATTGTACACTGTAAAGTGACTGTTGAGATCATGTTGGCATGTACTCTGTCATCCATGTTTGTGTTCAGCCATTGTGTGAGTTGGCATTGTGACTGGATCATTGTGTGTAGTGTTTGTCTGTCTATATCCTACTAATATTATAAATGCGAAATTTGTATGTTTGTCTCTCTTTCACGCAAAACTACTGAACAGATTTGGATGAAACTTTACAGTAATATAGGTTATACATCAGAATAACACATAGGCTACAACAAGGGTAGATTTAGGGGACGCATGGGGGCACATCCCCCCCCCCCCGACAGCCATGTAGGTACTGTGGAGAATCCTTTATTGTACATAATTAAAGGCAAATCACACTATAATGGTTGTTAAAATAACAGAAAGAACATGAGTGAAACTATTGTTTTGATATCCTACTTATATTATAAATGCGAAAGTTTGCATGTTTGTCTCTCTTTCTCGCAAAAACTACTGAACGGATTTGGATGAAACTTTACAGTAATATAAGCTATACATCAGAATAACACATAGGCTACAACAAGAGCGGATTTAGGGGGGCAAGGGGGACGTGCCCCCAAACAGTTTTGAAGGCACTGTTGAGAATCCATTATGGTACATAATTAAAGGCAAATCTCACGATAATGGTTGTTAAAATAACAGAAGAACATGAGTGAAACTATATTATTTTGATATCCTACTAATATTATAAATGCGAAAGTTTGTATGTTTGTCTCTCTTTCACGCAAAAACTACTGAACGGATTTGGATGAAACTTTACAGTAATACATACATTATACATCAGAATAACACATAGGCTACAACAAGGACAGATTTAGGGGGGGCACGGCATAACATCAATTTAATATTTTAAATTGTATTCAATCAGCTGGGGAAAGATGTTATATCTGCTTTAATAGCGCATCAATTCGGTCTGAACCAAGATTGATAGGCATCGGAGATTCACTTGGATGATTATAGTTATAAGTGTTATTTATTTTACTTATTATTGTTGTTTATAGCCAATAGAAGAATAATTGTTGGATAATCGATTTGTATTACCATGGCAACCATCTGTTCTAAGCATATGATTTATTTTTTAAATATTTTTATTTTGAATAGAAAAGATTTGTCCAGGCTGGGATTCGAACCCGTGTCGCCCACGTCTCTAACACGGTACTCTAACCAACTGAGCTAACCTGGCTTGTAGCACGGCCTGACAGATCAATTCTCTATATAAAAGCTATGATATATTGTGTGTAACTTTTTGTGTTATGTTATCTTTTCTCACTTTTATAGAAATATAGTTAAGTTTCATAAAACCATAATCTTTCTTATATCTGGTCCTAATACATACAAAGCTTAGAACAAGAATAATAAATGATCCAGCTAAAAAATATGCTAAATCTAAAAGCTTGAAGAATAAGTGGAGCTGAACGAGGACCGAACCGAAGGAATGTTTATTGATCCCAGAGCGGTGTTTATTTTGTCATTATGAGAGAGAGGAACCAAACAATGGCGCATTGTTTAGCTGAAAACGGACACAGAAAAGCGTTCGGGTTGTCTCAAACAATCCGTGCTCCTCAAATCCCAAACAGGCGTCTTATTTTGAGTGGTACCACGGACTGTTTGTCCAAGCCCCAACTCAAACACCGCACCAGGAAGTTGTCTGCTGTCTGTTTACACCGCTACAAATTGAATGATGTTGGTAATAAGATCCTCCACTGGGTTAAAACAATCCTCTTCGCTATCAGTGTTCGAACATGGATAGTTATTAGGTAGATCCGAAATCCTAAAGAAAGAGCACAAAGTATGATTACTTCAAAACTATTAACGTACTTAAAGCATTACCGTTACATACATACACACACACACACACACACACACACATATATATATATATATATATATATATATATATATATATATATATATATGTGTGTGTGTGTGTACAAAATATTTTTATTTTGAAGAGAAAAGATTAAAGATTTTGTTTAATTATTTTTTATTTATTTTTCATAAGAATTTAAAAGATTTATGGTAATATTGAAAAAAGCTTGATTCTACATATAAAATTTTTGTCGTACCTATTAATAGTGAGAAAAAAATGCTCAATAATGTAAGGTGTCCGGCTTTTTTATCCAAACGTCCGGCCAAACTGACTGATCTGTTCGGCTATTAGGTTTGACGACTTGGCAGGTCGTATATCTTTATATATATATATATATATATATATATATATATATATATATATATATATATATATATACATATATATATATATACACCGTACCTACCATATACCATATATTATGATGTCATATACCGTTCCTACCTTACTTACCATAATTATATAACAACTATTACCCAAATAATATAATAAAAACTATTGACTCATCGCAGAGACTCCTTTCTTCCTCACAATTACCCGCTCCGCTCCTGTCCTCTCATGATTTAACACAAATCTTATACAATATCCAAACTCCAGAAATCCTACCGAAAACATTAACTTTTCGCAACATAGATGTTCTCGCCCTTGAAAATATATCACCTCTCCTCGAAATCCTTAATTGGAACCAAATTTATTCCTGTACCACCGTCGATTCAATGGTCGACATACTCACTGCCAATCTCAAAAGCATTCTGGATACCCACGCCCCATTTAAATCTTCAACCTTCCGCCATCATCCTGCTCCTTGGATATGTCAAAAAATTAAAGATCTGCGAAGGAAACGTGATGCTGCCCGTAGACACTTTAGACGCACTAAGCTTACTGATGACTACCAAGCGTAGAGAGCGTACAGAGCTCTTCGTAATATGACACAATCTATAATCAGACAAGCAAAAACCAAATATTTCCACGAAGCCCTTTCCACTGCTCCCGATCCTAACTCTAAATGGCAACTCTTCCGAAAGCCCTCCGTCTGCAATCCAACAACCTTCAGACACTTTCCTGTATTTGTATTTTTTGACTACCTCAATTAACAAATCAAATTCCTCCACCTCCGTCTCTTCACTAACGCCATCTTTCAACCCCGACGATTTTTATTTCTTAGACATTTCAGACAGTCAGGCAATTTTTATTCTACAGACATTATTTCCTCCATTCTCAAATCCCGCTCCAAGCTATGCCTCATCGATATCCTATCTGTCCTACTCTTCATTTATAATTTCTCACTACAAAAAACAGTATTCCCGACTTCTTAGAAAAAAACCCTAGTCCATCCTATAAATAAAACCTCTACTACCGGCCAATCTTCAGACTTTCCAATCTTTCCAAACCTCTCGAAAGAATAGTCCAGTCCCAAATATCAAATTTTCTCGAACAGTTCAAATTACTTGATCCGCTTCAATCAGGCTTTCGTCCTGGTTTTTCCACTCAATCTGCCCTTACCAAAGCCACCACTGACATGCATAAAGCCATGGACAAGAAACAATTAACCGTGCTAATCCTCCTAGACTTTTCAAAAGCTTTTGATTCCTTGGACCATTCTATCCTTTTCTCCTAACTAAAGACATTGTCCTTTTCCAACAGCTCTATTCTATGGATCCAATCCTTCCTCTCTGACAGGTCCCAAGCGGTTTCTATGCCTAACCAACTCGTTTCCTCTTTCCTCACTCTATCCTCAGGCGTGGCATAGGGGTCAAGCATCTCTCCTCTCCTTTTCAACTGTTACGTCAATGATCTTCCTAAATCTATTCACCACTGTTCCTACCATGTATATGCTGACGACTTCCAAATCTATTTATCCTTTCCTCCATCTGAGCTATCATATGCATTCGCCGGTATTCAGCAAGACCTAGATAGGATCAGTGTCTGGGCAAAGCTGAACAAACTGGAATTGAACGCAATGAAAACCCAGGCCATTGTTCTAGGTTTCAACTCTCTCCTTACAACTATCCCCACCCTTCCAATATTAATCCTAAACGACCGCTCCATCAGTTTCAACTCCTCCGTTAAAAACCTAGGCATTACCATTGACCAAAATGTTTCTTGGAAACCCCATGTCACCCAAATATCCCGACGATCAATTAGTTCTCTGAAATTATTCCATCGATCTCGGCATCTTCTTACACAATCTAGCCGGAAGCTGCTCTTATCATCCCTCATCTTCCTCCACTTCGACTACTGTAGCATGGTATACGGGGGCCTCTCGAAAATGCTTGAGGACCGATTAAAAAGAATAATGAACTGCGCTTTAAGATTTGTTCTTGATTATTCTTTTGATTACTAGAGCGAAGAGCGAAAGCTAATAATAATAAAAATAATTACAAAAGACTTTATTGGTTTCTTCTGGTTTACACCGTGTTGTTAGATTTTTGCCAACGTTTCGCCATCCATGCTGCTGACTTCTTCAGGGCTAAAATGAGTTTCTCAAAGTCAGCAGCATGGCTGGCGAAACGTTGACGAAAAATCTAACAACACGGTCTAAACCAGAAGAAACCAATAAAGTCTTTTGTAATAATAGTGGCCGTGGAAATCTGAAAGAATATTTAATAAAAATAATGTTTAAAAAATTTGATACATATTCATATAAATAAAATACATTATTAATAATGTTATGTGATATATAGTTATTCGATAAAGTAATGACATTTTATTAATTAAATAGAGAGAGGTTTAATATAAATGTGTTCAGTAAAGTAACAAAATAATGATAAAAAATTTAAGGAAGAAATAGTTGGGGATGCAGTCAATCAAAACACCAAAATAAGCATAACTTATTTATTATGTGCCGACGTTTCGGCCAACAATGTAGACCATCTTCAGTGCTAAGAGAGAGAAACAAACAGAAATATATAAAAACGTAGCAGTAACAAGAATATATAAAGTGGTACAGGAGTGGAAATTAAAATAGTGAATAGATATATGATAAATAAGAATGAATATAAGACTGGTTACAGAATATAATAAACTTAAAATAGTGATAGATAAAAATAAAATTGTAGATGATGAACAGAAATTCTAATAGTGACAGATATTATAATAAAAGAATACGAATAGAAAATAGAAAAAATACATGTCAAGAAAGGATAAAATGTAAACAATAATATAAAGGGAAAGAAAAATGAGGAAGTAAACTGAAGATGGCCTACATTGTAGGCCGAAACGTCGGCACATAATAAATAAGTTATGCTTATTTTGGTGTTTTGATTTACTGCACCCCCAACTATTTCTTCCTTAAATTAGAAGATACAGTCGACCAATTTTTCTCTAAAATGATAAAAAATAATTGTTAAAACATGAGTGGTGAAATTCCAAACAAGAAACCTAAAGAAACTAAAAAAAAAAAAAACCACTTCTGTCAATCACCAAAAGAAGGAGAATTTTATAGAATCTTAAAAGAACCTGACAAACTAGACAGTATTAATTATATTATAATTTGTTTTTTTTCTTTTTGTATTGTCTGGGTATTACTTATTACTGTATAATTATCCTTTCATATTTTTCTTTTTATCCAAACGATGCCTGAATTGAGGAAATATTGACAGGAAATTTTAAGTTGTGTTATTTTAGTTCCTTGCTTTTATTCTTTATATTCTGTTTTAGTATTTTAATTCGATATTTCCATTAGTTCATGTTTAATAACGCCATTTTTATTAATTAAAAACAATTTTAAATACACAGTTATAAATTTGGAAATAGATGTTTTCAGAAAAAATAAATAATACTAGTAATACTAAACGAAAACAAGGTAAAACAAAAAACTTTATTTTTTTGTTTTGTAGAGAAAAGATTTGTCCTGGCCGGGATTCGAACCCGGTTCGTCTGAATCTCCGGTGCAGTGCGCTAAATCTTTTATCTTCAAAACAAAAATATTTAAAAACTCACTGTACCGGAGATGCAGACGACCCGGGTTCGAATCCCGGCCACGACAAATCTTTTCTCTTCAAAACAAAAATATTTAAAAATAATCACCATCGAAGTAACAATTAACAAAAATAAATTAAAACAAAAACACATGCTGTATGAAATGAATATAAGATGCATTGATAATATATAAACATTCATTAATAATCTCATAAAACTGCTTTAAAAAGGGTTTAACAAGCTCAAATATGGGTGATAATACGAACCGTTATTTCTGAATATTGACAAAAATTGTGAACAATGCAACAAAAATCCTAAAACGTACATGAATATGCCATGAAAATAAAATCCTGCGATTTACTATTTTATGAGTAAGGACATAAATTAAACCAAAAATTAACAACAATATTTTATTATCTTGCAGAAATTACTATAAACTTTATTACATCATATGGAGTTAAGAATGGTTTTTGATGTGTTAAAGATATTCGCGAAAGTTTAATTAAGGATTTGTCACAAAATTTCAAATGATTTCATGCGATTCACACATAGTGACAAAACGTCCGAGTGTCCTGTATGTTCGCGTGAGGCATTTTATATTAATAAAGCAGTTTAAGAAAAATATTTAGGAGGCAGAGCTTAATTCTTCAGAATTAACATTCATTTTAGTGGAATCATCTTATTAATAAGTTAAACACAAACTTAACAGGAAAACTGTAACTTTTATGAAAACTGTAAATATTTTTCCTGTTGTAGGTTGAATATAAACCTCCACAAAATAAAATAAGATAATGGTATGGTTTGGATCAACTGAAAACTGAGAAAAAAAAAACCATTGTTTCTCATTAATATCCTCAAAGAGAAAGTATAAAACTTACATGAGCATAATCGAGTGTATTCATCGAAATAAATTGTTCCAGCCGAATTTCAAATCAGAAAAGAAAAGTCCAATTGCATGGTAATCCGGATTGGTACTGCACTGTAACTGTAGGATGATGGTTGTGCAGGGATGTGTTATGCCAGAGACCACGTCCAACCTATATTGTTTTCCCTCAATTAAGGGTACCCACTTCCCTCTTATGCTGATGATGCTGCATGAACCCCAGGAGGTATATAGATCGAGTAGGTCCATCACATACTATAAATAATTTATCATCCACACCTGGATTTGAACTTGGAACCTTCACCATAGCAACTCAGCACTTTATCCGGCATAACCATTAATTTATTCATCGCGTGATTCTTCTGGTTTCGACCGTGTCGTCTTGTTCTAGGTCTAGTTTAATCTGTTAAAAGGGGTAATAACACGAGAAAAAGAAGCACTCGAAATTGTAAAGCATCCCGAAAATTTCAATAGAGAAGATCGATATAAAATAAGAAAATGATAGCTCCTTACTATACCAGTGGCCTAGAAGAAACCAAGAAACTAAAAAAAACTAATCAATCAGAAGTTAGCTAGTCGAGACCCACACAATCAGACCACTCATTCGGATCCAGCTAATCAGGAAGGAGGCAATCAGATCACTGGAAGAATAGGCTCCGCCCCTGGATCGTGAAAGCTATGAATACCGAAGTATAGAAGAACCTTTTCAGTCCCAAATTAAACTCTGAAGAACCTTTCCGTACAGAGAAACGTCGGTAAAGGCACGGTCGAAACCAGAAGAAATATGTGATGAGTGGATCAAAAATATTGGCATTTAAAGCATAACCATATTAATACGAACTAAATAAAACATTTTTTAACAGAAATGATGAAGAAATATATAATGTTTTCTGATGGATTAAAATTTTTATAGGTTTTATCTTTCACTGGTAAACATTGTAAGAACTTTCATTAAAAAACAAGTGCTATCTACTTCAATACAATCCATACATATTTGTAAATAAAACTGCCTTATCAAGTCGATGTACCCTAGTTCAAACATTTAGCGTACACAGATAAGTAAGTTAAATATGTGTAATGAAAGAGTATTAACTGTTTCAAAAACGTCAGTCCCTGTTGCATTGTGTAACATAGGCATAAGCTTACATTAACAATTCTATTTTTAGTTTCTTCCTTGGTTTATTTTTAAAAAAACGGGTTTCAATATGTAGTAGCCATCATTTTTCACTTCTTTAATGCTTATATAAAATGTAGGAAAATCGTCAAAAGCCGAATAAGTTAAATGGACAAAGAACTTTATTTAGTAAAATTCGATTTACAGGATTTAGTGTGGTTTCAATGTGTAATGGACCTTCCCACTAGTTTAAAAATAGCAAATATAAGTAATTTTATAAATATTTTATTTGAAAAGAAAAGATATGGCCAGGACCGAGACTCGAACCCGGGTATTTCACCTCTCCGTGGTGACGCCAAAACTATCTTGGCCACTCTGGCACGTTTCTCGGCCAGCCTTATTAATTCTTTTCACCGATCCTATATCTCCGTGTTCCCGCAATTTGCGATGTATACATGGGGAGAATGTTAATTGAACATTACTTTATTTTTGGATCTTGTTGACTTTAAGTCATTAATATTATTTTTTAAATAAATTATTAAAAAATTGAGAATTCGTGGACGCAATGTGTTTGAATCGAAAAGAATATCAATTTGTGGTAATCGAGTCAAAATTAAGGTATTTTAAAATATAATCTATTAATTATAGCGTTTTTTTTTTTTGCAGAAGACTTGAAGATGCTGCAGAGAATATTTCGAATAATATTTATGTGAGCAATTTAAATTTATTTTTTAAAAATAAATTAGCATTATTATGTTGTAATAAGGGAAATAATAAAATCTTTTAAAACTTTGTATCATCTATATAAGGAACAACGCTTCGTTATTAATGTATGCTAACAATGTGTTGGGAAAGAAAATCGATTTCTGAATAAATAAACCGGCCTTGGGCATGTCTGGGCAAATATTAGTTTATTGAAATATTAATTTATTGAAGAGACGTAATGAACAAACCATCAAAGAAAAAAATAAGTTTTATCTGTAAACAAGACGGGAAACCATCGGGTTAGATAAAATCATTAGTCACATCTTTCATTTGTTCTTGCTTTATAACAGATTAATACCTCCCCCCGTTTTCTTAATTTTTTTTTAATTAATAGATCTTTAAAGGCATAATCGTAAAACAATTATTGTCTGTAAATCGATGGATTAAATAATACTTACTGGTAGGCGAATCTCGGAATAATAGATCTGTAACAAGAACAACTTTTAAAAAAACGAAGAGAATTGTGAATCAAAGAAGAAATCCTATAACTAAAAACAAATAGAAGGAGAAGCAAACTAAGTTACTTGAATTAAATTCTAAATATAATATTTTTATTATATTATATATGTTTTAATATACTTCCACCATTTTCTTATATTGTCTGTATTTTGCATATAGCCCTGAAGAAGACCTACAAAGAAGGTCGAAACGTTGGCTAAACAATAAAGTTTTTCTCAAATTCTACGAGAAATTCATTGTGACCTCTACCCGGATCAATTTCTTCCACATCTATTATCAAGGTCAACAATTATCATTCAATAATATTTTTAAAATTGAAAATCGATTACCATTATATGTACAAGGGATTTTATTGATAAAATAATTGAATTTCTACTGACTAATATTTTAAAATGAGTATACATTTTTTATAATATTTTAAAGTTTCTAGGGTGGGTGGAAGGATTGGAGGGTAGGGACTTGTGCACATTAGCGCCCTCTCAAAAAAATTATGGATTTGTCATTTTATTGTAATACTCTTACCTCATAGACTTCATCGTAAACTCTGTAGTAACTTTGGCGAAAGTGATGTCGAAGATAGTAATTGAGGTCCAAGGAGGGGGTGACGATGTGTTGGAGATTTATAACGAGTACGTGACATCGTACAGGGTCGGGACCCCCGTTTAACGTCCCTTCCGGAGGACGGCATAACCAAGGATTTTTTACTCCCTTTAAAAAATCCTAGAGCCACCCGCCGGGCTGCGAACCCGCGATCATGGGCTTTGTTGGTTGTTATGCAAACCACTAGACCACCCGTCCCCCTGTCCCATTAGTTGCTGTTCGATAGATACATTAGCTAACTGAACTCAATGATGACATTAGCTCTTCTCAAAAATCAGCTTAGAACGATCTGAGCACATGATATTTATGCATAAGATATGTAGTTTATTCAGAAACTTAACTTGTTTGGAAATAAGAACTAATAACGAAGATATGAAAGTGATTAGGCCATTTAAAAAAAATGACAACTTTGAGTGTCTCTCTTTTTTTTTTTAAATATCCATATATGGAAGGTAATCAAACACCATTAGCATGTCGTATAATAGCCTTACTATGAACATATGAGGTGTTCAGTATTATTGATATGAAATAGTCGAATCTTACCGAAAAAGCTGCTTCTGCTTCCAGGACGACTTAAGTATTTTTATATCCAATATACCTTAAAGAACGCCTGTAAAGATTACCGCTGCAATAGAATGCATTATTGGCTAAGATACTGTCAAATTCATAATTGACATTTTGTGAACTTTTTTTTTTTTTTTTTTATTATTTTATTGAGTTGTACAACTGTAATACATACATCTAGTACAATTGCTATAAGAGTAAATAATACATGATAGGACATGTAGAGATACTACCCACTGGTAGCACTCTAATAAAGTTCTATAATAGAAGGTCCCGAGGCCATCTTCTCTTCAGACGCCTAGGAGGATTGTCCGGGATGGAATTGGATGCAAGGATGGAAACTAGTGGGTTTGGATGGGTTTGAAGTTTATTGTGGAATGATAGGTATCTGGAATGGGCTAAATCGGTAACATATGGAACGTTAAGGTCATTATGGATGGTTTTATTTGTGACAAAATAAGGAGCGTTTAGGATTTTGCGAAGGATTTTGGATTGCAAGGATTGGATACGAGAGGAATTCGATGGTTTGGTGGAGCCCCATAGTTCAATTCCATAAGTCCATATAGGCCTTATAACAGTCACATAAATAAGTCTTTTGTAATTGATCTGAAGCTTTGAGCGCTTATCCAGTATGTGTTGAAGTAGTGGGAAACGTCTAGCTGTTTCTTGTCTTTTCAGTCTTGTGTGAGGGTTTCAAGTAAGACGCTTGTCTAAGTAGAGTCCCAGGTAGCGAATATGTTCAACAGGGATAAGTGGAGTACTATTAAAGAATACAGTAGGACAGGAAGTCATGGGTTTTCGACGAAGGGCAAAGGTAATTTGATGGGACTTGCTGGGATTTATTTTAATTCTCCAATTCCGACACCATTCTTCGAGGCTTGATAGGTGTAATTGAAGGGATTGGGATGCAATATATGGGTCGTTGTTAACTGATAACACACATGTGTCATTAGCATACGTGGAGATGAAGGTGTTAGGATGGGTTGGAATGTCAGCTGTATATATTGTGTAAAGGATAGGACCAAGGATGCTATCTTGAGGAACGCCAGCAGACTGGGAATAGAGGGATGAGTAGGAACCTTTCTGACTTACTTTAAATGTTCTGCCAGTTAGAAAGGAGCGAATGATTAAAAAGTATGTAGGAGGAAGGAATTGTCGGATTTTGTAAAGGAGACCTGGGTGCCAGACTCGATCAAAAGCCTGTTCTACATCGAGAAAGGCTCCTGTGCAGTACAATCTACGCTCCAATGCAGAGGAGACAACATCCACCACACGATGACATTGCTGGATAGTGGAGTGGGATGTTCGGAAACCAAACTGGTGGTCTGGGATTATGCGGTTACTATCTAGGATGGGATAAATACGTTTTAGAATGAGTTTTTCGAGGATCTTGCCCATTATGGGTAAGAGGGAGATAGGACGATAAGAGGATGAGAGTTCTGGAGGCTTTTTGGATTTTGGGATCATTTTTACTATAGATAGTTTCCATGTATCAGGAAAATAGGTAGTACGGATTACAGAATTATATATGTATGTGAGGAATAGGATAGCTTTTCGAGGAAGGGATTTTAGGATGTGAGCTGTAATAAGGTCATGTCCAGGAGCTTTACGGGAAGGTAAACTATGAATAATATTGGATATTTCTGACGGAAGAAAAGCCTTAGGTGGGAGAGACATTTGGAGTGGGATATCCAGTTCTGCTTCAATACGCTCAATGTGAATAGGGTTGAGGATATCAGAGTGTGGATTAAATGTTTTGAAGATGTGTTGAGCGTATATGTGAGATTTTTCTTCATCAGATCTGGACCTTGTTTGATTTTCAGTAAGGAGAGGATGATTAAAATCTTTGAATTTAAGGATCTTTTTGGCGGTCGTCCATAGTGATTTGTTAGTAGTCGTAAGATTTTCAGTCACACTAAGTAAATTTTGGATTTTGAAGTTTCTAATCTCCGTTTTCAGTTTGTTAGTCAGTTGGGTGTAATACGTTTTATCTGATGGGTAACGAGTCCTATGCCACTTAGATCTTGCTCTGCGTTTTTCGCTTAGCAAGATGCGAAGGTGCTGTGGCAGGTTAGTCTGTTGTGTGATATTATTTCTGTTTATGGTAGTGTTATCTCTTATACTTTGTGTTATTGTTGATGTAAGTATTTCTATTGCGCTGTCAATGTCTTGTTTAGTTTTTAGTGGAATCCGTAAGTCTAGTTTGCTTACCAAATCGTTATTAAATTGCTCCCAGTTAATTCGTCCTGTAATCAATGAAGGAGAGGAGGGCTTAGGAATGAAGGTTGAGTGTAATGAGAGCAGAACTGGACTGTGGTCTGAGGAGAGGTCATCCAGGGATTTGATTAATACATGGGAAGGAGAAATCTGGGATGTGACAAATATATCCAGGATATCAGGGCGTTTTTTCAGGGAAGTTGGCCAATAGGTAGGATTCGAGGGAGAGAGAATTGAATAACTACGAGAAGTGGAGACATGAGACAGGATGTTGCCACGAGGGTTGGATGTTCGACAACCCCATCGTTGGTGTTTAGCGTTGTAGTCTCCTCCAGCAATAAAGCGTGATCCGAGGGATTGGAACAAGGATTCTAGTTGGTTATAGGATAGAGAATTGCCAGGAGGACAGTATACAGCTGATAATGTAAGATGGAGGGGACGAGTTGATATTATGATAGAGGTTGCTTGGATAACCGCATTTGGAGTAGAGGGAATAAGGGAATGTGGAATGGATTTATGGATAAGGATGCAAGAACCGGCGTGGGAAGTGTTGTCTGGGTGTTCAGATCTATAAGTGATGTAGTCGCGTATGTAAAAATATGAACGTTTAGTGAAGTGAGTTTCAGTAAGTAGGGCAATGTCAATCTGATTGTCATGAAGAAATATGTCAAGTTCGTCTCGGCGGTTGTTTAGTCCGTTCGCATTCATAAGAGGACAGCTAGGGGCTTCACATTCATCGCGGGAAGTTGAATGGAATTTCTGTGAGGAATCTAGTGAGGAGGGTTATCAGCGGTTTGATAGTTTGTTGTAGGTCTATCAGGAAGGAAGATAGGATGGAATATATGTCGGAGGGATTATGTTCTTGGAGCGGATATGGATAAGGAGGTTGAGATGGAAAGTCAGTAGGGGTGTTGGCTGGATGCTGAGCCCGACGCTGGGGACGAGGAGGTAGATCAACTTTCGTTGGTCGATGTAATGAGGGGTTTACCAAGAGAGAAGGCTGTGATGGAACTGGAAGTGGGTGTTCTGGCGGAAGTTTAACACGGAGAGGTAAGTGGTGAGGAGGAATGGGATGTCGTGGAGGTTGGGACTGTGCCTTGGGGATCTGTGGCTTGGATTGAGAGGTTTGGGGTTTAGATTGAATTTTGTGAACTTAGTTTGAAAATTAGTTTTTATATTTATTTAATACAACTTTATGCTACCACGGTTAATCGGACGCTGCTACAGCGAGTCCTATATTTTGCCTATCCAGGGATGTGGAAGTAGATTGGGAGAAGGGTATAATACTCTATTCTCCTATCTTTGTTAGAATAAAATTATCGATAATGACCTAAAATGTCCCATTAGTTACTGATTAAGCCTAACCCGAAATCTATCTTTTCATGATAAACATTATTTCCATTTAAACCTACTAGTTGCAAACCTACCTCTTTATTTCTCGATAATCCTCCGAGGTGTCTGAAAAAATGATGTCCTAGTGATCTTCTAAGTTGGATTCGTTATTTGAGTACTGTAAGTAGATACTTTCTCCACTTTCATTTATCTTTTTTCATTAATTGTTGCATTGTAGTACATCTGTAAATTTCAATAATTAAACTTGGAGGAACTAATTCGAATCCTCTAGGAAATTCTATTTCATATTTTGATGTATTTGCTGTATCGGTTTCTTCATTGTAGCTATATATGTCCGTCCCACTTTACAATATATTTTTATTATGAATAAAATAATATAAATTGTTAAAATATCTTAATTTGCAGTGAAACCTCTCCCCAGAAAACTCTCTTCAACTACGGTAGAATTCCTAAATAAGTCACCCTGAAAGTAAATATATTTAAATCGCCAGTCTTCAATGGCCATTGCCACCATAAAAATACAGATTTTAACCAGTTCCTGACATCTTATAGGCTCGAAACCCCTATTTTACGTACTTTCCGTAGGACGTCATGACAGAACAGATACAAGAAGATAGCTTGGCCAACGATACAGCCATCCTTCTTTCTAAAAAATCCTACCATAACCTCAATAGACTTCAAAACATAATTTATTTTACTTAAAAAAGGATTGTACTTTGGTGCACGTTCAAATGCAAATTTATGGGCACCAATGATTATTTTTCCATTATGTCATATCTTAAACTAATAGAAATTAAACTTAATATGTTAAGCATTTATTTTAAAATTAAGCATGAACAATAAAAACAATTTTTACTATAAATATATTAGGTAATTAATTATTTGACATATATTTCATCTTACACTACATTATAAATAGTAGCCTATACATACTACTATTTATAATATATTTGTGGTTGAAATAGTTCAAATTTCACGGACAATAAAATAAATAAAAAGACATCATCACTGTGTTTTTTTTGAACTTCATAACCCTGGGTAGGTGGAAAAGCTTGGCAAAAATCATTCCAAATTTAGGGAAATGTACTTGAATTACATAAAAGTACTACTTGGCCAAAATATTATGCGCTTTTGATTGACGCAAAACATTAAAAAAGAAGACTTTTGAATGGTAATCACAGAATAATTGAATGTAGATTACCCATTCATTATGCATATTTTGGGTATTAATGACTATTTTTCCTTTATGTTATATTTTAAAAAAGCATTTCAAAAGTAAATAATAATAAATAACTTTAAATTAATTAACTATAAGATAAATTAAGAAAATAATTATCTTAAGAAAATCAGAACGATAGGAGGGAATAATGATTTTCATAAAATAGTAAAACAATTTTTTACAATAAATATAACCGATAAACGATAAAATTTCAATATATAATTGATAAAATAATTATTAATTTTAACTTCAAAAAGTTTCAATGTGGCTCGATTTTTTATCGTCCAAAAAAAAATATTAAGTTTTTAAATGGTAAGCATTATACCAATTTTCATTTTTAAAACCTTATCAACAAACTGTTTTGTTTTTTTAAAGTTGTTTGTACAAGTTTTAATAAATAACTTAATCATTTAATAATAATGTTTTACAATTTTACTTTGGAAAAGTATTTTTAACAGGAGTCCAAGAGGATACTTAACTTTCGTCAAATTAATATCTGTATTTCTATATTAAAAACTAATCAAAAAAAGATAAAATATTCTTGAGGCACTGTAAAAGAAAAAATAATTTTAATAATCTATATATATAAAAGAGAGTGGCGTTAGTTACTGATAACTCAAGAACGCCTGGACCGATTTCGATTTTTCTTGGATATTCTTCGGCCAAAAAAGAAGTCGAGGCGTTCTTGAGTTATATTTATACATACATAATATATTTTTGTAACCTTCACAGCTTCTCTATTAATTTTATATCAACATATGATCTATGACTTCCTGATCAAAACTTTACAATATTATTTATATAACAAAACCCATTTTTGAAAAATTTGCACTTCACACATTTATGAAGTAAGGCATTATCTTTTGACAGCTGACACATTTGCAGTCTTTTCATCGCATACTATTCTGTTTGATAATTGTGTGTGGTAATTATTTATTTATTATTTACATTAACCGTAGTTTCAAATATTGCATTTATTACATTGTTTTGAAACGATTTATCAGTTTGATGAAGTGCACATTGTGAATAGTTATGTTCTTTGTTATTGCATAAGATTAATTAAAATTTTCAATATAACTGCCCAGTTAACAGTAATAATAATTATTTATTTATCGTTTACAATAATTGTAGTTTCAAATATTGCAAAAACTAATGAAGGACCATTACGAATAAAAAATTAAAATATGAATAAACCTATACGAAAAATGCATCTTCTATTTATAATTATTAATAGATCTTTAACTGATTTACCATCTCCATCTTCAATTTCATTATGAGGAAATTTTGGATCCTTATTAGGTATATGTTTAATAATTCAAATTAGTCTATACATTAGTTCCTAGCTTATATTATACAGCAAATATTGACCTCGCTTTTAGAAGAGTAGTACATATCGACAATCAATCCAAACGTTAATTTCGAATTTTGCTATTAATTTTTACGTGGGTTACTTTGAAAATCAATTCGAATCAAAAAAAAAAAAAAATCAATTATATTTTCAAACGGTAAGTAGCTAGCGAATATGTTTTATTTTGTTAGGTTATAACATTTGAGCACATGTTTTCATCGATACTCATTTGTGAGGTTATGACATTTATATTTATGTACCGATAATTCCTTAATTGCTTTTGTGACATTCATTTTTTAGTGTTAATCACAATGCCGCTAGCCAGAGATCTAATTTTTCGCATCGAACCCGTCATGCAAGTACAGTTCGGAACATGCCCAATCAATTGAATATGGATGAACATGAAATCGCATGATAACAGCGCCGCGTTAGTATGGCCCGACTTCGTGCATCACAAACACTAGAAGAAAGACACATGGCAGTGAAACGGCTCAGTTGACAATGAGAAATCGTCGAGCAAATCAAACAACTCAGCAACGTGAAAATCGAAATAAACGCGTAAGAAGATTTTCAAGTGTTGATTTGAATCGAGTATTATTTCATTACGATTGCACAATTGACTACAGCTCGCATCCTTCCGTTCAAATTGGCCCAATGGAAGTTGTGTGCAACCATTGTGGGGCATTGAAGTTCGCTGGAGAAACGCCTGGATTGTGCTGTCTCAGAGGCAAAGTAAAATTACCAACATTGCCCTTGCCACCAGAGCCATTGCATTCTTTGTTTCTTCGTGAAACACCAGAATCACGTCATTTTCTATCGAACACTCAGAAATCTAGCGGATGCTTTCAAATCACTCTAATGGCTCTAAGTCATTGTTTATAATATGGAGTTCATTTATGGAATTCAAAATTAATTCTCCGTTTAAACTAAACATAGGTTTCTATTTAAAATCAACGCGGACGAAGTCGCGGGCAAAAGCTAGTATATTCATAAATGTTGATAAAAACAAAAAAATATATTGCAAAGCAAAATTATACTTAGTCAAGTCAATTTTATTTAGTTTTTTTTAATCGATTAATTTATTGATATTTACGACTATAAACTACCCATCGGTAGCGCTCCAATAAAGTTCAAAAGTAGAAGGTCTCGAGGCCATCTTCTTTTCAGACGCCTCGGATTTATTTAGTTAAATTAAATTAAATGCAATTGAACTGGAATGTAAATGCATAAAATATTTACTTTTAATTTTTTAACTTTGATTATTAAAGAACAATTTAATAATTATCATAACAATAATTGATGATTAAAAAAATACTTTCATAATAATTGTCGAAAAATTATCAAAAATAGTTTATTGTATATAATGCTATTAATTCCTATCTTTAAAAATTAGTCATTAAAACGATGAGAGCTTGGGGATCATTCAAAGGACCGGTGACCTGGTTGAAAGCAATATATGTGTATAATTATATAATTCAAACAAATGTTATGTATTCCAAAGTAGAGCATCCAATATACGAGCATTGGATATTCGCAAGAAAGTCGGGCGAATGGATACACCACACGTATTTTAAAGAACAATTTTTATTTATGCAAAAATATTAATGTTAAGAATGAAAATTATGATCAATTCATATTAAGATGAACGATATATCGAAGTAAATAATCGGTCGATGGTTCAACATAACCGAATTCCTAGCTCTCAGCATCTCAGTCGTGTGGTCCTACGTTAGCGTGTTGGGCCAGTTTTGTCTGGCCCGAAAGCTTCTACCGAAGATGTACATTAAAAAGGGCATGAAAGATAATTAATGTGTCTATGCAACTAACAACCTATTGGTTTAAAACAATTTTGTCATATATTTATTTGATATTTTTATATAGTCTTCCTTTGTGATATCACAACTTACTTTACGTAAACAGTAATCAGCATGATATAAATAGTCATTCATCACAACACAGTTTGAATCAATTTTGAATAATTTTGACATTGATAAGGATTTTCCCGAATATTAGGAGTACACCCTTGGGCTAAGTGTTGATGAAGTTTAAAGCAATTTACTCCTAACACATTTATTTAATTTAAATAAATTAAATAATGGACTGAAATATTTTAATTATATATAAATACATTTGTACTATTTCGAGGATCGATTGGGGGTGATATGAGCCAAATCATCTCCCTGCAGAACCTTTAGTTTAGGTAACAGTAAGAACTGTCTTTATTTCTTTTTCTTTTTATATTTTATTTATTTTACTGAAATGATTCGTCTTGGGCTCTATTCCTCTGCTTTATCAAGAATGCCAAATGCTGCCAAGAATGCTGAAGAGGTCCGATTCGGTAAAATACACCGGCATGTACATTGAGACTAATTAATCCTTGCACAAAGAAGTGAACATGCTACTCGTGACTGACAGGATCAAGAAAAATTACAAACAGGCTAAAACTATACTTGCTGGACACCCAAACTTACTGATACAAACTTTACTTACAAACATATTACCACAGAATCCGAAGAGGACGCAGAAGCGTAACACACTACAGAGAGATGAAACACGATATATGTAATATGTATTATGTCTAGGAGTGCCTTCAATGGGAGGTTTCTCCATCCACGCTCCCACAAGAGGCTCACAAAGGAAGATCACAGATACAATACACACACACACATATTTGGTACACCAAAGAGCAATTGTGCAATTCCTTTCAATTAATATTTATTATTACATACATTGGATCGTTCATATTTAATATTTCTAGTTCATTCATTAATATTTCTAATAGTTCATATTTAATGTATATATTAGTTCATGTTTAAAATCCACATATATTAATTGAAATTTAATTGTTATATAGACAAAATTCCCTGCCGTTCATCGGTTGAAAGCTTTAATGGCCAGAGATGTGACTTATTTGAGATACAAGTATCTGAAATACACATATAAGATACAAAATACATATTTTCTTCTTGTATCTAAAATACTTTTTAAAATTCATTTTGTATCTTGTATTTAAATACCTTTTGTTTGGTATCTTAGTATTTTGTAAATACTGTTTGATAAAATAATTTTAGTAATAGTTACCAATGCATTTATTCACAAAATGTGACAAGATTCTATGGTGACATTAATTTTAAATGTCTCTATAGATAAAACACCATGTCATCGATATTATATTCTGTAGCCAAATCGATAGATGACGAATCTTTCTTTCTACAAATTTCATCGACTATGAAGTCCCCCTGACCCGTGTCATTCATAATTCCGTATTTTTTGTGTGGTGTCAACAATATCGCCTTTGTGAGATTTGTGATCACGAACGAAAGTTTTATTTTATTATACAAAATATATATTTGATTATATTTTATACACTTCGCGACAAAAAAGTAAAAAGTTAAAAATACAACCCTTAAAAAAAGAAAACATTCTGAGATTATTAGTAGCAGCGGTTCAGAATCAGCAGTAATATGTACAAAATTGAAGCAGTCCACGCTTACATATGTTGCAAGAGGTTCACGATATGTTAATTTGGACAAGTTAATTGTACAATTTATTGTTGAAACCATGCCACCAGTATCAATAGTGGAGTATAATTCTTTTAAAGCTTTGATTGAAGGCGCACAGCAACTAACAAAGCCTCCAAAAGTTATGCAATCAATTTAAGAAAAAAATTAAGATTGAACACTCTCGAATTTGTATGCAGTACAGCTGATATTTGAACTTCCTCTAAAAGAAGTTATTTTGGCGTTACAGTCGCCAGATTGAAAGTGAGACTTTTGAGAGGAAAAGTACTGCCATAGCTTGCAGAATATTCTAAGTGGCTCACACGTATGATATAGTTGCAGAAATGATATCTGTTTACATTCAGACCATACCACTGAACCTATCAAAAAATTTTAAGACAGTTACAGTTGACGGTTCAAATTTGGTTAAGGCTTTTGAAGTATTTGGGAAATCTGATTCAGAGACAGTTAAAAATGAACATGTTTCATATGCTTATGAAAAAGATCTTGAAGAAACATCACTCGAGTTAGAGCCTCCAGCAAATGATGCAATATTAGCCTCAGTGTCACATCCGTTCTTTAAAATGAAGTGGGTACCAAGAGAGCAGAAAGAATATTTAAAAGAACTGATCCTGACTAAAAAAACAAAAAATTAATCGATCTGAAAAACAGAAATCGGAGGCTTTAGACAATATTGAAGGTGATATAAAAAAAGTCAAAATATGAATCTTATTACATGTTTTCTGATGATTCTGATTCCTCTATTGCAGGTGGCGAAAACACAGGGTCTGCTGGCACCACCGCTGGCTTAGAGACTCTGCAATACATAAATAATAAAGATACTAGCTTAAATGCTTATCCTATAATAAAAAAAATATTTTTAAAATATAACACCTGTTTGCCAAGGTCTGCCTCTGCGGAGCGACTCTTCTCTATGATTATCAGGCCTCATCGAAGAAAAATGAACGATAAAATGTTTGAAGAACAGGTTTTACTTAAGTCTCATTTAAAACCTTAAAAACATAATATTTTGTCTTGCCATATTTGGGCGATCAACGCGATCTAAATAATTCATGTAAAAAAAATAACTTAAATTCAATAAAATGTCGTTTCCTTACAAAAGTATTTTATCTTTAAAAAGTATTTAAAAGAAACGTATATTGTATCTAATATTTCAGATACCATTCCAGAAAGTATTTTGTATTTGGTAGCTATCTGAAATACTTTATTTAAAAGTATCTTGCATTTTGTATTCCAGATACTTTGAATAAGGTATCTTGTACATCTCTGTTATCTCTGTTAATGACTTATTGGCAAATTTGGGTGTTCTTTGTTTAGGATTTATGGAACGTAAGATTATCTATTCCCATGTCAGGATCTAATTGAATATATCTGCAGCCATGGTGAATATGTAGTTAAATCGAATTTTTTCCATAGAAGTGGAATAGTGTCATTATCGTGGTTTAGCTCGTAATGAATTTCTAAAATAAGCAATAACTGCATCCCAAGCCAATGCCTAACTTAGCCGCTCATTCACTACGAAAATAACACGATTCCGCTTCCTCAAGTACAAGAAACTTCATTAGAGTATATTTTGGATCATCTTTCCAGTTGATGGGTGCTGCTTTCTAGGGACATATCTGTGATAAAATAAAATTGGTACAAAGCCAGCAACCTGGAGATAATTTGTCTCTGTGCTATCATTTTGACATAAATTTTTTTTTTAAATATTTTTACTTTGAAGAGAAAAGATTTGTCCAGGCCGGGTGTTACGAGTCAGGTTAGGTCTGTGATGCGGGCGACCCGGGTTCGAATCCCGGCCTGTACAAATCTTTTCTCTTCAAAATGAAAATATTTAAAAATGATCATCATCTTAAGAATAATAAATATTTTTAAAAAATATTGTATTTTAGCCAGCGAAAAGTATCAACTTTTGGATTTACTGTTTCCTTCCCTCCGAGGAGTCTGAAAATAAGATGGCCTCGAGACCTTCAACTATAGAACTTTATTGGAGTGCTACCGATGGGTAGTTTCTCCACAAGTGTTTTGTTTTTTTCATGTGATTTGTTTCATGTAACATGCAAATTTACTTGTTGTAATATTAATACAGTTGTAAATATCAATAAATCAAGCTAAAAAAAAACTTTCCTTAAATGCAGGGTCGTTATCTCTTTAATCAATTCATACTTGGATCATTGCTTCATTGCATCTTAGTACCTTATTTCTATTATATAAATAACTTGGAGGCTGATCTACAGTATTGCCATCTAGAGGTTATTAGAAAATAGCCAATGGCACGATTCCGCCCCCCTCAAGTTCAAGAAACTCATTTTGGAGAAATTTTAAGTTAAAACACTTATTCATCGGGCTGTAGATATTAAGCCGCAAGTTAAGAGTCCCAAATTTAAAAAATATAATTTAGCTGTAATTCTTCTGAAACCATGTTTAGTAGAATAGGCACAGCTGGGGCTCACCCAGCCTCTATAAAATGAGTACTGCATTTTTATTATAATTATTCTATGTTAATTATATTTAATATCATTGATCAATTAATAATTGTTAATAAATTTCAAATTACGGATAAACATTTAAAAGAAGAAAATAGAAGAGAGTTTTAAAGAGTTTTCTTGAGCTAGGAGAGAAGGTTTTTGTAGAGTTTTAGCCTCGGGTCTCCTCCTTATCGAGGCGGGGAGCCACGTCAGGGCAAACAAGCAAACAATCAACACGAAAAGCAATCAAAACATGTGTTTCTCCCGTCGCTCTGTTTGCATAAGGACTGAGGGGCCCAAACAACTCATATTTAAATAAATAAACTTCCACCTCCCCTCTCAGAGGGTACACATCCATTTCAGTTTGTTTGTTTAGCTCGTTCCCCCTCCACGCCGCCCGCGCCGCCAGTACCTCACGAGGAAGCCCCGGAGATGCACCTCATGGATTTACCTCCGGAGCAGCTCTACTACCCCCCACAGGGCTACATCCACCCGGCCATCCTGCCATACCTCCGCCACTGTTTGGTCTCAACAGCGCCCTCTTCCATCTTACAGGTAAGAAGAAAGAATGAAAAGAAAATGGTTCTTGGAATCCATCTATTATATACAATATGCCATATTTGTAGCAACATCAATATTATGGACTAAAAATAAACCATCTTTTCCACTAGGAACATCTTAATTTTCATGATCTTCCAAGTTACAAGACATTTCCTCTGACTGTAAGAACATCCCTCGTAGCCCACACGTTAAAATACGAGTATGTACTCAGGAGGTAAAGGAATCAAGCAATTTTCCATAACATTGAACTATTAAAATTAGTTTCTTCGTTACATATATAAACAGCTTTGATAAGTAATTTGAAGAATTTATCATAGTATTTATTTATGAACAATTACCTAAAACATTACTTATTTGTGGACATGGTTTCCTTTACTTCCAGTGCACAGAAATATAATAATACTCTTTGCTAATTTTACAGTTTATATTGAATTAAAATTTCTTTTTATAAGAAAGAAAATGTTCCGGGTGGAGTTTAAGAACATTCTCTTATATAGGGAGAACGTTTTATAGGAAAACCAACGTTTCGATCTGCATGGTAGGTCTTCTTCAGGGCTAAATATACAAAATACAGGCAACTTATTAACATTAATTTTACCATTATATAATTTTAACCCTTACCATAAATATTTTTAATTTGTCTGTATTATGGTGCTTATTATGGAGCTAATCAGGTTTAAGTTAGATCTATTGTATTGTGTATAGATAATTATTGATGAGGAAATGGTTGTCCGGATGTATCTTCAGAAATATTAAAAATGATTTGTCATTTACTTAATTTACAATTTCAAAGTTTCCCCAGATACATCCAGTCAACAATTTCCTCATCTATAATACTCTATCAGTAGGACAATAGACCTAACTTAAACCTGATGAGTTCTGTAATAAAATCCTGATTATAGTAGACACTTCAACCATTATCAATAGCTACCTGGTTCGAAACCGAATTAGGCAGATATATTATGTATTATAGTTTCAGGCATGGGCACTGTGAGATAGAGAGACCCCCATGGGTTGACTCATTTTCTTAATTGGTGAAAACCTTGGCAGTAGTGATTTTGTGATCTGGGCAAAATCACCTCCTTGCACAACCGTTGCTTTTTTAAATAGCACGGTAAACAAGATTTCAATGCCCTCTCTGTGGTATATAACCCTAAAATGCGACATATCTATTGAGAGAACACGAGGATATAGGATCGGTGAAGAGAATGGATTTGTCTGGCTTGGTTACGAGTATTGGTAGCTCAGATAGTTGGAGCACTGCGCTTGAGATGCAGACGAACCGGGTTCGAATCCCGGAGAAGACAAATCTTTTCTCTTCAAAATAAAAATATTTAAAAATAATCACCGTCAAAAGAATAATAAATAAAAATAATTATAAAAATATAAAATTGACGTAAATAAACGAGATCCTAATTAAAGTAATGTTCAATGAACATTCTTCCCCGTGTATGTATCCCAAAATTGCGAGAATACGAGTATATAGGAGCGGTGATGGGAATGGATTTGTCTGGCTTGGTTACGATCCTAGGTAGCTCAGATGGTTAGAGCACTGCGCTAGAGATGCAGACGACCCGGGTTCGAATCCCGGCCAAGAACAAATCTTTTCTCTTCAAAATAATAATATTTAAAAATAATCACCATCATTAGAATAATAAATAAAAATAAATTATAAAAACATTCTTTTTTATTTGAACCTTAGTTCATTATTATTATTTTTGTTTTCAGAAAATTTTATTGTAATAATAGAACTTCATTTAATAGATAAAAAAGTTTTAAAGCTTCATCGTTAAATCTAGAGATTGCAATGGTAGCTTCTTACAAGTAGTTCGGTCTGAAATTTTATGTAAGTAAATATCTACTGTCCTATAGAAAGTACTGTATGATAGTAAGTTTACAAGATAATAAAAAAATTCCGAACTGAATTGACAATTATTTGCATCTATAATAGCACGATTCAGCAATCATTATGTTATTATTTAATTAGACATCATACATTATTAAAAAAAAAATTGCAATTTTTTTTTGCATTACAGACAAATTAAATTTATTTCAATCATGTAATAGCTTCATAATGTAACTAACATGGGAATGTGTGAATGGTAAATTATGTAAGAAAACTGGTTAGAGGTGAATGATACACTTTCAATTAGTCTAAGGTGACTAATTTAAATTCTTGAAATTTTTCTTGTATATTGTATTTCCCTCGTTAAAGTCTTTATATATACATATGTGTAAGAATGTCACATATACATACATACATACATAACTACTAGTATGTTTCACGTCACAAATCATGGTATAATCAAATTCAAGTAATATATTCTTAACATTTAAACAGTAAGTAATTATATACTTATATATATATATATATATATATATATAATAATTTACCACCATAACTATTTTTAAAATCTTATTACTCAATTTTTATTTATCTATTCGTTACCTAAACCAGACTCTTATCTACTTAAGCAAATATATCTATTGAAAGAGGATAGAGTTCAAAATATTTAATTTTTTAAATAAAAGACCGCAGAAAACAACTTTATTATAACAAGGAAAAAGCATTGTTTTAACTATATATATTGAAAAGATATTGTTTACCATACTTTGAACCTAAAACATATTCAGAGTTGTGTTGTAGATGGAAATCGTTAAACCAAACAAACATTGCTTTTCTTCTAATCACACTTTCCTGGTTTCCTGTTGTTAGGACAAGTTCTGTTAAAATTAATTTCCCTATCATAATTTTAATTTCAGTTTTATACTATACTGAATTGAAATTTCTGAAATACTCCTTAGGCCACCGCTATGCAATAACTCCTTCTATCCATAATAATAATATCCTTCAGAGCATTAATAAACCATTTACAATATATTAAATTTAACATTAAACTCTATTGAGAAGAAACATGGGATGAAGGAAAACTGATGAAAAAGGAATGCAAATATTTAAACATTAAAAAGATTATGATAATTGGAAATATAAATAAATAATCCTCAGCATATATAAGAATGGATTATTATCGTGTTGTATAACTTCACTTATCTTCCGTCCTCAAGATAATATATTTCCAGGTTCTCTATCTTTTGTTAATTTAAGCAATTACTTGATGAAATATAAAATTAAATAAAATTAAATTTACAACTGATTTCACTCTATCTACAAGTGACAAATACATACTTTCTGTGTCCGAAATGTATAATTTCAAAAGTTGACAACTTTTTCCTTTCACGATTTTTCCCTTTTCTTAAGTATAGGACTCTATTCGTAATGTTTATTGGTACATATATATAATTCGGTTCAAAGTTGTGAAGAAAATTAAGATTAGTATGAAAAGAATTAACTATGTAAATCAATTCTGGTCTTGTATGTGAACTATTATTTTTTCGTTGATTTTGTGTATTTTTGAAAATATATTTTGTGTAGTAGATAATCATATCCCCAAGGGTTTTTTTGTTTAATTTCTAATTTTTACAAAATATATGTATACATTTATATATATACATATGTAATATTTTATTAGACTAGAAAAGATACTTCTTTATTTAATATTTTGATTTTGAAAAAAGAAGCCGATTTGTTTTTTTGACAGTAAAATATTTTCTTGTTCATAATTCATTTAAACAAATGTTTAATATTAATAATTAATTGATGTTTGGCCGAAAAAATCATAAAATATGTTTGTAATTGAAAACATTGAGAGGTATGACCATGCAGATTTTACATAACAAAAATATTGGCTGTATTTGATTCAGTGCCCAAATAAGTATTGATATTGGAAATATCGAGGAATATAAAAAAATCAGTTATTATGAATTTATGTTTCATTTTGAAGCTTAAGCAGGCATAGAATTTTATTAATTATATTATATATTATATAATATAATAAATAAAAAGTAGTATTTCGGAATTTTTAAATGATTTTAAAAGAAAACTAATCAATGGTTTATCGTTTTGATCGATGACCTTTCACCACTTTTCTGGTAGAACTATAATTCTGCCACTTATAGGTTTCAGAGCGTAATGCAGAACGAAGTAATTTTCACAAGCATCTTTTCAAGCCAGCTTAACTCCATTGAGAGAGTTCTGTAGATACCGAAACAAACTGTAGTTGGGCGGGGCAAGGTGCGAGCTATTCGGTGGAGGCATCAAAACCTCAATTTTAGGACTAGTGTCCTACGATTCCATCCGTTTGTTTTGAATTGCCTGCTTCAATTGTATTATTTATCGAGAATAGAGTGTCGAATTAATAGTTTCTGTCTTTTTCGTGGAGCTCATGATGAGCATTAACTTTCCAATCCCACATTGCCTTCCTTGGAGTCAATATGAGCTTTGCATCCGTTAGTGAAGCTTCTCTGGTCTTCGACCATAATCGTTTTCACATATTTTTGTCGCTAGCGATTCACTCTTCATCGCCCATATTCATTTGTTTCAAAGATTGCTCGATTTTCAGCAGCGATTCACTAATAGATTCCATTAAATTTTTCTCTGTTAACTCATGTAGAGCCCAAGTATGGTTTTAGTATGAGAAGCTTTGATATCCGGTCTTATCCAAATGATTCAAAACTATTTTTTGGAGGTTGTTTGGTTACGCAGCGGTGGGGCGAGATGAAATAACCTACTCATAGTCTACTTTCAATATTTTTTTTAACGATTGGGAGTACAGGTGGAGCTTCATCTTTAACATCGAAATTTTCGGAAAGAAAACAAGCAAACCAATTCTGACCCTGGCCTTCAGTTAAGTACTCTAACACCATACCATTTTTGATGGGCCTGATTTGCATTTTTCTGTTTTCGGAAGTAAATAACAAAAATATGACGATTTTCATGTTCAAATTGCAATTGCAAACTTTTGAATACGTGAACTAATGATAAACCCATGATCTGTAATGCCATCTATTGGGAAAAACCGAAATTAATTTTTCCCAAATCCATATATTTATATATCTATATAATCAGCGTATTCTCCAAATCTCCCAATAGTGAAAGACGTTAAGCAAACAACTGAATTAAGCTTGCTTTGGGTTCTTCTTGTTCTTCCAATAGGCTTTCATTCTCTCTGAGAAGGCTTACCTACGTTCCTCCGACCACTTCGGTCTGCACTACTTTGCACTTTGCATGTAACTTTCCACTTGTTGACTTTGTATCTGAAGGTTTCTCTTTCTAAAATTTCTGATGCACATATGTTGACGTTTTTGAGGTCCTCTCGAAGTTCGTCCAGCCAAGGTGTTGAATTCTTAAGTGAGCTAACATAATGTAATATTCTTTTTGACAGTCGATTTTCTTGTAATCTTGTGAGGTGTCATTCGTCTTTTCCTAATGTCAATTTCAATGTTTGAAACTTTTTCTGTTGTTTTGATTGATTTTAGCCTATAACCATCTTGCTCCTAGGATTTTCCTGATCTTCTTCTCTTGCTTTTTGATTTCTTCTAATTCATGTTTTCTGTTAAGTGACAATGTTTCACTTGCGTAAAGGACTGTTGGTTTTATGACTGTGTTGTAATGCCGAATTTTCGTCTGTCTTGACATGCATTACTTGTTATACATGTCCTGAACTAACCCTAATGCCTTCTTGACTTTTTGGAGACGGTTTTGCTGCGAGATCTTCTCAAGTCCTGTCGGTTCAAAGGAATCTCCGAGGTACTTAAAGTACGGGACCCGGTCGATTTTACCGTATTTTGTTCTCAGGCTCGTAATATCCGACTTTGAACAGAAGAATTTTTATAATCTTTAACCCACTTTTTGTGCACATTTTTTAAGTATCTCAAACTGCTTGATGGCAGTCTTCCCATCCTCTATTAAAATCGCCAGATCATCCGCAAATGCGAGTTATGGTGCGTAAAGATTGTTTTTGGGAAAGCCCAGTCGGATCGGTTTCCAAGACTTACGTTTCTTACGTTTCTTCTCCCATTCTTCCATAACCTTGTCTAGGTTGAACAGAATAATAGAGAGTCCATAACCCTTTCTCAGACCTGTTTGAATGTCGAAGGGTTCTGTAATTTCTCCCATCAATTTAACTTTAGATTTTGTGCCAGTTAGTGTTTGTTTTATGAGTTGTTGTGTTTGTCCTCCATAATTGTTTACGTCTAATTTGCTGCCTTTTTTATGTAGTGGATGGTTTAGATATGGATATGGATTACTAAAGTATATAAGTTGATAAGGATTAATACTGCACTCATCTAAATAGATTTCCTCATTGTATTTTTAGAAAATAAATTAGGTATAGTAAGCCTTCCTTAAAAGATAGACATATGCTATCACAGACTTTTTTGTAGATCTATAAAAGAGGAACATTCCATAATGCATTGTTTTGTTATATGACAAAGGCATTAGGCAGCCTCATCGATGGAACCTCCCAGGTGTGTGTGTGTGTGTGTGTGTGTGTGTGTGTGTAAGTCAATAAAAATAAGGTTTCAGTAAAAAAAGTAAAAATTCTAAACATATTAAAAAAATGTGTTTTCTCATATATCAAATATTAATTAATAATTTTTTAATTTTTTAAATTCTTAGATGAGCCATAGTATTGAGAAGACATTACTAATTAGGCTATATCAATTGCCATAATCACGAGAACAATGAGGCATTTCCAACTCTTAAATTGTTTTGTCTTTTACTTTGATATCTATTTAATTGTGTTATTGTTATTATCACCACTAACGTTATTAGTATCTAACAAAGACATCTTATTTCTAAAACTAGATAACTGTCATTTCGAAACTTTTTTAACATTATTATGGTATAATTTATAATATTGTTACGGGCTACTGGGTGTAAAAATGAATTAACCTACTCCTAAATTCAAGATACTAATATTTATTAGCAAAGGGACAAAAATAATACAATTAAATTATTAAACTGATATAAATTTGCAATAACAATATTCTAAAGATTATAATTTAGGCCAAACTCCTATTAAATTACTACAATAATATAAGATATTACTAATACTAAATAACTTAACTATTTACATAAATTTGTATAAATACAATAAAATTACAATAATAAATACAATTTACAACTGCTAATTAACTCTTACAGTTCACTAATCCACAGTCCAGTCTAATCCACACTAATCTACAGTCCACCGACCGTAAGATTATCTAAATATGACAAACTGACACACAGTAATAAACAGAAACGGTTTGTTACACTAGCGAGACTGTCACAGTTCACTCACACTAGTTTATCACACTGCCTGCTTTACTACTGAATTACTGACTGACTCTAGAGCGGTTATTGATATAAAGGTCGAATGTTCTAGACGCACGGGAGTGAGGGAGGCCATTCTCGCATATTCCAGATGGTTCTTATCCATCGAAATCTCTTCAGCCGACTTAGACATTAATCCCTTCCGCCCGTCTTTTCTATCTGACCGTAACACTATAATTATGATATTACAAATATCCTATTATACTTTAAAATATTTATAAATGTTTATGATTTTAAAAAATCAACAAGGTTAGAGGTCCGTTATTTGTAAGGGTAAAACATTCAAGCAACAGTAACACAAGAAATTTTCTTGTTTCGAGGCAAAGAAATAGTTTTGCGATTCAAAATAACCAGTCAATGAAAATCGATAAATTATTTGTTTTACAAACAATACAATATTTTAAATATCAATGTATAATTTATCATCGTAAGTTGCTGTTAACGTTCTCTTTGGAAATAATTGTTAAGCGGTCAATGATAAATTTACATTTAATTACTTCCTATCTCACTTTTACCATGTATGGGTAAAATCCTGGAAAAGCTTATCCTGAAACGATTATACCCCTTCCTGGATGTAAACACTCCCGCAATGTCATCGTGTGGAAGACGTTTTTTCCTCTGCATTGGAACGTCGATTATATTGTTCGGTTGTATTTCTTGACGTGGAACAGGCTTTTGACCGAGTCTGGCACCCAGGATTGCTTTACAAACTCCGCCAATCTCTACGTCCTACATAGTTTCTCATTATTCAATCCTATCTCACTAACAGGTCGTTCAAAATAAAACCACAATAATGTATTCATCCCGCTTTTCTCAATCTGCTGGTGCTCCTCAAGGCAGTATCCTCGGCCCAATCCTCTACACATTTTATAAAGCTGACATCCCAATTCATCCTAATACTATCCTTACTAAGTATGCGGATGGCACATGTCTATTATCACTCGACACTGATCCAGTTATAACATCCCATACTCTTCATTCCATTATCACTGACTTAGAAAAATGGAGTCAAAATAAATTTCCACAAATCCCGTCAAATCACTTTTACCCTCCGTCGTAAACCAACGACTTCTTGCCCTCCTATATCGTTTAATAACATCCCACTGATTCCTGTAGAACATGTCCGGTACTTGGATCTACACCTTGACAAAAGATTAACTTGGAATCCTCTCACGAGACTGAAACGACAAAAAACAGCACGACGTTTCAGACTACTTCAACATTTACTAGACAAATGCTCTAAGCTCTCAATTAATTACAAAAGACCCATATACATAGAAATAGAAATAGAAAAATAATTTTATTCTGGGACCATGTCCCTTTAGAATAACAGAGATGAACATAATTAAGAAAATATTTATCTGGCCAAAGGTCTACAACTGAGTAAAAACTTATTTACAAAATATTCTGAAAGTAAATAGCTAAATAGGTATGTTCAGTGTTATTTATTAAAGTGATGCAAAATTAAAATTAAAAAACAGACAAATTTACAATAAAAAGAACTAGGCTAATGGAAAAACCCAGTAAATACATGATAGCATCTGGTAACAGAAGTAAAAATAAAAAAATGATTTCATTGTGAGTGAGGAATATTTACAGTAGTTCATCAATCAATAAAGTTGAAAATATCTATCAATTATTTATTGGTTATAAAGCACCTGATTGGGAATTTAGAAGATGTTGGAAATGTTTAGATTTAAATGAGGTTAAAGAAGACGCATGACGGATATCGGGTGGGAGTGAGTTCCAAAGAGAGATAGAACGGGCGAGAAAGGAACGCTCAAAAGTTTTGGTTCTATGGGAACGGATATAAAGATCGGAAGGGCGAGATCTTGTGCCTTGGGATTGGATAGAGGATTTGAATTGTAGGAGACTATAGATGTAAGATGGATGTTGTGAGTTGATAGTTTGATATAAGTAAGAACCAAGGAAATAGAGCCTGCGGATAGAAGGAAGAAGCCACTTTAACTCAACGTAACGACGGGACACATGAGATCTTCTCGGGGCATCGAAGACAAATCGAAGCGAACAGTTCATAATCCGCCTCAACCTCTCCTCGAGTCTGTTCGAGAGTCCACCATATGCCACACAACCATAGTCAAAGTGTGGAAAGATAAAAGATGTGATGAGGAGCTTACGGATTGGTAGAGTTAGAAGATGTTTGGAACGGTGGAATAACTTTAGAGAGCTTATTGCTCGACGAGAAATTTGGGCAACGTGGGGTTTCCATGAGAGGGATTTGTCGAAAATGACTCCGAGGTTTCTAACAGAGGAGCTGAAGGCAATAGGATGATCATTTAAGGTTAATCGGGGAAGTGATTTGATAGATTTAAGTAGGATGTTGGAACCAATTAGGATGGCCTGAGTTTTCGCAGCATTCAACGACAGTTTATTCAAGTTTGCCCAGGCACTTATCCTATCTAGGTCCCCTTGAATGTTGGCAAATGCTGCTATTATCTCAGACGGAGGAAAGGACAAATAGATCTGGGAATCATCGGCGTACAAATGGTGGGGACAGTGAAGGATTGATTTGGGAAGGTCATTAATGTAACAGTTGAAAAGGAGTGGGGAAATATTAGAACCCTGTGCCACTCCTGTGTTCAGCGGTAGGAAAGAGGATAGGGGTTGATTAGGGATGGAGACTGCTTGAGTCCTATCCGAGAGGAAAGCTTGGACCCAGAGTATGGAACTGTTGGAAAATGAAAGAGATTTTAGTTTAGAGAAGAGGATGGAATGGTTCAGTGAATCGAACGCTTTTGAAAAGTCAAGTAGAATTAGTACTGTCAGTTTTTTTTCGTCCATGGCAGTATGTATGTCAGTGGTGATTTTAACGAAGGCAGATTGTGTGGAAAGGCCAGGACGGAAGCCTGATTGAAGTGGATCAAGGAGTTGGGACTGTTCCAGAAAATTTGACATTTGGGATTGAACTATTCTTTCGAGGGGTTTGGGAAGGTTAGAGAGTATAGAAATAGGCCGGAAATCATTTGGGTTAGATGGATTGGGTGATTTGTTAATAGGATGGACTATTACTTTTTTCCAGTAGGAAGGGAAAACTGCATTTCGTAGGGAAAAATTGTAAATGTACAGAAGAGCAGGTAGAATTTCGGATATAACAATCATTAGACCCATATGGACTTACGAAATAGATCTGTGGGGCTCCACTAAACCATCGAATTCATCTAGTATTCAATCTTTACAATCCAAAATCCTTCGTAAAATCCTCAATGCTCCTTACTTTGTTACGAACAAACTAATCCATAATGACCTTAGTGTCCCAGTTGTTGCTGATCTGGCCCGAATCCGATATCAATCTTTTCATGACAAACTTCATTCCCACTCAAACTCACTATTTTCAAACCTAGCAATTCTTGATAATCCTCCGAGGCGTCTTAAAAGATGATGGCCTCGTGACCTTTTAAGTTGAACTTGCTATTTGTGTACTGCCACTTGGTAGTTTCTCTACTTTTCATTTCATGTCATTGTATATATTCATTCTATTTGCTGGATGCTGAATTAATAATACAGTTGTTAAGTGCATTGAATAAATTATAATAAAAAAAAATTAAAACAACAAACATTTCAATTTAGTGAATATATTATTTTTTTTTCATTCTAATTGTCTTATCTGCTTTTTTAATTAAAAGAAAAATAAAGGAATACTTTGAGATAACATATTTATCTTGAGAAGTTAAGTTCATAATTGAAATTTTAAAACAGTTCTGGAGTGTTTTATTAGCAAATTCAGGCAGAAACAAAACAATGGAATTTTCCTTTGAATTGCCAGCTAAATTAGCAATCAATTTCAAACTAGAATCTCTTATGAGTCTGAAGAAACAGAGTCAAATATTATTGATGAAGTGTGTCTAAATATCTATATTAGGAGTACTTCTTAAAAAAATATATCTGTACGTATATATTGGTCCAAAAGTGATAACTATATTGCATTTGAACAAATAAAATTGAAAATATTTAATGAACGATTGATTGAACTTACATAATTACATAACAAATTATTAGGAAGTAAAGCAGTAATAATGGAAGAAATTTTGGACCGCCATTGTAATCGCTGGACCAATTATGTAACAAGCAATTATTTGTACATATTAATGAAGAAATTATAACTGTCGCACAATTGTATAACTTGAATTTGTTTTTACTGAAAAATTAAACTGGCTGAAACACTGTAGAGTATCTGATAGGCAATGGAATCATTTTACTGTGAATATTATATTTTTTTCTCTCCCCCATGGTAAGCACATGGAGGAACAGTTTATTAATATTTGGACATGCACCATGCTTAACTATGCATATTACATGTGATTTTAATATTTACAGATCAATTAATAGAATTACATTTAAATACATTTAAGTGTTATTTAACTATAAAATAAATTAAAAATTTACAGTTTGATAAAAGTGTTCTGTCTCAGGCCAAGTCCCTCGTTTGAGCGAACATTATCTTATTTTTACAATAAAATATGATAATAACTGTTTCAACGATGATTATAATGAAATTTAATTTTCAAATAACAAATTGGAACATTTTAACGTTAGCCAGTACTGGTACAATTTTTATTTTATTTTCCGAACAAAATAGCAACAAATTACCAAATTCTAACTTAATAACTAATTCTTACAATTAACTATCTTTTTTCCGTAATATTTTTGTTTACAAATCTGGTTAGACTATTGATTTTTTTAGGTAGGCATCTATTTCGAAAGGATAGTTTTTGTTTAATTATATCACATTACCGTAATTGTGGACGATTTGATTTGTAGCTTAGCACGTTGACTGCCAACTACGAGATAACTCTTAGACTGCGTTCTTTTCTAGAACGCCAACTACGAGTTATCTCGTCCTGTGTTTACTTACCATTTGCTACGATTAAACTCAATGCACTAGAATTAGAGTTTTTAATAATATAATGTGATTAAATCAAATTTTCATTTTAGGCTAGATTTCTGAAAATTGCCGTGGCAGTGAACGTATTATGGAGACTGGCTTTTAGAAGTACTAGATGCTAAAACAGGCTTGATTATGTTCATTTTTATTATGGTAATATTTATTTTATTTTTTCCGGTGGTGAGTTCTGACCATGAAAGAAATAGGCAAATATATCTTTATAACTCATCCAACCTGTACCAACAAGCTTCAGAGCTTGTATGGCAGAAGGCACTTGGGTCACTTTTAGTGTCCTAATGCTGTTCGAAGTTTACTAATAGTTTTCCCCGGTTTTTCCAAAATGTTTGCATTTGACTTATGTAAGCTTAGAAATAGTAGTGCGATACACTGATCTATTTAGAATAAAATAATAGAAATTTTATTCTATGATAATACCATAGAATTGGAGCAGGGACCAGGTATTGCTATGCCCTGCAAAATAGCTCTGCGATACAAAAGACAGATCATCAGATCGGTGGTAATGCTTGGCTTTAAGACGTTGACTCTGACCAAAGAAAACAGTAGAGCTATTCTGGTTTGGGAGAGAAGAGTCCTGAGAAAGACCTTTGGATCCGTCAAAGAAGACCACAGGTGGAGAATCAGAAGCAATGCCGAACCAATGGAACTGTAAGGAGAGCCTGATATCCTCTGTGTTATTAAAAAGAGCAGGTTAAGTAGATTAGGGCACGTGGAAAGAATGGAGCCCTTGATGATGTTAAATTCTACCTAATGATGTTAAATTGTGCATCGGGAGGAAAAATAAAAAGGGGCAGAACCAGGCGTCGATGGATGGACGATTCGAAGGAAGATTTGAGACGGATTGGAATAAGAAATTGGAGACCGCTAGGAATGGGTAAGAATGGTGGCTGAGGCCCACGTCCTACAAACATTGCAGCGCCCAATAGTGACAGAGAGAATTTAAAAACTGTTCTAAAAGTATGCTTGTTTTTTTAAACGTTTAAGGCTACATCCTCACTTGTACGAGTTCCCTTATTTTCTAATTTATTTAAATTTACTAAGATTTTAATTAATGAACAATCTAGATTAATTAATATGATAGAGACTAATATACATGTTATAACATAATTAATATGATAGAAGATACCTGATACTTACCTGGACGACGAGAGGTACAGGTGTGTACAGGAGTGACGCAGGTCCCAACTTGAGGGAATAGTTACCAGAAACCGGGACCGTAGAGGGAGTTGTTAGCCCTCTATTGTACGGCAGAGCTCATTTAGTAACCACTTCTATTCTCTTCTCAACTTGTTTTAATGGAAGGTGTCTTTCCTCTCTACTCCGCATAGAAACTATATTTACTCGATGTTATATGTTGAATATGAGGATCATATCCCTAAGTTAGAACAATATGTGCATATGTATTTATATATACAAATGTGCTTGTAACGTTTTTGGGTTTATAATAAAACGACTTCCTAAAAACAAAATTAGCGCTTAGTCGACTATCAAGATTTGGATTGTAATCCGGGATGGAAGTTGGTAAGCTCCGATTCGAGGCATCAGCATCGAACATCTGACGTCTCCATATATAAATTATTATTTTTCACTGTTCTGTCTATTTGGTTCCTAGTTTTTACAAGTCTAAAGTTGTATTTGTTATAACATCACTTGGTCCTATATTCGCGTTTCAAATTAGCTAATCCATGGTGTGGCTGACTTGCCTTTTTCTGTGTAAGCCAGAATTCTTAAAATTTCAGTTTACTCATTCTTCTACCAGGTTTGTGATATTTTATGTGCTTTATATTTTATTCGTTACCTTCTTTTTTTTAAATTTAATTGTGTATTTTCAATGAAATTTACAACTGTATTATACTAATGCAACAAGTAAATAGAATGAATAGCACATATTGAGATGAATAAAGACAAGTAGAGAAACTTCCCAGTGGAAGTACTCAAATAAAAAGTTCAACTTAGAAGATCACGAGGCCATCTTCTTTTAAGACGCCTCGGAGGATTATCAGGAATTTAAGAAGTAGCTATGTTTGAGTTGGAATGAAATTTTTTATGAAAAGAGGATTGAATACGAGAGGAATTCCATGGTTTAGTGGAGCCCCAAAGCTCTATTCCGTAAGTCCAGATGGGTCTAATGATTGTCATGTATATGAGCCTTTTGTAATTAATTGGGAGCTTAGATCGTTTGTCTTGTAAATCTTAAAGTAGCCTGAAACGGCGAGCTGTTTCGTGTCGTTCCAGTCTAGTATGAGGATTCCAAGTGTTATGTTTAGTTTTGACAAAATGTTTTTCAAATTGTTGGGTCTTCTTTTAGTATATTTTCCATGTAGCGTCAGGTTTTGAGTTTGTATGTATTTGACTTGTAAAGTGCTGGTTTAATAGCTGTGATATAGTATGTTCTTAGTGTATAATTGCTTATAATTTCTGTATTATATCGCGCACACAGACATATGTGTACTGATATGTATATATAGAATTCTTGCTTACATAGAAATGGTCAAATCTACCACATCATGTATTAGCCAAGTTGTTACAAAAGGCGAATATACTAGATTCTAGTATATAGTAGGATCAATGGATGTTATAAATAAACCAATTTTTTGCATTGAAAAAAACAAGAACCGAATGGACAGAACAGAGAAATATACACATACACATATGTTGTGTGTGCGATATTATATAATTATATATTTATATATGGGGTTCGATAAATGTGATAAGTGTTCACTACCTAAAATGAACTAAATGGTTTCTTTATTTCTAGCCGAGTGTTGATCAGCAATTTAGCGTGTTTGTCAGCTTGTTTATTTTGACACAATATAGTCGCTATAAACTTGTGATGTAACAAATTATGCAATCACCCTACTGTTTATAAGAATGAATTTTTTAAACTAGTTTGTATAATATTTAATTTTCAGGTGATTAGTAACATTTTTTTAATATATTTATTTGTTTTGATACTTTCTTTTACTTCGATTTTTTGTATTCTTTGCTGATTTTATAAGCATTCATCGGAATCTTAGATTGGTGTTAATATTAATTTCTTTGTGACCTTATTTCCTCATTTGAAGGTGTCAGGAATACAAAAAAATACTAAAAACAAATGCTCTGTAGTATATAAAAAGAAAGAAAAAAGTGACAGAATTTTGTGTGATTTATTCATGTCTTACGGAAACAATGAATGTTTGTTTCATTTTTTTTAATTTAGTAAATAGCTAAATTATTATTATTTTAATACATTTTTTGCAATTAAACCAGTTTGTATTTAACCTGGAGCTTATAAATAATTATAATATATTTTAAAGCAGCTACCTCATGTAAGGACTGTCATACCCTTCTCAAAAATTAAATTTCTTTGTCGGGTCTTAGAAATATAATATAATGCATAATATTGTGACGGTTCCATAAGCTTTTTTGGAGGGGGCATTGGTCTTTGATAAGAAGCTACAGTATCATAATCGTTAAGTACAGTTTAATGTTTATTAATTAAGTTATGCGTTATATAAATTTCTCTTTACTTATTTTACGGTGTAATAATTACTTAAAGTATTATGGTAGGCCTTATAAAATTATATTTTTTTATAAATTTTGGATAGTGGATAAAACCCCATTCTGTCATACACCACTCTTCAAAGGTTCCGTGTATTTTGGTCAACAGTTTTCCTGTGTTAGTATGGTCTGAGTCTTATCGCTGATAACCTTAGTCATGGTTACTTAATGTTATGTTAACTGAAGCGGTAATAGGTTTAATTATGTTTTACCAATGGTATTTAAACAACAATTTTAAGCATTAAATATTTAAATGTATGTATGATGTATGTACATATGTACACATCTTCTTTTTTGTATGCTTTTATAATACTCATTTACATCCCTTTTGCTATCTATAGTACAAATATGAATAAATATAACGCATTACATTGTAAGCACTTCTCATACATCAATATTTATTTCCTCACTACTTATCTCTCAATATGATTTACTAATACGTATTCGAATACATCTCTTACACTAAAGATAATAAGTGATCAATTAAGTGCAGGAGCCTCAGACGTTTTGTAATTGCGTTCCACCTTTAGACAACTGCGTCTATCAGTGGCGTAAGCAGAGGGGTACCAGGGGTTTATACCACCATTCTCCTCCATTTTGCCAAAATTTATTAAAAAATATTATTTTATGACCCATTATATAATGTTAAATAATAGTTTAAGCAAATAACTAACGAAAAAAATAATTAATTACGATTAGAAAAAATTAAGCACTTAGATGATTGATGATTATAGATACTTGTGATTAGAGATGATAACTTGTATTGTGTAACCTTCTTCAATGATAACCTTCCTCTCAAAAATAAAACTCTGCCAACTCTCTTTTACATCTTATGATATTAGTTTTAATTAAAATAATATAAAAATAAATTATAATTAAAAACACACAAAGTATGATGTTTTGTTAATTTACAGTTAATTTTTTAACGGAGACAATATATTGATGATTAAGTTAGAAATGTCTAAATAAAAAGTTTATTAAATTTCACTTAACACCATCAATTGTTAAATACGCATAATACCGAAAGTTCTGCAAATAAAAGTGTATCTACGGAAAGTATTATAAGAAATTTAGGCTTTGAAAATAAGTCTCATTGTTTTTTTTCAATCGAATTATGTTGAAGATAAATTCGATTTCAAAAAAATAAATGATCTAGCCCATCATGAATATTTTTATCGAATTTTGTTAGTTTTATTCATCTAATAATTGATACCCAGATTAATTATTCGAATAAAAACTGTTAACCCTCATTAGAGATGTTATAAAAAATATTTTGTACTATCATGAAACCTACCACTTATAGACAACCCCATCTTTATTTTTTCCAACTGATTTTCTGTAGAAAGATTTACTTATCAATTCTCTGAGTTTTCCATTCGAAAACTATTCCATACTTTTTAATGTAGATTTTAAGAAATAATATAAAAGTAAGGATGGTGGTGGAAGTAATGAGAACTGAGTTGCCGGAAATCTTAGTTCAAATCTCGCAGCAGGCCATGATTTGTATTTAGTCTGTGTGCAGCGGAAGATGGATCATATGGGATCAAGGACCCTCCTGGGGCCCACCCAGCCTCTATAAAATATTATAAAAATAGGGTATCCAAAATAAGGGGGAAAAATCTGGCGGTTGAGCGTGACCTAGGACAAGTCACCTCCTTGCAGAACCGTTGTCCATGAAACAGTACAGTCTCTATCATGTACTGAACCCCAGACCCTTCATGGGTTGTAGTGGTACAGGTTTTTTTTTGTTAAGGATGGTGATATACGAGTACATACTGATAACTAAGAGTGACCAAGTCGAACAATACTTCTGTTGATCCGCAATGAAATAAATATTTCTTTAAAACTCCATTTCTGTTTTCGTTTTTATTCTACATAAATGTTTAATATACGAAATAAAATTGGTTTGTAATAAAATATTTTACCTTGGAAATGGAGGTTTTTATTAACAGATCTGAACTTTACTTTTTATAATTATTTTTTTCCTATGGGGAATACACTAGAAATTTACTAATGATTTGGAATTTTCACATCAGAGGATTGGCCAGAACTGAATCTAATTTCGAAAGTAAACAGAACATTTAACGGCCTATTGGTTAATATAAGAGTGCCAAAAAAGAAATCTGAACGTGTGAAAATTTACACGTCCTAACGTTGTTTACTTCTCTCAATATCCAAGCGTCTGATAAACTTGTGTATTTAAAAGGAATCACAAATTATATTCGATAATTCATCCATTAGAGAGCATCGTTCTTGCCTTCCAAAAAATATAAAATGGTTTTAAGCATAGGTTTTTAAAATCATTGGTTAAAAGTTCTGCAGCTCATGGCGGTTAATATTTAGGGGAGGGGACTAATCTAGTCCTGCCCTGGAAAAAAAATTATTATGCAAAAGGTACAAATGCTTCTTTAGACTTTTTAAAATCAACACGAGATTCGCTGCTTTGGGCTTAGGATAATTTTATTGTGAAACATTTTCATAGCATAGAAGCGAGAAATCTCTACATACACATTGCTAGTTATTAACTATTACTAACTCCAGTTGGGGGCGACCTTTGGTCTAGTGGTTAGCATAACAAACTACTAAGCCCAAGATCGCGGATTCGTATCCTGGCAGGTGTTCCAAGGATGTTTTAAAGGGAGTAAAAAATCCTTGGTTATGCCGTCCATCGGAAGGAACGTTAAAAGGCGGTCCCGAGCCTGTGCGATATCAGGTACTCGCTATTAACCCCTATCCTAATTAAACTTGTATAGGTAAAGTTCAGTACTCCCACAATTATGTTATGCGGCATCGTCCGATTAGCCATAACAGCATAAAGTAACGTTAAGCGAATCATATAAAAAAAAAACTCTAGTTATTAACTGGAGATCACTATTAAACATTTCTAGTTATTAACTTGATTAAAAAATAATTATTAAAAACGTGAAAGCTTTGGTTTAGACTACATTACTTTTAAAACACCTGATTTAAATGAATGCTGATTACTGCTAAGTGATTTCTCAAACATCTGCAGTAAAATCTCGAATGTCCGTGATACGTGTTATCTACGGCGACATAATTAAAAAAAAATCTTTATATTTATAAATACATACACAATACAAAAATAAGACAATAAGAAAATAATACGATGTTACTTTGGAATTGTTGTTCTAATTTTATCAAGAAAATGATGAATAAGAAATACGGCCAGACTTTTTTAGGTGTAATGATCGGTCCACTGCCAAGCTTGAAGTATGATTTTTTTTTCTCTTTATATTTCCATCCACACCTGTCAAATACAAGTAATTGACAATCAGCAGATTGCCTGACTGGAAAATAATACAGAATGACATGGAAGGCATGACGAAGAACAGTACCCAGCGGTACCTCTCCATCCTACTGTAATAGATCCCTCATCCACGTCCTCTTTAGTCTCCTCCTAGTGTTCTCAGGCATAAGAGTAGTGGCCATTTGTTGTATCAATGGGTTTGGGTGTCCGTATAGTTTTTCTTGAAAGCGTTTGTAGTACGTTCGCATTTGTTCGTCAACCGTTTTTATTATTAAGTAAGTATGCAGAGTTTTGTTATTGACTTACCATGGAGCATTAGTGATAAGTTTAAGTACTTTTGACTGAAAAGTTTGTAGTCGTTTTCTGTGAGTCGGTTTAGTGATGCCGTAGACTTGTAAAGTATATGTCCAAACTGGTTTTAGTAAGTGTAAGTATTTAATTTCTGTCTTGAATCTAATTTGGAGTTTTCCATGAATAGCGAGTACATTAACTTGAGTTTGTGATTTAGTGATTGGCGTTTCATTCTAACGTGAGGACCACATGTCGTTCTCCTATCAAATGTACTTTGTCTCTCTGTGGGATGGGTGCGTTATTAAGGAAAATGGGAGGGCATGTTTCGCGTCTAAGAGTAAAAGTGATGTGTTGTGACTTTTCGTGGTTCAGTCTGATTTTCCACAATTGGCACCACTCATTAACCTTCTGTAAGTTGTGTTGTAAGTTTTGTGAGGCTTGTGTCGCGTCTTGATGTTTGGTGATCATGGCAGGTCGTCAGCGTAGGTTGCGATCAGTGTGTTAGGACTTTGTGGAATGTCGTATGTATATGTTATGTACAGTAGTGGTGCAAGTATTGATCCCTGAGGTACACCGGCTAAAATGGGTCTTATTGAAGATAGCTCTGAACCCTGTCGGACTGAGAAAAATCTGTCTGCAAGGAATGAGAGAAGAATCAGATAATAACTGTGTGGTAGTACAGTCTTGAGCTTAAAGAGAAGCCCCTTGTGCCAGACCTTGTCGAATGCTTGGGCGACACCCAGAAATACTCCAGTTGCATATAACTTCTGCTCTAGTGCTGTCGATATGTAGTCAGTTACTCGGTGTAATTGCTGAGTAGTCGAGTGTGATTTTCTAAAACCGAATTGATGGTGAGGGTGGACTGTATAGGGAATTTCGTAGTCCTAAGTATTGAGTTGTAAATTGCCGTAAGAAGCACTAGAGCTTTCCTAGGCAGTTGCTGGAACACCTCGGAATTTATTAAGTCATAGCCCGGGGCTTTTCTTTTTGGTAAATGTCTAATTAGTTCTGCTACTTATGTTGAAGTGAATGAAGGCGGTGGTAGTGTTAGTTGTAATGGAGCGTCAAGTGTGTTATTTACAGTTATTTCGTGTTCTATGTTAGTGAAGTCAGAATGTGGTGTAAACACGGTAGAAAGATGGCCGGCAAAAAGCTCAGATTTTTCCTCGTCCGACACAGCCCAAGAGCCGTCTTCTTTTCTAAGAGGTTCCGACATCTCTCGGTGTTTTAAGAGTCTTTTGGTATGCTTCCATAAACTTCCATCGTCTGTCGAGAGGGATTTAATATAATTCTCATAGTTTGATCTGTTAAATATGGTAATTTGACGTTTTAGTTTCCGTGTCCGTCTATCTGATGGTTGTCTGTTAGTTTTCCATATTTTACGAGCTCTTCTTTTGGCTCTGATCAAATCTCTAATATACTGCGGGTAGCTTGGCTATCCGCTTTTCTATTTATGGGTTTTGATGGTAATCACGCTGCGTGTTGAATACTTGTAGTGAACTTTTCCACTGCTTTCTCTAGTTCTTCTTCATTCTTTATAGAAATAGGGATTGAGAGGTGAGAATTGAGATAACTTCTGTATAAATCCCAATCCATTATACCCTGTGTTAGGGAAGTGAAGTATGATTAAACGAAAAATGAACTAATCAAATAAAATGTGGTGAAGAACTTAACGGAGTTAAATCGGCTGGATTGTTGTTGAACTGTTTGTTGTTGGAGGGGACAGCATTGAAGAAAACAACATTATTGATTGAATGAAGTTGAGAAGGAACTCCTACAGAGCCAACAGCATGTAAAACACATATTTCATGCATTACTCGTTTACAAACTTGCTTTGCCCAAAAAACCTATCGCAGATTCAAAGGTTGAGTTGTTCTAGCCAAAAACAAAAACAAGAATCGTCTTTTTTGTTAATCATCTTGGAAGTTGTATTCTAGTGTGTCTAGCGAAATTAATATCTTTACTTTTAATTTGAGTAATTTTAATTAAGTAACTCAACTTCAATTTTAAGGCTATTTACGTCACGGTGAAAACTACCCCATCTTCAGAATAATTTACTTATCTTTAAATATTAATGGCAGATCATTTATTTATCAGCCAACAACCAAGGGTGGATACTCTGGGATCTGGAGACCCTCCTGGGGCCCTCCTGCTTCTATGAACTAGGTAATTGTAAGACAGGAAACTTGGCGGTTGAGCGTCATTACGGAACAATCATCTTCCTGCACAACCGCCCTAGTAACAGTACAGCCTCTTCTAAATGTTTCATTAACATATAACTTATACAGAAAAAAATATTGTAAAAAGAAAATTATTAAAATTAATTAGCCTTGAATTAAAAACTAGTAACTGATTATTTAAAAAAAAAACTACTATTATTATT